>CM062820.1:1107289227-1107889227 GCA_031772625.1 Pinus tabuliformis | reverse complement strand
TAAACACATCACGACAAAATAAATACACCATGCAGCCCACTCTGTACCTTCATGTCCACGTCAAGGTTGTCATGTCCAAGTCGGCTGGTGGCGTCAAAGTCTAGCTAAAATGCATGGGAAGATCAACGGAGTAATTAGTTATTAAGGTATCATCAGTTAGGTAACGTCGTGTCGGGACTAGCTACTTAAGTCATAGAAGAATGAAGGGAATTCCAGAATTCCAATTGCAGACAATAAGAGAGTTACATGTTCACTCTAAAGAACAGGAGCAGAGATAGAAAAGCAGGAAGCCTTTAGTGCAAATAGTTTATTACAGGAGAAAGGAGATGGCCAAGAGACTTGCATTAGTTCCATAGGACACATTGGATGCGCGAATTGAAGCAGTTGACAATTTATATGGCAAGTATGACAAGGCTAATCTGATAAACAATGGCTTCACCAATTGCTTCCACTTCCTGACAATGAAGAGAGAAATTTGCATGGAGGATTTCCTGAAGGAGGATGGCACTAAGTCCTCCAGGGTTAGGGAAGAATTCAATGAACTTCAAATATCAACACTCCTCCATTTGAGGAGCCTACCTGTATTGGGCACTCAATTTTCCACGATGCAGTGCACCAATCTGCTAGTGAGTAGGATGCATAGAGGTTCACTGTGGCTGGATAAGGAGTACCCTATCCACGTGGAAGATATCAGTCAGCTCATAGGACTGGCTGAGGGTGGAAATGTAGTTAGCACTGCGTTCCAGGCAGGGGCGAAGAGGGGCAAGAAGCAGAGTGAAGACAACATTTATGCCAGATATGGGACCGAGCGGGGTGACAGAGGGGCGAAGTTAGATAAGATCAACAAGAATGACATTAGATTTGCTTGTTACCTCATTGTAGGCAAAACGATGTGGCACTACACAAAGAATGAATGCACCTTGGATGCCATCTCAGTTGTGGAACATTGTTGCCAAGGGGAGGTGCTCAACTGGTCAGCCTATGTTCTCAACGAGCTGTTTGAGGCATGCGAGGATGTATACAGAAGGGGTACCGGGTTTGTGTTTGGATATCTGCTAATGTCATTGGCAATGTGGAAATGGAGGCCACCAAAGGAGAGGAAAATGGCACCCATCCTCGAGGGGCAACCAATTGTGCTCCAGTATGACCCCTAGAAGGCATCAAGAGACCCTAGCACAAAGGAGATCAATGAGATAGCCTTCAAGGACTGGTATGAGAAGATGTTGGCCACTGTTAGGTCGACAAAGAGGAAACCGAAGGCTCTGTTAGACAAATTCTCAAAAGACCTTTGGTTTGGTGCCTCCCATGCACATACATACCTACGGCCAAGGTGCACCCATCCTAAAACGTTCATGATGACACCTTTGAGGTTTGTCCTAACTGAAGAAGCGCTACATAGACAAGTGGGCTCATGGCCAAGAGTGGCCTGCAAG
Organism: Pinus tabuliformis; assembly: GCA_031772625.1. Classification (NCBI taxonomy): domain Eukaryota; kingdom Viridiplantae; phylum Streptophyta; class Pinopsida; order Pinales; family Pinaceae; genus Pinus; species Pinus tabuliformis. Next base: position 1,107,887,794 of record CM062820.1, on the reverse strand, counting down.
ATAACATAAGGCAGGCACAAGTACCTTTTTGGAGCACTGACTCCACAGGGGTAAGGTGAAGATGGGGCCGAGAGTAGCAGGAAGCGGCCATCCGAGGATGAAATTGAGCCAATGGTGCTCCAGATGGAAGAAAAGATGTTCAAGCTTCGACAAATAATTACCAGCTTCGGGTTAGGTGAGAGTAACTACCTCATGATATTTCAAGGCTCCACCATGTTTACACCAATCATCATGACACCACTAGCCATGAAGCTCGCAATAGGCGTAGCACAAGCCCCCTCTCAGCCCACGGTCCCCAAGCCCAAGAAAAAGTGAGTCTCCTGAACCCCAACTATCAAGAAATCGGAAGTTAATCCACCAACTACGATCGTCGACCTCACTGTGGAGGTTGAGCAATCAATCCCCGCAACCACCATCATTGAAGAGATCCCCACCACCACCTCCACCGCATTACACCAGTCACAGGAGTCATCCCCACACACCACATCAACCTCCACGACTTTATCCAAAACCCTTCAGCCTGGCCGGTAAGGGACGACTAAGGAAGCAAAAGTCTAGTCAACTGGGTAGACAAAGGGCACTGCTCATACCACTGGGACACTACCTATATAACTCACCACATTCCCGATGCTTGGGTCAGACCCACTAGAGGGGGGAAACTTGGAGTCTACTCTACAGGGGGGAGGGTTGACCTGTACCTACCACCCTTCCCTATAAGTCTCTTAGTCCACCCGATTCCCAGCATCATTCCGCCCACTCGACAGTTCACCATGCCATCACAGCAAGCCCATTCACCCACCTCCCATTCCGAAAAATCCAACGCCAACGGCCTACCCCTATAGCAGCAGTTCCCAAAACCTAGCACAATGTAGGCTGAGATGCTCTAGCATTGGTTGTCAGCCCAATTGTTTTCATTTATTCAATAGGCAGCACATAGAGCCAAAAGGCTCCATGAAGACCTAGCCCAGGAGCACGAACGACAAGCGAAGCAGTTGCAGATGGTGATCGACAAGCGGGATCACCTGCAACAAGCCAATGCTAGATTGCAGGCCTAGGTTGACCAGGTCACACAGTGGTTTAGATCACTATGGCCGACCATCACCGAGGCGGATGCCGAAGTACCGACAGACATGGATAATTGCACACTGGCTAGTTGCTGCAAGCACATTCAGGCAGCATGCTCGTTCCTGATAGCCATCAATGCTGAGATGAAGAGGAAATTGGAGATGGTGAGGTCTGCATTACCGGATCCAGTAGAAATCTATGCAAGGATAGTCGAGGGGAAGGTTAGGGAGCTGGAAGCCAAGAAGCAAGCCTTAGCCGATGCCCTCGCCAATGGATATGCCCTGATGAACAAGGTCCATGATTGGTCTGCAGCCTGGCATTGAAGAACCACTTGGTCTACCCCCTTCGAGAGCAAATACAGATTATGTTTGCCAGCACGAAAGACTGCACAGGCCCCTCCCAGCTACAACAAATCAACGATCAAATGGACACCCTCCAGGCCCAGGTTGATAATATAGAGGAGGAGTTCACGCGAATGAAGAAAATCATCAGGGATCTGTAGCCACCAGTCTCAATGCACGTGTTACTTCTGAAGGAGGTGTGTGACTCCAGTGGGCAACAATGGAGTGACATCAAAAGCCAGTGGCCAACCAAACTGACTTCGGACTCAACCAAATTTTTTACGTAGGCTACCGATGCAATTCTCGCCCGATGGGACACTGCCATTCAAAATTACACAGTGTTCAAGCAACAGACAACGGCCTCTATCCCAGAGTTGGAGCCTTCATTTGGAACGGGGGAACCATAGGAGCAATAAAGTGCAAAAAAAGCATCTTCCACCTTGCAAGTAATGATTGAAGTAGAGGAAGCACCTGCATAGCCGACAATTGAACCAGTGTAGGCAACAATGTAGTCACCACCAGTAGGATCAGCAGGACTGACAGAGGATGAAATGACTTGACTCGGGGACGAGTCAAGGAATTGTGGTTGGGGCCTGTTGGGGTCTTCATTTAAATTTTGGAAAGGTTTTGACCCATTTTGACTGACCAAGGGACTAGAAGGAAATGAGTGGCAACAATTGTTCACTGGCGGAACAAGCAGTTGTGCAAGAGTTGCGACAAGGTGGCAGCGGGAGGCAAAGGCAGCCAAGGGGGCAGGAAGGTGCAGAAGCAACCGAGGGGAAGAACTGGTAGTCCAAGTAACAGAGAAGGGATATAAAAAGAGAAGACCAGGAAAGGAGTGAGGTTAGATTAAGAAAGGTTAAGAAAAGGTGAAAAGGATCCTGCTTGCGGCCAGCAGAAGGGATGAACACAGGAGCTGAGAAGACCTGATTCGTGGAGTTGCACAGTACCCGCAGGACTGACTCGGGTATTTTATGTAGTTGTTTACGATGGAAGCTGAGTGATGTTGTAATGGTTAACTGTTATGATTAATATAAAGATCTGCTAAGATCAGTTGCGGTTTATTATGTATCTAGCCCTATGAGGGATCTTTAAACTTTTTTTGAATGACTTAACAATTGCATGTAATCGGTAGTTCATGTAACATCATAAGTATGTTGTTATCTCTACATTTTATGTAATGTATTCATGTATTTGATTGAATGAAACTCGGTTAAGCCTTCCATGACTCCATTCTGAACCCTTCTCCCTTTTGGTCATGGCGCACCTCGGGTGAGACTCCTTGTCCTTTGGGGTGGGGTGAAAATGTTGGCGTTGTCCTAGACTACAATGGACCACTATTGGCCTCCTGTACCCGAACCCAGGGTCTTCCCCCTGATGACTCTCATGAGCCAACAAAAATAGATAAGTAACCAAAGAGGGAAATCTGAAACATCCAGTGAGGGAAAGATCTGTTAATTGAGAGTTGACCATCTTTTCCCAGAAAGCAGGTATGTCAAAAACTATCTCAGGATTCATCATCAAACTAAACATTCCTAGGATAGCTCTGTCAATGACAGTTGTGTCTTCTCTTCCCAAAATTTTGGCCATAATTTGAAGAATAGGTATGACCTCATCAACACAAGTATCTAAAGGGAAATGAGTGGGTTCCAAAGGAAAATTCTTCCTAGTGGGCATTAAAAAGAAAGTTAATTGAGTGTAATTTGACCCAGATAGGTTTTGAAAGGCATACAACAAGATTTCCTCCGAGAAAGAAGTATAGGAGTTTGAAGAAGGAAAACACAATACCTGTTGATTTATAAAGGAAGACACTTGGAATATATTTTTTCTCAATTTGTTCATGACAAAACATTTTTGTGGATATATGGCAGAGACTAGCCAATAAACAAATTCTACGAAAACATATGTTTGAGGAATAATTGTAGCTAAAACAACAGACCTAACTAAAACAATATACACATGAGACTCTGCTTGATTGAGTAGGACATGCTGGTGAAATTCTATGAAGTCTATAGAGAAAATTGGGTCAAAGACATCCCTTTCGGTGTCCATTAATGGAATATGAGAAGAAGACCCTGTTAGAATGGTTTTCTTGGATATTTTAACAGCTAGGATGCAAGAGATGACATGAAAATACCCGATTAGTGATAAATGATGCTAACTGGAGCTATGATTTTTACAATCCCAATCCACCAACGCAGAGCAAGGAACAATGATAAATGAAATGAGCAAGAGCAAATGGATTTGCGGGAAGAACGGAAAAATGAGAGGGAAAACAAAAATAAATGTGTATGTGGGGTGTATGAATCAATGACATGGTGACAAGATGGATGAGGTGATGGGTGACATGGTTGGTGAGGTGTCGAACGAATAACTGTGATGAGAGAGAGACAGAATGACTATATTATAGAACCACACTCGCTTGCCGACGTATTACGGGGGCATACCCTCATATGGAGGAAATCCAATGGACTCCCCTCGTAACACTTATACACCGTCGATTTGTGGTCAGCAGAGATCTCTGAAAGTCTTTACGGAGGCACATGGTGGGCTAAATGTCGGGCATGTAGTGTCATGAGGTTTGTCGCCATCCATTGGGCCCCTCCTGTACTCTCCAGCGCGCCTGACAAATCAAACGAAATGTAACCTCTATCAACTTTGGTGAATGGGGACCCATCGAAATCCACTTAATGTTAAGCTTTCATTACAAGTTAATCAACACTACTTAATCCACCACTAAAAATTAATCAAGATCCTAAATCAAAACCTTGACTTTGATATTTTTTTTTGAGTACATATATATATATATTTTTCAAATACATGAAGAAAAGTAAAACGAGCTACAACAAAACCCATGATTTCCACCTCCTAAACCTTCTCAGTAGCCTTCTTATAGCATTAGAGGCCTTCCTATAGCAATATTGGGCACTTGTAGCAGCCTCCTGTAGCACACCTTTAATAGATTGTTTCCTCACCAACATTGACCTTTGTTGCAATTTGGACTTAGATTAGAAGTAGGTTGACTCCTAGTTGTGACTCCATGATCAAGGGCAGCTCCTAGGCCACTACAAACCCTTCCTTTCCTTCACTGCAAAATAAAATATCCTTAGTTTCCTTATCACAGATTTGGCACAAATAGAACATCATTTTATATGCAAATTTGAGCTAGATAGATGATACATAGATAATGTAGTTCCCTTTCTGCAAGTAGTGTGGCTCTTATCTTTTCATGAATTGATTCAATAACATTTACAAGTTGAAGTTAAAAATAATTTTCCTTTTTTATAGGTAGATTCTAAATTGCACCTTCACTAGTTAATTTTCATTCTAATTTAGTAGGAGGAGTGGTCTTGGAGCACTATTGATCAAGTGTCCTAGTTAAGGGTGGCATGAGTATAATCCCATCTACTGTGCATATAAAAGTGTCAACTTGAAGTTTGTATGCACCCCGAGTTGATAAATAAAGTTGAGGATTCCTTGGGAGTTGCAACACTCTTGGTGCAATAATAGGGCTCACCACTTTTTGGCGCCGTTTTTGGGGAGGTGTCTAGGTAGATGTTATTTATGCTTAAGAATTGTTTTATGTTTTGCATATAGTTTTGAAAAAGAAACATAAATAAAAATATAAAATTTTCTTTCATGCCTCATAGGAATAGAGATACTCAAGGAAAATTCTTACCAAACACCCCCACACCCTCAAGCAGTCAACCTTCACTCTTCTTCAGTGACTGTCAACTTCCCTCTCTGACTACAAGGGAGTTAGAAGACCCTCTAGGTGAGCAACCTGAGATATTTGAAGAGCCTATTGGGGAAGAAGGGGAACCCACTTCGCCTACCCAAACCACGGATGAAAACAAGAACAATGAGGCTTTCCCTATCAAAGAGACTAATGGAGAGGCTAGAATGAAGAATATAATCCCTAATTCCCATCCACACTTCCATCGCTTAACCTCTAAGGATACTGATACATTTATGTTTGAATTTGATGTTGTCTATAGGACCCATGACTCTTCCGCTCATGACCAGAAGTTGAAATTATTCCCATCTACCCTTAAGGATGCAACCTTTCATTGGTTTATGGGTCTGCCTGTGGATAACATCACTACTTGGGCTCAATTGCAACAAGCCTTTAATGACAAGTACAGGGACTATCGTAGGTCCAAAGAAAACAAGGAAGAAATATTTAGAATGACTCTTGGACTTGATGAATCCCTAGAAGACTATGAGGAGAGATTTCAACTTAGTTATAGGAGGGCCATATGCACCCTTGATCCTGAATCACTCAAGCTAGTTCTTCTCTGAGGGATCAGGGAGGACATGTTGGAAACCCTCAACATGCTTTCTAGGGGAGATATCATTTAGTTATCCTATGATGACATCAAAATAGTTTTCAAAAATCACTCTAGGGCTGCTAGAAAGAAGGGTAGGGCTAGTCAAGGCTTGATCAATTCCTCTCCTTCCACAACATCCATCAAGAATGAGATTAGGAACATGTTGGAGGAATTTAAAAGTGAAATGATGCATACCTTTTCTTTGCAAATGGATACCATGCAGATCAAGAGGAAGTAGAGAGATCCCTAGCTATTTTCTGCCCTAAATGCACTAAAAGGCACCCCAGAAATGAATGCCCATTAAATGTCATACAGGTTTGCTCAGTCTGTGAGGAAAACCATGCCATATATAAATGCCCTTCTTTGCCTAGTTTAAAAGCTATATACCAAGGGGCAGAAGGCGAGGTTGATCAAGTTTGCTTTATAAATCAAAGGAGGCCTCAAGGACCTCAACGATACTGTGATGTAGGAAAGTGTTCCCTCTGCGGACAGAGGCAACCCCTCTAGCCCTAGAGTGGGTCTAGTCACAAATGAGGATAGATCAACAATAGCTTTCCTTAAATAGTCATAGTTGGAGGCCTACCTCAATCGGTGGTCGATGGAGTTCTGTTGCACTACTCCAGCTTCCGCTTCCTTCTCCTAACGAGTGATCAACTTGAAACAAAGCAAAGGAAACACAACAAAGCACGTAACTAGAAACAACAATGATCTATTTACTCACAAAGTCAAGAAGTCATGAGCTATCAAGTACATTTCATACAAGACATAGGAAAACATCATTGATTGTATTAATAATGAAATAAGAGTAAGCTTACAACCAAAGTCTTGATGTTACAAGCCTTCTCAGAAGGGTCTAGCCAACATGTTCCTCAAGCATTTACTCTTTGAAGATGGATCTCCCAACATAAAGGTGTCTCCCACTCATAAGTTTTACACAAGATTAAGGGCACTTCACAACCTTCCACAAGCTATCAACAATCCCACACTTGTCACACTCACACCAGCTATCTAGCAAACTCACAAACACAAACAACACTGCTCAGCTAGCCAACTATCAGAAACTAGCAATGCATAGCAATGGTGAGAGTTTAAATAGGAGAAGGAGTCTCCATGAAAGGTGGAAGAGTGAGCTTATCTCCAAAGAAGGTAGCACAAATGACGGAACAACCATGCCAGAGAAAGGAGGGCGATACAAACTATGTCGACAACCAAGTCTAGAGTCATCTAGAAGGCCGAACGTTGGAACAAATTCGCCCAATCTGGATCATTGCGGGTACATCACTGATCTATAGCGCTGACATCGCTATTGAATAACGTAGCTAGTCAGGTCATCACTAAAGATTACAAACAAGCTCGCACTAGGACATGAAATTGAACCATCGCAGGAATCAGGTGTACTTCCATGATGGCAGCGCTTCTGGACTGTTTAGGAGCGCCCTTCAGCTCATTTATTTAGCCAACAGATGTGATGAGGTAGATAACTTAGGAAAGTGGGTCATTTGGGAACATTAGAGAGCATTTGCCTGATATGAGCATGTTTGACTTGGACACATGACACAGTAGGAGGACTGGAGTGAAGACAGTGACAAATTACTGTGTAACAGATGCCCCCTAAAGTATGAAGCCCGAGAGAGTGGGAGGGGTGAAATGCTTTACGAAAATGACTAAGCTGGAACACCATCTGGAAGAACCTGCACGCAAGTAAAACTGATATCTCTGATAATGAAGTACATGTAGTCTAGGCATGGGCGCAACCATCCAAAAGACATACGAAATAGGTCTGTGGTATGGACGTAGCCATCCAGCTAATGAGACCATGATAATGATAAAGGTATGGTCGTAGCCATCCATGAAGACTCAAGTATGGTTGCAACCATCCATCAATGAGTTATGTGATCATAAACCAATCCACGCAGCCCGAACATGTGTAATCTGAGTTCGGGGTCTTGAACCCGTCTGATCATAGTACAAATTCTAGCATGCAAATAGATGCGTTGAGGTTAAGCATGATAGAAAATCGCTTGATTACCGGTCAATGATGAGAACCGTTAACAAGCGCGAGAGAAACTACCAATAATGCCAATGGTTCTCAAGGTACGGTCTAGCACAATCCACGAAGTGTGAAAAAGGAGTTGGAGTCGAACACTCGTGGAATCACCCAATTGACGACCAATGATGGAAGTCGACCGTCAGGTGTGAAGAACTTGCCATTGAGGCATGCAAGCTCTAAGGTACCAAAGAGGATCTCTAGATCAATCTCCTGGATGATGAGCTGATGTCGATAGTAGAAGACCTGTCGCAGGAGGGCCATAATGTTTCCCCCACCAATGATACGAGATAAGGAACAAGTGGTAGATGGCGAAACATAGTATCAGAGGAGAAGGCGAGGGTGTAAACTGCAGAAGGATTATACTCTTGAACATGTCAATGACACGACTCTGGAGGGCGTAAGCATTTAGGTACCAAGGGAATCAGAGACACGACGGAAAAGGCGTGAATCAGATGGAATGAGGCTAAATGACAACCCAAAACCTGTGGAAGGCCAAATGACGATGTATGGATGTCCCAACCTGACAAGAAGAAAAAGTGTCGATGTTCAAGAGTAATTAGCTGCCATAGACAATCAATGATAAACCTGTTGTTGAGTCCAACCTAGTAATAATTTAGCGAGCCCTAGGAAGGAGAAGCACGAGTCTCGTCATGGTAATGAGTCCAATGTCATCAGGGTTTAACGAGTCCGACATAGGTAAAACTTGGAGTCTTTTTCATGTTTAGAGAGTTTGAAAAAGACATGGAAAAGAAAACTCCAGGGGGGTCCTTTTTCGTAGATTTGTGTCTCTCGAGCCCGAAAAAGTATAAAATGATACTCGAAAGAACCGCTTGACCATTACGATCAAGGAGTACTTTTTGTGATTAGTGACCTCGACCCGAAAAAGTAGAAAAGTGATCGAAATCACGTCGTTTTGTAACCAATAACGAGCTTGAAACGACAAAAGATCGGTAATCTTTTTCGTGTTTACATGGTCAGAAAAGAGCTTAAAGTAGACTGCCTCTTATTTTGTTTAATGAGTCAAAAGGGAAAACTCAACAATATTTTCGTCTTTAAACGGTCGGAAAAGAGCTTAAAGCAGACCGCCTCTTATTTCATTTAACGAGTTAAAAGGGAAAACTAGGCAATATTTTCATCTTTTACGAGTCAGAAAAGAGCTTAAAGGAGACTCGTCCTGGAGGAATGAGTGGTATAAATGGTAGCAACTGGTTCTGGCAATGGTGGAACTACTCAAAACATGTAATGGTCAAGAGGCTGGCTAATAAAACCACTCATCACTGCAGTTCCTCAAGAAAGGATAAACAACCAAGTGAAAGCATATGATCGGCCAAAGAGATGGTGGCGATGGAATGAAACAACTAAGGCTCGTCTAGCAGAATTTAGTGGATAACAATGGCAATCACGAGGTGTAAATCAGGTATGGGTTCATTTTTACACAAGCTTGAACCATGGAGAACACTATTTGGATTCGGTTTCATGTTTACACAAGCTTGAAATGGAAAACTATGCTTGTTATGAGTTCGCATGCCCCCAGGCATAATGACGCAAATCGAGGTACATGCCCCCCAAGCTTCATTACATTCAACGAGGTGGATGAAATGAAGGTTCACTTTCAAGATCTTGGAAAGACTTGACTTGGATATTACGAGATCTTAATCAAAGACTCGATTTGGAAAGGGAGTTGTTTCATTTTTTAATGAGGTTGACACGGTAAAAGAACTATCCTCATAACCCTTGTTTCATTTTTTAACGAGGTTGACATAAGATCAAGAACTTTCCTCAAGACTCCTTGTTTCATTTTTTAACGAGGTCGACACAAGATCAAGAAACTATCATCAGGCACCTTGTTTCATTGTTTAACGAGGTCGACACAAGAAAAGAACTATCCTTGGCACTCGTTTCATTTTTTAACGACGTTGACATAGGAACAAACTATCCTCGTGCACCTTGTTCATGGGCCATACGAGAACATGGCTCCCAAGAGGTCTTCGTGGGATGGAAGAAACGCACACTGGGAGGAATACATGTCATGAGGTGCTAATGATAGATCGGGTTCCAATGCCCCCAGTACATGATGTACCAGACCATCTGCATGATCATCAGCAGAGGCAGAGACGGAACGGGTAGCCACATAATTGACCTGTGGCAAGGAAGGCACTACTTGCGAGCAAGAACCGAGAGGGGATGACAACTGCGTAGGAGGCACCGGGGGACTAAAGAATGATAATTGATCTATGGTCACCATTCTTCCATCGTGTGGAAAACAGACCACACGGAAAAGTGAAGAGACGAGGGCCCCCATGGCATAAACATAGTCATGGCCAAGGAGAAGAATGAAATATGAAGCAGCTTGGACAACCATTACATCTATATAGATGGTTTTACCCCCCAAAGTAACTGGAAGCTTCGGGAGGATCCCTAAAGGTTGACTGGTTCCTCCGTCAAATGCCAGCAGATTCTGTGTGATTGGCACAAGCTGTGGGGAGCCCAAGGCTTGCCAAGTAGTGGAAGGCATAAGACTGACAGACGCACCCTCATCCAAGATAGTGCCAGGTATTTCCTTATCATAGGCATGTACTATAATCTGGAAAGGCACATAGGATGGAAGGTGGAATGCAGTCAAATGACCCCAGTCGAAGGAAACGACTGAACTACTTGGTGGGGGAACCGTATGATTTCCCCCCTGCTCTACAGGAACCGAAGAAGGACTCTGTGATCAGCAGGGATAGGAGGGTCATTCTCGAACTCAGGAGAATCTGACGAGACAAGAAGAACATGAGCATGACACTCTTCTGAAACAGAGTGATCAACGAGTGGTGAACCCAAGTCGACACTCTCTCCGACCAATGGTTGGTCTGGAACAGGCTTAGCACAGCCAATTTCAGAGAGAGGAGGATAGAAAAGAGAAGAATCTAAGTCAATCTCTTTGTCAATCGGGAGAGGGTCTGAAGAGAGCCTCTGATAACCAATGGGAAGTTGGGGTGAAGAAGCTATAAGACTTTCCAAAACAGTGGAAGCTTTATCCATGAGCAGACAAAGGTGAAGGGGATGGTTGCCTTCACATAGCCTACAGGGGAATCGAATCTTCCCTTTCTTCTTACCATTTCCAGTTGATAGGGTAGCATCACCATGAGCTTCAGAGGACGATGAGGGACGAGCCGGATTGTGAGACCATACTTCTAAGATCCTAGGAATGCCAAGACAATCACGAAGAAGATGGTCATCCTTGCATAATTTACAAGGAAACTTAACCTTTCGTGGAGGAGCAGAAGGTGGTTCGACCTGAGATGTACTCGGAGCAGTAACTGCACAAGTGGCCTTACATTTATCAGACTTCTTCTTCTTCTTCATATTCTTATTCTTCTTCTTAGTCTCTTGGTTACTAGATGTGAAACTTTCACCAGGCGAAGGAGGAGAGGAGGAGGAAGAAACAAGGGAAGAAGGCGTAGGCTCAACCTTGGAATCATCGTGTCATGGTTTGGATGAAGTAGACGGTGGAATAGGAGTTATGACACTTAGGACCACCAATGTTGAAAATAACCATATGGGAAAACCGATGGTTAACCGAGGCAAAGACAGTGTTGCCATATACAGAGCACCGACATTTCCAAAAGAAGGAAATGGACTAGGATTCCCATCTAGGGAAAGACCTTGGCTGGTAGACTCGGGGAATTTTTCCATCAGGAACAAGCCTGAAAAACACTCGAACTGTAATGAAGAACTCTCACTGTTACCAGGAATATTTCGTGGGAAAATAAATTTTATGACATAGGAACAAAACTTGACCTTTTATGTTTCAAGAGTCGAGAAAAGGACGAAAAGGTGACTCTATCTCTTTCGAGGTTTAATGAGCCTGAAAGGAAAAGTGCTTAGATGGAACTTTTATTTTAAGGAGTTTGAAAAGGAACGAAAGTGACTACTCTGGAGAACTAGGCAAAAGGTTTACCAAACAACCCGTAAAACTGCATATACACCTTGGCAGTCATATGAAAACCAAGGACTTTCCGTACAGCAGTCAATCTTCCCGAATGCTGTGTTCGGTGCGTTACGGGTTGCAAGGCGGTAGACACGGCTTCCTAAGGATAAAGGATGATAACCTAGTGGGGTCTCCCAACATATACTCGATGGTACATGGGAGCACAATTCCGTACTAGACCGCTATTGAGTCACAGAAGGAGAAATCACCCAACCTTGAGTGCAAACAATAGTGACTAGGTTTAACGACGCCAGAGCACGTCTCTAGCCTAAACCTCTAAATAGTGTACGTTATGTTCCAATGCATTGTTAAGTTTATTCAGTTCATTTTAGAGTTGATCTTGAATTATGTTTTAGTTTTCAGGCCTTACCGTATGTATACAACAAATCCTAGGATGTAGCTAGCATGAATGAAATATCCTTTTTCTTCGATGAACACCTACCTATAGGAGGGTAGAGAGATCATTCCCAAACCAAGAGAACCAAGACAAAAAAGGCAGTCACTCAATGCAAGTAGACATCAATTCCTAAAGTGCACGGATACTACTAATGAGAGATTTAAACATTCGCTTTCCAATATGTAAACTTGAAATGCAAATTCACTTTCACTTTTATATACTAAATGAATGCAATCCTTTCGATTTTGATGTCTTTAAATCTAGAAGAAACAATAAGCAACAAGCAAGTGTGGAAAAATGGTTGATCCAAACAATTGTGATCTATGTTTGGTAGTGAAGAGAAATGGAATCAATGCCAAAGACTGGTTCAATAAAAGTCACTAAACAATCAACCAACAACAAGCAAAGGGGAAGGCTCAATCAAACCGACAAGAAGCTGCGAACGAATCTTTGAGCAAACAAGAAACCAAGCCAAACTGATCCAAAAGACTTGAAACAATGAATTAGGTCACATAAGCAAAAAGCAAGATTCATTCAACAAAGCTCACAAAAGGGTGCCTCAAACATAAACAGTGAAAAACAAGTTATCAAACAAGTGAGAAAAGCAAGGGACTAGCAGGACTGATGGACTCAGGAGGTAGAATTGAGAAAATCGATTCTATAGCAATCAACGCGGGTAATACACAAGCAACAAGTGCTGATAAAGAACTCATTGTAGCAACAGAGCGATGTCAGCATGGAAGTACATGACTTTTCCGTGATGGTTGGATTTTTAGAACCATCACGACTGTGAGGCGTAATTACGTGATGAACAGGATATAACAAAAGGGTGGATGCGATGACAGTGCGACTGTTAAATTTAAAGCTGCGATGATGTTCAAAACAATAACAGGCGAACCAAAACTCCCAAATAAAAAACAATCAATCCTTCAATCAAATAGGGGTATTCCCAGATCAACCCAGGAAACTCAGAAGATTGATAACTAATCCCCAAACTTCAAAAGAGACCAAACCAAAAAATCAAGACAAGAGTAAACAAGAAAAGAACAAAGGCCAAAAGATCCCCAGTGGAGTCACTAATTTGTGATGCAGGAAAGTGTTCCCTTGCGGATAGAGGCAACCCCTCTAGCCCTAGAGTGGGTCTAGTCACAAACGAGGACAGATCAACAATAGATTTCCTTAAATAGTCATAGTTGGAGGCCTACGTCAACCAATGGTCGATGGAGTTCCGTTGCGCTACTCCAACTTCAGCTTCCTTCTCCTAACGAGTGATCAACCTGAAACAAAGCAAAGGAAATACAACAAAGCATGTAACCGGAAACAACAATGATCTATTTACTCACAAAGTCAAGAAGTCATGAGCTATCAAGTAAATTGCATACAAGACATAGGGAAACATCATTGATTGTATTACTAATGAAATAAGAGTAAGCTTACAACCAAAGTCTTGACGTCACAAGCCTTCTCAGAAGGGTCCAACCAGCATGTTCCTCAAGCATTTACTCTTTGAAGATAGATCTCCCAACATATAAGTCTCTCTCACTCATAAGTTTTACACAAGATTAAGGGCACTTCACAACCTTCCACAAGCTATCAACAATCCCACACTTGTCACACTCACACCAGCTATCTAGCAAACTCACAAACACAAACAACACTACTCAACTAGCCAACTATCAGAAACTAGCAATGCATAGCAATGGTGATAGTTTAAATAGGAGAAGGAGTCTCCATGAAAGGTGGAAGAGTGAGCTTATCTCTAAAGAAGGTAGCACAAATGACGGAACAACCATGCCAGAGAAAGGAGGGCGATACAAACTATGCCAACAACTAGGTTTGGAGTCATCTGGAAGGCTGACTGTTGGAACAAATTCACCCAATCTGGATCATCGTGGGTACATCACTGATCTATAGCGCTGACATCGTTATTGAATAATGTAGCTAGTCAGGTCATTGCTAAAGATTACAAACAACCTCGCGCTGGGACATGAAATCGGACCATCGTGGGAATCAGGTGTACTTCCGTGATGGCAGCGCTTCTGGACTGTTTAGGAGCGCCCTTTAGTGCATTTATTTAGCCAACAGACGCGATGAGGCAGATAACTTAGGAAAAGTGGGTCATTTGGGAACATCAGAGAGCATTTGTCTGATATGAGCATGTTTGACTTGGACACATGACACAGTAGGAGGACTGGAGTGAAGACAGTGACAAATTACTGTGTAACACATACTAACAGGGCATGGAAGATACATCTTACTCTTATTACCATCCAAACCATAATGCATCCTTTCCACCCCGGTACTCTTCCACTCATCCATCATGGTCAACACCTCCTTCTTGGCCTTATGCTCCTCAATATCCTCATCAACCTGTCAATTAACCATTTCAACCATATGCTCCCCAACCTCCTCAATGGAACAACCCATCACAAGGGTGGATGCCTCAAATACACCAACCTCGTACTTTACTGCCTCCACTTCCACCTTAACCACAAATCACTCATCCTTCTCCCCCCAAGCAACCTTAGATGCCTACTCAACCCAATACGAACCCAAATAACAAGTAGGCACAATAGGTGTACATTGGAGAGACATCTGATCCTACCTATGCTGTGGAGATCCAAGAAATCAACCTTACATATGGAAGAGTGCTTCTGGATAACCAACCTCCATATCCACCTAAAGAAACTTAAGAGGAAAAGGAAGATAGAACCCCACAAATAAATCCATCTCCTTTTCCTAAGTGATTGATCCACCCTAGCCAGCACACCCTAGAAGAGATTGAACTTCTGGGAGAATTGAAGAATATTTGTGTTAAAATACCCCTTCTCCAGGCTATTAAGGATGTTACCATCTATAATAAGCTGATCAAGGAGAAATGTTTCAAACACCTTGGAACAAGAAAAAGAGACACCCCCATTACCAATGTTATTGGTCAATTATCTGATTTGATGTTAGGGAGAGTGATTTTCCAAAAATATTTAGACTCTGGAAGTCCAGTAGTGGATGTACACATTGTTGGCATCATTGTCCGTCATACCCTTATTAATCTTGGGGCTTCCATCAATGTGATGACTAAAGAAAGCATGCTAAAACTAAATCTCAAAGGAGCCTTAAGAAAAAACACTACAGTGCTGCAACTTCAAGATAGATCCATAGTAGGTACTAAGGGAGTTGTTGAGGATGTAATGGTCTCCATTGACTCCTAGGAGTATCCTACTGACTTCTTGGTTCTCCAACCAAAAACCAAATTCAATGGATATCCTCTCATCTTGGGAAGGGCATGGTTAGCCACTATTGAAGCTTAATTTAATTGTAGGGCTTGGAACATGACCATTAAGAATGGGAATTTGTCCAAACAATTGGTATTGTATCCTCTTTCTCAGCCATCGATTAAGCATGACTTACCCTTGTGGCTAGAAGAGGAGGAGGAGGATGAAGTGTATCATACAACCTTCTACCCAATATGTACCCTAGAAGTTGTTGTAGGAGGGGGTCAACTTGATGAAGATGACCTCATTGATGAGATCCTTCAGAACCAACCCCCAGTACCATGCCTTTTGATGAGCTAGTGAAAGATTTTGAGATTATTCCTTGGAATGAATTATGCTCAGTTGACCCAAGTCCTGACCATGTTAAAGTTGTAGAATTTAGCCCATGTAGAACTTTAAAGATTAACTTCTCTCTTAGAAAACCAAGAGTAAAAAATGTACAAGATGCTAGAGAACACTTAGATTCCTTTGTTTGGAATTATACATAAATGAAGGGGGTGCATCCCTCAGTTTGTACTCATCACATATACATCAAAGAGGGATGAAAACCTGTGCGCCAACCTTAGAGGAGAATGAACCCAGCCCTCAAGGACATAGAAAAGGAAAAGTTTCAAAAGTTGTTGGATGGAGGTTCATATACCCCATCTCAGATAGTGAGTGGGAGTCCCCTCTAGTTTTAGTCCTAAAGAAGAATAGGAAATGGAGGATCTCTTTGGATTACAGAGAATTGAACAAAGCCACCAAGAAAGACAATTTCCATTTGCATTTCATTGATCAAGTTTTAGATGGTCTTACATGGAAGAAGTCATTCTCTTTCTTGGATAGATTCAATGGTTACAATCAGATCTAGATCAGTCCTAAGGATTAGGACAAGACTACATTCACATGTACTTAGGGTACCTTTGCTTATAGGGTCCTCCCTTTTCGTATATGAAATGCCCCTACCACTTTTCAAAGGGAGGTTCTAAGCATCTTTCTGAGCTTTTCCATGACTCTGTGGAGATCTACGTGGATGATTTCACTCTTTATGGGTGTGAATTCCTGGAGGCTCTCTCTAATCTGGGAAAAGGCTTGAGAAAATTCATTGAAATGAGTCTTTCCCTTAGTCCTGAGAAATGTGAATTCTTAATGAATGTAGGAACTTTCCTTGGCCATTCAATATCTCAGGAGGGAATACAAGTGGACCCAAACAAGATTGCCATCATAAAAAGGGTCCCTACTCCTCAAAAGTAGAGGGATGTTAGGATTTTCTTGGGCTTAGTTGGCTATTATAGGAGGTTTATCAAGGATTTCAGTAAAGTGGCTTCACCATTATTTGGATTTCTGGCTAAGGACTCTAAATTTTATTAGTCAAGTAGCTAATAAGGGGCCCTTGAGGTTTTGAAAGAGAAATTGACCACTGCACCCATACTTAGGGGTCCAAATTGGGCTCTGCCTTTCCATATCCATGTTGATGCATCTGAAAAATCTATGGGGGTATCCTTGGGGAAAATAGATGATAAGTTACCCTATTCCATTTATTTCATTAGTAAAAATTTGTCTAAGGCTGAATTGAACTACACTGTCATTGAGAAAGAACTCTTAGTTGTTGTACACTCCTTAAACAAATTTAGACACTACATCATTGGATACCAAACTTTTGTGCATACTGATCATGCAACTATTAAATATTTGATGAACAAGCCTGATGTGAATGCTAGAATCATTAGATGGTTTCTATTGTTACAACAATTTTATTTAACTATCATTGACAAACCAAGAAAATAAAATGTATTTGCAGATTTTTTGTCTAGACTTTTTTGCCTGCAGGTGATGAAGGGATGGTCAATGATTAGCTTCCAGATGAGCACCTATTTTCTATCTCAGTTCTCTCTCCATGGTTTGTTGACATAGTCAACTACCTAGTTGTTGCAAGATTTCCTCAAAATATGTCATTTAGGGAGAAGAGAATATTTGTAAGGAAAAGTGCCCCTTTCACTTGGATAGGGGGAAATATTTTCAAGATGGGTCTAGATAAGATCTTAAGGAGATGTGTCAGGGAAGAGGAGGTCTTTGACATCCTCTCGACCTGCCATGATGGGCCCTATGGAGGTCATTTTATAGCCAAGAGAACAACTTTCAAATCTATACAAGTTGGCTATTATTGGCCCACTCTCCACCAAGATGCAAGAAGTTGTACCAACATGTGTGATCAATGCCAGAGGACAGGAAAACCCACACCTAGGGATGAAATTCCTCTACAACCTTAAGTGGCCTTAGATCCATTTGACAAGTGGGCATGGATTTTATTGGGCCAATTGATCCACCGTCATGGCAGAAAAGGTACATAATTACTGATTACTTACAAAGTGGGATGAGACAAAGGCTGTCAAAGCAACAACAAAGGAGAAAGTGGCTAAGTTCTTGAGGGAAAATATTTTCTACAAATTTTGGTACCCCATGTATATAGTCACCAAATCAAGGGCATCAATTCACATCACATCTAATTGAGAATCTCCTAAGGCAACATCATATCAAACACATAGCATCTACTGCTTATCATCCTCAGGAAAATGGGCACATAGAGGTTACAAATCGGGAATTGGAGAGCATCCTCACCAAGGTTTTGGGCAAAAACATGATATATTGGGAGACAACTATTGGGTTCACTCCATATGATCCAGTTTATGCAGATAAAGCTCTACTTTATATTGAGTTTGAGTATAATACTTTGAGAATAATAGCCCAATTGGACTTAGATGTCACCAAAGCACATCAAGAGAGGCTACTCCAATTGAATGGCTTTGATGAGTTCATAATGTAGGCCTTCCTACACATTGAAGTTATACAATTTCAAAGGAAGGTCTATCATGATAGGCTCATCAGGGAAAACGTTTTTCAAGAAGGGGATTGGGTATTATTATATGATTCTAGGTTCAAATATTTTAAAGGAAAACTAATGAAAATATGGTTAGGCCCATACCTGATAGAAAAATGTCATGACAATGGGGCTATTCAAATCAGGATGATTGATGAGGAATGGATCCCATTGCTTGTCAATGGCTACAGGCTGAAGGTTATACAAAAAACTTATGTCTAAGGAAGAATTCATCAATGCAATCAATAAAGAAGTCAATGTGATTGGGAGTGTCATAGCCTCCAATCCACAAAATTTCTTGATATTCTTGCTTAAATAAAAAAGAAAAAATAAAAGGCTTGGATGAAAACCTTTATGAGGCATCCAAGGCCAACTCCTGGGTTGAAAACCTCTTTGAGGTAGCCCAGGAGCAAAACAAAAAGGGAAGAAAAAATAATAGAGATCCCTAGGTGAAAACCTCTCTTGAGGCATGATCCAAAATGGATCTAGTATAGGCTTTTAAGTCTAAATTTTCCTCACAGAGGAAAAATGAAAGTCAAAGGATGCTCTTGGGAATAGTCCCATTGCATAGATCTCTTCATTCTGAATCTAACGCAATTTGAATGGGCTAAAACGAACTTCGGATGAATAAGTTATTGCAAAAAGAAGATTACCCATTATCCTTATAAAAGGAGGCCAATCCTTATATGCGTTCCTTAAGGAAATTGCATCGGAAAGGTTCAAACGTTGGAGAAATAGGCCTTAAGGGCTCCCCAATAGTGATCTTCGATATATCACATCGGTGGAAGGCCTTCATGCGATATCTGAACCCTGGGTGAGTGATTTGCTATTGCGATCGGCGATTGACATAGTCAAAGGGAAGACCCCAGGGCCGTCGTGATAGCGATATGCGACATGCCGATATCGGTGATCGATGATCGATGCATTGCAACAATACAAAGGGCTGTTACATGCAATAAGTCGATGTGATGGCACCGATATGCGACAACACTGACATGCGATTGCGATAGCACGATCGACGATCGGCGAATCCCAAATACAAGGGCCAATGCACATGCGATTGTGATATGCAATCAAGGCACGGACCCGATAAGTTTATAAGTGCGATTTCATAATATTTGAAATCCGGACTTATGGGATTTCTTTATATTTTCCCATGTATTTGGTTTTTGGCCATACACAATGCGATTGCGATATGTGATGAAAGCACAAACCGGAGAGGATTATAGGAGAAATTGAATGTTATTTGAGTTCTGGTGAAACACTCCATGATGGGTTTTCATCAGTTTTCCTGTGTATTGCGTTACATGTTCGAACGTGGGATTTCTGCAAGAGGAAGGCCGAACGGTTGGGTTTCCTGTGCCCGCTGGTTCATTTCAATGGGACACTGATTCTTTTGGAAAAATGCGTGGTTTTCCATGATGGAGGACTGTAACCAAATGGTTACAAATACACAGAGAACACAGTTGACAGGGATTCACCGAGGCTGAGAGATAACACAGAGTGCAGAATTGAGAGAGGGTCACTTGGAGGTCGAGCGAACCCAGAATCTCGTGAGAGCTAGAGCCAAGAGCTAGAACCAGAGTGAGAACTAGAGCAAGAGACAAGAGCCAGAGCCAAGAGCCAGAGCCAAGAGCTAGAGCCAAGAGCCAGAGTGCCAAGAGCCAGAGCCAAGAGCCAAAGGGCCAAGAGCCAGAGCTGAGAGCTAGAGCCAAGAGCCAGAGCCGAGAGCAGAGGCAGATCCACCATAGGTTGGAGGCAGAGCCAGAGAGCTCAAAGCAGACTTCAGAGAGCCATGATGCTATAATGAAGTTGTAGAACAACAAAGAGATCGAAATGATCAAGTTGTTGCTGGTGTATGATGTGTGTTGAAGATAGAAGAAGGAATTCCAGAGACAGTTAAAATAATTCTGAGGGAGTTGGTGCAAGTCAGGAGCTCAAGATAGCCCGGAGCAATGATTGAAGGAATTTAGTCTAGAGAAGCCTAGATCTGTTTGCAGAGTATGGACAGCCAGTGGGATAAGATGGTATTCTAAACCCATAGGTTCATTTGTAAACCAATGGATTTGAGTGTGGAACTTGTAAAAGAAGCATTACCATAATCCCAAAGAGCCTAGTCGAGTTGATTAGAGCTCAAGGAGACGTAGCCCAAGATATCAGGGTGAAATCCATATTATATTGTTGTTATGTGTTTGCTTATTTGCTGCATTGCATTTACTGTTGTGTGTGTTTAAATATCAGAAAAGCAAATAAACTTAAAGCACTTATGCAGTTAAGGACAAACACAAGCATACACCTATTTCAAGCTCTTTTAGTTCCGCATTTATCAATTATAAGCATAGATCTTAGGAATATATAAGCTTTGGAGTGGGAGAGGTTCTTGTAAGATAACAAGAAGCCTTTAGTGCCCCATTTTAGATTAGGTGGTATCAGAGCAGTTATATCAGAGCATAAGGTTGATTAACCCCACCTTCAAAGAAGGTTATATCAAAGTTGGTTATACTAGAGCAGATGGTATCATGATGCAGGTGATATCAGATCAGGATGCTTGATTGATAGAGCAATCCATATGCTTGTTTGACTTGAAAGGTGTTCAAACAGTGGAAAGAATTTAGCTGTTTGATTGTTTGTAAACTCACTGTTGTTTGAGTTTGCAGAGGTGAGGTGAAAGCTATCGATAAGCTAAGTCAAGGAGAGGACAAGAAGGAAGAAGGGCTAAAGGCATTCTTCTTATCCCAAAGGACCTCAAAGCAATCCTTGAAGCACAAGAGGTTTGTTGCAAAAGGTTGCTTTAATAAGATCTTTGTTAATCTTGTTTGAATTTCTTTTGTTCATTCTGATAATGACAACTTCTACAAGTGAGTCCTTAAATTCTTCTTTCTTCACAAGATTCTTTGACGAAGACATGAATCAAGACTTGTTCATCATGATGGATATGGTGAGAGAAATGTACGAGGATAGAAAGAAGAGCATCATACTTAGAGAGCAGTTGAATTCCATGAAGGAAGAGAAGTAGTTGCTTTCTGACAAATTGCAGGAAATGGAGAGGCAACTTCATATTGCAAATATGAGCATGGAAAGGATGCATGAGTTGGAGACACAACTCTTTGTTGAAAAAGAAGCCTTAGTCAAGTATCAACTTGAAGAAGAGGTAAACAATTCATGTTTGTCTTCAATTTCCTCTAAGAATGTTTATATTGGTTCTTTTGAAAAACATACCAGAGGCATAGGTTCCAAGTTAATGTCCAAGATGGGCTATGAAGGAAAAGGCTTGGGAAAACATGCAGAGGGTATTGTTGAGCCGATAATGGTTGAGGAAAGGCCTAAGTATTTGGGTCTTAGCTATGGACATTCTTATGGAGAAATTTCCAAAGCTACCATGAAGACCATTGAAACAGTTCCAAGAAGGAGTTTCATTATAGGTCTTCTACCTCAAGAGTGTGAAGATTTTATTCTTGGGGAATGCAATAGTGTGAAGCATACTTTACAGAAAGAAGGTGTATATTAACATACACTTGAACCAAAGAGTTGTGGAAACTTTGAAACCATTGAAGAGGTTGATGGTGTTCTAAAGGGAGCTACTTCTTCATTCAATTCACCTCCTCATAAAGGAGAAAGAGAAAGGTATAAATCTGGTTCTAATCATATTCCTTTTGATTATGTTCAACATGGTAAATTTCCATATAAGTATGGGAAAAGAATTGCATGTTCCTTTTGTGGTTTGGTTAACCATCGTGTTTCTAGATGTTGGAAGAGAATGGCCACATACAAGAAAATTTTTAAGGAAAAGAAGCAAAGAGCCAAAGGTCCATTAGACAAGGCAAATCATTATGTCAAGAAGATGCACATGTGTTGCACTTACTACCATAAGCAAGGAAATATTGCTACAAAATGTTTGACTCTGAATCCAACAATGCTTCCACGAAACTTGAAGAAGGTGGAAAGAGAGTATGGTAGGAATGTAAAGGAAGATTCCATAAATGATGTATTTCAGGATGACTCACATGTTAATGTTGATGTGTAGACAAAGGAAGGACCTTTGAAATGGATTGGTAAGAAATGGTTAGAATTCTTATCCAATTAAGGTTGCATGTCTTTTGAAAATGCATTATATCAAGATGCATCTATTTTCATTTCTTTGTTAATGCAAGTTGTAGGATTTTACCAAGAAGGTGAATGGAAAAGTTGAGTAGGAGACTCACTTTATTGATGCAACATTATATTCATTTCAGCTTCGAAAGTCCAGTGTACTTAAGTGAAAGTTGAAAGATATGCATAAGCTTGATATGCATGAACACAGGGATGTTGATGATTTCTTTGTATTTAAACATGTGTGTGTGATTAACTTGAAGGGTTGATTGCTTTGTTTGTAAACATGCATGTAATGCAATATTGACTTGAGAAAAGTTGATTTGGTCTCCAAGATGGAGATGATGATGAAGTGTTTCATCTTTGAAAAAGAACTTTAGAATTCTTTTTCTACATGCTTGACTTGAAGGGTCAATTGTTTTAAAGGCATGTTTTATTGGCTTGTTAACTAGTCAATCATGTGTAAATGTAGATGTAAATACATGGAGGTGTTCACAAGATGTGAAATCTGTTTCTTTTGTTGAAGTAGGAGTTTAGGCCATCCAGTTGTTGTCTGTAATCTTGTTGTTGTTAACAGTTGTTGTTGACAGTATCTCAAACAGGTACAAATGAAAATTTTGTGAAGAAGATGTAATTTCACATTGGTTTGAGCCACCTTGGATCAATGATCAAGGCAGAGAAGTTCAAACTACCTTTTGTGACCTTCTCAGTAGGAGTTCTGCAGGAAGTCAAGGAGGAACACAGTTCTTCCCAGGAGGACAAGCACATCCAAGAAGGGAGTGTTCAAAGGCTTTGGTTCAGAGGCACTATGTAAGGAAAGTGTATGGAGGCTAAAAGAAGAGGGTGAGGTACTCTCATTTACTGTTCAGATCATTATATCAGTCTTGTTGACACCTAATCCTCATTATTGGGTGAATATAATATAAATAGATAAATAAGTAATATGAACAGTCATCGGGAGATGAAGTGAACAGTATCTCCCTCATGTATATAATGAAGACCTACCTGAAGGAATAAACATGAATCAATTTCTGGTTGAGGAGTTACTGCCTGGTCTGACATGGTATCAAAGCCAACACCATTTTTTTTAGTTTCCCTTTGCTTTGTAACTCCTCCTGCATATTCTGCTTATATTCTGCCCATGTTCTGCAGGCTGACATCTCTGTCAAATCCTTGAGAAATCTCATTCATTATTTAATGTATTCATTGAAGTGTGTTACCTCTTGAAGGAGTCGATTCGTTGTGTGTTTCATTTACTGTGAGTTCCATTCGTTGTGAGTTATACGCATGTATTTACTGTGAGTTTCAACCCACGACCTGTGCTCTAAAATTACTCCACCTTACCAATGTGCCACAGTTGATTCTTCATCATGGACTCATGGCTTTGTCCCCTTTCTGCGACAAGGTCGTCTCCTCAATGCTTTTGTGTTAGCTTTCTTTTGGCGTAGCAAGTTCCATGTTAGTTTTCTTTATCAGAGCAGTATTTCTGGCACCCGTAACTATTAAGCGAAGTGCTAAAAACCCTCTTTCGGTGACGAGATTTGTATCGTTTCTTGCGTCCATGTCCAGGTCACGCTGCGTTTGATAGGAATGCCAATTTGTCCATTTCATAGATGGTGCAAAGTATTCAAGCCAATGTTGGTCACCAAGAGCACTCTTACAGATTAATATGAGCTATGCTGCTTACCTTAGCATGGTTTATACCACCAACTGTCATGGGAAATCTCGGAGATTCCCTTCGTGTTCCATTTCTTTGACGGACAGAGAAGCAGATTTGGAGAACTCATTCTGGCGCTGATTTGGAACAGTTCTAGGCACTCTTGGTTTGGGGGATTATTTGGAAGGAGGTACCATTGTCTTTTTGTTTACATTTACTGTGTTATCACAAAATCGTGTACTAAGGGCTGCTACTTAGCAAGATCTCATGCAACTATTTCAAACCAGGCTTTAGACTAAGGCTTAGCCTCCTTAGTCAGAGAGGGCTCTCTCACAGATTTTTGATATGAATTAAAAACAAGAAAATATGGCTAACTCTTCAAACAGTACATGAAAATAAGCTGGTTGGAACAACAAAATAAGACTTCTTCCATTGGGCTCATGGAGTCAAACACCTTTGCAGTAAATTACCAACTACTCATTCATGGAAGTCAAGGCATATAATGTCTAAACACTCAAAACATTTCTCAAAGGAACCTCAACTCATAAACATACACAGGAAATCTGAGCACTAGGTGAATTCAGAGTGATTGCACATCTATGGAGCTGTAAAACAGAAAGGAAGAGACATAACCATATATATTCTGAGCATTTAAACACAAGATGAATCTTGGGAAGAAAAAGTAATCTTTCTATTACTGTCAAAAGTCTTTTACATCAGTCAATATAAAAACTCTGTTTTTTTGTATAAATCTCCAACCCCCAATTACATCCAAGTCTGATCCATATATAGGATTACATTCTTAACCCCCTCGAGCGAGCTCGAAGGCTACTATTAACTACCCCTGTCTACTGTTTAACTAATTCATTAAATACCGCTGACTATTAATTGACAGCGCTGGAGTCCTAAAACAATTAAAACTCTAATTCTACATCATGCTGGGAATAACATTTATTACAATCAAGATGGTGTTCCTACGAGAGAAAGGAGAGAACAGGCTCGTTCTCTGACAAGTGGCTTCTTTTAGTTTGGCTGTGATAGGTGTCTGTAGTTGCTTGCTGGCCTTTAATGTAACATGTTTTCCAATGCCCTGAAATATAGGAAACTGCTCCTGTTTGTCGGTCCTTGGTTTGCCTCAACATATTCGAATCCAAAGGAGTATGCTTTTATCTTTTAATTACCAGGTTTCCACGTCCTTGATGTGCTGGCCATTTTTATGTGTGAAGACAACATCTTTCAAAGATTTGCTGATTTGTCAATCATAATTGATTGGCTGAACTGTAACATGCAGCTACAGCAGTTTCGTAGCGCGCTACGAAACTGCTGTGTAATCACAAAACACAGCTTTGAAATAAGACTTGCACAGACCACCAAAGTGTCGGAAACAAACACCATATAATAATGTACTCCGCTCTCTGTAGTCAAACAAAACATCTCAGCAATAATATCCCCTGCCTTGGCAATATCTTTGTTGAAGGCATGCAACACAGATCTCAATGATTGAAGAAATTGTAATGCCTCATCCAGTAGCCTTTGTTTCTCATTACCAGTAGATGATGTTAAAAATATCTCACCCTGAACTCTTTTAAGGTATCCCAAACTCTGGTTTTAAGTCTCGGTGAAAATAACCACTCCCGTGCATATAGGATAACCCTTGCAGTATTTGATATCACAATTTGATAATTTCTGTTTCTGAAAAAGGAGTAGATCTCTCTTTCATTTTTTTATAGCTACTATCTCATGTGTCTGCTGATTTAAAGCCTTCCATATACTTCCGTAAGTCACCCTGTAACGCTCCATGGCTTTGTCTAGATAATCAAATAGGAGATCAACAAGCTGGTAAAACACTGCTTGAAAATTGACAGTGAACACTCTGCAGATAATTCTTTAAACCCATGACCTGGTACCATCCACTGAGATAAAAGGAAGCACAACCACAAAAGTCCACCCTAGTAAAACAAGAATAACAGCAACTCCGGAGTTCTAGAAGGAAAAAGTAGATCAGCATCATTGAGTGCAACCTTTATAAGCTGCAGCACCTCGACAATCATCCACTAAAAACCAGTTTATCTGGCAATTCTTCCACTGCAATTTCCAATGCAGTGGCATGCAATTTAATCTTATAGTTATAACCTGAAACCGGAACCGATCTAAAGCTCTGAAATCTCCGTGAAGGTCTCCACAATTGGACAAGCTAAACTCTGTGCCTTTTCCACTTTACATCAAAAAGGTTTTCAAAGATTTCAAATTGTTTCACCATTGTATTGAACTTCACTTCTTGAGCAAAGACTTGAACAGAAAAACTCAAATCTTCAATATTAGCTTCTAAATAGATTTCCTCTTCATCCAAGGAGCCAGTCTCCCATTGCAAACATTCAGCCCTTGAACCTTCCAGGTGTGACACAAGATTGGATACAGAGTTGACCATTAAAACACTCCCTTCTTGATTGAAAAAATCTAGGGAAGCATCACGATCTTCTCCTAAAGTATTCCCAACAATTCAACAATACTGATATCCACAAAACACGATAATGTCAATAGAAACCTTGATGTATACAGCCATAGCTGGCATCCGAATGGAATTGATATACAAAATTGTAACCAGACTAACTAAGGTTCCTGCCATGTCAACATTTCCTATCGCGCTTTTGAGCAAAAGCAACTCGTTTGAATGCTCGTTCTGACTCCAGTGTGTGAACCCGGAGCTTCAAATCTCCTTGTTCCGCTTCTGCTGTGATCACAACGAACAAAGAAATCGAATGCAGTAAAGAAAGCTTCCAAACGAAGTGCCGGAAAGAATTCCAACTGATGCACAAAACAGTGATTCAAGCCCGTGAACGCTCTAGAGTCTTGGTTGAGCCCTAGTTTCTTGGTCTCTTCTGTGAGGTCTATTTTCAATTCCAATTGGATTGTCGCAACATTGCGAGGATGGAATGACCGCAGATTGGTATCAGTTTGATCCTAAGTTCCTTGCAGAGGTTTCTGCGTAGATTTGCAACAGTGTTCGTGGAGTAAATAGAATAGCTTATGACATAACCTCAAAACCTCCATCAACTGTAGAGTGGGAGTGATATGCATGAAATGGATTGAGCGGCCTTGAACGCTCCTACTACAACAGGACTGTGCAATGTTAACATCTGATATATGCAAATTCCATCCATTCAAAACGATTCTTACTGGATTTCAATTGGGATTGTCTTCGTCGATGACATTTGGACGGTGAAGACAATTAGAATCACAACAAAACAAGTTCTGTAGACTTATTGAAAGCCTAATTTCTCATATAGAAAAGAGTGTGATCTGCTAGAGGTATTAGGATGTATGCTGCCATGTGTTCATTACCCTGCTCTGATGCGTGCCATGTGTGCACGTTGCTGTCGTTCAATCCTTAATGCAGAAACTTGACTTTCCACCCTCTTGTATTGGAGTTTGATCACTAGGAAACCCTTTATTTTCTTTTAGGAAATCGGATAAGTACTAGATGCAAAGTAAGAAATAAAAACGAGGCTGTGCAGAACTTGCATTAGCACCGCTAATGATTTCAATCTGCGTTCCAAAGTCAATATGACTAGCAAGCGCTCCAGCAAGCATGACATGATCCTTCTTTAGATCCAAGATCCCTCACAACTTTTATACCCCTTTCCTAGCTTTGCAGAGAGTTGATATTGGAACTGTTGATAAGAATCTAGAAGACTGCCAACAACTGCTGCCCGATATCGACCTGCGCTTTCAACTTCTTCTGCCCACTCTCTAATAGATAGGGTCTCAAACATTTGCAAGGCATCATCTCTTATTTGTCTTGAGGGATCAACTACTTTGTAAAGTATAAGGCTTAGCAACCTATGTGTTTCACATTTTGAAAGTTCTCGCTGCATGTACACCTCTGCCAGGACAGTAAAGTACCCATCTGCAATTGATGAATCCGATGAGTAGCACTGGTCTATACATACTGGAAAAAGATACAAGTTACTTTGAAGAAGATCCATTAGAGTTGTTCTTGCAAGTATAACTCTGGACTGGCCCCTCCATAAAGAAAAAAAAAACAAGCTGGATCTTTTTCCAATATTGAGAAGTTCAAATGACAAATATGGTGACTGTATAAAAATCAATCTTTCAACATGAAGTCTTGCGCCTGTGAACAGTTATCAACAATTTTGCAAATGTCTCGTTCTAGCTTTGCTGCATCTACCGGAAATGTAAGGTCAATCTCCTTGAGACTGAAGTAGAGGGCGTTCACCGAAGTATCAGGTAAAGCCTCACCAGGATTTACCACAATGCCATCAGCCACAAAAGAAGTAATTCTTAAACATGATTCCTCTTGAAGATTAATCTTAATGGGCTGCAACTGAACAACTGAATGTGATGGACCAAAAGGCTCTTGTATGGCTCTAAACACTGATTTATTGTTTGAACAAATCCCCAATTTCGTAGCACGCTACGAAATCACCTAAACAGGTAGCGCTGCGAAACTGCTAAAAGGATTCATGCGCTGCGAAAACACCTTGTCCTTATGCTAGGCTAAAAAAATTTTGGCAACAGAATTTTCAGTGATAACAGTGGCTCCACTTGGGATAGTGTGCCCTTGTGGTACACTAAGAACTCGCAAGTCCAGTGCCTTATAAAACTTATTTGACAACATCCTCTTTCAGCTTCTTGGGCCTTCATCTCGGGCTTTAGCTGGATGATCACTGTTAGGAAGAAGGAAACTACATCTACTAAAAAATGCTTAGTTGACCTTGAGCTTATTTGCATTTACCTACCTACCTACCCTAACAATTTCAACTTCTTTCTGCTCAATCAATATGAAATTTCCAATGTAGCCAATCCTCTGTTTTATCTGACATTTGAGTCCTTTGGCTGTGCTTGAAACAAAAATAAACTAGATACTGAAGTAACCAAGGCAACATGAGGTGTAACTGTTCTTCAACATGAAAATATAACTGGAAGCCTGAACAGAAAATCTTTTCCATGTATTCAGCTATAGGGTCAAAAAACACATGGTTAGTTTGTTGATTCTCAAAACTTTCTGTATCTTTAGACAACTTATCTTCAGCCACACCAAATTTATTTGATATGCTATCCAACTGCCTTTCTAAATGATGCTCACAAACAATGTAATTTTCCTCACTACTATGATCATTATTTGAAGTAAGCTGCTGCAAGGAATTACAAAATTGAGCAAGCTTTTCCTCTGCCTGAGGGTCGTAGAAGCTGTCTTCCAGCACTTCTTCTTGCTGTGTGCAATCAATTTCATCTTCAGAATACTGCTGCATCTCTTCATTCATATCAAGGGATGAAACATGGTTTTCACAAGTCAACTCCTGCTGCTCCTCATGCTGTGTTTCATGGGATGTTATATCTTCTCCTTGGTGCTGGAATGCATTGTTATGAAGAGCCTCTAAAATTTCTTCATCCGTGAATTCATCATCATCATAACCATCCTCTAAATACTTAATAAGACTTAAAGAATGTCTACAGCAATCTTTAAGCATCAATAAGGAAGGATAACCTTCTTTATACATTTCACAGAATTCATCATGGAAATCAGCAAGAGAAGATAATGAACCATTCTCCAAACTTTTATACCAAGACCATGCTTTTCCTTCTAAAGTGGCCATAAACATCCTCATGAGACAATCCTCGGGGAAATGAACCTTAAGACTGCGTACATGCATATGAAACCTAACCAAATGAAGAGCAGCATTGTCCTTCTTTTCATCTTTGAATATTGGAAGATCATCTAACCAATCAACCTTTGGCATAGGATTTGGAAAACCAGGGATATGAGACTGATTCATAGGAGCATACCTGGCATTCATTCTTGCAGTGGAACTCATCTTGTAACTTCATCAAGCTACTGATCTTCTAGCAGTGGAGTCACCTTCTAATTTGTTATTTGCTGTGTGGAGTCGCCAAGGTAGTTTTGCAGCCTCAAAAAGATGTCTGAGCTCCTGCTACCTTCAGAAGTTCAACCATTGATTTCGGGAATGAATAATCTTCAGGCTCCCGGCAGACGCACCAAAATGTTATCACAAAATCGTGTACTAAGGGCTGCTACTTAGCAAGATCTCATGCAACTATTTCAAACCAGGCTTTAGACTAAGGCTTAGCCTCCTTAGTCAGAGAGGGCTCTCTCACAGATTTTTGATATGAATTAAAAACAAGAAAAGATGGCTAACTCTTCAAACAGTACATGAAAATAAGCTGGTTGGAACAACAAAATAAGACTTCTTCCATTGGGTTCATGGAGTCAAACACCTTTGCAGTAAATTACCAACTACTCATTCATGGAAGTCAAGGCATATAATGTCTAAACACTCAAAACATTTCTCAAAGGAACCTCAACTCATAAACATACACAGGAAATCTGAGCACTAGGTGAATTCAGAGTGATTGCACATCTATGGAGCTGTAAAACAGAAAGGAAGAGACATAACCATATATATTCTGAGCATTTAAACACAAGATGAATCTTGAGAAGAAAAAGTAATCTTTCTATTACTGTCAAAAGTCTTTTACATCAGTCAATATAAAAACTTTGTTTTTTTGTATAAATCTCCAACCCCCAATTACATCCAAGTCTGATCCATATATAGGATTACATTCTTAACCCCCTCGAGCGAGCTCGAAGGCTACTATTAACTACCCCTGTCTACTGTTTAACTAATTCATTAAATACCGCTGACTATTAATTGACAACGCTGGAGTCCTAAAACAATTAAAACTCTAATTCTACATCATGCTGGGAATAACATTTATTACAATAAAGATGGTGTTCCTACGAGAGAAAGGAGAGAACAGGCTCGTTCTCTGACAAGTGGCTTCTTTTAGTTTGGCTGTGATAGGTGTCTGTAGTTGCTTGCTGGCCTTTAATGTAACATGTTTTCCAATGCCCTGAAATATAGGAAACTGCTCCTGTTTGTCGGTCCTTGGTTTGCCTCAACATATTCGAATCCAAAGGAGTATGCTTTTATCTTTTAATTACCAGGTTTCCACGTCCTTGATGTGCTGGCCATTTTTATGTGTGAAGACAACATCTTTCAAAGATTTGCTGATTTGTTAATCATAATTGATTGGCTGAACTGTAACATGCAGCTACAGCAGTTTCGTAGCGCGCTACGAAACTGCTGTGTAATCACAAAACACAGCTTTGAAATAAGACTTGCACAGACCACCAAAGTGCCGGAAACAAACACCAGATAATAATGTAATCCGCTCTCTGTAGTCAAACAAAACATCTCAGCAATAATATCCTCTGCCTTGGCAATATCTTTGTTGAAGGCATGCAACACAGATCTCAATGATTGAAGAAATTGTAATGCCTCATCCAGTAGCCTTTGTTTCTCATTACCAGTAGATGATGTTAAACATATCTCACCCTGAACTCTTTTAAGGTATCCCAAACTCTGGTTTTAAGTCTCGGTGAAAATAACCACTCCTGTGCATATAGGATAACCCTTGCAGTATTTGATATCACAATTTGATAATTTCTGTTTCTGAAAAAGGAGTAGATCTCTCTTTCATTTTTTATAGCTACTATCTCATGTGTCTGCTGATTTAAAGCCTTCCATATACTTCCGTAAGTCACCCTGTAACGCTCCATGGCTTTGTTTAGATAATTAAATAGGAGATCAACAAGCTGGTAAAACACTGCTTGAAAATTGACAGTGATCACTCTGCAGATAATTCTTTAAACCCTTGACCTGGTACCATCCACTGAGATAAAAGGAAGCACAACCACAAAAGTCCACCCTAGTAAAACAAGAATAACAACGACTCCGGAGTTCTAGAAGGAAAAAGTAGATCAGCATCATTGAGTGCAACCTTTATAAGCTGCAGCAACTCGACAATCATCCACTAAAAACTAGTTTATCTGGCAATTCTTCCACTGCAATTTCCAATGTAGTGGCATGCAATTTAATCTTATAGTTATAACCTGAACCCGGAACCAATCTAAAGCTCTGAAATCTCTGTGAAGGTCTTCACAATTGGACAAGCTAAACTCTGTGCCTTTTCCACTTTACATCAAAAAGGTTTTCAAAGATTTCAAATTGTTTCACCATTGTATTGAACTTCACTTCTTGAGCAAAGACTTGAACAGAAAAACTCAAATCTTCAATATTAGCTTCTAAATAGATTTCCTCTTCATCCAAGGAGCCAGTCTCCCATTGCAAACATTCAGCCCTTGAATCTTCCAGGTGTGACACAAGATTGGATACAGAGTTGACCATTAAAACACTCCCTTCTTGATTGAAAGAATCTAGGGAAGCATCACGATCTTCTCCTGAAGTATTCCCAACAATTCAACAATACTGATATCCACAAAACACGATAATGTCAATAGAAACCTTGATGTATACAGCCATAGCTGGCATCCGAATGGAATTGATATACAAAATTGTAACCAGACTAACTAAGGTTCTTGCCATGTCAGCATTTCCTATCGCGCTTTTGAGCAAAAGCAACTCGTTTGAATGCTCGTTCTGACTCCAATGTGCGAACCTGGAGCTTCAAATCTCCTTGTTCCGCTTCTGCTGCGATCACAACGAACAAAGAAATCAAATGCAGTAAAGAAAACTTCCAAACGAAGTGCCGGAAAGAATTCCAACTGATGCACAAAACAGTGATTCAAGCCCGTGAACGCTCTAGAGTCTTGGTTGAGCCCTAGTTTCTTGGTCTCTTCTGTGAGGTCTATTTTCAATTCCAATTGGATTGTCGCAATATTGCGAGGATGGAATGACTACAGATTGGTATCAATTTGATCCTAAGTTCCTTGCAGAGGTTTCTGCGTAGATTTGCAACAGTGTTCGTGGAGTAAATAGAATAGCTTATGACATAACCTCAAAACCTCCATCAACTGTAGAGTGGGAGTGATATGCATGAAATGGATTGAGCGGCCTTGAACGCTCCTACTACAACAGGACTGTGCAATGTTAACATCTGATATATGCAAATTCCATCCATTCAAAACGATTCTTACTGGATTTCAATTGGGATTGTCTTCGTCGATGACATTTGGACGGTGAAGACAATTAGAATCACAACAAAACAAGTTCTGTAGACTTATTGAAAGCCTAATTTCTCATATAGAAAAGAGTGTGATCTGCTAGATGTATTAGGATGTATGCTGCCATGTGTTCATTACCCTGCTCTGATGCATGCCATGTGTGCACGTTGCTGTCGTTCAATCCTCAATGCAGAAACTTGACTTTCCACCCTCTTGTATTGGAGTTTGATCACTAGGAAACCCTTTATTTTCTTTTAGGAAATCGGATAAGTACTAGATGCAAAGTAAGAAATAAAAACGAGGCTGTGCAGAACTTGCATTAGCACCGCTAATGATTTCAATCTGCGTTCCAAAGTCAATATGACTAGCAAGCGCTCCAGCAAGCATGACATGATCCTTCTTTAGATCCAAGATCCCTCGCAACTTTTATACCCCTTTGCTAGCTTTGCAGAGAGTTGATATTGGAACTGTTGATAAGAATCTGGAAGACTGCCAACAACTGCTGCCCGATATCGACCTGCGCTTTCAACTTCTTCTGCCCACTCTCTAATAGACAGGGTCTCAAACATTTGCAAGGCATCATCTCTTATTTGTCTTGAGGGATCAACTACTTTGTAAAGTATAAGGCTTAGCAACCTCTGTGTTTCACATTTTGAAAGTTCTTGCTGCATGTACACCTCTGCCAGGATAGTAAAGTACCCATCTGCAATTGATGAATCCGATGAGTAGCACTGGTCTATACATACTGGAAAAAGATACAAGTTACTTTGAAGAAGATCCATTAGAGCTGTTCTTGCAAGTATAACTCTGGACTGGCCCCTCCATAAAGAAAAAAAAAACAAGCTGGATCTTTTTCCAAGATTGAGAAGTTCAAATGACAAATATGGTGATTGTATAAAAATCAATCTTTCAACATGAAGTCTTGCGCCTGTGAACAGTTATCAACAATTTTGCAAATGTCTCGTTCTAGCTTTGCTGCATCTACTGGAAATGTAAGGTCAATCTCCTTGAGACTGAAGTAGAGGGCGTTCACCGAAGTATCAGGTAAAGCCTCACCAGGATTTACCACAATGCCATCAGCCACAAAAGAAGTAATTCTTAAACATGATTCCTCTTGAAGATTAATCTTAATGGGCTGCAACTGAACAACTGAATGTGATGGACCAAAAGGCTCTTGTATGGCTCTAAACACTGATTTATTGTTTGAACAAATCCCCAATTTCGTAGCACGCTACGAAATCACCTAAACAGGTAGCGCTGCGAAACTGCTAAAAGGATTCATGCACTGCGAAAACACATTGTCCTTATGCTAGGCTAAAAAATTTTTGGCAACAGAATTTTCAGTGATAACATACTGAATGGATGGAAGTAAGATCGAGTGACAAGGTACTGCGTTCCTCTCAAGACAATTAGATGATGCTTATAAATGTTTTCCATTTTACTAGAAATTCTATTTGGCATTTGGTATTTCATGGCAAGCTCGAGCAGAGATTTCTTCCATTATGAATTTAGCTTCACCAACAGCCGTTATTAAAAAAAAAACTGGGGAGAAAATATCTGTGGATGATGTGGCCATTGTCAGTGCATCGCTGATCTAAATGTTTCTTTGGGAAATGTTTTATAAATCAATTTTCATTTAAAGTGTTTTGAAGACTCTGCCATAGTAAAGTATTTTGAAAACTACAACACATTTTTTTCCCTTTTACACAACAAGTGCAAATTGTTTTATCACTAGAAGAGTGATTTTTTTCCACTGTACACAAATTTTACAATGCATTCTATCATATCCATGGTGGGAATAGTTCTCATTGGAAAGGAAAACTATCCTGAATGGTCCCAGATGATAAAACACACCCTCATTTTCAATAAGTTGTGGAAAGGAGTGTGTGTTGGAGACAGAGACAATGAACCAGAATAGCCTACCTCAGACAAAGAGATCGTCATTTGGGAAAACAAGAACAATAAAGCTTATGCATTAATCGCAGCATCTGTAAATGAAGAGGTGAGTTGCCATATTTCATCATTTTCAACTACCTTTGAAGCCTTACAAAAGTTGAAAGAACTCTATGACTCACATTCTGCACTTGAAGTTGTTCAACTCATGATTAAACTCTTCACTCTTGAACTGCAAAATAATGATCCTCTTGCTCTTACATCTGAAGTAAAGTCTATAATGCATGATATCAAATCCACTAAGGTTGAATTAGATATTCCTCTTATCACTTTTCTCAAGGCACTTTATCCTACTTACTCCAATTATCTTGAGTCATTACAAGCAAATGGAAATCTCAAAGATATCACCTTTGACTCTCTTGTGAAAAAGTTTGCTGAAAGAGAGAAAGCTTTTGGAAAGAAGACAGCCCCTGAATCTTCTGAAGAGGTTGTGTGCCTTGCTCATAAAGAAAAGAATCCTGCTCAAGATTCTTCAAGATGAAGAGGTGGTCGAAGAGGAAGAGGAAGATATTTCAGAGGTAGGGGGGGCAAACATTCTCAAGGAGAAAAGACAGATTTGCATTACATTCGCTACAAAAGAAAAGGATCACATGATGCCTCTACATTCAAGCTACCATGGGACAAAATTGAGCAGAAAAGAAACCAACAGAAAGGTAAAAATGATGATACAGATAAAGGTAAAGCACCTAAATCCGCTCACTATTTTGTGGCACAATGTAATATTGGAGTAAATAAAGATTTATTTAATGCTTCACTTGCTTCTTGGAAAAATGATTGGTTGCTTGATTCAAGAGCAACCTGCCACATGACTCATAGAAAAGATTCTTTTGAAGAATTTACTGACAATGTTGATGGAGCAGTATACTTTGCAAACAAGTAAAAAATCAAGCCATCAGGGCTTGGCACAATCAGGCTTAAACTACCTGGTCTTCTAGACTTTCTTCTACATCATGTTCTATATCTCCCACAGCTCAAGAGAAACTTGCTGTCCTTGGTCCACATCTGCCTGCAAGGTAACTCCATTCATATGTTTGATGGCAAGCTTGAGGTAAGAAAAGCATCTGACCACTCACTTGTCATGAGGGGAATAGAAGAAGAAATACTTATCAAGTTGCAAGGAACCTCTGCTCATGCACAACATTTCTCATACAATTCTCATCATGAAGAAGGTACACTTCCATCAAGTTTATTATGGCATGCTAGATTTGGACATTTGAACTATGACAATCTCTGCTTGTTGAAGAAAAATGGTTTTGCTGGTTTTCTTACAATTCCTAGGAAACTTAAGTAATGTGATGCTTGCATTCTAGGAAAGCATAGCAAACAGTCTTTTCATGATTCACATTCAAGAGCACATAGAAAAATTGAACTCATTCATTCAGATTTATGTGGTCCAATGCCTGTTCCTTTTGCGAATGGAAATAAATATATGATGACATTTATTGATGACTACACAAGAATGTGTTGGGTTTATTTATTGAAGAACAAATCTGATGCTTTTCAAACATTCAAGAATGTTCATAAATGGATTGAAAATGATGCACAATCTCATATTGGGTCTATTCACACTGATAATGGAAAATAATACACATCAAATGAATTTGAAAACTATCTTCGCCAACATGGGATCAAACATCAAACAATTGTACCTTATAATCCCCAACAGAATGGTGTAGCTGAAAGAATGAATAGGACAATCTTAAATATGGTACGATCCATGATCTTCTTCAAAAATGTAAAGATAATGTTTTGGGCTGATGCTGTTCTATGTGTTGCATATATAAAGAATATATGTCCATCTAATGCTATTAGAAACAAGACTCCTTATGAAATGTGGTATGGACATGTTCCTTCGGTAAAGCATCTCAGGGTCTTTGGTTCCACTTGTTATGCCTTGATACCAAAGGTACATAGAAATAAACTTGGTGCTAGAAGTCGTAAGTGTATCTTCATGGGGTATTCAAACACCTCCAAAGCATACCGTCTCTATGATGAAGTAAATAAAAAGTTTGTTGTATCTAGAGATGTAATTCTTCTTGAATCATCCAAAATTGACAATGTTGTTGAGCGGCAACTTGATCGCTTGGATAGATTTGCAAAAGAAAAATCATTTCAAGAATTTGATAATCAGATTCCACATCTTGAAGGGGGGATTCCTATACTAGGTCAACATATGGAATCTTCTTCTGAAGAACACTCTCCCCCGCATGAAACTCCAACAACAGATGATGCTTTAAGTGATGTGATTGATAGAATTGGGAGACTCAATATTGATTTAGTCCCAACTCAATTAACAGAGCAGCCTAGACCATCTGAGAAAGGACCCCCAATGTGGCTGATAAAGACACTTGAAAGTGTTCATCCTAATGAGGTTCGAAATATAGGAACTAGAAATTCAAACCGGCAAAATTGAGGTGATGTGGATGACTCTAATTCACCTATTGATATGGATGTTTCTTGTGTTTGTGAATTGAACTTGTCTACAGATTTTGAACCAACTCCCTTCAAAGAAGATGCTTCTCAAGATGAATGGAAAGAAGCGATGCAAAAGGAGTATGATGCCCTCATAAAGAATGCCACTTGGAAGCTGGTTGATCCTCCATTAGGAACCAAACCAATTGGCTGCAAGTGGGTCTACAAGAACAAGTATAAAGCTGATGGCTCACTTGACAAGCACAAAGCTAGACTTGTGGCAAAAGGTTTTGCATAGAAGGAAGGGGTCGATTATGAGGAGACTTTTTCCCCCACACCAAAATGGGCTACCATCCAAACACTCTTTGCACTAGCAACTCAGAAAGGTTGGAAAGTCCATCAAATGGATGTAAAAACTGGTTTCTTAAATGGAGATATAAAAGAGAATGTTTTTATGTCTCAGCTTGAAGGATTTGCTGTGAAAGGACATGAACATAAAGTATGCAAACTTGTGAAGTCCTTGTATGGCCTCAAACAAGCACCATGAGCCTAGTATGAAAAACTAATTGAGCATCTTCTGAAACTCAATTTCAAACATTATGATCTTGATGATGCAACTTTATTTGTCAAGAAAGTTGGCAAAACAGTTGTCTATCTTGTGGTATATGTAGATGGTCTTTTGATGACAGGGAACAATGAAAGCTACATTGCATCCATAAAGAAGGAATTAGGGAAAATTTTTGAAATGACTGATTTGGGCTATGTTCATTACTATCTTGGCATTGAAGTAACCCAACATCTGAAGTCCATATTTATTTCTCAAAAGAAATACATTGGAGATCTATTGAACAGGTTTGGCATGAAAGAATGCAATCCTCTTATTACTTCAATGGAACAAAACTTAAAGCTCACATCTATTGAAGGAAAAGAATTTGAGGATGCAACAAAGTATAGATAGCTTGTAGGAAGTCTCAACTACCTAACTACTACTAGACCAAACATTTCGTTTGTTGTTGGAATCCTCTCCAGGTTTATGCAAAAGCCTTGTGAGGGACATTAGTTTGATGCAAAAAGAGTTCTAAGGTACTTGAAGGGAACTCAAGACTTTGGAATCAAGTATACACAGGTGGGCGACTTCAGCTTGATTGGATACTCTGCTTCAGACTTCGATGGAGACAAAGAAACTGGGGTATCTACTTCAGGATATGCTATGAGTCTTGGATCAGGAGTTGTCTCTTAGAGATCACGCAAACAATCAATCCCAACATATTCCACAACAGAATCAGAATACGTGGAAGCAGCTGAAGCAACAAAAGAAATTGTGTGGCTCAGGAAAATTCTTGAAGATTTGCAGGTAAAACAAGTACAATCAACTCCACTCACGATTAATAATACCTCTGCAATAGAGTTGGCCAAGAACCCAAAGTTCCATGATCGAACGAAGCACATCAATACTAAACATCATCTGATTCGACATCATGTTGAGGCCAAAACAATCCATCTCCGTCATTGTTCCACTAATGATCAAGTTGCAGACATATTCACCAAAGCGATTGGAAGAGAAAAGCTTGAACGATTCAAAATGATGCTTGGACTCACCAACATCCCTTCGATTAAGGGGGGGAATGTTGACACCTAATCCTCATGATTGGGTGAATATAATGTAAGTAGATAAATAAGTAATATGAACAGTCATCAGGAGATGAAGTGAATAGTCTCTCCCTCATGTATATAATGAAGACCAACCTGAAGGAATAAACACGAATCAATTTTTGGTTGAGGAGTTACTGCCTGGTCTGACAAGTCTTTTGGAGTCCAAAAGCTTTTCAGTGAGAAGAAGTGATCCAAAATGGATCTAGTATAGGATTTTAAGTCTATGAATTTTCCTCACAGAGGAAAAATGAAAGTCAAAGGATTCTCTTGGAAATAGTCTCATTGCATAGATCTCTTCATTCTGAATCTAATGCAATTTGAATGGGCTAAAATGGACTTCAGATGAAGAAGTTATTGCAAAAAGAAGATTGCCCATTATCCTTAGAAAAGGAGGCAAATCCTTATGAAAATGGGCTTAAGGCTTTATATGCGTTCCTTAAGGAAATCACATCGGAAAGGTTCAAAGGGTGGAGCAACAGGCCTTAAGGGCTCCTCGATAGTGATCTCCAATATATTGCATCGGAGGAAGGCCTTTATGCGATATCGGAACCCTGGGCGAGGGATTTGCGATAACGATCAGTGATCGGCACAGTCAAAGGGAAGACCCCAGGGATCATTGCGATAGTGATATGCGATACGTCGATATCGACGATCAACGATCGGTGAATTGCATTGTAACAATAAAAAGGACCATTACATGTGATACGCCGATGCGATGGTGCCGATATGCGACAACACTGACATGTGATTGCGATAGCACAATCGGTGATCGGCGAATCCCCGATACAAGGGCCAATGCACATGAAATTGTGATCTGTAATCAAGACACGGACCCGAAAAGTTTATAAGCATGATTTCATAATATTTGAAATTCAGATTTACGAGGTTTCTTTTTATTTTCCCATGTATTGGGTTTTTGGCCATACACAATGCGATTGTGATATGCGATGAAAGCACGGACCCGAGAGGATTATAGGAGAAATTGAATGTTATTTGAGTTCTGGTGAAATGCTCCATGATGGTTTTTCATCAGTTTTCCTGCGTATTGCGTTACGTGTTCGAACGCAGGATTTATGCAGGAGGAAGGCTGAATGGTTGGGTTTCCTGTGCCCACCGGTTCATTTCAATGGGACACTGATTGTTTTGGAAAAACGCATGGTTTTCCATGATGGAGGAATGTAACCAAATGGTTACAAATACATAGAGAATGCATTTGACAGGGATTCGTCGAGGCTGAGAGATAACACAGAGAGAAGAATTGACAGACGGTCGCTTGGAGGTCGAGCGAACCTAGAAGCTTATGAGAGCCAGAGCCATGAGCCAGTGCCAGAGCGAGAGGCAAGAGCCAAAGCGAGAGCTAGAGTGAGAGGCAAGAGCCAGAGCCAAGAGCCAGAGAGCCAAGAGCCAAATCTAAGAGCCAGAGAGCCAAGAGCTCGAGCCGAGAGCAGAGGCAGAGCCACCAGAGGTTGGAGGCAGAGCCGCAGAGCCAGAGAGCTTAAAGCAGACTTCTAAGAGCCATGATTTTGTAATGAAGTTGTAGAACAGCAAAGAGATCAAAATGATCAAGCTGTTGCTGGTGTCTGATGTGTGTTGAAGACAAAATAAGGAATTCCAAAGACAGTTAAAAGAATTATGAGGGAGTTGGTGAAAGCCAAGAGCTCAAGATAGCCTGGAGCGCTGATTGAAGGAATCTAGTCCAGAGAAGCCTAGATTTGTCTGTAGAGTAGGGACAACTAGTGGGATAAGATGGTATTGTAAACCCATAGGTTTATTGTAAACCAATGGAGTTGAGTGTGTAACTTGTAAAAGAAGCATTACCATAATCCCAAATAGCCTAGTCGAGTTGATTAGAGCTCAAGGAGACATAGCCAAAGATATTAGGGTGAACTCCATATTATATTGCTATTATGTGTTTACTTATTTGTTGCATTGCATTCACTGTTGTGTGTGTTTAAATATCAACAAAGCAAATAAACTTAAAGCACTTACGCAGTTAAGGACAAACACAAGCATACACCTATTTCAAGTTCTTTTAATTCTGCATTTATCAATTATAAGCATAGATCTTGGGAATATATAAGCTTTGGAGTGGGAGAGGTTCTTGTAAGCTAACAAGAAGCCTTTAGTGCTAAAGGCTTATTGTCAGCTTACAAGAACCTCTCCCACTCCAAAGCTTATATATTCCCAAGATCTATCTTATGCTTGACAATTTAAGGAATTAAAGGACTTGAAATAGGTGTATGCTTTTGCTTGCCTTTAACTGTTAAATGCTTATGTTCATTTTCTTAAACTGATATGAAATGCATATAACAGTAAATAAAGTAGCAAATAAGCAAACACATAAGACAACAATATATTATAGAGTTCACCTAAACCTCTTGGGCTATGTCTCCTTGAGCTCTAATAAACTTGACTAGACTCTTTGGGATTATGGTAATATTTCTTTTACAAGTTCCACACTCAACTCCATTGGTTTACAACTGAACCTATGGGTTTAGAATACCATTTTATCCCTGGCCATTTGGCTCTTTGGCTCTCAGCTCTTAGCTCTGGCTCTGGCTCTCGGCTTTGGTTCTGACTCAGGTTCCGGCTCTTGGCTCTCACTCTCACTCTGGCTCTCAGCTCTAGCTCTAGCTTTGGCTCTCAGCTCTGGCTCTGCCTCTGGCTCTGGCTCTGGCTCTAGCTCTTGGCTTTGGCTCTAGCTCTGGCTCTCAGCTCTGGCTTTGAACCTGGCTCTCGGCTCTAGCTCTCACGAGCTTCTGGGTTTGCTCGACCTCAAAGTGACCCTCTGCTTCTGAGTCACCCCGACTCCGCAGACTGCCTCCTCTGGGCTTACACTCAGCATTCAAGCATCTCTGAGCCTCTTGGGCTTCTCTGCACTTCTCTTGAGCATAACTCTTCCTCTCTATGTTATCAATGGTTCGCTCAACCTCCAAGCGAATCTCAACAACCCTCAGCAACCTTTTCAATTGTGCTCTCTATGTTTTTGTAACACATCGGTTACAGTCCCCCTCCATCAACAAAGATTAACTGTTTTATTACAAGAAGCAGCTTTCCATTGAAATGAACTGGTGGGCACGGGCAACCCGGTCATTTGGCCTTCCTCCTATATAATTCTCAAATTAGGCCACATAACGGAAATACACAGGAAACTAACGAAAACACCATCATGAGCGTTACAGTTGGAACTCAAATAATATGCAATCGCATTTATAAACCTCTTGGGTTAGTGCTCTTATCGCACATCGCCAATCGCATTGCATATGGCCAAAAACCCAAATACACAGGAATACACAGAAATATCATAATTTTGAATTTCAAAACTTATGAAATCACGCTTATAAACTTATCAGGTTCACGCTCTTATCACACATCGCAATTGC
Organism: Pinus tabuliformis; assembly: GCA_031772625.1. Taxonomy (NCBI): domain Eukaryota; kingdom Viridiplantae; phylum Streptophyta; class Pinopsida; order Pinales; family Pinaceae; genus Pinus; species Pinus tabuliformis. Next base: position 1,107,845,351 of record CM062820.1, on the reverse strand, counting down.
ATATGTCAATGACCCTTTATATTTGGGATTCAACGATTATCAATCATGCTATCGGCGTATCGCATATCGCAAGTCACAATGTGCATTGGCCCTTGTATTGGGGATTCACCGATTGTCGATCCCCAATCATATCGGTGTATCGCTATCGGCCCCATCGCATTTCAGCGCTATCACATATCACAAGTCGCAATGTGCATTGGCCCTTGTATTGGGGATTCACCGATCGTCGATCCCCAATCATATTGGTGTATCGCTATCGGCCCCATCGCATTTCAGCGCTATCACATATCACAAGTCGCAATGTGCATTGGCCCTTGTATTGGGGATTCGCTGATCACCAATCCCTGATCGCATCGGCGTATCGCTATCGGCCCCATCGCATTTCGACGCTATCTCATATCGACACCATCACTGATCGCATATCGCAATCGCTCGAGGCTTAACGTCCAGTCCACTCCGCTGGCCTTTCTCCGATGCGATAAAGCGGAGATCACAATCGCATGTCGCCTGTGCTTCAGGCTTGCTGTCCACCATTTATGTTATTGTGATGAGATATATATATATATATATCTATATCTATATCTATATCTATATCTATATCTATATCTATATATATATATATATATATATATATATATATATAACAAGCCCCTATTCCGCACTGTCGATTGGTCCGCTCCCTTAATAAGGTTTGCTTGTAAAAGTGTTTATCTCCATGATCCTCCACCTTTTCCCTTATGCTTATCTGAACTCGAATTTACATGCATTTGTGCCATTTTAGCACCTTTTTAACTTTTTTGATGCAATTTTTCCATAGAAAGCCTTAAGTCCACTTTTATAAGAATTTGCCTCCATTTCTAAGGATAATGGACAATCTTCTTTTTACAATAACTTCTTCATCCGAAGTCCATTTTAGCCCATTAAAATTCCATTAGATTCAGAATGAAGATATCTCTGCAATGAGACTATTTCCAAGAGCATCCTTTGACTTTCATTTTTCCTCTGTGAGGAAAATTCATAGACTTAGAAGTCTATGTTAGATCCATTTTGGATCACGCCTTCCCACTAAAAAGATTTTGGACTCCAATAGACTGTTATACTGATCTAAAAAGTAAATGAGAGTAACAACACCCTCTTCTTTCAGCCTCCATACACTTGCCTTGCATAGTGCTTCTAAACCAAAGCCTTCAAACACTTTCCTTCCTGGATGTGCTTGTCCTCCTGGGAAGAACTGTTTTCCTCCTTGACTTCCTGCAGAACTCCTACTGAGAAGGTTATAGAGTGTAGCTTGAACTTCTCTTCCTTGATCATTGATCCAAGGTGGCTCAAACCAATGTGAAGTTACATCTACTTCACAAAATTTTCATTTGTACCTATTTGACATACTGTCAACAACAAATGTTAACAACAGCAGGATTACAAACAACAACTGGATGGCCTAAACTCCTGCCTCAACAAAAGAAATAGATTTCACATCTTGTGAACACCTCCATGTATTTACATTTGCTTACAAATGATTGACTAGACAACAAGCCAACAAAACATGCCTTTAAAACAATTGACCCTTCAAGTCAAGCATGTAGAAAAATAATTCCATAGTTCTTTTTCAAAGAAGAAACACTTCATCATCATCTCCATGTTGTAACACTCATGATGGTGTTTTCGTGAGTTTCCTATGTATTTCCGTTATGTGGCCTAATTCGGGAATTATACAGGAGGAAGTCCAAACAACCAGGTTGCCCGTGCTCGCCAGTTCATCTCAATGGAAAACTGCTTCTTGTAATAAAACAGTCAGTCTTCGATGATGGAGGGGGGATTATAACCGATGTGTTACAAAAACATAGAGAGCACAATTGAAAAGGCTGTTGAGGGTTATTGATTCACTTGGAAGTCGAGCGAACCATTGATAACACAAAGAGGAAGAGTTATGCACAGGAGAAGTGCAGAGAAGCCTAAGAGGCTCAGAGATGCTTGAATGCTGAGTGTAAGCCCATAGGAGGCAGTTTGCGGAGTCAGGGTGACTCAGAAGTATAGGGTCGCTTGGAGTTCAAGTGAACCTAGAAGATTGTGGGAGCCAGAGTCAAGAGTCAGAGCCAAAGAGAGATCTGAGAGCTAGAGCCAGAGCGAGAGCCAAGAGCCAGAGCGAGAGCGAGAGCCAGAGCCGAGAGCTAGAGTGAGAGCGATAGCCAAGAGCCAGAGCCAGCGCTAGATCGAGAACCGAGAGCGATAGCCAGAGTTGAGAGCCAGAGCCAAGAGCCGAGATCCAGAGAGCCAAACGATCAGGGATAAAATGGTATTCTAAACCCATAGGTTCAGTTGTAAACCAATGGAGTTGAATGTGGAACTTGTAAAAGAAAGATTACCATAATCCCAGAGAGTCTAGTCGAGTTGATTAGAGCTCAAGGAGACATAGCCCAAGAGGTTTGGGTGAACTCCATATTATATTGTTGTCTTATGTGTTTACTTATTTGCTTCTTTATTTACTGTTATATGCATTTCATATCAGTCTAAGCAAATGAACATAAGCACTTAACAGTTAAAGGCAAACAAAAGCATACACCTATTTGAAGTCCTTTAATTCCGCAAATTGTCAAGCATAAGATAGATCTTGGGAATATATAAGCTTTGGAGTGAGAGAGGTTCTTGTAAGCTGACAAGAAGCCTTTAGCACCCCATTTCAGAGCAGGTGATATCGGAGCGGTTATATCAGAGGCAAAGGTTGATTAACCCCACCTTCAAAGAAGGTGATATTAGAGTTGGTTATATCAGAGTTAAGTTATACCAGAGCAGGTTATATCATGATGCAGGTGATATCATATCAGAATTCTTTATTTATAGAGCAATATATTTGTTTGCTTAACTTGAAAGGTGTTCAAACAGTAGCAAGGATCTTGTTGTTTGAATGTTTGTAAACTGACTGTTGTTTGAGTTTGCAAAGGTTCAGGGAAGGCTGTTGGTAACTAAGTCTAGGAGAGGACAAGAAGGAAGAAGGGTTGAAGGCATTCTTCTTATTCCAAAGGACCTCAAAGCAATCCTTGAAGCACAAGAGGTTTGTTGCAAAAGGTTGCTTGAATAAACTCTTTGTTAATCTTGTTTGATGTTCTTTGATCATTTTGATAATGACTACTTCCACAAGTGAGTCCTCAAATTCTTCTTTCTTCACAAGATTCTTTGATGAAGACATGAAGCAAGACTTGTCCATCATGATGGATATGGTGAGAGAAATGTATGAGGATGGAAGGAAGAGCATCATATTTCGAGAGCAGTTGAATTCCATGAAGGAAGAGAATCGGTTTCTTTCTGAAAAATTGCAGGAAATGGAGAGGTAACTTCATATTACAAATATGAATTTGAAAGGGATGCATGAGTTGGAGACACAGATTCTTGTTGCCAAAGAAGCCTTAGTCAAGTATCAACTTGAAGAAGAGGTAAACAATTCCTATTTGTCTTCAAATTCTTCTAAGAATGTTCATATTGGTTCTTTTGAAAAACATACCAGAGGCATAGGTTCCAAGTTAATGTCCAAGATGGGCTATGAAGGAAAAGGCTTGGGCAAACATGCACAAGGCATTGTTGAGACAATAATGATTGAGGAAAGTCCTAAGTATTTGGGTCTTGGCTATGGAAAGTCTTATGGAGAAAGTTCCAAAGCTGCCATAAGGCCATTGAAATAGTTCCAAGAAGGAGTTTCATTTTAGGTCTTCTACCTCAAAAGTGTAAAGATTGTATTCAGGTGGAATGAAATTGCTTGAAACATCATTTGCAAGATGCAGGTGTTCATAAGCATACACTTGAACCAGAGAGTTGTGGAAACTCTGAAAGCCTTGAAGAGGTTGATGGTGTTCGAAAGGGGGCTACTTCTTCATTTGATTCACCTCCTCATGAAGGCAATAAAGGTGAAAACGAAAGGTATAAATATGGTTCTAATCATATTCCTTTTGATTATGTTCAGCATGATAAATTTCCATATAAGTATGGGAAAAGAATTGCATGTTCCTTTCATGGTTTGGTTAAACATAGTTTTTCTAGATGTTGGAAGAGAATGGCCACATACAGGAAAATTTTGAAGGAAAAGAAGCAAGAAGCCAAAGGTCTGCTGGACAAGGCAAATCATGTTGTCAAGAGGATGCACTTGTTGCACTTACTGCCATAAGCAAGGACACATTGCTGAAAAGTGTTGGACTCTGAATCCAACAATGCTTCCATGAAACTTGAAGAAGGTGGAAAGAGAAAATGACAGGAATAGGAAGAAAGATTCCATGAATGATGTGTTTCAGGATGATTCACATGTTGATGTTGATGTGCAGACAAAGGAAGGACCTTTGAAATGGATTAGTAAGAAATGGTTAGAATTCTTATCCATTAATATTGCATGTCTATTGATATAATGCATCTATCTACATTTATTTGTTAATGGAATGCAAGTTGCAGGGTTTTACCAAGAAGGTGAATGGAAAAGTTGAGTAGGAGACTCACTTTATTGCTGCAACATTATATTTCATTTCAACTTCGAAAGTACAATGTACTTAAGCGAAAGTTGAAGGATGAAATGAATGCATAAGCTTGATATGCATGAACACAGGGATGTTGATGATTTCCTTGTATTTGAACATGTATGTGTGATTAACTTGAAGGGTTGATTACTTTGTTGTAAACATGCATGTAATGTTAATGTTGACTTGGAAAAAGTTGATTTGGTCTCCAAGATGGAGATGATGATGAAGTGTTTCATCTTTGAAAAAGAATTGTGGAATTCTTTTTCTACATGCTTGACTTGAAGGGTCAATTGTTTTAAAGGCATGTTTTGTTGGCTTGTTATCTAGTCAATCATTTGTAAATGTAGATCTAAAGACATGGAGGTGTTTACAAGATGTGAAATCTATTTCTTTTGTTTAAGTAGGAGTTTAGGCCATCCAATTGTTGTTGACAGTATGTCAAACAGGTACAATTGAAGATTTTGTGAAGAAGATGTAACTTCACATTGGTTTGAGCCACGTTGGACCAATTATCAAGGAAGAGAAGTTCAAACTACCTTCTATAACCTTATCAGCAGGAGTTCTGCAGGAAGTCAAGGAGGAAAACAGTTCTTCCCAGGAGGACAAGCATATCCAGGAAGGAAAGTGTTTAAAGGATTTGGTTCAGAAGCACTATGCAAGGTAAGTGTATGGAGGATGAAAAAAGAGGGTTTTGTTACTCTCATTTACTGTTCAGATCAGTATATCAGTATTTTGGAGTCCAAAAGCTTTTTAGTGGGAAGACGTGATCCAAAATGGATCTAACATAAACTTATAAGTCTATGAATTTTTCTCACAAAGGAAAAATTAAAGTCAAAGGATGCTCTTGGAAATATTCTCATTGCAGATATCTCTTCAGTCTGAATCTAACGCAATTTGAATGGGCTAAAATAGACTTCGGATGAAGAAGTTATTGTAAAAAGAAGATTGCCCATTATCCTTAGAAAAGGAGGCAAGTTCTCATAAAAGTGGACTTAAGGCTTTCTATGGAAAAATCGCATTGGAAAAGTTAAAAGGTGCTAACATGGGACAAATGCATGTAAATCCAAGTTCGGATAAGCATAAGGGTGAAGGCGGAGGATCATGGAGATAAACGCTTTTACAAGCAAACCTTATTAAGGCAACAGACCAATCGATAGTGTAGAACATGGGTTTGTTATATATATATATATATATATATATATATATATATATATATATATATATATATATATATATATATATATATATATATATATATATATATATATATATATATATATATATATATATATCGCATTGCAATAACATGAAGGGTGAACAACAAGCCTAAAGCATAGGCGACATGCGATTGTGATCTCCTCTTTATCACATCGGAGAAAAGCCAGCAGAGTGAACTGGATCTTAAGCCTCAAGCAATTGAGATATGCGATCAGTGATGGCACCAATATGCGATAGCACCGAAATGCGATGGGGCCGATAGTGATATGCCGATGCGATCAGCGATCGGTGATCGATGGTCGATGATCGGCGAATCCCCAATACAAGGGCCAATGCACGTTGCGACTTGCAATATGCGATAGCACTGAAATGCGATGGGGCCGATAGTGATATGCCGATGCGATTGGCAAATCCCCAATACAAGGGCCAATGCACGTTGTGACTTGTGATATGCGATGCACTGATAGCATGATCAGCTATCGGCGATCAGTGATCGGCGAATCCCAAATATAAAGGGCCGTTGACATATGCGATTACAATGTGCGATAAGAGTGCGGACCCGATAAGTTTATAAGCACGATTTCATAAGTTTTGAAATCCGGAATTACGGGATTTCTGTGTATTCCCATGTATTTGAGTTTTTGGCCATACGCAATGTGATTGGCGATGTGTAATAAGAGCATGGACCCGAGAGGTTTATAAATGAAATTGCATATTATTTGAGTTCTGACTGTAATGCTCATGATGGTGTTTTCGTGAGTTTCCTGTGTATTTCCATTATGTGGCCTAATTCGGGAATTATACAAGAGGAAGGCCAAATGACTGGGTTGCCCGTGCCCGCCGGTTCATTTCAATGGAAAAATGATTCTTGTAAGAAAATAGTTGGTCTTTGATGATGGAGGGGGACTGTAACTGATGTGTTACAAAAACATAGAGAGCACAATTGAAAAGGCTGCTGAGGGTTGCTGAGATTCGCTTGGAGGTTGAGCAAACCATTGATAACACAAAGAGGTAGAGTTATGCTTAGGATAAGTGTAGAGAAGCCCAAGAGGCTCAGAGATGCTTGAGTGCTGAGTGTAAGCCTAGAGGAGGTAGTCTGCAGAGTTGGGGTGACTCAGAAGCAGAGGGTCGCTTGGAGGTCAAGTGAACCCAGAATCGCGTCAGAGCCAGAGCCAGAGTGGGAGCCAAAAGCGAGAGCCAGAGCGAGAGCAAGAGCCAAGAGCTAGAGCCAGAGCGAGAGCCAGAGTCGAGAGCGAGAGCGAGAGCCAAGAGCCAGAGCCAAGAGTCGAGAGCTAGAGAGCCAAACAACCAGGGATAAAATGGTATTCTAAACCCATAGGTTTAGTTTTAAACCAATGGAGTTGAGTGTGGAACTTGTAAAAGAAATATTACCATAATCCTAGAGAATCTAGTCGAGTTGATTAGAGCTCAAGGAGACGTAGCCCAAGAGCTTTAGGTGAACTCCATATTATATTGTTGTCTTATGTGTTTGGTTATTTGCTGCTTTATTTACTATTATATGCATTTCATATCAGTTTAAGCAAATGAACACAAGCACTTAATAATTAAAGGCAAACAAAAGCATACACCTATTTCAAGTCCTTTAATTCCGAAAATTGTCTAGCATAAGATAGATCTTGGGAATATATAAGCTTTGGAGTGGGAGAGGTTCTTGTAAGCTGACAAGAAGCCTTTAGTGGGAGACATATAGGGTGAAAACCTCCTACGAGGCAGTCTGTGTGTCTTAAAAAAAAACACAAGGAAAAAACACAAGAAATTGATCCACACCATGTTTGTTAATTTTTTGACATTTTGCAGGATTATAGACAATGGAAGATTCCATGGATACAGGGCCAAAAATTCTCAAGATTCCCTTCAATCCTCTATCCATAATCTTCCTATACATCATCCAAATTCATGTAGTCACCTCTCTCCACCATCCCATTAGCCAAAAATTCAAGTTTCACCCCCTCCTGGATTGCTACAAGAAGGACCTGTAATTGCTACATGAAGGTCCTGTAGTGCTACAAGAGGGTTCTTAAAAGCTATAGGAGGGAGTTCCAGGGACAAGAATAGCCTAATAGGGACCCTATGACCTTGAAAATCATGAATAAGGTTCCCCCACCATGGTCCATCATCCATCCCATTTCATAAAAAATCACTTGATTCCTCCACTTTGTCTTACCCCTGTTAAAAAATTAGAAAAATGCTTATATTCCATTATCTTCATTTCTATAGGTATGAACTACTACCTAAAGGTCCCATCATTTTCCTCCAAACTTGTTACAACTTCTCCAATCTCCTCCATTCATATTGACGACCCCAGAGGTAAAAGGAGAGGACTGCTACAGGAAGAAAACATCCTCCTATAGCAGCCTATGCACACATCAAATAAAGCACTGATATTGTTTTTTCTCATTATTAGGGGGGTAATAGAAACTTATGAGACCACTCTGAATTAGTCATATCAATCCCAAAAGGAATCTCCACCAGTAGTAGCAGCTTCGACATCAACAAGGTACCTGCACACACAACAAACACAACAGTCAAATACCATGAGGAGCAATGAAGAAATACACCGGAAATAAGCCAACAAGTCAACTCCCTTGATGCCAATGATGTGATCCAACTCCAACGTAAAAATCCTACATCAGTGTGATCACGAGGTAGGAAGAGGTATGGAAACTTTGACCCCCTTCATATGTGTGAATAAAAAAAATTTGTAAATGTTGAGAGGAGATGTTTTAATAAGCTAGAGGTGGCCAGTTAACTTGGCCACCCTCGACTAGTAAACTAAAGGTGATGGTAAACAATCATGCAATGTGGATAAGTCACATTAGGAGAGTTGGGATCATAGATAGTGGGTGGTGATTACGGGAAGAGGATAATTAATTACTCAGAGTGGGGATGACGGTCCAAAAGAGGAAACCTCGTGTGACTGCCAGGTCACCACAACGCTCCAAGCCTAAGACAAAAATGGCATATTATGTACTTGGGCTCGAGTTCTTTTGCATAATCGCTCATTTCAAAAATAGTTAGGAAAAGGAAAAGCTTAGGGTGACATCAAGGAGTTTTGAACCCCGTTCTGAAATTGCTACATGAATGAGCTACATGCAAGCTTGAAAATGCTACAATAGGGCTGAGAAACTGCTACAGGAACATTGAGAGGGTGGAGGAAAGACATAGAGATTCTAATTGGTCTCCAAATTACCACCTTCATCCCATACCACTGGATAAAAAGTAAGTTACACCACCTCCTTCATCCATACATAATATTTCATGCAAATTTCACTTCAAATTCTACAGGAAGTAGCAGTCTAATTTTCAAATTAAAAAGTCTTTTTGGGAAGTAGAGTAATGGGGATGTAGGCAATTGTCATCAACAAGGAATTTTAACTCACTACTACCACTAAATTACACACTGAAGCTATTGAATATGTATCTCTCTCACTTAGCTAAAAACATAGAGAAAATATGGGAAGAGGATTTAATAGAAGGAATCCCTCAAACACAAAGAGAATCCACTTGCACCCTCTTGTGGTAGACATTTTTAGAAGACACCAATGGCTAGGATTCTTTGAGTTGTTGAAAGGGTATGATGACGACCTTTCCTTTGAATTTTCCATGGCTCTAAACTCACAAATAGAGGACAGTGTCACCATTGTGGTGAGGGAGATAACTATTTCACTTAACACTGAAATAATTAGCAAAGTGACAACCCTACCTATAGGGTTCAAATGGAGTAGAGAAGACAAAGCCACCAGTGTCACTGCTAAAAATAATTTCTTCACTGACAATGAAAAGCATGTTGAGGACAATAATGGATTTAGGAGGGAAAGCCTACCTTATCCTTGGGATGAGGTAGCCTACCATATTCTAAAATACATCTCCTATGATGTGTTATCCTCCAAAATGTCCCAGGTTGAGGAGGAGATTGAAATCATAGCCAAAGGTTGACTGGAATGTAAAAGAATATTAGGCTAGGTATGCTAGGCTCAGGTAGGTTTTGAGTTTTTAGGGTTTTGATGCTGGATTAGGGATGAAAACCAGGTAGCTAGGTCAAAGTATCAAAGGGTTACAGCAAAAAATATATGGAGGATCAAGGTAACAATAATTTTTTGATGGATTTAGGGTTTTGTTGGTGTAGTATAGGGTTTGAAAGAGTAAGAAGGTATTAATGAGCATGTGCACCATGAATTCATTAGTTAGGAAGAAAAATTACACAAAATGACTTTCCCATAAAAAAAGAGCTTACATGAAAAACATTCTGCTTATAACCTTTAAGGAAAGTCACTGAAGAAATAAGGTATGTAAAGGAGAGATGTATATTATTCATATAAGACTATAACATAGAAAATACATCATCACAAACTCACTACATATGAATTCCTAGATAATAGTTGCAACTGCTCCTTTGATTTCCTTAATAACGAGTTGAAGTATGAGCTACAAGTGTTCCAACCTATGATGTCCAACCCTCCAAATGACTAAGAAAATGACACATATAGATCAAAGAAACATCTCCATTCTCTCAGGGGTCGAATCCATGACTAGTGGAGAAGTTCCCAAAATATCTCTAACCATAACCTAATGACTAGGGAGGTTAACAAACTCTCCTCTTAATAGAAAAACTGATAGATTTGACTGTAAATGAATTTTACAAGAATGTATCTACTTCAATTTCACTCTAACCAACCTATTTACACCTATTTAGATAATCAGAACATCAAAAATGACAAATTACATCAGTGGAGGTCGAATCTGGACTAAGTCAATTGAGGAAAGTGGCTTTCAGGTGAAAACACAACGAATTTAGGCAAAAGCACAACGTGCTAGGAGAAAATGCAATGAAATTGGTAGAAGTGACTTTTGGAGGCCTTCCCAAGGTCCAAATCAGGATCTTGATGGCTCATTGGAAATATGTGGATGTCTAGTTATCATTTGACTCATCAATAAAGTCATTTGGACACTCCATGATAGAGAAAAATAAATTTTCCCAAGACAAAAACACAACAAAAATGCAGCACCATCTTGCAGGGCACTTTTGACTACCTTCCTGAGCTCCAAATGAAGATATGAAGGTACCATTGGAAATATTAGGATGTATAGTTGTCAATAGAGTACTTAAGAATGCAAAATGGCCTCTCCAAGACTGAGAAAAATGCATTTTCCCAAGACTACTCCCAGAAGTGCAACAACTCTCCTGTAGCAACTGTATTTTGGGCATTTCTCCCAAATCATAATACCTGTGTAAAAATTGAAGGAGGTTTTTTTCCTTGTTCTATTATTGACAAAACCTTATTTCACTTATGTCAAATTCATATCCATTTGGTCAGAAACATATTTTTAATCAAAATTGTCCCTATGTGCAGCAAATGATTTGTCTCTTGGAATGATTTCTTGAGAAATGGTGGAGACATGATGCTATGCATTGAAATGGGCTCCTTTATACTTCATATGATCATTGTGTGTGGTTTATGCATCCATTATGTAACCCTAGCTCACTAGGAAAGGGAATTAGGGTTTAGTGCTAGAAAACAAGGGATTTAGGGCAATTTTAGGAATGAAGGGAGATGAAGAGGTTAGGGGGCTCCTAAATTCTTGGGAAAATTTAGGGGGGTAGGGATAGATGTTAGGGAGTGTAGGGAAGTGAAATTTTAGGGAATGGGTGAGGGGAAAGGGTGAAAAAGTGGAAAAAACAGTCCTAGCCTAGGAAAGTGTCAAAAGTGTAGCAATAGGCTAGGGTTTGTGGGAAAGTAAAGGAAATGAGGGGAATGGGAATGGGAAAATCTTAGGGGAGGATTTAGGAGGTAGTTAGATGTGTTTGGAGGCTTAGGGAAGTGAAAAATAACATAGGGAGTGTAGGGATAGGTGGTAGGAATTTAAACACAATCCTAACCCTAAAACTGCCAAAAATGTAGCATTTGGACTACGGTTAGCTCTAGGACTTAGGTAATGAGGTGAGTATGGGTAAGGAAGGCTAGGGGAAATGTGTTTGAATGATGAGGATATATTTTGAGAGTAGAAATGAAGTTTCAATGCCTTTTTAGGCTGTAGAATCGAATTTCGAGACTTTGAGGCTTGTTTTGATAGGTGACATCAAACGTACTTGATTAGAGTAACTTGTAACTAAAAAGTACTTGCAACAATATTAATTGAAGCGTAAAGTAAGATCCCAATGTGAACCGTTGCAATTTAACACTTTATTCCCTAAATTCACTAAATCCCATGATATTGACAAGAATGATGACATGACTCTCATTGGATATGGATGACACAAGCAAATGATGAGACTAGGTGTACTCTTAACTACTTTATGAAACTTTGGACTTTTCAACCATACATGATTTCAAGACCACAATGATGACCTAGACCAACATTTAGAATTATGATAATAAATAATGACATGACCATGCTTAGGGTGGTGACTTTGCAAACCAAGGGAGTAGTGATGACCTAGACCAACACCAACCAGTGACCAAATTTTTATTTGAGGACTGACTTGAAAATATAAAAATTGACCTAATACCTAACACAAACTTTGAAAGAGCACATTTGATCACTAGTGACTCGAAAGACTAACAAACATTAACATTGGCTCCAACTGGGGATGACAACTCCTTTAGGAGGTGTCAAGAACACCGTAGACCAGGTAGCCTCATCCATTGTGGAGTCGTATATAAAAACCTGACACTCAAATCAAATTGAAAACTGAACTGTACACTGTCAACTGCAAACTGACACTGAAAAAGTTGCTCAGAATGTTCAGCTTATTCATCACATCTTACCTACATTAACTTATCCATAAGCTGCTCGCTCAAATGATACAGAATTTCTAATAAAGCCAAGAAAGGAGATGGCTACTCACTAAAATTATGCTTACATCCTCTATAAGTAGACATAATGGTGTACATGTAGGCAACTCACAATGAAAACTGAAACCAAGATTTACGCTAACAAACAAAACAACATTCACCTTCTCCCATGCTTGCAAAAGACTTCCCAAGGGGTCTTGAAAATCATGAAACATTGCCTCTTTTGATGGCTGCAACAAATCAGCAAAAGGATCTTCAAATGGAGGATCTGATAGGTTACACTTCCTTTCTAGGCGGTCTTCATACCATGGTTTCAAATTTTCATTTGCATCCTTTCTTTCCTGGAACTTCAACTTAAAATTGTCATAATAAGGAATCAAGACTTCTAGTAACCTTTGTGATGAACGTGATGTGATTGCTGATGAACAAGAAAACAATGCTGTTTGCTGAGCTAAATCTCTCTTACCCATGTTTTTAGGCTCATAAACAACCAAAGTAGGACCATTTTGACTGCAAAACACATCCAAATAATTTCCTACTGGATCACTGCAAATATGAGGAAGTTGTTGTAACCTATTGTGGATCGATTCTGATGAAACTGCATGATCTTGTATAAGCTCTTCATGTTCCACACTTTCAACTTAATTTTCAAACTGATTGTTGCTTGGTAAGTATGATTGCGGATTGAAAAATGGCTCTATATTACAAACAACATTCTCAACAACTTTAGGAGAAGGTTGCCAACTGTTGTCAACTTGCTTATTTGCTTCCTTGGCAACCTTTAGTTTTCTCTTATTTTTGAAAATGAGGAGAAACACAAGCGTAAGAAGTCAATATCAGTAAGTTCATTGTCTTCTACATGCTTAATATCAAAACTGAAGGGCCATTGATTTCTAATCTTGGGAATTTTTTCTCTCAGAATTTGACATGAAGTGAAACACAAGGGCAAAGACCTTTCACTTACACTGAAATTTTCTGTATTTTCTTCATTGCTGTCATGATTGATATGCACAAGCTGAGTTCTATATTTGTGCTACTATAAATTAACTTCTTCCTCCCAACAACATGTCGTTGATTGCCTTGAAGAGTTAGCCTCTATTCAACAATATAATAATCATCATACTGATCATACTTGGGTGACTCATTATTATAGTGAATGACATCAAGCATACACATTAGATCAAAAAATTGATCCTCCACATGTAGATCTACAAATCCATTTTCATGACTGTCCATAAATGAATACATAAAACAATCATTTTATGATCTATGGTAACTGGAATGAGTATGATAATGGTTAGGGTTAGCAACCTATTATCCTTCATAAATAAGTGGGACATGGTGTTTTTGAACAACAAGTTCATCTCTCATGGTGATCTTTTGCATCATGTCTTCCATTTTTCTTACCAAAATGTCGAGCTTCACTTCTGAAGATGTCAGACACTCCTCTATGTTCTCCCTGTCTTCTTCCTTCAATTTTGACCTTTTGACCAACAAATTAGCTTCCACGGCTATTATATTGTCCTGCATTTCTTTGAGTGTTGTAGTGTTCCTTTATCTCAATTCAAATGCCATTTCCGGAGCAAATGTATCCAGGTAGTGTAAGAGAGCTAAACCTGGAGGCAGATTTATATCAACAGGCATTGAATGGCATACTTGATTGAATCGAGCTGAAAAGTGTTACATTGTTTCTCCTGGCTATCTTTCCAAATGATTATATTCTTCTAAAATCAGAAAATGATTTCTCTTTATGACCCATCTAACAAGGAATACTTTCACAAATTGATGGAAATCGAAAATGCTTGTAGATGGCAAGTTTTTGAACCATTTCTTAGCTTCACCTTGCAAAGATAAAACAAAAATCCTGATACTGACATAATATTCTTCAACCTCAAAAAGGTCAAGAACATTTTCAAAATTCTGAATGCGTTTTTAAATAGTGATGTTACCACTTAGGAAGATATATGTAATAATTTTTAGGGAAATCATGGAGTATAGGAGGTAAGATAAGTGGCTTGTATGGCTTGTATCTATCTGGAATTTTACAAGGTGTAGGAGTATATACAAAAGCTGTAGGATTAGTATCAATGTTTTGAGGCTCATCAAGTTGAAGATGGTCAACATAATATTCAGAAGAAGGGTCTTGATCAAAATCAAAATTTGTATTCACAATCTTCAAAGGAAAGGAATCAAATGTGGGTCTGGGATCTTTTCTCAAATACAATATACTCTGGGAAACCTTCTTGACATTCTCAGGAAAAGAGAAGAAATACTTTATAATAAAGAACATGAAATATTGGATGAAATTCCAACTTGAATACCTAATCTTCCAATATTGTCCTTTCATTTTTCTGTTGGTAAGGTTGATCCTCCAGTGGAGTCTTTGAATTAAATTTGAAACTGATTTGGAGTCGCCATGAAAATTCTAAACCTTTGGATTCTTTGACACTGGAGTCGCCAGGTGAAAGATGCACAACCTTTCTTGTGTCTGATCACTGTTCACCATCAACAAATCAGATATGATCCTTTTCGTTCTTTCCCAGGGAATATATGATCTTTCTTTCCCTGACAACGACACCAAAATGTTATCCTCCACAATGTCCCAGGCTGAGGAGGAGATCAACGGAGGTAACCTCAAACCAAGCTTTTAGTTTGGTAGATAGCCATACCAAACGAGAGAGGGATCTCTTTATGAAATCACAACCAAAGTTTGACTAGAATGTAAAATAATATTAGGCTATCTATGCTAGGTTCAGGTAGGTTTTGAGTTTTTAGGGTTTTGATGCTAGATCAGGGATGAAAACCAAGTAGCTAGGTCAAAGTATCAAAGGGTTACAACAAAAAATATATGGAGGAGCAAGGTAGCAATACTTTTGTGATGGATTTAGGGTTTTGTTGGTGTAGTGTAGGGTTTGAAAGAGTAAGAAGGTCTTAATGAGCATGTGCACCATGAATTCATTAGTTAGGAAGAAAAAATACTCAAAATTACTTTCCCATCAAAACAAAGCTTACATGAAAAGAATTCTGCTTATAAACTTTAAGGAAAATCATTGAATAAATAAGGTATGGAAAGGAGAGATGTATATCATTAATATAAAACTATAAGAGAGAAAAAACATCATCACAAACTTACTGCACATGAATTCCTAGATAATAGCTGCAACTTCTCCTTTGATTTCCTGAATAAAGAGTTGAAGTACAAGCTACAAGTGTTCCAACCTTTGATTTCAAACCCTCTAAATGACTAACAAAATGATACATATAGAACAAAACAACATCTCCCTTCTCTAATAGGTTGAATCCATGAGTGGTGGAGCATTTCCCAAAATATCTCTAACCATAACCTAATGACTAGGGAGGTTAAAAAAATCTTCTCTTAATAGCAAAACTGATACATTTGACCATAAAAGACATTTACAAGAATGTATCTACTTCACATTCACTCTAACCAATGTATTTACACTTCTTTACATCATCAAAACATAAAAAATGACAAATTACACCAGTGGAGATCGAATTTGGACTAAGTCAACTGAGGAAAGTGGATTTTAGGTGAAAACGCAACAAATTCAGGTAAAAGCACAATGTGCGAGGAGAAACACAACAAAATTGGTAGAAGTAACTTTTGGAGGCCTTACCGAGGTTCAAATCAAGATCTTGATGGCTCATTGGAAGTATGTGGGTGTGTAGTTATCATTTTACCTATCAAGAAAGTCATTTGGACGCTCCATGATAGAGAAAATGCATTTTCCCAAGATTACTCCCAGAAGTGCAGCAAAAACGCAAAAAAAAACGCAGCGCCATCTTGCAGGGCACCTTTGAATGCCCTCTTGAGCTCCAAATGCAGATATGAATGTACCATTGGAAAGATTAGTATGTATAGTTGTCAATAGAGTACTTAATAATTCAAAAGGGCCTCTCCAAGACTAATAAAAGTGCATTTTCCCAAGACTACTCCCAGAAGTGCACCAACTCTCTTGTGGCAACTGTATTTTGGAAATTTATTCCAAATCATAACACCTGTATAAAAAATAAAGGATTTTTTTGTTCCTTGTTCTATTATTGACAAAACCCTCTTTCACTTTTGTCAAATTCATCTCCATTTGGTCAGAAACATATTTTTGAGAAAAAATGTCCCCATGTGCAACAAATGATTTGTCTCTTGGAACGATTTCTTGAGAAATGGTGGAGACATGATGCTATGTGATGAAATGGGATCCTTTATACTTCCTCTAATCATTAGATGTGGTTTCTACATCCATTATGTAACCCTAGCTCACTAGGAAAGGGAATTAGGGTTTAGTGCTAGAAAACAGGGGATTTAGGGCAGTTTTTGGAATGAAGGGAGATGAAGAGGTTAGGGGGATCCTAAATTCTTGGGAAACTTTAGGGGGTAGGTATAGATGTTGGGGAGTGTAGGGAAGTGAAATTTTAGGGAATGGGTGAGGGGAAAGGGTGCAAAAGTGGGAAAAACAGTCCTAACCTAGGAAAATGTCAAAAGTGTAGCAATAGGCTAGGGTTTGTGGGAAAGTAAAGGAAATGAGGGGAATGGGAATGGGAAAAGCTTATGGGAGGATTTAGGAGGTAGTTAGATGTGTTGGAAGGCTTAGGTAAGTGAAAAATCACATAGGGAGTGTAGGGATAGGTGGTAGGAATTTAAACACAATCCTAACCCTAAAACTGCCAAAAACACAGCGTGAGGACTAGGGTTAGCTCTAGGACTTAGGTAATGAGGTGAGTACGGGTAAGGAAGGATAGGGGAAATGTGTTTGAATGATGAGGAGATATTTTCAGAGTAGAAATGAAGTTTTAATGCTTTTTTAGGCTGTAGAATCGAATTTGGAAACTTTGAGGCTTGATTTGATAGGTGACATCAAACATACTTGATTAGAGTAACTTGTAACTGAAAAGTACTTGCAGAAATCTTACTTGAAGTGGAAAGTAAGATCTCAATGTGAACTGTTGCACTTTAACACTTTATTCCCTAAATTCACTAACTCCCATGATAGTGATAAGAATGATGACATGACTCTCATTGGATATGGATGACACAAGCAAATGATGAGACTAGGTGTACTCTTAACTACTTTATGAAACTTTGGAATTTTCAACCATACATGATTTCAAGACCACAATGATGACCTAGACCAACATTTAGAGTTATGATAATAAATAATGACATGACCATGCTTAGCGTGGTGACTTTGCAAACCAAGGGAGTAGTGATGACCTAGACCAACACCAACCAATGACCAAATTTTTATTTGAGGACTAACTTGAAAATATAAAAATTTGACCTAAGACCCTAACAAAAACTTTGAAAGAGCACATTTGATCACTGGTGACTCGCAAGACTGATAGACACTAACATGAGGGAATAATGAGTGTGGTATATGCCTACCACTTTAGAATACTTCATGAAATTAGGTTCTAGGCTGAATTGCCTCTTGCTCAATGACTTAGTGTGCCATACTTCCTCCTACAATCCATCAGGGACATGAGTCAAAAAGCGAGAGGGAAAACACCAACACCTAGGCCACCATGGACTCATTAAACTGACAGTGGTGGATGCTTTAAGATATTTGAGAATCCCTATCCCTTTTTCCAAATTCATAGACATGGATAGATAATCCTTCATTGGAACATATAATCTCACACTAGGTGAGACACCAACCTTTAGTGTTGGAGGAAAAGAGGGAAAAATAGAGGGAGAAGAAGAAGAAACAGAAATAGAAGAAAAAAGGACAATGGAAGAACCAGAGGCAGAGGAAGGAGGATAACAAGATGAAAAAGAAGAGGGGGAGAAAGAAGAAAAATCAAGTCCTGTGAAGACAACTCAACACAAATAAGAAAATATACCCCCAAAATACACAAGTTTGTTTCCAGAACCCACTGAACAGGAGGTAGCTACAACTTTAGCTACCTTAAGCATTGAGTGAAACCTAAAAGAAAGAGACAAAGGAAATCCCGCCTTTATTTTAAGACCAGGAAAAGAACCAGGATCAAGTAAGGAAGGCCACAAAATCCCACAAAGGTCCCCATCACAATTGAGGAGTCCCCAAGTAAGAAAGAGGAGGTGAGACCCACTAAAATAAAAATTGAAGAGGTCACCTGTCTAAAACTGACAATAAAGACTCCTATAGCATATGTAAGGAGGCCCACTACTATATCAACCTCCTTAAAACAACCCAAGACACAAACCACCCTCAAACAAGAAAAAAAAGGGAAGCTATAGGAGGGGTAGAGTATGCTACAGGAAAAACAAAGTGTGCTACAGGAAGGGCAGAGGATGCTTGGGCATAATGTGCTACAAGAGGGGCAGAAGATGCTTGGGCATAATGTGCTATAGGAGGGGCATAAGATGCTTGGGCATAATGTGCTACAGGATGGGCAGAGTGAGCCAAAAGAGGGGAAAATGTTACACAACAACCACAGGAGGTGTTGGGTTGTGTTATATTCTTTCCACGACTAACCTACGTAGTGAACCAGGGGATTAGAGGGGGGGCGGAGCCCCCCCTTCATTGCACCGATTGCGTAGTGGGGGGGTCAAAGGGGGGCGGGTAGCCCCCCTCTACGGGGTCCGGGGCAGCGTCCCGGGAAATTTTATTTTTGGACCCTATATTAGGTTGGGCAAACCTACCTATGGTTTTTTTTTCCATGGTTTTGGACGCGATGGTTTTCGGTCCATGGTATTGGATGCTTCGGCATGTATATATATGTATTGTAACATTGAAAGGAATATAATGAAAAATCAAGCTGGTAGTCTCGGTTTTGGGATCCAGGGGAAAATCTCTGTGTATATGTGTTTTATGTGTTATGCTCTCGCATTTTTTATTTTCTGTGTTTTAGAATTCATATGCAGGTAATTTATGTATGGGGTTAAAACCTACATTTGGTATTAGAGTTGTTTTTGCTTCAAGGGGATGCCTTTGTTGCTGAGGGGTTTCGCTCGGGCCTGTGGTAGACCATGTTCAGTGGGAGATCTATGATATCGATTCTGGTGGTAAAAGAAGATGGCGAGCAGTGGAAAGATAGAGATCGAGAAATTTAATGGTTAGAGTTTTGAGTTGTGGAAACTCAAGATGGAGGATTTGTTGGTGGATAAAGATCAGTGGATCGTGGTAGATCTGGGTACTAAACCAATGGGAGTGTCCGATGAAGAATAGAATTTGGATCGGAAGGCAAAGAGCACAAAATGATTGTGTGTCTCAGATTCAGTATTGCTGAATGTATCAGGGGAAGCTACGACAAAGGCTTTGTGGGACAAGTTAGGGACTTTGTACCAATCTAAGTCTCTAGTGAATAAAATGTTCCTGCGGAAAAAGTTGTATAACGTGAGGATGAAAGATGGAGACTCAGAGACAGATCATCTGAACGAATTTAATATTGTGGTAATTTGGTTAGCATTTGTTGATATTAAAATTTTAGATGAAGATAAGTGCATCAGTTTGTTGTGTTCTCTACAAGATTCGTGGGATAGTTTGGTTATTGCAATAGGTAGCAATGCAACTGCCTTGCATTTTGATGAAATAGTCTCATCCTTGCTGACGGAGGAGATGAGATGGAAAAATATGGAGAGCTAGAATGGTGATGCCTTGTCTGTATGAAGACAGTCCCAGAACAGAAACAAAAATAAGTCATCGAGTGGGAGATCTAAATCTCCACGAAAACCTGTAAAGGTGGTGTGATGGAAATGTGGAAAGGAAGGGCACTTCAAAAGGGACTGTAAATCTAAAGCTCCTGATAAAGGAAAGGGATTTGATGATGCTCCTTTTGTAGAGGCGAAAACCACCTCAGATGAAGGTGGGGATGTGTACTTGGCTTCTTCAAGTACACATGTAGATCATGAGGCATGGTTGATTGATTCAGGTGCATCCTTTCACTTCACTCCCCATAGAGAGAGGTTCTACGAGTATGAGAAATATGATGGTGGTGATGTCTTTTTGGGGGATTATAGGAAGCTAGAATTATTGGTCGCGGAAAAGTAAAGTTGAAGTTGCAAGGTGGAAGGGTTAGAACACTTCCGGGTGTTCTGCATATTCCTGCATTGGCCATAAATTTGATTTATGTAAGAAAGTTGGATGATACAGGTGTAAAAACAATGTTGGAGAAGGATACCTACAATATGGTTTTGGGATCACTGGTATTGATGCAGGAGTGTAGACTGGAACTCTGTACAAGTTGCAAGGTAGCACTATTGTTGATGGGTGCAACAGTTTTGTGGTTCCTGAAAGTGGAGCAGAAAATCTAGTGGTCTCTGGAGAGAAGACCATGTTGTGGCATCAAAGGCTTGGACTTATTGGAGAGAAGGGCCTTCAAATACTTCATGATAAAGGTATAGTAGAAGGTATGAGTAATAGCTCTCTGCACTTTGATTTTTGTGAAAATTGTGTATATGGGAAGCAAAATCGGGTAAGTTTCCCCTCTGGTAGTAAGAGGGCGAAACAGATATTAGAACTTGTGCATAGTGATGTGTTTGGACCTATGAAGGTTCCATCACTACGTAAGTCTATGTACTATGTATCATTTATATATGACTTCTCATGGAATACATGGATATATTTCCTTAAGAAGAAATCTGAAGCCTTTGACAGGTTTAAATAATTTAAGGCTCTCGTGGAAAATTAGACAGAGAAGAAGATAAAGGTGTTGAGGACAGATAATGGTGGAGAGTTTTGCAGCAAGGAATTTGAAGAATTCTATAAGAAGTGTGGTATAGCATGACAGGAGACTACTCCATATACACCTCAGCAAAATGGAGTTGCAGAAAGAATGGATAAGATGTTGATGGAAAGGGCAAGAAGCATGCTCAATGGTGCCAGGTTAGGACAGGAATTCTGGGCAGAGGCAGTGGATACTGCATGTTACCTAGTTAACAGGTCACCTTCATCAATGTTGGAAGATAAGACTCCACAAGAGGTATGGACTGGTAAGAAACCCTCTCTTTCACATCTGAGAGTATTTGGATGTGATGCATATGTACATGTTCCAAAGGAGAAATGAACCAAGTTGGATAGTAAATATGAAAAGTGCATCTTTATTGGGTATAAGGATGGTTTAAAGGGTTATAAGCTTTGGAACCCAACAACAAGGAAGGTTGTGTACAACCAAGGTGTGGTGTTTAGAGAGGTGAAAGATTGTATTAAACATGAAGTCCAACGAAAGGAACCTGAGAAGATAGAGTTTGAGCTAAAGGAGGAAGAATCAGACTCTACAGTCGAGGAGGAATCAGAAGATGAAGAGCCACAAACTCCGGCTGTGAGAAGATCAGTTCAAGAAAGAAGGTAGCCAGAAAGGTATAGTCCATCTGCTTTCTGTTCAAATTTTTCTTTGTCTGTTAATGATGATGATCCCAGAACTGTGAAGGAGTAGTATATTCAGATGATGGAAAGCTCTGAAAAGAGGCCATGGTTGATGAAATGGAATATTTGCACAAAAATGAGGCTTGGGATTTGGTGGAGTTGTCAGCTAGAAGGAAACCCATTGGCAACAAATGGGTGTTCAAGAAGAAGACAAATGCAAAAGGAAAGGTGGAGAAATACAAAGCTCGATTGGTAGCAAAAGGTTATTCCTAGGTGCTGGGAATTGATTTTGGTGATATTTTTTCTCCTATTGCCAAGGTAACTTCTATTAGGTTACTTTTATCTGTTGTTGCTGCTTTTGATTTTGAGGTACAAAAGATGAAGACAACATTTCTTCATGGGGATCTGGAAGAGGATATCTACATGAAGCAACCTGAAGGCTTTGCGGTGAAGGGTAAGAAAGAACTGGTATGCAAGTTAAAGAAGTCTCTGTATGGGTTAAAACAGTCACCAAGGATGTGGTATCAGAAATTTGATACATTTATACGGGGACTTGTCTTCACCCGAAGCAAAGTAGATCACTATGTGTATTTTAAATTAATTGGTGACCATGTTATTTATCTGGTCTTGTATGTGGATGATATGTTGGTTGTTGGAAATGACAAAGAAATTATCCAGGATTTGAAGACCCATTTTTCCTCCAAATTTGACATGAAAGATCTTGGAGCTGCAAACTATATTTTGGGCATGGAAATTAAAAGAGATCGAACAAAGAGGAAGCTCTGGTTAAACCAGAGGAAGTATGTCAAGACAATATTGTAGAGGTTTAATATGCAAGATAGTAAACCGGTGAAGGTTCCTATTCTTGTAGGTGTGAGGTTATCTGCTGAATAGTGTCCCAAGACATAAGAAGAGGAAGAGGACATGTCCCGTGTTCCATATGCAAGTGCAGTTGGTAGCCTAATGTATGCAATGGTCTGTACTAGACCAGACATTGCACATGCAGTGGGAGTATTGAGCAAGTTTATGTCAAAACCAGGGAAGGAGCATTGAATAGCAGTGAAGCGGGATTTTAGGTATTTGCATGGCACTAGTGATTATGGTTTGTGCTACCAAGGAAGACCAGGATTGGATCGAGTGTTGGATATTTGTGGCTTTGTTGATGTAGACTGGGCTGAGATCTGGATCAGAGCAGATCTACAAGTGGGTATGTGTTTAACCTATTTGGGGGTGCAGTCAGTTGGATGAGTAAGAAACAATCTGTAGTGGCACTATCAACTACAGAGGCAGAATACATGGCAGCCACTCATGCAAGAAAGGAAGCAGTTTGGTTGTAGAGATTGTGTTCAAGTATGGAGTTAGTACAGGGAACTATAAGGATAGACTGTGACAGCCAAAGTGCAATTTTCTTGGCAAATAACCCTACTTATCATTCAAAGTCAAAGCACATTGATGTTCAGTATCACTTTGTGAGGGATGTGATAGAAGACAAAAAGGTGTTGCTGGTAAAGGTGGACACTTTGAATAATACTGCAGATGCATTGACAAAATCTATGAGCTCTGATAAGTTCTCTTGGTGTAGAGAAACAATGGGTGTTTCAGGGCTGGATAAATGACTAAGTTCTCCTGTGGAAAGAAAACAACAAGTGGGAGAATCTTGGGTTGTGTTATATTCTTTCCATGACTAACCTACGTAGTGAAATAAGGGGTTAGAGGGGGGGCAGAGCCTCCCCTTCGTTGCGCTGATTACACAGCGGGGCAGTCACAGGGGGGCGGGTAGCCCCCATTTACGGGGTCCGGGGCAGCGCCCCGGGAATTTTTTTTTTTGGACCCTATATTAGGTTGGGCAAACCTACCTATGGTTTTTTGGTCCATGGTTTTGGATGCGATGGTTTTCAGTCCATGGTATTGGATGCTTTGGCATGTATATATATGTATTGTAACATTGAAAGGAATATAATGAAAAATCAAGCTAGTAGTCCCGGTTTTGGGATCCAGGGGAAAGCCTCTGTGTATATGTGTTTTATGTGTTATGCTCTCACATTGTTTATTTTCTGTGTTTTAGAATTTGTATGTAGGTAATTTCTGTACGGGGTTAAAATCTACAGGAGCTAGCATCCTCCCCAAAAACATTTGAGAAGGACTTCCCAGAGCTCTAGGATCCTAGTCCACAACCAATCCTAAGCACCTATTATAAATTCATTGAAGGAGGGAGACTTAATCCCTAAAAATTTGTATTCCCACTTTTCTACGAGTTAGAAGTAGAAAAAGGAAGAACCCATAGGTGGATGCAAATTTATAAGTCTAAGAAGGTAGAGGATGTGGGCCTCATGGACGAAAAGGTCCATGAAATCAGAAAATAATTAAGTGAGTTGAGAATGAGGGATTCCATAATGCAGAAGAAACTACATGTAGAAAATATGTGGTTAAGGGAGAAGTTGCAGGGGAAAGAAACCCAAATTTCCACCATGGAAAGCCTCTCCATGGAGGCATTACAGTGCAAACAACCATCCAAGTCTTATGCACTCTTTCTCAAAGAGAAATGGCTGAAATTCCAGATCAAAACCTTAGCACAATATGGATCTATGCCATTTTACGGTTACAAATATTTCATTGAATTTTGAAACCAATCCAACATGGAGGACAAAGAAAAATTGGCTGATTTTTACATTCATAACCTCACTTTGACTAATATGAACATTTGGGATCCCAATGTAATATTGGGGGATACACAACTGATGGAATCGGCATCTTGAATGATTCATGAGGAGGAAAGAGCTGAGGAAGTGAAGAGAGTCATGGCAAATGAGGAGAATGAACCATTATATATCAGGGTAGAGCTAGTGAGCCCCATGGCTGTCATGAGAAATCATAACATCATCTCCAATGATGCTGTCTTAGCACCTAAATACATTTCCAACCAAGAACAAGCCATTGCACATTTTGAAGACACATTCAGGTTGTTGGGAACAAAATGTCTACAAGCTTTCCAAAGGAGATGACATGCCTTACCCCACAACCTCCAGATAAGAGAATATCACTCTCCTGAAAGGTTGAGGGATGCCTTGGAGAGGACACCCCTATACAAAAGGATCATTCAAAGATTAAAAGTTAAGTGGATAGAACTCAAGATTAGTCCACCCTTACTGCAAGGCCTATAGGAAGGGAGAAATGAAGCAGAAGAGAAAAAGGAGTGGAAAAAGATAGAAAGGAATGCAAGTTTCTATCCACAATAAGGAAAACCATATGAGGAACCCTGAGATGTCAGGGAGGCCACTAAGGCCATGAAAGAAATGCACATAGATGACTGAGTTTCTCAGAGGATGAGTAATAATTTTAGTAGGGGTTGATAAAGAGGCTTATCAAAAGGTACATTATAAGGGTCATAATTCCATCCTACAACTTTAGAACTATCTCTTTCTCACGTTTATTTACAATGTTTGTTATAGTATGCTTAGTGAAAGGGGTAAAAGATGTTTTTCTATGTCATGTTGCCTAATATGGTTTAATTGAGGGAAATGGAGCATTTTTGAAATAGTTTACATGTAGGGGCTCATATTAGACAACAATGAGAGATTCTTGGAGGTTTTCCACCTCCTGAACTCCTTCAATCAGCCCAAGATGACCACACTCTTTCTCATGAGCTCGAGGTCATTGGCAGCCAACCAAGTGTAGTTAATGAAGATCAAGATCCACCAATATTGAGTTATGGGAGAAAAACATTCCTATTTTCTAGGGAGCTACTAGTAGCTAGTGTTGGCTTATTGGGGCCTGACCCGGGTTTAGAGTTAAGTTAGCCAAACAAATCCCTGTACTACTGGCCCTTTCAGCAATAGTTTGCGGAGTGCAGATTGAGGGCTCACTTGAAGTAGTATGGGAGGGTGCTAGAACCAAGTTTCCGCACCTTGGAAATGTTTGATGAGTTCAAATGGTCTGTGGTTCGACCTCGCGCGCACGTCGCTACGCGCACTTTCTAGTACCTTGCAACCTGAGATGCTGCCTTCACGTAGCCCTACTCGGGGTCTGAACGCTATTGTTACCCAAGTCCTTACTATAATTCCAAGGTTAGTTGATTATTTTAGCCTACTTGTGTGCTTTAAGCTATACTTAACAACATAAATCATTCATACAAGTGCGCGCAGTAAATAAACAGTATATTTGCAATTTATATCAAACATGCATTAATCCAAGAACAAATACACACATTGATATCAAACTTCTATTTATTAATCCCTTCTTCAGTTACAGACTTGAATTCACCCTACGCACTCAGCTACAGGGGTCCGTGCACTCAGTTGTGGACTACTAGGCCTCTACGCAGTCAGCTGTAGACTCTTCTCCTACTCTATGACCCAAGACACACTTAGTCACTTAGACTTTTTCTTCGCTCTACTACTTCCTTACTATCTTTTACACTTAGAGCCTCACTCTATTTATACAATCCCATGGGCCACAGACCATGGGTAGGCCGACCTTACATTACAAGACTAGGGCAAACGACCCTGTGACTCTATCATACATTTCGCACTTCGCGCTCACAATTCACAGAGTCTTTACAACAATATTGGGTCAAAACTTGGGCTTTGAGCCCCAAAACATGCGTTGGGGGGATTCCATGCCCAACAGGCCCCCAACACAAACATCATGACTCACCCTAGAGTCACTCTATCGGCACGATGATCTTTGCACGGAGTCCCTCCAATTTTTCTCAAACTGTGTTGAGGTCAGCAGTGTCCTGAGCTGCTGCTTGCTGGATCTCTTGCATCCACTATTCTGAGACCTCTGTGTCTGAACTATTTCCATACATATGTACTGGTATTTGCTGCATATGTTTATAGTCCCGACACCTTTGTCTAGCTCCTTGGAGTGCGAAGACTGTGCTTCTGCCATCTAGTCAGATAGATGGCCCACCCGTGTAGGGCTTCAAGTGGTTTCCATTCACTTTACCTGGGAAGGGTTCTCCATTTAGTTTGACTAGCTGGACCGCACCTCCATCTATGACCTCCTTAACCATGTATGGTCCTAGCCAATGCATTCTAAATTTTCTTGGAAATTTTTCAAACTTACTGTCATACAACAGCACTAAGTCATTTACCTTGAATGTGCACAACTTAATATGGCGATCATGCCAGGCCTTTTCACGCTGCTTTTGTACCTGCTGATGAAAACTAGCCAAGAACCATTCCTCCTCAAGTTCTTCCAATTGCGCAAGCCTTTCCTCTAGAGCTTCATGGTCCGTCATCCTTATGAGCACTGCTATGCGTAGAATAGGTACGATATATTCCATCAGCATGATAGCTTCTGTTACACAAAATATTGTCACCATGACTTTATGTAATCAGTGTGGGTCTATCATCACTCATACTGACCTCCTATGCGAGTCTCAAACCTCAGCTCTTCATGTCAAGCTTTAAAAATGAGAGAAAGTCCTTGAAAAGCTATAAAACTCTGGTTCCGCACTTTCTCTTACCATTACCTGCGGTCCTGCACCCCTTGGTCATGTTACCTACGGACCTGCCCACTCTGTCTCTAAAGGAGTGGGTGCGGACCCCTGTAAAAGTCAAAAAGGCGCAAGTTTATTCTTAAAAACTCACTTTGGGTTAATTCTGGACGCTTCTAGAAGGAATCTTGACGTGGTTGGTTCACTCCTAGGTGGTTCATGCATCCCATAACTAAAGGAGCTAACCCCTTGATGAGAGGAGCTTATCCCTTTGAAGGAGGGCTCTATCCCTTTGAAGGTGGACCTAGTAACTTCCCTCCTTTGCACTATAAATTAAGGCATTGGGATAGTTGCTAGAGAGGTTGAAAGCTAAACATTTTTTAGGGTAAATGTTGTTGGAATTGAGACTTCCTAGTTAAGCTTGAGAGGAGAGATTACATACCTTTTGGCTTCATTGGGAAGAGAGTGAAACTTGTCAAAGTAGAGGAGATTCTTGCTGGACCCTGGGAGGAGCTTGTATAGCATCAAGGCACCAAGGTTGTAAAGTTCTTCTTTGATTAAAGTTAATACAATCAGATTCATTTTTCTCAATAAATTGTCTTATATGGTTTACTTCATGAATTCCTTGATCATCATGATAAATATGGTTTATTATATTGGCTTTTCAGATGCTATTTGATGTGTGTGCCTATTTGTGTTTTCAGATTCTTTAAAAGGGAGGTCATTTGGATCAATGGAGCGTGGCTTCCACAAACTAGCACTGGACCCGAGGTAGGCCTAAAACATCTACTAGCCTTTATTATAAACCACATATTTAGAGAAAGATAGAATTTGTTTGGTTTTCTTGTCGCTAGATATCCATAGATACTAGGGAGGTCGGTCTTGTCCGCAAGAACGACTTATCCGACCGACAAAATGGTGACTCCACTAGGGACTTGAATTTTTGGTTTTTGCCTTTGCTTTTACTTTGACTTGAGAAACTGTTTCTCTGTTTCTGGTTTTTTGCTTGATGTGTGTGGGATTGGGTAGGTTTTGTAGATTTTGAAATATTTTTTTTTTTTCACTCTTTTGGAAGAGGACCGCATCCTCTGTTTGTAACACAGTGCGAACATCCCTGCACTTTTGTTTTACACACAGAGCAGTACCGCACCTGGTTGTACTGGGAGCCTGTGGACCCTGTCAACATTTTGAAAAACTTAAAATTTTCTCATTCAGTTAGCTTAGGATTTGTTTATGTGTTTTTAGCCTCTGCCCAGATCTGCACGTGTCTTGTCAGAAACTTTTCGTAGGTTAATTCCATTGGCATTTAGGTTTTAGGTGAATTTCTAGAAGCTTTGTGTGCCTGGCTTGATTTCTGATTGGTATTTGTAGTAGCTCAGAGCTTAGAAGCCTTAGAAACCTCAGATCACCCTGGTTTTTACTGGTCTTCTTATGAGTCAGATCGATTTGTAAAATTTGCCTTTGTTGAGGAATACATCTTATTTTCTCTCTTTGCAAAGCTTCGAAAGAACTTGTTTTGAAAGTTTTGGATTTCATTTTTAAAAATAAAACAAAACCTAGTTGTTTTTTGACTGATTTTTGATTCTGGACAAATTAGTCCTTAAGTTGCTCATAGCTGAGTAAAACATCCTTGAAAATAAAATTTGTAAGCTTTTACTTCAATTAGTTTTTTAGAATTTATAGATCTCAAGATTAGATTTTTCAATAGTTTTGAGTGTTTTATAAAAATTAAAAAAAATCTCTTTTGAAAAAGTTTGTTTTTGTAGTATTTGAGTGTTTGAAAAGAAAGGGAAATTTTCGTGAGCATAACTAGTTGTCTCATTTTTGAGTTTATTGGAAAAGACAAAAGTTCTTCTTTTTATTTGTTTGTTAAGGAAAGATTTGTTTTTACAAGCATTTGCATTCTCAACTCTTTCTTTAGCTAGAAGTTCATCGAAGAAAAAGGATTTTTTATCATCTTAAGTGCATTTTTAGTGTTTTGGAGTTGAGTCTTCACACCATAAAGTTTCATCTCCACACCTTTTGACTTAAGAAAAAACCAATAAAAATAACGCTTAAAATAAAATCTATCTAGCAATATTTTTATTTCTAGGGCTCTTTATCACCAACATAGCTTAGGCTAGTATCTTGGAGTAGGGAGTAATTAACTCTCCAAGATAGTAAAAACAAACAAGTAGCTGTATCTTGCGATAGGAGATAAATTCCAATTGTTACATCTATGCTCTGGGAAGCTCCTCTTAAAGGAGTCAAGCATGAGATCAATTCCGAACCAGTGGGGTAATCAATCCTTCCTCATTGGGAACGATACAAGATATACACGTATTAAAAACGGTAAACCTCAGATTAACCATTGTCGAGGAGCCTGGGGTCACTTGTTGGTAAACCTTGGATTATGTCAAGGAGCCTTCAAGGGGATTGAGCTTGCTACTCTTCCCTTGTATGTGTATCAGATCACAAACTGTTCCCCCAGGTATATTTGTTTTCGTTGGTAACCATAGTGACCATATTCTGTAGGATTCTTTCCTAAGGTGACAGTGGAGGGAAGATCCCACTGTACCTGGAGCAAACGTCGGCTAGACTCACATGGATTTTCTGGGGGTTTCTCTTCACTCGAGATGGTTTAGTGGAGAAACTTGTGCCAATCTATTCATTAAGAAGGTTTCCAGGGTAACTGTTCCAACTGCCATTTCTGTATTGAATTCTGCGACGTTGGATTTCATCACCAACTAGTGTTTTCGGTATGGAAAGTTATTGTTTGTGTGTGGTTTGACCTCCTAGATTCTTTAGGCATGTGATTCAAAATTGTTTGGTTCTTTAGAGACTTTAGGTGGTTTTCATTGAGATTTTTCTTTGTTTGCATGTGAAGTTATTAAAATTTTTAATCGTGGCTGAATTACCGAGGAAGTCCTGTAGACTTCAGGGCCAACTCCTGAGTTTTCACCAAGCCAGCTTGAAGGGCTACGAGTCCTTGTAGCTCCTAGTGACAGTAGAGTTGGGTCACCTGAAGAATGAGAGTCTTCTTTGGTTGTACATCCTGATTACCAAGTTCAAGCACTAGAGTATATTATTGAACCTGTTTCATTTTCCAAAGTTACTGGTAGTTTTTATTCTACTAGTGAATTAGCCGAGGAACCTGAAATATCTGAACCTGAAAGTGAACCTGCTGTTACTCCGTCATCAGGATTTGCCTCTCCAACTTCCAGTGGTCTTGGTTCACCCAGGGTAGAAAGTGTCATTACCCAAAATCTTCCTTCTGGACTTATTGCTATTGAAGAACTTGTTACTTTGGAAGAAGGTATACCTATCCCTGAAAATCAACCAGCTATAGAACTTAGGGAGCGTGAATCGATCTTTTACAGTCCACCTAGGAGGGATGCTTGGTATCTTTCATTGACCAATTTTTTGGAAAACCCGGGACTAAGTTTTTCACCACCTCGCATTCCTTTTCATCCAACACCTAGGGGTTATTATCCTCCTTTGAATATGTCGAGACAGTCATCCATGTTTTCTCAATCTCCAGAAACATTTTTATATGGCGGTCCTTCTGTTCCCTCTGGGTATCAGTCACTTACTGGTACTTTTTCAGGAGCATCTCCTCAACCTGTTGAACAAGGGTTATTAACTGGTAATAATGGAACTAAGCCATTGAGTGTAGAAGATATTCTTATGACGTCAGGTACCATTCCAAATCCGCAACCCCAAGGTGGCCAGTTATCACCTGGGGGGCAGCCTCAAGGTCCTCAATTATTTCCTGGGGGCCAACCTCAAGGTACCCAATTACCGCCTGGGGGGCAACCCCAAGGACAGTACATTCCTCAAGGATAGTACATTCCTCAGGGTCAACCCCAGACTCAGTATGTACCTCAAGGTAAACCTCAGTATCAATATGTACCTCAAGGTCAACCTCAGTATCAGTACGTGCCTCAAGGTTATCAACCTCAAGGTCAATACCCAAACCAAGGTTTCCAACCACCTTCCTATCAGTCCTTTGTCCAAGGAACTGGAAATGTACCTTTGAATTATCAACCCTACCCTCAACCCGGTTATGGCCCTCAATATGCTCAACCTTCAATGGGTCCATACCCCGGAATGAATATAGTGTGGGATCCATCTCAATCTCAACAGATTTTGCAATTGAATGTGCAGTTGTCATCTCCATCTGGACAACCCTTGGTTTTTGGTTCAACCCAGCAACCTGTCTAGCCTACTATTCAAACTTCTGCACCTTCTGTAATTTCTCAGCCTGGGCCTAGTTCACCTCGAACTCCACCTCAAGCGACTGTTGCAACATCTGCTCCATATACCCCACCTACTTCTGGAGTATCGACAGCTCCGGTTTCTACTGTTCCTGCATCAATTCCTCAAGCATCTTTACCTTAGTCTGGACCCACAATTCAGACTTCTGTTCAAATGCCTGTAGGACAACCTGGTCCAAGTACGGTTGTCACAAGTCAACCTCACTTTACTTATCAACCGTACCAGGGACAGTACCAATTCGGTCCTGTTGTGCAAAACCTAGTCTATCAGTATCAATCGTTCCCTGGATATACTTATCAGCGACCTCAACAAACCCAGTACGGTCAGGTTAATCCTGGTTTTCCGAGAGGATATAATATCCCAAATGCAATTCCAATTCCTAGTTATCCTGGATATCCTCCTCCTGGGTCTGGTCTCATGACCCATGGTTTCAGGGACCCTAATCGTCAGTTACCGTTCATTGCAACTTTGGACTTGCCTGACTTGTCGCGCCTTACGAACGATCCGATTAATTATCTTCCGTTTTGGCCGCCAATGCCGAATAAGTTGCCCAGTGACATTCCTAAGTTTGAAGGAAAATCAGGAGAGGATCCGTCAAACCATGTGATGACTTATCACCTCTGGTGTGCATCTAACTCCATTTCAGATGATTCAATCTGTTTACGGCTTTTTCAACGCACTCTAATTGGTCTTGCGGCCAAGTGGTACATTGAGTTACCGCGAGCCACCTTTTATAACTTTAGTCAGCTAGCTACTTCGTTTTTAACTCATTTTCAGTTGCCAGTCAGATATGACAATGGCACGGAATTATTAACTTCATTAAAACAGTCAATGTCCACTTATATTTCAAATCACATTCATGAATGGAGACGTCAACGACGTTTAGTGAAAGTTTTTATCCCGGATCAGATCTTAGTAGAATGGTTTGTTAAATCATTACTACCTAAAATCACTGAGGATGTAGCTAAGGTAGGATTCGTTACTGAAGAGCAAGTAATTGCTCAAGCTCAGTACCTTGACCTCGTTTATACGCAGTCGGGCATGTTACACGAGAAAATCCCTGATCTTACTAAACAAAATCAAATAGCTGCAGCTCCTTCAGGGTCTCATGCCGCTGATGGTATGATTGGTACAGTTAATACAAAAAGTAAGAATAAATCTTCTAAGAATTATTCTCCTATCATAACTTTACCAGATTCCCCGACAGGAGATTCTTCCGTGGAAATGTTTGCTGATATTCATGTTGTAGAGTCATCTATGGCCAAATCAAAATCTGGCGGTAAAAAGAAAGGGAAGAAGAAAAATAAAACAGATAAAAATTCGAAAGAGAAACCAGAAAAAACGGAATCTACTGATGAGAAACGCAAACCTCGTTATCCTTGTCTCATTTGTGATGAAGAGAATTTTACAAGAGACTACCCTCATCGCGTTGAGGTTGCGAAAATTGTCAAAGGTTCTCAAACGCTTGCTGTTTTGAAGGATCATTTTCCTAGTCAAGATAGTAAGATGATAGGTTCTTCCTCAAATGCCTCAGAAGAACCCATAATGATGATGTCACATGTTAGGATTGCAACACGATCGCATGATTATGGAAGTAAACGTCCTGTTGGTGGTAAGGAAGCAGAATCTTCTAATTCGAACCCATCAACTTTAACTTCTGGTTCCGATCCACTACAGATCGAGAAACCTAACCCAGACTTAGTAATCAAACCACCCGCCAAGGGTATACTTCGAAAGTCAGCTTTCAATCCACATGCGAGAGCTGCTAAGAACTATAACATTGTTGAAGATTTGGCTATTTCACCTTCAGCAATGTCGGCTTTGGAGGTGCTGCAATCATGTCCAGCACAGCGTAAATTGCTATTGTCGGCTATAGGAGTTGTTGATATTCAGGACTTGAACCTTATAATTTTTGATCTAGAAAATAGTACACCTCACTTACCTCATCAAATGGCTTTCCAGATCCTAGTGTTAGTAAAAAATAGACCTTTCTATAGGACTATGATTGATGAGGGAGCCTCAACGTGTATTATGTCGATCCAGTGTTGGAGATCGCTTGGTTCTCCTACACTTAATCAATCCCCGACGATTCTAAAGGCTTTTGATGGCCGTGGGTTGCATCCTTTTGGCATTCTACAGGATTTACCTATAGGGGTAGAAGGCAAAACTGTTAATCTAGATGTGGAGGTGGTTGATGCCCCTCTAGATTACAACCTTCTCTTGGGTCGTAGTTGGTCTTACGCTATGACTGCTGCTGTTTCATCAATCTTTCGCCTCATAAAGTTTCCTCATAATGGAAAGATTGTAACTATAGACTAGCTAACTTACTTTTCATCTGACCTAGCCTCTTCTGAAAGTATCCAGCATGTCGGCAAAACAACTATCCCTTATAAGGATGTTGGAGTAGGACTAGTTAAAGATTCTAGTTTACTAGGAACTTTTTCCTTTCTTCCTCCCAACGTATCGCCTTCTACTGCAACCATTCATATGATTTCATCAGAAACTATTGCTTATGATGATCCTTGGATCGTACCTTCCAAATCTGAGATAGATTCATTGAGTCCATATGAAATTGTGTATCAGGCCGTACAGTCGTTTTCTGACTCTTCTTCAACCGAAATTGACTTAATGAATGTAGTCCATGAAGAATCACTTTCAACATCAAACTCAGATTCAACAACTTTTTCCGAACTTGTTCACACTGATGAGAAAATTCGTGAAATCTTGTCTGTTGATGATTTACCATGGGAAGATCTTCATCATAGATCTTCGTTTTTACCTAAGATTGATCATTTTGAGAATGATTTTTCATCTATTTTTACGACTGATTATGTCAAAGAACCTCAGAATCCATTGCAAAATCCTAATTCTGAGTTAAATTTGGGAAATATTTCTTGAACTATTCCTATTGACATTTCGGTTAAACCTGGAATTGTTGAAAACATTCATATAGGTGCCTCTTGTACGAAAGATGAAATTCAAGCATATAAGGCCCTATTTAAAGAATTCCGCAATGTGTTTGCCTGGTCATATGAGGAAATGCTAGGAATTGACCCAGCAATTGTTGTTCATGAAATCAAGACTTACCCGGATGCTAAACCTGTTCGACAACGTTTGCATCAGATCCACCCGCGAAAAGCTGCTGCTATTAAAGCAGAAATTGAAAAATTACTTAAAGCAAGTTTCATTTATCCAATTCCTTTAACAGATTGGGTATCGAATATCATTCCTATTAACAAAAAGCAAGGAACAATAAGAATATGTATCGATTATAGGGATATTAATCGAGCGAGTCCAAAAGACAATTACCCAACTCCCTATATCGATCAAATCATTGATGATTGTGCCGACAGTGAAATATTCTCCTTTATGGATGGTTTTTCCGAATACAATCAAATAAATATTCTACCTGCTGATCAACCAAAAACGGCTTTCATTTGTCCATGGGGGACATTTGCTTATTGCAAATTACCTTTTGGGCTTAAGAATGCCGGTGCAACTTTTCAAAGGGCCATGTCTTATGCATTTCATGACATCAAGCACATTGTGCAACCAAATCTCGATGATTTACCTGCTCATTCATTATATCGAGCCGATCATCTCATTTATGAGCAATCTTTATGAGGTGTAGTCATTATCAAATTAGGTTGAATCCACAAAGGTGTGTCTTCTGTATAGAAACAGGTTGGTTACTGGGATTTGTTGTTTCGAAAGCCAACATTCGTGTCGATCCCTCGAAGGTTGAAGCTATTATCAAATTGCCTCTTCCTTTGACTCTTCGCCAACTCCAAAGTTTGCAAGGGAAAGAAAACTTTTTACGTCGATTCATTCCTAACTACGCTGAGATAACAAAGGATTTTACCTGGTTGTTGAAACAGAATACTCCATTCTTTTGGGATGAGATAGCTGACAAATCTTTTGATGCACTAAAACATGCATTGACCCATGCATCGTTATTGCATCATCCCAACTACAACCAGGACTACTTCTTATATCTCGCTGCCTCTCATTCCACCATTGGGATGGTGCTAGTTTAGGAAGATGAATTCGGTAGTGAACATGTGATATATTACCTTAGTTGAACCTTAAACCCAACTGAGCTAAAATATTCACATGTGGAGAAATTGGCCCTGGCAGCTGTTCAAGCTATCCAACGTTTTCGTCATTACATCTTACTACGCAAAACTACAGTAATTTCCGATTGCAACCCTATGATCTATATTTTGACCAAACAATTGCTAGGGGGCATGTTACACTAAAATTTGTCACCATGACTATTTGCAGTTAGTATGGCTCCATCAACTGTCATACTATCCTCCTTGGCAAGCCTCATACCTCTGCTCTCCATGTCAAACTCCAAGAAAGAGAGAAAGTCATTAAAAATCTATATATCTCTGGGTACGCAGTTTCTCTTAGCCTTACCTGTGTGTACGCACCCCAAGTTCACAATACATGCGTACTTGTACGCTCTGTCTGTAAAGCAATGGGTGCGTACTCCTGTAAAGGTCAAAAGGCACAAGTTTCACTCCAAAAAAGTTACTTGTGGTCATTTCTAGAGCATTCTAGAAGCTTGTTTGACGTGTATGAAGTGCCTCCAGATGGTTCATGTATCCCTACCAAAGAGGAACTTATCCCATCAAGAGGGGAGCTATCCCATCCAAAGAGGGGCTTATCCCATTGATGGTGGACCTGAATAACTTCCTCTAGAGCACTATAAATACAGGCATTGGGCCAAAGGGAGGAGAGGTTGAAAGCTGAACATTCCTAAGGGTAGATGCTGCTGGAATTAGGACTCCCTTGTAAAGCTTGAGAGGAGATATTCCCATCCTTTCCTAGCCTTATTTGAGAGTGGGTGAGCTGATCAAAGTAAAGGAAAACTCTTGCTGGACCCTAGGAGGGACCTGCACAACACCAAGGCTCAGGTTGTAATGGTTTCTTTTGTTTCCTCTTAATACAAATGAACTCATTTTTCTCAACAGATTGTTATTCATGATTTGTTTCATATACTCCTTGGTCTGTATGATGGATATGTATTGTTTTATGAGTTTATCAGGTGCTATTTAATCTTTTGGCTTGTTAGTGAATGCAGGTTTCGAAGAGAAGGAGGAGCTCATCCGGATCGGCAAGGTTGGACTACTACAAAGCGTTGGACTAAAGGTATGTTAAAATCACCTGATTACTTGTATTCTCAATGCATGTTTAGAGAAAGGTAGTGTTTATTTGTCTTGTTTGTCACTAGAAAGCCTTTGCTTCTAGGGAGGTCGATTGTGTCCGCACTATCGACTCTTTCCGCATGACAAAATGGCGACTCCGCTGGGGAACTCCATTGATGTGAATGTTTTTTCCTTTGTATGAAATTTTGATATGAGAAAAGTCGTTTGTTTTCTGGTTTTTGGCTGTCTGACTGTGTTTTTGGTTGGGCTAGCTTAGGGTTAAATTAGATTTTAGCTTTTCTTAGTTTTGCTAGAAGTACGCAGCCTCTGAGTTGAGCACAGTGCATACCTGTACGCACTGTAGCTTTGTGCACAGAGCGTACCCGCACCTGTGCAAATAGGTCGCCTGCGTACCCTATCAAAATTAAGAAAATTTCAATTTTTTTCTTTTTGCCTTTTAGATTTTAGTTTTAATTTGTTTTTTCTGCCCAGATCCACTAGTTTTTTGCCATAAATCTTCACCTAAGCTTGTTTCGTCAGTGTCGAGAGTTTTAGTGAAATTCATAGAGGTTTTGCCTTAGGGTTTGATTTTTAACTGGTCCTGTAGTGACTTTGGCGTTAGAGGTTGTCAAACTTTGGATCTCCCTGGTTTTGTTCAATCCTCTTAGGAGTCGGGCCTGTCATAGAATTCACCCTTGTGAGAGACCTACCTTTGCATCTTCTCTTTGCGAATCTCGAAAAAGTTTGTTGTTTGAACTTTGAATTTTATTCTTGAGAAAAAGAACAGAAGATTTTGATTTTTGTTTTTGACTGGTTTTTGGTTCTGCATTAACTAGTCCTTAGTTACATTTTGACTGAGTAAAACATCCAGGAATCATCTTTAGTAGACTTTTGCCTCGTTAGATTTACTTTTAGGTGCTTTTCTCTTAGATTTTCTTTTGAGTGAAATTGAGTTGATTTGATTGCCATAGCTTTTTTAACTTTGATTTTTGTTAAACTAAGTTTTACATGCTTTATTAATTAGGAAAAAATACAAAAATATCTTTTGAAGGAAAGTTTGCTTTGGTAGCACTTGAGTCTTTGAAAGAAAAAGGAATTTTCGTGAAGTGATTAGTGGTCATGTGTTGTGTGTTTTGAAAAGATAAAAAGTTTGTTTCTTTGATTTTCATTGCCAAGAAAGTTTTCTTTATATCAAGTTTGCATTTTCCAACTCTCTTAGCTAGGGAATTCATTGAAAAAGGAAAAATTAGTATAAATCATCCTAAGTGCATCTTTTTACTGGATTTCGGTCGAGTCTACACACCATCAGTTTCATCTCCACTACCTTTTGTCTTAAAGAAAAGCCATAAAATTAACGCTTAAAGTAAAATCTACTTAGTAACTTTTTATTTACTAGGGCTCTGAAACACCAATATAGATCAGGCTAGTGTCTTGGAGTAGGAGAGTAATTAACTCTCCAAGACAGCAAAACCAAACAAGTAGCTCATCTTGTGGTAGGATAAATCCAACTGTTTCATTTGTACTCCGGGAAAGCTCCTCTTAAAGGAGAAGCACGAGACCATGTCCGAACCAGTGAGGGGATCAATCCTCCTTCATTGGGAAAGACGCCAGATACGCACGTACTACAAACGGTAAACCTCAGATTATTGTCGAGGAGCCTGGGGTCACTTGTCGGTAAACCATGGATTATTGTCAAGGAGCCGGAAAGGGGATTGAGCTTGTTACTCTGCCCTTGCGTGCTATCGGGTCGTAGACTGTTCCCCCAGGTGCATTTGTTGCTTTTGGTAACCTTAGTGACCATTATCTTTAGGATTCTACCGAGGTGATGGTGGAGGGAAGATCCCACTGTACCTGGAGCAGACATCGGCTAGACTCACTTGGATTTTCCGGGGGGTTCACTTCACTCGAGACGGTTAAAGTGGAGGAACTTGTGCCGGTCTATTCATTAAGCAGGTTGCCGGGGTAACTGTTCCGCCCACCACTTCTGTACTGAATTCGGCGATGTTGGGTTTCATCTCCAACTAGTGTTTTCGGTCCGGAAGGCTACTGTTTGTGTATGGTTTGACACCGTAGATTCTTTAGGCGTGTGATTCAAATTTGTTTGGTTCTTTAGAGACTTTATGTGGTTTGCTTTGAGATTTTACTTTGTTTGCATGTGCAGTAGTTAAAAGTTTTTAACTGTGGCTGAATTACCGAGACAGTCCCGTAGACTTCGGGGCAAGTCTCCTGAGATTGTTACCGTGGCCGATTTGTTGAGGAAGTCCCGTAGATTGCGAGGAGAACCTCCTTAAGAGGTCCCGAGTCATTACGAAGGTTTAAAGGTCCTTGTAACTCCTAGTGGCAGTAAAGTAGGTTCACCTGAAGAAGGAGAATCATCGTTGGTAGTCCATCCAGATTACCAAGGTCTAGAAACAGGTTATAATCCCGAAGCAGTTGCAGTTTCTGAGCTTGCTGGTAGTTTTTCATCTACTAGTGATATAGGCAAAGAACCTGAAGTATCTGAACCTGTTACTCCAACTTCTAGTGCACCTGATTCACCTAGGGTAGAAAGAGTTATCACCAAAAATCTTCCTGCTGGTTTGATAGCTATTGAAGAACTTGCTCCAGAGGAAGAATTTGGCGTTTCTATCCTTGAAGATCAACCTACTATTGATCTAAGGGAGCGTGAATCCATCTTTTACAGTCCTCCTAGAAGTACTACTTGGTACCTTTCGTTAACCAATTATTTAGACAACTCAGGGATAAGTTTTTCTCCACCTCGTACTCCTTTTCCACCTGGAGGTATTTATACTCTTGTAAATATGTCTGGTCAGTCGTCCGTGTTCACTCAATCTCCTGAATCTTTCTTGTATGGTGGTCCTTCTGTTCCCTCTGGGTATCAATCACTTTCTGGTACTTTTGCGGGAGCATCTCCTCAACCCATTGAACATGGGTTATTAGCTGGAAAAAATGGTAATAAACCGTTGGGTGTAGGAGACATTTACATGATTTCAGGTTCAGTTCCCGGTTCTCAACCTCAAGGTGGCCAATTACCGCCTGGGGGGCAGCCGCAATTAACGCCTGGGGGGCGACCTCAAGGTACACAAATTGCGTCTGGGGGGCAACCTCAAGGACAGTATGTATCCATAGTACAATACATTCCTCAAGGTCAACCCCAGCCTCAATATGTACCCCAGGGTCAACCTCAGTATCAATATTTACCTCAAGGGTATCAACCTCAAGGTCAAGGTCAACCCCAATATCAGTATTTACCTCAAGGGTATCAACCTCAAGGTTAATACTCGAGTCAAGGTTATCAACCACCTCAAGGTCAATCATATGTTCAAGGTACGGGAACTGTGCCTTTCAGTTATCAATCCTATCCTCAATCCGGTTATGGATCTCAATACCCTCAACCTGTCATGGGTCAATACCCCGGAATGAACATAGTGTGGGATCCATTGCAAGTTCAACAGGTATTGCAGCCAAGTGTATAGTTGTCATCTCAAGCTGGACAACCCTTAGTTGCTGGTCCATCCCAGCAACCAGTCCAGTCTAATGTTCAAACTTCTGTACCTTCGGTAGTTACTCAGTCGCCAATTGCACCTAGTACTCCATCTCAAACGACTGCTGCAACTACTGCAACATCTGCTCCTTCCACCACACTTGCTTCTGGAGTATCGACAGCTCCGGTTTCTACTGTCTCTGCAACTACTCCTCAGACATCTTTACCATCGTCTAGATCTACGATTCAAACTACGGTTCAGATGCCTGTAGGACAACCTGGTTTAAGTACGGTTGTCACTAGTCAACCACAATTCACTTATCAACCGTACCAGGGACAGTACCAATACGGGTCTGCTGTCCAACAGCCGGTTTACCAGTATCAACCGTATCCTGGGTACACTTATTAACAACCTCAGAAACCCCAGTATAGTCTGATTAATCCTGGTTTTCCAGGAGGATATAATATCCCGAATGCGATTCTTATTCCAAGTTATCCTAGATATCCTCCTCCTAGGACTGGTCTTGTGACCCAGAGTTTTAGGGATCCTAATCGGTAGTTACCGTTTATCGCAACTTTGGATTTACCAGACTTGTCGCGCCTAACGAACAATCCAATAAATTATCTTCCGTTCTGGCCGCCAATGCCAAATAAGTTGCCCAGTGATATACCCAAGTTCGAAGGTAAGTCTGGAGAGGATCCGTCCAATCATGTGATGACTTACCACCTCTGGTGTGCTTCAAATTCCATCTCGGATGATTCGATCCGCTTACGTCTTTTCCAGCGTACGCTCATTGGTCTCGCGGCCAAGTGGTACATTGAGTTACCACGGGCCTCTTTTTACAATTTTAGTCAGTTAGCTACCTCGTTCCTAACTCATTTTCAGTTGCCAGTCAGATATGATAATGGTACGGAGCTACTAACTTCACTAAAACAGTCGACTTCCACTTATATTTCCGATCATATCCATGAATGGAGACGTCGACGGTGATTAGTGAAAGTTTTTATCCCGGACCAAATCTTAGCTAAATGGTTTGTTAAATCATTATTACCGAAGATTACTGAAGATGTAGCTAAGGCCGGAGTAGTTACTGAGGAGCAAGTAATTGCTCAAGCGTAGTACCTTGACTTAGTTTACACTTAGTCAGGTACGTTACATGAAAAGATCCCAGATCTTCCAAAGTCAAATCAAATCGCTGCTGCTCCTTCGGGATCTCATGCTGCTGATGGCATGATTGGTTCGGTAAATACTAAAAGCAAGAAGAAATCTTCAAAGAATTCTTCGCCCATTATAACCTTACCAGATTCCCCAACAGGAGAGTCTTCTCCTGAAATTTCCGCCGATATTCATGCTGTAGAGTCATCTACGGCTAAATCAAAAAACGGTGGGAAGAAGAAGGGTAAGAAGAAGAATAAAGCAGACAAGGCTCCAAAGGAGAAAATAGAAAAGTCAGAAACCAATGATGAAAAGCGCAAACCTCGATATCCTTGTCTTATTTGTGAAGAGGATCATTTTACAAGAGATTGCCCCCATCGGGCCGAGGTTGTGAAAATTGTCAAAGGTTCCTCAAATCCTGTTGTTTCGAAAGATCCATTTCCAAAGCAGGAGAGTAAGATGATAGGTTCTTCCTTGAGTGCCACTGAAGAACCCATATTGATGATGTCTCATGTAAGGATTGTGACTCGATCGCAAGATTATGGTAGTAAAAGTCCTGTTGATGGATCAAAAGAAGCAGAATCTTCTCATTCAAATCTGTCAACCTCAGCTCCCGGTTCCGATCCACTACAGATTGAGAAACCTAACCCTGACTTAGTAATAAAACCACCCGCCAAGGGTGTACTTCGAAGGTCTGCTTTCAATCCACATGCGAGAGTGGCCCAGAATTACAACATTGTTGAGGATTTAGCTGTTTCACCCTCAGCAATGTCGGCTTTAGAAGTGCTGCAATCATGCCCAGCACAACGAAAATTACTTTTGTCGGCTATAGGAGCTGTTGATGTTCAGGACCCGAACCTAATAATCTTTGATCTAGAAAATAGTACACCGCGTTTGCCTCATCAGATGGCTTTCCTGATCCCAGTGATAGTAAAAAATAGGCCTATTCATCAGACTGTAATTGATGAGGGAGCTTCCACGTGTATTATGTCGATACAGTGTTGGAGATCGCTTGGTTCTCCTTCACTAAATCAATCCCCGACAATTCTTAAGGCCTTTGATGGCTGTGGGTTCCATCCGTTTGGCATTCTACAGGATTTGCCTATAGGGGTTGAAGGAAAAACCGTTAGTCTAGATGTGGAGGTGGTTGATGCCCCTCTGGACTACAACCTTCTTTTGGGTCGAAGTTGGTCTTACGCTATGACAGCGGTCGTTTCATCGGTCTTCAGAGTAATAAAGTTTCCACATAATGGCAAGATCGTAACCATAGACCAGCTGGCTTAATTTTCATCCCACCCAGCCTCTTCAGAGAGTATCCAGCATGTCGGTAAAACGACTATCCCTTATAAGGATGTTGGCGTAGGATTAGTTAAAGATGCCGGTTTACTGGGAACTTTTCCTTTTCCTCCAATCAACGCCGTGTCTTCATTTGCATCTATTTATATGATTACTTCAGACACTATTATTTATGACGACCCTTGGATCGTTCCTTCTGAATCTGAGATAGACTCATTTGGTGATGCAATGCCTTTGAGTCCATATGAAATTTCTTATGAAGCCGTGCAGTCTTTTTCCGACCCAAGTTCAACCCAAATCGACCAAATGAATGTGGTCTGTGAGGAATCCCTTTTCGCGTCAACCTCGGAGTTAATAACGTTTCCCGAAGTTGTGTCATTTGACGAACAACTTTGTGAAGTCCTGTGTGTAGACGATTTACCATGGGAAGATCTCCATCACAGATCTTCGTTTTTACCTGAGGATGACCGTTTTGAAAACGATTTCTCATCAATCTTTATAGCTGAATATGTCAAAGATGCTCAGAGTCCAATGAAACATCCTGATTCAGAGCTGAATTTGGGAAACGTTTCTCGTACTATTCCCATTGACATTTCAGTCAAGTCCGGAATTGTTGAACACATTCATATAGGTGCCTCATGTTCAGATGACGAAATTCAAACATACAAGGTCCTATTTCAAGATTCCGCAACGTGTTTGCCTCGTCCTATGAGGAAATGCCAGGAATTGATCCCTCCATTGTTGTTCATGAGATCAAGACTTACCCGGACGCTAAACCCGTCCAACAACGTTTGCGTCAGATTCACCCACGAAAAGCGGCTGCGATTAAAGCAGAAGTTGAGAAGCTGTTGAAAGCAGGTTTCATTTATCCGATCCCGTTAACGGATTGGGTATCGAATATTGTTCCGGTTAACAAAAAGCGGGGAAC
Source organism: Pinus tabuliformis (assembly GCA_031772625.1). Lineage (NCBI taxonomy): Eukaryota > Viridiplantae > Streptophyta > Pinopsida > Pinales > Pinaceae > Pinus > Pinus tabuliformis. Next base: position 1,107,801,806 of record CM062820.1, on the reverse strand, counting down.
AATAAGAATATGTATTGACTATAGGGATATCAATCGTGCTTGTCCCAAGGACAACTATCCAACGCCCTATATCGATCAAATAATTGATGATTGTGCCGGCAGTGAAATATTTTCCTTTATGGACGGTTTTTCCGGTTACAACCAAATCAATATTCTACCTGCCGATCAACCAAAAACGGCTTTCATTTGTCCATGGGGGACATTTGCTTATTGCAAATTACCTTTTGGGCTTAAGAATTCTGGAGCCACTTTTCAAAGGGCGATGTCTTATGCATTTCATGACATCAAGCACATTGTGCAACCATATCTCGATGATTTGCCCGCTCACTCCTTACATCGAGCTGATCACCTTGTCCATTTACGAGCAATTTTTATGAGGTGTAGGCATTATCGTATACGGTTGAACCCACACAAATGTGTCTTCTGCATAGAAGTGGGACGATTGCTGGGATTTGTAGTTTCAAAAGCGGCATTCGCGTCGATCCCTCGAAGGTAGAAGCTATCATCAAATTGCCTCCTCCTTCAAGTTTGCGCCAACTCCAAAGTTTGCAGGGGAAAGCAAACTTTTTACGCCGATTCATTCCTAACTACGCCGAGATTACCAAGGGTTTTACCCAGTTGTTGAAACAAAATGCTCAATTTTCTTGGGATGAGATAGCTCAGAAATCTTTTGATGCGCTAAAGCACGCGTTGACCCATGCACCGTTGCTGCATCCTCCCAACTACAACCAGGATTACTTTTTGTACCTCGCCGCCACTCATTCCACCATTGGAATGGTCTTAGTACAGGAAGACGAATTCGGAACGGAACATGTGATCTATTATCTTAGTCGGACGTTAAATCCCACTGAGCTCAAATATTCACATGTGGAGAAATTGGCCTTGGCAGTCGTTCAAGCTGTCCAACGTTTTTGTCACTACATTCTTCTCCGTAAAACTATTGTCATTTCGGATTGCAACCCTATGATCTACATTTTAACTAAACAATTTCTAGGGGGCAAGTACTCTAAATGGATCATTATCTTGCAAGAGTTCGACTTGGAATTTGAAAAGTCTAAGTCTAAGAAATCTTTAGTTTTTGCGGAATTAATGTGTGATTTCCCGCGTGCTGACACGGAAACTGTGGCAGAGGAACCAATTGCAGACGAATCTCTATTTCTCATCAGCACTTTAGATCCGTGGTATGGGGATATAATTGTCTATCTCCAAACCCAATCCTTTCGGCCCGAACTTTCAAAGTCGGAACGTCGAAAAATTCGATTCCAGTCCCAACAGTACAAAATTATTGGTGATACTCTTTACCATCGTGGGGCGGACTTGGTTTTTCGTCGTTGCTTAACTCATGAGGAAGCTGAAAAGGTTTTGAATGACTATCATTCTGGAGCGTGTGGCGGTCATATGTCTGGGTATGCCACAGCCCAGAAGGTGTTGCGTGCTAGCTACTTCTGGCCGTCCATGTTTAAAGATTGTATCATTGCGGTCCAAAAATGCCACAACTGTCAAGTGTTTGATCGCAAGATGCGCGCACCACCTGCTCCTCTCCACCCTATAATTGTCGTTGGTCCTTTTGCTAAATGGGGTATCGATTTTATTACATGTAACCCTCACTCGGCCGGGGGGCATGCGTATATCATCCTTGCGGTTGATTATTTTACTAAGTGGGCCGAGGCGATGCCTACATTCGAGGCAGATGGCAAGACAGCTGTGATTTTCGTATTCAATCATATTATTGCTAGGTTTGGTGTCCCGCAAGCGATAATCACTAACCATGGGCGCCATTTTCGAAACATTATGATGACAGAACTTACAGGCCAGCTTGGTTTACGTCATGATAGTTCTACTCCTTATTATCCCCAAGCAAACGGTTTGGTTGAGTCCATCAACAAAGTTCTAGTTATCATGATCCGACGAATCATTGGTATTAATCGGTCTAATTGGCACAACATGTTATTTTCAGCGCTTTGGGCGTACCGAACCTCAGTGAAAACATCAACAGGGTTCACTCCTTTCCAACTAGTTTATGGTTTGGAAGCAGTGTTGCCCATTGAATGCGAAATCCCGTCACTTCAAATGGCTGTCGAATTACTTCCAGCTACTTCTGAAGAGGAGAAGCGTCTATTATACTTAGCTAAATTAGATGAGACTCGACGTGACACTGCATTGGCAATCGAGACTCATGCAAAAAGGATGAAAGCTCAGTATGATCGTAACGTGACCCCTCGTAATTTTTTAGAAGGAGACCTAGTGCTATTATATGATCAAGCTAACAATAAATTAGGTGCTGGCAAATTCGTTCCTATGTGGCATGGGCCCTACATTGTCAAGCGAAAGCTAGCAAAAGGGGCCTATGAGCTGGTAGATTTTGATGGGGACTCTTTGGGTAAGCCCAGAATTGGACTTTACCTAAATAGGTATTATGCTTAAATGATGGGTATGGAGATTTAGTTAGGTTAGTTTTTTCTTTCTAGCTGGTGTGTTTGTTAGTATAGACAATGTGCTTAGCTTAGAGAGTGTGTTTTTTTGTCATTATTCTGGCTTATCTTGGTTTTACTCTTGATATTGCAGATGTCGACGCCTCTCCAAACGTACATTGGATTCGCTGATGGTGCTTGTCGTAGTACACGGAATGTCTCTTCCGCAGCCTGGGTTATGTATTCGCCCTCTGACGAGTTAGTTTCTATGCATGGGGTGAGCCTCAGTCAAACAACAAACAACATTGCAGAATACAGTGCAGTGATTGAGTTATTATCTGAATCTATTTCGTTTGGGATTCAGAGTTTGATAGTGAGGTTAGATTCTGAACTCGTTGTATTACAGCTTAATAGAGTATATGCCATTAGAAATCCAGTGTTATTAAGGTTATTTTTGAGAGTGCGCCTCTTGGAACGTGAATTTGATTACATTGAATATCAGCATATTCCAAGGTCATTAAATACATTAGCAGATGCAATTGCTTCTCGAATGTTAGACAGACATTTGCGATAATCATACATGTAAATTTAAAAACATTTCATCATACATGTTTAACAAGATAAGCCAGTAATAATAATATATATAGATAGGAGTGTGTCAAAATATACATCGTCTTCGATCATAGGTTGAAAAACACCTTATGATCGGCAAAAATGATAAGTACAAAAAATCAAAATGTCACATGTGCCTACAAAAAGTGACTAGCCAATCACTGGTGGTGCTCTCTATACAAGACCACTGCCCGTGCTACCCTACACAGGAACCTCCTGAAAGGTCCTGGGACTGCGACCACATAGCGCTGAAGTCGGATAGGAATATCGTCTATAGTCATCTCTGGTATGTCCGCCGTAAGATGCTCTAGATCCTGTTCCAACTCGGCTAAGGTCTCTGCGGCCGCATCCTGTGGGGCCAGTGCTGGTGCAACTGGTACTCTTCTCTCGAATGGCCGGAGATTGGCCGGATGCTGTGGACCTACATCTGCATTTTGAAAATTGTCACTGTCAGTTTTGAGACGATATAAAAAAAAAAAAAAAGTAAATAATTTAAAAACTTGTGAAAAATGAAGTACCTTTGTCGTCCCATTGTTCTCCCTGTGGAAGAACCATGTCCGGATCACCGCGAAAATCTACTCCAGCATAAGGAAAATCCTGGATCGCAAAGACCTGGTCCTCCAACCAGTGAAAGTAACTCGCAGGAAATCGGACAACTCCCGCTCCCTCATCAGGATGCCGGGCCATCACCGCAACCCATCGCATCAACTTTGGCTCCCGAGGAGGCCCAACTGCAACGGTGAGATGTTGCGGGATCAGCATCGGAACTCTCTCTAGGGCAAAGCTCACAACTAAAGGCCCATACCCAAAGGTCTTTAATTGCCCGTTCTTTGCCCTAGTCAGTTGGCCTTTCATATTGGCCAACACAGCGTCACACCAGTTGAAAATGGTGCCTCGGTAGCAATCAATCGCCGTCCGCATTTGGGACCCGGTGGCAATATGCAAAGCGGCTGCACCGCAGAGTCTGGTAACTGTAAAGGCAATTACCATAAGTTCAGGCAGGGATATGTATTTGATTTCTATCCCTTTCTCCTGGTGCTGATTATTGCACCACTCTAGCCGGAGACTAGCAAGGGATTGGCCACCCGGCCTAGTCCTGGACAGAGTCAGTTGCTCGCCCCTATTGGGCAAACCAGTGAGAAAATATATGTCTAAGAGCTCTATCTCGAGCTGGTGCCCTCCGATGTAAAAGCATTGATCCTGAACGTTCCACCTTTCAACCAGCCATTCTAGGAATCGCACCTGGGCCCTCATGCCAAGTATGGCCCAGTATTTGTAGAGACCGCATGCCTTCAAAGCATCAATGGAAGGTTGATGATCTATTGCGGCCAAATCGACATCTTCGTGTTCTCTTTCGCGCCAATCAAGCATGGTGAGCAATCTACACACCAGAAAACATCCATTAGAATTCACCAAATCAAAAATTAATGGTTCAAATTTGAGATTTAGGGGTTTAAAAATGCTTTGCGCGGAGTACGCACCCCGCGTTCAGAAACAGAGCATGGGTACGCAACTGTTCTGAAGGTAGGCTGCGTACACCCGCCATTTTCCCAATGGAGAAAATGTCGGGGTATGTAGGTCGCCCATGGGGCACCTGCGTACCCCGAAAAGTGGATCTTAAAACCCTAAAGCCCCCAAAAAATCAAACTAGGGCCTAAAATGAAATTCTAAATGGACAAAAACAAAGAAGAGGTTGTTGTGAAATACCTGAAAGAGACGGCGCTCGATTCCGACGGTCGGATTCTCTGCAAAGTCCACGGGAAGTTTCTTTCCAAAAGCCCTTTTCTCTCCCTCAACAGTAAAATGGTAAAAATGACATGGTAAAAGGTCTTTTTATAGGTTTTTTGGATAAATGAATGCTAAGTTTGTTTATTTTTCACCATGGAAGGATATTTTTCAATGCATTTTTGATAATCTTAAACAGGTATGAGTAATGTGTCGTTTTTGTGCAGGACAAAAAGACTTTCAGGGAAAATTATCATTTATCGCGAACCAAAACATCAGAGTCATCTTTTAAGCCCTTTTCTAACTCCTAAAACATGAAAAGATTGCCGAGCGTTTCTTTTACACTCGTTAAAACGGAATTAAAAGACGGTCCCCTTATAGCCCCTTTTCTGACCGTAAAAACAGGAAAACATTGCCGGGTTTTTGTCGTTTCAAACTCAAGACTGGAAATAAAACGACGTGTCCTTGATCGCTTTTTACTTTTCAGGTCAGAGGCAATAATCATGAAAGTACTCCTTGGTCACAAGACTAAGCGGTTCTCTCAAGTATTAATTTATACTTTTTCGGGCTTGGGAGACACAAATTTACGAAAAAGTTCAACCTGGAGTCTTCTTAAGTTTTTTCAGACTCTCTAAAAATGAAAAAAGCCGAGTTTCTCCTATATTGGACTCGTTAAAATTTCACAGTAAAGGGCCTGTTCGATTAAAAACAGGAACGGACCACTCCTTCTTAGGGTTCGAATCAAAACTAAGTTGGACTCATCCGAAGGATGAGCTTATAATCAAGCATATGTTATCCTCCTCAAGCTTGTAAAAAATAAAGAGGTACTTGCCAGAAATGGTGGGGGAAAAGAGAGAAAAATGAGCCCATTTTTTATCCTTTGTCTCAGAAGAAGCCTTATTACCACTCTTGAACACGACACTTTGCATTCACCTAGGTTGGGAAATCCTTTGCCTCACAGTTGATCAAACCACATTGAAAGTTTTCAGCCGGGTATTAACTTTGGGTCAAATGTCACCAAGCCATCTGTCGTGTCGTTATGTGTTCAAGAGGTCTCTGCAATAAACATTCATCTGCAAAATACCCGTCATCCATCTTGACCATCCCTGAGTCAGTCCTTACAGCTACATTTCTTCAACTTGATCTATGATTTCGTGTTGTGGGCTTGCCTGCAACGGGTCGCTTTCTATCGACATCAGCACATTATCTAGAAAGAGGACCTAGAAATCGTCAGTACCTTGAAGTCTGCATGCATCAATGGCAGGTTTCTCGCCTTTGACGACAGTTTACATCATTGACTTTCGATCGAAGGATTCCGTGAAATGTTCGACATCAACTCATTCATTCACATCTCATGGATTGTACTAGGTACTTTGAGAACCATTGACATCAATGGTGGTCTCTCTCACGCTTGTTAACAGTTTACATCATTGACTGGTAATCAAGTGGTTTCTACCATGTTCGACATCAACTCATTTATTCACATGGATAGAATCGTACCTGTTCGGGAAGTAGAAATGAAGACCCTGGATCTAGTTTCCACCATCCAGGCTGCGAGGAGTTTTGTATTCATTATATAGTAGACCAACTATAAACAGATGGCTGCGTCCATACTGTGTCTACAAAAGTCTATGATTATGATGTACTGCAGAATCATTCCTGTATCAGAGCAGTAGATAGTTTGTTAGTTAAAGTTTTCAATCTGAGTATGGGAATGCCTACCTCAGTGATGATATGATCTTATATATGTATTTTGTGTTGAATACTTGCAGGTTCCGACTGGGCTCTCCACAAGATAATCCTTGAAATGATAAAGTACTTCACCCTTCCTAGATGATATGAAACCCTTATCTACTACAGGCTTCGCACTTTAGGGGGCAATCTGTTACACTAAAATTTGTCACCATGACTATTTGCAGTTAGTATGGCTCCATCAACTGTCATACTATCTTCCTTGGCAAGCCTCATACCTCTGCTCTCCATGTCAAACTCCAAGAAAGAGAGAAAGTCATTAAAAATCTATATATCTCTGGGTACGCAGTTTCTGTTAGCCTTACTTGCGTGCACGCACCCCAAGTTCACAATACCTGCGTACTTGTACGCTCTGTCTGTAAAGAAATGGGTGCGTACTCCTGTAAAGGTCAAAAGGCGCAAGTTTCACTCCAAAAAAGTTACTTGTGGTCATTTCTAGAGCATTCTAGAAGCTTGTTTGACGTGTATGAAGCGCCTCCAGATGGTTCATGTATCCCTACCAAAGAGGAACTTATCCCATCAAGAGGGGAGCTATCCCATCCAAAGAGGGGCTTATCCCATTGATGGTGGACCTGAATAACTTCCTCTAGAGCACTATAAATACAGGCATTGGGCCAAAGGGAGGAGAGGTTGAAAGCTGAACATTCCTAAGGGTAGATGCTGTTGGAATTAGGACTCCCTTGTAAAGCTTGAGAGGAGAGATTCCCATCCTTTCCTAGCCTTATTTGAGAGTGGGTGAGCTGATCAAAGTAAAGGAAAACTCTTCCTAGACCCTAGGAGGGACCTGCACAACACCAAGGCTCAGGTTGTAATGGTTTCTTTTGTTTCCTCTTAATACAAATGAACTCATTTTTCTCAACAGATTGTTATTCATGATTTGTTTCATATACTCCTTGGTCTGTATGATGGATATGTATTGTTTTATGAGTTTATCAAGTGCTATTTAATCTTTTGGCTTGCTAGTGAATGCAGGTTTCGAAGAGAAGGAGGAGCTCATCCGGATCGGCGAGGCTGGACTACTACAAAGCGTTGGACTAAAGGTATGTTAAAATCACCTGATTACTTGTATTCTCAATGCATGTTTAGAGAAAGGTAGTGTTTATTTGTCTTGTTTGTCACTAGAAAGCCTTTGCTTCTAGGGAGGTCGGTTGTGTCCGCACTATCGACTCTTTCCGCATGACAGGGCAAGTATTCGAAATGGTGTTATATACCTAGGGGGGATAATATGGGGTACCAAGGGAGGTACCCAAGGTATAATGTAATAATGCGATGGGCCATAGTAATAAATAAGGTGGTTAACCCATATCATGTAAGGGACCACAAGTAGTTAGTAATAATGTAATGGGCCCATGGTATTAGTTGATGGTATGAGGGAACCATGGTAATGACCCATGGTATTGTATGTATGAGGCCTATATAGAGGCTAGAGACTCCAAGTCAAGGAAGATAGTTAAGGAATTATTGTATGAACAGGCATATGGCTTGTGGAGTGTTCTCCTTCCTTAAGGAGTGAATGTATGGTGTTGCCCTACCATAAGGGTTTTGATATCAATAAAGAAGCATTTCTATCTATTTTTATCTTGTTATTCTTGGGTTATTTCGATTATCATAATATCTTTGGGTTAGATCTATAACAAGTGGTATCGGAGCTATAACAAATGGATTGTTATCCTGCAGGAATTTGATTTGGAGTTTGAAAAATCTAAGTCAAAGAAATCTTTATTTTTTGCGGAGTTAATGTGTGACTTCCCGCGTGCTGACACCAAAACTGTGGCAGAAGAGCCCATTGCGATGAATCCTTGTTTCTAATTAGCACTTTAGATCCCTGGTATGGAGATATCATATTTTATCTCCAAACCCAATCCTTTCGGTTTGAAATTTCAAGATCAGAGCGTCGGAAAATACGATTCCAATCCCAACAATACAGAATTATTGGAGATACACTTTATCGTCATGGGGCGGACTCTGTTTTCCGATGTTGTTTAACTCATGAGGAAGCTGAAAGGGTTCTAAATGATTGTCACTCTGGAGCGTGTGGCGGTCATATGTCTGGGTTTGCCATAGCCCAAAAGATATTGCGCGCTGGCTATTTCTGGTTGTCCTTGTTTAAAGACTGTATTAATGCGGTCCGAAAATGCCACAAGTGCCAAATTTTTGATCAAAATATGTGCACTCCACCTACTCCTCTCCACCCTATAATTGTCATCGGTCCTTTTGCGAAATGGGCTATCAATTTTATTACATGTAACCATCACTCGGCCGGGGTCATGCGTATATCATTCTTGCGGTAGATTATTTTACCAAGTGGGCCGAGGCGATGCCTACATTTTCGGCAGATCGGCAGACGGCAAAACTACTGCGATTTTCATTTTCAATCATATAATTGCTAGGTTCGGTGTTCCACAAGCAATTATCACTGATCATGGGCGTCATTTTCAAAACATTATGATGACGGAACTAACAGATCAACTTGGCCTGCGTCACGACAGTTCAACTCCATATTATCCATAGGCTAATGGTCTGGTTGAAGCCATCAACAAAGTTCTAGTCATCATGATCCAACGAATCATTGGGATTCATAGGTCGAATTGGCATAACATGCTTTTTTCAGCGCTTTGGGCGTATCGAACCTCAGTAAAAACATCAATTGGTTTCACTCCTTTCCAACTCGTTTATGGTTTGGAAGCTGTGTTACCCATTGAATGTGAAATCCTGTCATTGCAAATGGCCATAGAATTAATTCCAGTCACTTCCGAAGAGAAAAAACATTTGTTGTACTTGGCTCAGCTAGATGAGAATCGACGTGATGCTACACTAGCAATCGAAGCTCATGCCAAATGTATTAAAGCTCAGTATGATTGAAATGTTACACCTCGTAATTTTTTGGAAGGAGACCTAATCTTACTGTACGATCAAGCAAATGATAAATTAGGTGCTGGAAAATTCGTACCCATGTGGCATGGTCCTTATGTTGTCAAGCGAAAGCTAGAAAAAGGGGCCTATGAATTGGTAGACTTTGACGGAGTTTCTTTAGGTAAACCCAGAAATGGTCTTTACCTCAAGATATATTATGCTTAAATCTGGGTGTGGAGATTTTAGTTAGGTTAGTGTTCTTTCTAGCTGGTGTGTTTTAAAAAGTGTACTTAGTTTAGAGAGTGTTTTTGTCATTATTCCTGCTTATCTTGATTTTACTCTTGATATTGCAGATGTCGACGTCTCTCCAAACATACATTGGTTGTGCTGATGGTGCTTGTCATAATACACGGAACATTTCTTTCGTAGCTTGTGTTATCTATTCACCCTTTGATGAGTTGGTATCTATGCATGGGGTAAGCCTCGGTCAAACAATGAACAACATTGCAGAGTATAGTGTGGTGATTGAGTTATTATCTGAATCCATCTCATTTGGGATTCAGAGTTTGATTGTGAGGTTAGATTCTGAACTCGTTGTGTTACAGCTTAACAAAGTTTATGCCATTAAAAATCCAGTGTTACTGAGATTATTTTTGAGAGTTCGTTTCTTGGAACGTGAATTTGAATATATTGAATATCAACATATTCCAAGATATTTAAATACATTAGCAGATGCAATTGCTTCTTGAATGTTAAGTAGACATTTGCAATAATTAAACAGTAAATTTAAAAACATTCCATAAACATGTTTTACAAGATAATCGGTAATAGTGATATAGCATAGCATAGGAGTGTGTCAAATATACATCGTCTTCACTCATAGGTTGAAAAACACCTTATGATAGGCAAAAATGATATTACAAAAAGAAAAAATGTCATATGAGTCTACAACAGGCGATCATCCTATCACTGGTGATGATCATGATAAGAAACCACTGCACGCTCCACCCTACAAAGAAACCTCCTGAAAGGTCCTGGGACCCCAATCACATATTGCTGTAGCCTAAGAGGAATGTCATCTATGCTGGTCTCTGGAATGTCTGTTGTCAAACGGTCTAGATGGTTTTCCAATTCAGCCAAGGTCTCTGTAGATTCGTCCTGTGGGTCTGGTGCTGCTGCAACTGGTTGTTTCCTCTCATAATGCCAGAGAGTGGCTAGTCACCATGGACCTACATCTGTATTTGAAACTTTTTACTATCAATTTTGGGACAGTTTAAAAAAAAATAAAATTAAATTAGAAAATGTTGAAAATGATTTTACCTGAGTCATCCCATTGCTCTCCTGGTGTAAGAGCCATGTCTGGGTCACCACGATAATCCATCCTAGCATAAGGAAAACCCTGAATAGCAAAAACTTGGTTCTCCAACCAATGGAAATACTCAGGAGGAAATCGAACAACTTCTGAACCCTCCTCAGGATGACAGGCCATAACTGCAACCCAATGCATCAGTTTGGGCTCTCGGGGAAGTCCAACTCCAACAGAAAGATGTTGTGGGACCAACCTTCGGACCCTCTCTAGACCAAAGCTCACAACTAAGAAACCATATCCAAAGTTTTTTAGTTGTCCGTTCTTTGCTCTAGTCAGTTGGCATTTTACTTTAGCCAACACAGCTTCGCACTAGTTGAAGATGGTGCCCCGAAAGCAGTCTACTGCCATCCGAATTTGGGATCCAGTGGCCGTATGTAGTGTTGCGCTTCCGCAGAGCCTGGTGACAGTAAATGCAATCACATTGATTTCAGGACGGAAGATGGTTTTTATATCAATCCCTTTGTCCTTGGTTTGGTTGTTACAAAACTCTAGCCGGAGGCTATCGACAGACTGGCCACCTAGCCTAGCCCCGAATAGAGTCAATTGTTCACCTCTCTTAGGAAAACCAGTCAAAAAGTAAATGTCTTCCAGCTCCATTTCGAGCTGGTGGACACCAATAAAGAAACACTGGTCCTGTACATTCCACCTGTCTACTAGCCACTACAAAAAGTCCACCTGGGCCCTCGTGCCAGGTATGGCCCAGAATTTGAATAAACCGCATGCCTTCAATGCATCAATCGAAGGTTGATGATTAGTCGCAGCGAGATCCACATCCTCGTGCTCCGGTTCCCACCAGTCAAGCATGATGTATACTCTACATTCAATAAAAAGGTGGATTAGAATATTATAAATCAAAGTTTTTGGGCGGAATTTGAAAAAATTTAAGTTTGAAAACCTATGCTGCGGGGATAGCACCCTCTATATTAGAGACAGTGCATAGGTCCGCACTCTGGCTATACAGCAGGTGCGGGCCCCTGAATTTTTTCCTTTTACGAAAAAGTCGGGGTCCGCAGGTTTCCTATATTGCGCTTGCGGACCCCTGCGCACGGGTTTTTAACCTAAATATCTCCTAAAAATCAAAAGAAAACCCTAAAAACAAATTTCAAATGGATGAAATGCAAGAGTAAGATGATGTGGATTACCTGGAGGTGATGGTGTTCGATTCCAACAGATGGATTTTCCGCAATCTTCACGGGAAATTTCTTACTAAAAGCTCTCTTTTCTCACTCTGAAGTCAAACGGTAAAAATGAATTTACAAAAGCCCTTTTTATAAGATTTTTTGAATAAATGAATTTTTAATTTGTTTATTTTTCACTTTAAAGAGGTAACTTTTGAAGTATTTTTATTTATTTTAAATAGGTATAAGTAATGTTTGAGTTTTTGTGTAGGATAACGGATTTTTCAGGCAACATTGATCATTTTTGACAAAAAACATTAAACCTTTAAGCTCTTTTCTGACTCCTAAAATATGAAAAGATTGCCGAGTTTTTCTTTTTAAGCTCGTTAAAATGGAATTAAAAATACAGTCCACTTACAGCCCTTTTCTGACCGTAAAAACATGAAAAGATTGCCAGATTTTTATCGTTTCAAATTCGATATTGGTTATAAAACGACGTTTCATTGACTGCTTTTTTACTTTTTTGGATCAGAGGCACTAATTATGAAAATTAGTCCTTGATCATAATGGTCAAGTGGTTCTCTCAAGTATTATTTTATACTTTTTCGGGCTTGGGAGACACAAATTTACGAAAAAGCACAACCATAGAGTTTTCTTAAGTTTTTTCAGACTCCCTAAAATTGAAAAACGTCGAGTTTCCCCTATACTGGACTCGTTAAAATTTAACAGTAAAGGTCCTGTTCAATTACAAACAAGAACAGACCACTCCTTCTTAGGGTTCGAATTTTATAATCAAGGAAATGTTATCCTCCTCAAGATTGTCAAAAATAAAGAGGTACTTGCTAGAAATGGTGGGGGAAAAGAGAGAAAAATGAGCCTGTTTGTCATACTTTGTGTCTCAGAAAAAAATTTAACCACTCTTGAACACAACACTTTTTATTCACCTGGGTTGGGAAATCCTTTGTTTAACAGTTGATCAAACCATATTGAAAGTCTTCAGCCGGTTTCTGGGTATTAACTTTGGGTCAATTGTCACCAAACCATCTGCTATGTCGTTATGTGTTCAAGAGGTTAGTGCAAATAAACCATTCATCTGCAAAATATCTGTCATCCATCTTGACCATCCTTGAGTCAGTCCTTGCAACTATATTTCTTCATACTTGATCTATGATTTCGTGTTGTGGGCTTGCCTATGACGGATCGCTTTCTATCGACTTCAGCTCATTATCTAGAAAGATGATCTAGAAATCGTCAGTACCTTGGGATTTGCATGCCTCAATGGCAGGTTTCTCGCCTTCGACGATAGGTTGCATCATTGACCTTCGATCAAAGGACTCCGTGACATGTTCGACATCAACACATCTATTCACATTTCATGGATTGTACTGAGTACTTTGAGAGCCATTGACATTACTGGTGGTTTCTCTCACACTTGTTAACAGTTTACATCATTGACTGGTAATCAAGTGGTTTCTACCATGTTCGACTTCAACACATTCATTCACATGGATAGAATCGTACTATTTCAGGAAATAGAAATCAAGACCCTGGATCTAGTTTCCACCATCCAGGCTGTGAGGAATTTTGTATTCATTATACAGTGGACTATTCATAAACAGATGGCTGCGCCCATACTGTGTCTACATGTGTCTATACTTGTGATGTATTACAAGATCATTCCTATATCAGAGCAGTTTAGTTAGTTTTCTAGTCAGTTTTGTTCTGAGTATGGGAATGCCTACCTCAGCGATGATATGATCTCATATATATTTTGTATTGAATGTTTTTACAGGTTCCAACCAGGCTCTCCACAAGATGATCCTCCAAATGATAAAGTACTTCACTCTTCTTAGATGATAAATGAAATTCTCATCTACTATAGACTTCGCACTTTAGGGGGCAATCTGTTACACAAAATATTGTCACCATGACTTTTTGTAATCAGTGTGGGTCTATCATCACTCATACTAACCTCCTATGCAAGTCTCAAACCTCAGCTCTTCATGTCAAGCTTTAAAAATGAGAGAAAGTCCTTGAAAAGCTATAAAACTCTGGTTCCGCACTTTCTCTTACCATTACTTGCGGTCCCGCACGCCTTGGTCATGTTAGCTGCTGACCTGCCCGCTCTGTCTCTAAAGGAGTGGGTGCGGACCCCTGTAAAAGTAAAAAAGGCGCAAGTTTATTCTTAAAAACTCACTTTGGGTTAATTCTGGATGCTTCTAGAAGGAATCTTGATGTGGTTGGTTCGCTCCTAGGTGGTTCATGCATCCCATAACTAAAGGAGCTAACCCCTCGATGAGAGGATCTTATCCCTTTGAAGGAGGGCTCTATCCCTTTGAAGGTGGACCTAGTAACTTCCCTCCTTTGCACTATAAATTAAGGCATTGGGCTGGTTGCTAGAGAGGTTGAAAGCTGAACATTTTTTAGGGTAAATGCTGTTGGAATTGAGACTTCCTAGTTAAGCTTGAGAGGAGAGATTACATACCTTTTGGCTTCATTGGGAAGAGAGTGAAACTTGTCAAAGTAGAGGATATTCTTGCTGGACCCTGGGAGGAGCTTGTACATCATCAAGGCACCAAGGTTGTAAAGTTCTTCTTTGATTAAAGTTAATACAATTAGATTCATTTTTCTCAATAAATTGTCTTATATGGTTTATTTCATGAATTCCTTGATCATCATGATAAATATGGTTTATTATATTGGCTTTTCAGATGCTATTTGATGTGTGTGCCTATTTGTGTTTGCAGATTCTTTAAAAGGGAGCTCATTTGGATCAACGGAGCGTGGCTTCCACAAACTAGCACTGGACCCGAGGTAGGCCTAAAACATCTACTAGCCTTTATTATAAATCGCATATTTAGAGAAAGATAGAATTTGTTTGGTTTGCTTGTCGCTAGATATGCATAGATACTAGGGAGGTCGGTCTTGTCCGTAAGAACGACTTATCCGGCCGACATCTTCCACACCATAAACTAACCGAAAAGGTGTTTGTCCCGTCAGTTTCTTGCACGTCGTCCTATAAGCCCATAGTACTTCAGGTACGCACAGGTCCCAATCGCTTCGTTGAGCATTGCACACTTTGGTTAGCCGAGTGTCCAGTATTTTGTCTTCTATTGTCCCATTGGCTTGTGGGTGATACAGTGTACTTTTTTTCTGATACACCTAGAACTCTTATGTGAGCGCGCTGATGTTTTCGTTCAGGAAATGTGTTCTGCGATCACTCATTAAGATTTTTGGATAGCCAGATTGGGTCAACATATTTTCAAACAAGAATTTTGTAGCCATAGTGGCCATGCAGTCTTTGACCGGCTGCGCTTCTACCTAGCGTGTCAGGTACTTCATCACGGTGATGATGTAGTGCATGCCTATTTTTATTTGAGGTTTGATAGGTCCCACAAAGTCGATTGCCCATTTCTCGAATGACTGCAGCATCATTTTTGGATTCAACGACATCTCATCCCTCCGTGATGGCTTTCTAGTCCTTTGACATATATCATAGGCCTTACACTGTGATTTTGAATCCTAGTGAAGGGTTGGCCACCACAACCCTGCGCGAAGAATCTTTTTTGTGGTCGCTCGTCTTGCATAGTGTCCTCCTGCAGCGCCCCCATGTGCTTTCACAAGGATCTGACTTCATTCAAATTCAGGTATGTACCTTCGTAATATCTCATCATTGCCCATTTTATATAGGTGCCCCGTGATGACAGAAAAATCCACCATGCACACCGCCAATTCCTTCTTATGTTGGACAAAGTATTCCTTCGGCGCGGTCCTTGTTGTCAGAAAGTGGATTATATCTTCGAAGTGTCCGTCCGCGACGTGTTGAAAATAGAAACAAGAAATGCTAAAAATAGAAGTGCTAAAAATAGCACTGCTATAAATAAAAGTTTGGGTACCAGTGCTGGATTGAGCAACATGGAATGAAAAATGGAAGTGATAAAAATAACATTGCTATTTTTATTAGTACGGGATGGATTCCTATTTTAGTCAGTCCTTGGACTAAAAATAGGAAGTAAAATTCGAATTTTAACTTAATAGCTGTTTGAAAATAAATTAATTAATTCACCATGAGTTAATTAGTTGTGAAAAATCAAACATGAAGTCTATGCGAGGACATGCAACAATTTCTCCATTAATTGAGGAATTTATCCATCAGTTAAGGAGATAAGGATGAGTTCTAATTTGAGTAGTAATTAGTTGGCTCAGTTAACTGAGTCAAGTCCAGTTACATTGATTTAAACAGTTTGTTTAAATTAATGTGAGTTCAGTTAGTTAATGCATGCTTGCATATAACTGCTGCACTTCAGATAACTGAATATTCTCTCATGAATAACTCATGCATGTTAGTTCAGACAGAGACCCAGTTGAGATCAAAGGAGGGACAATGTACTATCAGTTGGATGGATTTTTCCTATAAAGGAAACTCATCCATAGAGAAGGATTTATCTCCTTTAGGATTGCGCAGTTGGATCAGAGGTTAGTGAGTGTGTGAAGAGGCCAATTCACACAAGTGGTTGCACTGGACCCCAAGGAAAATTGCGCAAAGAAATAGGAGGCTTGGAGGGCAGAGGAGAAGGTTTGAGAGAGGCCTTTGACTGTCTATGACTAGCAGAGGGATTGTAGAGAGAACATGATAGCTTGTGAGCTGATTCTTTTTGTAATTCAGACTATATTTCGACTTGTATGATAATACCGAGTTGGGGTTTTAGGCTGAGGCTTTCCCCGGGTTATTTCTTCTGTGTTTCATGTGTATGATTTCTTCTTCTCTGTTATACGTGTTCCGATTGGTCTAGATAAAATTTATTAAGCTTCTGCATAATTATTGTAGAAGTAGGTATAGTATTTTGCTTTAGTATATTGCATTATCACGTGATCTACAGTGGGAATTTCTACATGGTATCAGAGCAAAGGTGATCAAGGAAGAATAGTATACATGAAGGGAGAAGTTCAAAGTTTGGGATTCCTGAATATAGAAATCAAGTTCTTATCACATCTCTATTTCACCTATGGCGTTTAGTGGTTTAAGACTCGAGTATGCCCTTAATGGAAGCTTGAATTATATAGCCTGGAAAAATCGCATGGAAGTAGTATTAGAAGACAACGGTCTAAAGGACTTCATTGATCAAGAAGTCCCCAAGCTGACTGATGCTACTCAATTGGCGGAATGGAAGAAATGTGTGGCTAGAGCAAGGAGAATCCTTCTAGAGGGAGTTCAAGATCACATAGTCTCGAGTCTCCATGGGAAGGAGACACCGTTTTTTATGTGTAAAACATTGAAAGATCTATATTAGAATAGCAGTGATCAAAGGAAGCTGGTGTTGAAAGACAAGCTTCGAAAGATCAAGTGTGAAAAGGGTGACACGATCTCTACGTATCTGAACAAGCTCACCACATGCAGGGATGAGCTTGGAAGTGTAGGGATCGCGACAACTGATGATGACATGGTGAGTTTTGCAATTCTCGGTCTTCCTAAGAGATGGCATGGCTACCAGGTCTCGGTTAATGGAAGAGAGAAACTGCCAGATTGGGCATGAATTTGGTTAGATCTGATGTAGCAGGAGATAAGAAGAAGCACTAGAGATGGTTCTTCATCCATGGAGGATGAAGAAAACTGCGCCTTAGCAAGTAAGGAAAAGAAGGGGAAGGAGAAGGATTCTCATTCCAATTCCAGTTCTTCCCATGGTGGGAAGTAGTTTGACAAATCTAAAGTGTGATGCTTTCATTGTCATGAGGTGGGCCATTTTGCTACAAATTTTCCACTGAGGAAATCCAAGAAGGGATCCCAGGAAGGATCATAAGGTGAGGCACTGGCCTCACAGTTCGAGTTGGATTTCACACTGTTCGCATGCATGGTTTCATCCATGGTGGGAAGTGGTTGGTTTCTTAACAGTGGAGCTTCTTTCCACATGACCGGCGACAAGAGTTTGTTCAGTATTTTGGAGGAGAAATATCTCCAGATACTCATAGTGATGGGTAATGATGAAAATTATAGTGTCTCAGGTGTAGGCACGGTTGTTTTTTAGAGGGAGCATGGAGCTTGCATTACCTTGACCGATGTCAAGTATGTACCAGGACTGAAGAGAAATTTGGTGTCGATCGTGATGTTGGAAGACAGAGGCTATGATGTAGTCTTTAGTAAGGGAAAGGTTTTCCTTAGACACATCATCACTAGACAGGTGAAGCAGATCAGTTCACGGGTCAAGAACCTGTATGCTCTTGAGGTTCAAGATGCATGCAAAGCCTTGAGGAGCAAGGCAACTGATGGAGACTTGGTGGTTGAGAGGGAGATTACATTACCTCTCAACATGTAGTGCCAGAAGAAGTCTCAGACGATTGTGGAGGAGCCACGATTGGTGAAGCAGCTTCAGGAGGTTGTGGAGCAACCACAACTAGAGAAGTTGAGAGGAGATTGAGTAGAGACATCTACTCATGCAGAGACCTCTAGTAGGGGGAAATTTCGAGCTAGGTGGGTAGAGGGATCACATGCATCCATACCTCCAGGTAGGAGGTGGGGCAATGTGGAGTGATCGTCCCAAGAAGGCTAGAATAGGGGCAGGATCCTTGAGGTACCCAACCTCTTTGATTTGAATTTGCTACAGGAGCCCCGACGAGGAGTAATAGGACTGGCTGAGTGGGTAGACACAAATGCGGATGGAGTGGCATAGAGAGCTACACTGCAGGATTCCCAGGACTGTGTAGAGCTAGTTGGCTGCAACAATGCGAGAGGCGCAGGAGTGTTGCACCAGTGTAGGATGGCATAGAGAGGTGTGCAATGGTGTGAGATGCATGGAGTGTTGTAGTAGCTCAGAGGTTAGAGAGGGAGCACTTGCTAGCAACAGGTAGAGCTTCAGCATCACAGTATGCTTCCAGCTCAATAGAGAGGTCAGTTGGGAGTTTTTTTTTCTAGAGTTGCTGGAGAAACCACACTTGGGAGAAGTGTTGCATTCAGAACATTCCAAAGGCACATGATCAGGTTCAAGTTGAATGCCTTTCTTGTTGAGAGGGAGTGTTGAAAATAGCAACAAGAAATGCTAAAAATAGAAGTGCTAAAAATAGCACTGCTATAAATAGAAGTTTGGGTAACAGTGATGGATTGAGCAACAGAATGAAAAATGGAAGTGCTAAAAATAACATTGCTATTTTTAGTAGTACGGGATGGATTCCTATTTTAGTCAGTCCCTATACTAAAAATAGGAAGTAAAATTTGAATTTGAACTTAACAATTGTTTGAAAATAAATTAATTAATTCACCATGAGTTAATTAGTTGTGAAAAATCAAACATGAAGTCTATGTGAGGACATGCAACAGTTTCTCCATTAATTGAGGAATTTATCCATTAGTTAAAGAGATAAGGATGAGTTCTAATTTGAGTAGTAATTAGTTGGATCAGTTAACTGAGTCAAGTCCAGTTAGATTGATTTAAACAGTTTGTTTAAATTAATGTGAGTTCAGTTAGTTAATGCATGCTTTCATATAACTGCTGCACTTCAGATAAATAAATATTCTCTCATGAATAAATGCATGTCATTTTAGACAGAGACTTAGTTGAGATCAGAGGAGGGACAATGTACTATCAGTTGGATGGATTTTTCCCATAAAGGAAACTCATCCATGGAGAAGGATTTATCTCCTTTAGGATTGCATAATTGTATTAGAGGTTAGTGAGTGTGTGAAGAGGCCAATTCACACAAGTGGCTGCATTGGACCCCAAGGAAAATTGCGCAAAGAAATAGGAGGCTTGGAGGGCAGAGGAGAAGGTTTGGGAGAGGCCTTTGATTGTCTATGAGCAGCAGAGGGATTGCAGAGAGAGCAAGATAGCTTGTGAGCTAATTATTTTTGTAATCCAGACTATATTTCCACTTGTATGATAATATAGAGTTGGGGTTTTAGGCTGAGGCTTTCCCCGGGTTAATTTTTCTGTTTTTCATGTGTATCATTTCTTCTTCTTTGTTATATGTGTTTCGATTGATCTAGCTCAAATTTATTAAGCTTCCACATAATTATTGTAGAAGTAGATCTAGTATTTTGCTTTAGTATATTGCATTATCAGGTGATCTACAATGGGAATTTCTACACGACGCACACAACAAAGAGATGTGCATTAGGTAATCCTTCCTCCAAACTAGTAGGTTCCTTGCCTATTTTAATATGCGACAAGTGATCCGGTCCTACATTTAGGCATCCAAGTTTTACCACAACCTCAAAGTCATATTCTTGGAACAATAAGAGCCACCTACATATGCGCCCCCCCAACACAGGCTTATTGACCAAGTACTTTAGTGCGGAATGGTCTGTATACATCTTGAAATGTCCTCCTAGCAAATAGTGTCGATATTTTTGGAGTGTGTACACCATCACCAACCCCTTGCACTCGGTTGTGGAACAATTCTTCTTGGCTTTGGACAATCTACGACTTGTAAATGCGATAAGGTGATCCAAGCCCTCTCCACCCTCTTGTGTGAGCACTACTTCGAGCGTGATACACGACGCATAAACATGGACATGAAACTCCACATCCCATTTTGGGAAGACCAGGATTGGAGCGGAGGCCAATTTCCCCTTTAGGACATCCAGGCTCTTTATGTAATCATCATTCTAGCAAAATGTGACATCGTTTTTCAATAGTTTCTCCATCGACGTGGTGATTTGGGCATAGCTTTTGAAGTACCCTGTGTGTCCCAAGGTAGCACGCAATTGTTTAACACTTCGTGGTGCTTCCAAATTTAGAATCACTGCAATCTTCGCGGGGTCCACCATTAGTCCCTGTTTGCAGACCACATGTCCCAACAGGTTCCCAAAGGGAATGAGGAATGTGCACTTCTTAAGGTTCAGCACAATCTGGTGTCGTCGACAAGTATCCAACATCAAGCGTAAGCTTGCTATGTGGTGCTTAACCAATCCAAAGACAGTCCAATCATCTAGATAGACCTCCAAGAACTTGTGGATGTATTCTTTGAATGCGGCAACAATGATGCGCGAAAAGATGGTTGGCACATTCTTCAACCCAAACGACATAACGATGTATTGAAAGCAGCCCCATTCTATTGTGAAGGTCGTCTTTCTCCTGTCTTCCAACGTAATTTTGATCTGGTGGTACCCTGCGAACCCGTCGATGAAAGAGTATGCTTCTTGTCCACTAACATTTTCCAATACTTCATCTATGAACGGTGTCGGGAATGGGTCGTGTACGCAGGCATCATTCAACTTCCTGAGGTCCACGCATATTCTTATCTCACCCTTTTGCTTTTTCTCCTGCACTACCATAGGGCTCACCTAGTCGGATTCTTCCATCGACTCAATAATTCCAGCTGCGAGCATTTTGTCTAGTTCTATGCGGACCTTTTCCTTATACTTCGGATTCAAGCGGTAAGGCCTCTGCTTAACTGATTTCGCGTCAAGTTTTAGGGTGATCTTCATCATCCCTAAGTCACCAACGATCCCTTTTAAGTCCGTAATCTTGGTCAGGAATAAGTCTTGGTACTCGCGGAGTAACTCAGCGACCTTATCCACTGTGGCATCATCCCAATAATCACCAAGTGTTGCATACTTTGGTTCAGCCTCTGTCCCAATGTTTACCTGCTTCGTTTTTAGTGGCACGGTGATGTCAGGATCTTCAATCAATGGTCCTCAAACTTCATGACAACCTTCAATTTATGGAATGTTAATTTTCCGTAGATCCTCATCATCCTCCTCAATATTTACATTGTAACATTCCAGCGCGCTGCTCAGCTGGGTCGCCCATTTTGGCTGAAGCACTTCCATTAGCTCCTAGGGTACTTTGAAGATAGTTGCTTTTACTACTTGTAGCACATCATTAATAGTATCCCATCAATGATCTTCAAATGTGAAGGTTAACAGGAATCCTTCGCACAAGATATCCCATTCGCTCATGCCATGGCGGAGCTCTGTCTCAGTATACCAATTCATGGGTATGATATCCAGGGTATGATAAAACAGATGCACCCAGTCAAGTTGTGGCTCTTCCCCGTAGACCTTGGTCCATTTCGTGAGCACATCCCATCCGTCATACTTATCTGTTAGCCACATCTGAGGTTTCCCAAATCATAGGTGAATCATCCTTCTGCATTCCCGCCAATCCTCAAAATTCCGCTGGTGCGTACCCCACCACCTTGCAGGTGTAGCGCGCAGTACCCATTTCAGAGCATCGAACCACTGTTGTTTTGACACCTCTCTTTCAAATTTGGTTAGGAAATCATCCGCTTTGCTCAATCTGTCATACATAGGAAGATCTCTTACCTATGTTGTCATGCAGAGCAGTGACCTTATCATCATGTTGCAGTTGAGCGTGGTTACCTCGTGTAACTGGTTCTGCCATCGTTCTATTTCCTCATCCAAATTTGAGGTGCAGGAGCTTTCACGCTCCCATGAAATCCTACCATCTGCTATTGAATTCACCCAATCCTACTCATGCGCAGTTATCTTCTAGATATAGTCTAGATCATCGTCGCTATCACAGTGGCGCACCGGCTCTGTGTAGCGCGATCCTTCCACAGGGTCTAAAGGTACCACTATGCGTAGTGACTTTTTCTCAAAAATCATCTTGCACTTCTTTAGATTTATCACTCCATTCATGTCAGTGGCCCAATCAATTCCCAGTGGCATAGGATAGGGATTGCTTTCAGCAATAATCTCTATCACTTCGAAATCTGCAAGTGAACTTGCACCTTCGATATCTACTGTTATCCCCTGCATTCTTCCCATCGATAGGATCTTTTGCTGGTTACCAATCGCAATTGAATAGGAGACCATTGCAATGCGGGCCTGCCCATGTGCTCCCATGTTTGCTTTGGTAGGACGTTTGCGTCCGATCCTAGATCGAAAATGACTTGATCCATCTCATATTCCCCGATTTGCACAGTCAATCTCATCTCCCTTCCTATCTGTGTTGTGTGTTTCCTGAGCTTCCAGACTACACGTAGTTCTCCTGGTCCAGCACATCTAGTGATGAGATCTTGCAGCCCCTTCACCACTTTGTTGTCACACAGTAGCTTCATGCATGTCTCCAGAAAGGTAGTGAGCATTGATGGGTCCATTTATGGTTCCAGTTGGCCTTTACTACCTAAAGTGGAGGCCTTCGTGAAGCTCTTCTTAGCTTCCATTAATTTTTCCTTCACGCACTCGAAATAAAATTTTGGTTCCTTTGTTGGAGCCTTGCGAACCCAGACACTCTCTTCAGGCTGCTTTTCCTTGTCATCTCCTATTGTGATATCGATTTGGAGCACGATGTTTACATTTGGGTCCTCCTCGTGTGGCTCAGACCTCATCATTTGCAGGTTCTGAGTCAAGGGAGGTTGGAGTGCTCCTTTATCGCGCAACCTCGCTATCAGCGTGGGATAGTCCTCTATCTCATGATCAAACTGGGTACAATATAAGCATGATGCTCTCGTCGGATTTGTAGAATCGTGGGCATAATGCCCTGGCCCACCGCAATTGTAATAGATCAGCTGTCCACGACCCCTTCCTGGCCCCATTCCACCTCGACCTCATCTGTGCCACTGAAATCCAGTGTGCACCATCCCTGTATTTTGATCGAGGGCTCTCGTTTCGGTCTGAACTCTATAGGTAGGAGTCTGATCCATCATTAATTCATAACTTCTACATGTATGCTCATCATGGCCTATTGTCCTACAGAAATAGCATGCTTCCCTCCTATCTGACAAATCACGCACCATAATGCAGGCGCCACACTCGGTCCTGCTTGGGCCTTTAGTCTCAAATGGCATTGGCCCTCCTCCTGCTAGATAGTTCGTGAAAACTAGACAATGGTCCTTTTCATGTCCCTGGCATTTGCACTTTATGCATCATACCTCCTCGCACACTTCTGGGCAAGTTGTCCTGTCTTGTTTCAAACTCTACATCTCAAGACACAAGTTTTTCAACTGCACGTGGATCTGTTGGACTCCCAGGTTAGGATCTTCTATCGGGGTATCATGCAGTCTCATCGTGATCTCCAAGGCATCGGCGTGACTGGATAGCTTCTGCTGTGACAGCATGGTCCTTAGATGTAGCGTTAGCGATGCTACAAACCATGCGCGGTGTTGCCCATCCGTCAAGGTCATGTTGGCTTCACGAATCATACCCTTCAGTCTCTGATCTAGCTCCCAGGGGGTCTCAATTGGAAGCATCGTGATTTCCTTAAACCCGATAATTGACCGTGTCTCTGATTTTGGCCTTCTAAATTCCCCATTTAGCGCAGCTTGGATATCTGCGATCCCTGCGTTTGGATTGTCATTGGAATGCTTAATGTACCACATTAGTGCGCGATCTTGTAACGTGCTTGCCAGCATTGCCTTCTTTATATTATTATCCGTGACTCCTTGTGCTTCCTATACAACCTTTACCACAAACCAAAATTGGTCCGGATCTTCATTCCCTACTCCTTGGAACACCGACAACTTTATCGCGCTTGTCATATTGAACTGTGGTGGTGGCGGAGGTGGTGTGGAAGAATATGGGGGTGAAGATGGTGAAACTGGTGGTGGTGTAGATGGTGGTGGTATGCGTGGAAGTCACTGTCTTATCAGATTGATTGCACTTCTTGGTGAAACTTTTGTGAGCTCTTCCTCGCTTTCTTGCAGAGGTGAAATCAAGGGGCTAGTTTCTATTTCTGTGCTACCTTCGTTTCTGTAGATCCTTCCACCTCGCGTAGCCCCAAACATCAATTTATTCACATAACCTGCTTTTCACACAGTAGCATATTAATCCAAGTGTTCAAAGATTTAATTTACTTACCTCGCGGTCCTTTGAGGAAGCGTCATTTTGCCTCACTATAGCTGACTGTAGTATCTACCACGAACTTGGTGATAAACCCTCCTATAATTCGATTGAGCCAATGGTCCACAACGTGCGCGATCTTATCTTTTGATGTTTCCAGTCTGCACACTAACTCTGGAGTCCACATAATAGGTTTGTCGAACCTACACCTTCCTTGATTTTCTGCTAGCTTTGCGATCCACTCGTACAACTCAAAGGGGAAGGATGCAAACAAAATTTCATGGATTTCCGTATATAAGTAGCACTCTAACTACTCTTCCTTCGATACTTGCGGATTCCTATTTTTCTGCGCCGTGAACTCGTGAATCTTTCTATCCAACCACTCTTCAATTTATTTTTTTTGTCGAATTCCAGGGACACGACATCAGAAATCTCTTATGCAGGTCCCAGTCCTGGCAACGGAACCATTTGTTGGCTTATTGGAGCCTGACCTTGGTTCAGAGTTAAGTTAGCCAAACAAATCCCGGTACTACTGGCCCTTTTAACAATAGTCCACGGAGCGCAGACTGAGGTCTCACCCGAAGTAGTATGGGAGGGTGCTAGAACCAGGTTTCCACAACCTAGAGATGTTTGATGAGTTCAAATGGTCCGCGGTTCGACCTTGTGCGCACGTTGCTATGCACACTTTCCGGTATCTCGCAGCTTGAGATGTTGCCTTCGTGCAACCCTACTCGAAGGCTGAACACTATTATTACCCAAGTCCTTACTATAATTCCAAGGTTAGTTGATTATTTTAGCCTACTTGTGTGCTTTAAGCTATACTTAACAACATAAATCATTCATACAGGTGCGTGCAGTAAATAAACAATATATTTGAAATTTATATCAAACATGCATTTATCCAAGAACAAATACACAAAGTGATATCAAAATTCTCTTTATTAAACCCTTCTTTGGTTACACACTTGACTCTATCCTATGCACTCAACTGCAGGGGTCCGCGCACTCATCTGTGGACTACTAGGCCTCTGCGCACTCAGCTACAGAGCCTTCTCCTACTCTACGACCCAAGACACACTTATTCACTTAGACTTTTTCTTCCCTCTACTACTTCCTTACTATCTTTTACACTTATAGCCTCCCTCTATTTATACAATCCCATGGTTCGCGGACCATGGGTAGGCTGACCTTACATTACAAGACTAGGGCGGACAACCCTGTGACTCTATCATACATTTCACGCTCCGTGCCCATAATTCGTGGAGTCTTTACAACAATATCGGGTCAAAACTTGGGCTTTGAGCCCCAAAACATGCCTTGGGGGCATTCCATGCCCAACAGCTAGCCTCTTGTATAAATAAACATGTCAAAGAGCTCATTAGGATTCAAGTTTTGTTTTTAGCTAGGTAGTTATTGAGCTCAAGTACTTGGCACTGTTATTTTTTACTATTATATGATGTATTAAACATTGATGCAATGATAATGAGAAGATGCTTATTGGTTCGTCATTGAGTTAGTTCCAGAGGGCTGAGGCTCTTGGGTTTGGGCCCAATCCTAGCAGCTTAGGTCCCTCTTGTGTATTTGTATCTCCTTTTGGTTCAGAGTGCTTATTAGTTTCTTGCATTCCATTAGAAAATAACCCACCAAAATCTCGTGATTGAAACCTCTACCGCATATCTCCCATGGGAGCATGAATAGAATTATCTACAATCATATCCGAAAAATACTATTTTTATGATTTATTGGAAGAAGATTTATGTTTGTCATCTTATTTTGCATGTGCTTAGTATAGCTTAGGAGTTGATTTATTGACTAGATTATAGTTTTTGGCATAGATTAGAGGACATTCATATTCAACTCATATGTTCCACTACTAGTTGTTTCATTTTGTCAATGATAAAAGGTTATATGCATGTGATGATTTCAAGGCTATTGGACCTGCAGGCAAGGGCACCTTCACCACCTCCATCTTGGAATTCCTCATCCTCTTCTATGAATCCCAAATTCTATCCTTAAAGTTTTCTTCTTGAGATCACTTCCCTAGACCACTGTAAGTAACTCTCTTAGAACAGGCCCTAAAAGGGCTCTAAGCTTAGCTAGGGGATGTGTCCACCCTTCATCCATTTACCTCAACCTCCATCCACCTTGCCATCCCTTGAACCCATCATTTCCACCTCCTAAACCTTCTCAACAACCTTCCTATAGCATTACAGGCCTTCCTGTAGTAGCATGTTTCCTCACCAAATTTGAACTTTGCTGCAATTTGGACTTATCTTAGAAGTCGGTTGACATCCAGAAGTGAGTCCATGATCAAAGGAAGCTCCTAGGCCACTCCAAACCCTCCTTTTACTTCATTGCAAAATAGAATATCGTTAGTTTCCTTATCACAAATTTGGCACAAATAGAACATTGGTTTATATGAAAATGTGAGCTAGATAGATGATACATAGAATCTTGAGTTTTGATTTGGTAGGTTAACTTCTTGTTTGCAAGTAGATTTGGTAGCTAGATGGTTGATTAGAAGATAATGTATTTCCCTTTCTGAAAGTAGTGTAGATCTTATATTTTCATGAATTGATTCAATACAATTTACAAGTTGAAGTTCAAAAGAATTTTCATTTTTTAGAGGAAGCTTCTAAATTGCACCTTCATTAGTTAGTTTTTATTCTAATTCAGTAGGAGGAATGACCTTGGAGCACTATTAATTAGGAGTACTAGTTGAGGGTGGCATCAGTAGAATCCCATTTATTGTGCATATAGCACTGTCACCTCGAAGTTTGTACACACCCCATGTTGATAAATAGTGTTGAGGAGCCCTTGGGAGTTGCAACACTCTTGGTGCAATACCAGGTCTCACCATCACCTTTGATTCATTCTTCTAGATATGTTGCATACAAACTTATAGCTGCCAAGTGATTTACTTGGATTCTTATGCTCAAGGCATCATCAACCTCGTTTTCCTTAAGTTTTATGTACTTAATTTCAAAGTCAAACTTGCTAAGCGTGGCCAACCATCTTGCTTGCCTAACATTCAACTTCGGTTGTCCCAACAAATATTTGTCCCAACAAATATTTGAGTCCACTGTTAGTGCTCAAATTGTCCTGGTAACTGAGGACAACCTGAGACCACATCACTGAGGATCTTAGATCCTCCCGCTCTAGGTGACAAGGGTTGACCTCCCTTTCACCACAGGGGGTATTCCTTAGTGATAATCAAAATTGAATAGTCGTTGTAAAATAGTGTGAATTAAATATATTTTCTAATTAAACAAATAAATAGGCCAGATTATTGAATAGAGAGTGTTTTAAATAAAATAATATTTTTTGGGAAAAAGAGATGGTAGGTACATAACTCATGAAAACTTATTAAATTAAAACTTCATTAATGAAAAATGAGGTAAATTAATATATATCATAATTCACAAAGGTTAGTGAGAAATAAAATTAAAATTAAAGAAAAGAGAGAAATTAAAGCACATTGGTGTTAAATACATCTAATTGAACTATGTGGTTTAAATAACATAACATCAAGTATTATTATTATTTAACCTGCATAACAATTAGAATAATTTAATTTAATAATTTCCAATAATAAATATTAGAGAAACATTAAATTAAATGTAATGTGTGAAGCATTAGATAATCTGAACAAGTCAAATAATGGCTAATAATTTCACGTTTTCCAGTAAGGGAAAATAGTGAAAGGAAAAATAAAATATAAAAAAAAATCAAATTTACAGAACTAGTTTCTATGTCTTTTGAATTTACAGTGCACATAACCCTAAGTATCGTGTACTCATGGAATTAAACCTGCAACCAATAAATTCAAAATATGTTTTTAAAACCCTAAATATTAAGTATTCCAAAGTATTTAAAATTATTTAATATGTTTGAGAATAATGCATAATCAAGTTAAGCAACCATTATGGAACTATGAACCACAACATAAAAATTGAAATTAAAATAGAGCACAATGGAAGAAAATAAAGAAATATATTATAATAATATTAATAAAACCTCCATGTCACAATGAAGGAGACCATTTATAACATGTACAATATAGTTGTAATAGTTAAACTCTTCTTCCTCAAAGCTACCATCCTCCGACCCGCCAAAAAGCTCCTTGCCCAAAAATCCCTTGGAACAATCTTCTACATCTTCATTCAAATGTTTGGAGTTCATTTCATTTTTAGTTCTCATAACTTCTTGAATGACATTACATTAATAATAATTATTTTGACTAAATGTAATACAAGTTTCATCATTTAAATGAATTCCCACTCAAATCCTTCACGTTAAAAATCCTTTAAATAATATCTCTTGCATTAAAAAAATATATAAATTAATTCTCAAATATAAAACATTATAATAGATGAAATTAAAAGATAACTCACCATTTCATAATATTCTCCTCATAATATTATCTTATGTACATTATTAATGAAATTCAATTTTTACCTTAGGTGAGACCCAGTAAAATTTTCCCACTACATAAAACATTAGGTCATAAATTATTTATTTAATGTGAACACATTTTTCATAAACACAAGATAAAATCCAAAATATTAAATTTAATATGATTTTCCCTTTTAAATGTTGAACACTTGCATTTTTAAAAACCTGCCATGAAATCTCAATGCTCCTCCCATGCTAAATTGATGTCTGCACAATTTCTTCATCCAACCATTAGAAATAAAAATTTTGAGTTTAAATGAATGAAATCTGAATATATATATATATATATATATATATATATATATATATATATATATATATATATATATATATATATATATATATATATATATATATATATATATATAGTAAGCTTGGCAGGACCTTTTTATTCATTTTCTATAAAAAAGGGAAAGTTACAACAAAAAATCACATGTTTAGGTGGCCTCAACATGCCCAGAGGGAAACCAAAATTGTTGGCCACCTAACTGCATGATATGCCATTTAGAAACAAAATATTATAAACCTGTCAAGCCATGATATATATCTCTAAGTATCCTTATACTTCCTATATTCTAGATAACTGAAAAAATACAGTAAAGTTTGTAGCATCTGCATAAAAAAAAAAAAAAAAAAAAAAAAAAAAAAAAAAAAAAAAAAAAAAATAAATAAATAAATAAATAAATTAAATAAATAAAAAAAAAATCCCCATTCTTCTAATTGTCAGATGAATCCACTGGAGTAGGATCTTTCACACTAGAGCATGGAAGCTCAGTTTGCAGGATACATGGGATGTGTTGCTTGATACAGATAAGACGTCCATTCTGCATATGAAGCTCAAACAGAATCCACTGAAGAGCCTTATTGAAATTCGGGAGATCTTGAGATGTCGAAGGTGAGATCAAAGGGATTTGCACCAGAGATTTGGCTAATAATTTTTTCATGAACCAATACAAATGGATAGTTTTCTTGTATTGAGAAGACTGACCTTGAGAGTGAACGAGATCAAGGGCCAAGGCCTGCTAATCACCCGAATCAATTTTTGTTTCTGTAGCTTTTCGATTAAGATCGACTTCCCACTCAGTTATAAGATGACAAACTTGAGAGGATCTAACCTCATGGTATGAAGTGAAAACATCGCTGATTATGTGAGCACTAGATTATGACCTTGACATCTTCCTACATTGGAGTGGGCTTTGTGGCCCACATGGGTTTGCCTTTGCTTCTTTCCACAACCACAAGATCCTTAGGCTTAATGGCCCCTCACTGAAGCAATGCGAGCCATGACACAATAGGGGCTTAAACCTCTAACAGTTGTAGGATCAGACCACCACCACAGACCTGAGTTAATATTGCAGCCAAGAACTTTACGATTCCCAGAACCTCCCTAGACGACAATACATTGCAAGTAATCAAAGATAGAGACCACAAAATAATAAGTTACTCAACAATTTATCCTGGACCAAGTAATGAGACAAGATTGGGGAAAATCCTAGAACCCTATACCAAACCTCAAACCCTACCATGAGCGTTAGGGGGCAAGAATTGGAAACGAAAAACAGGAGATCCAGAGCCAAGTAAACTCAGGGTTGTGACAATAATTAACCATAAAATTACCATTATCATTGTGCTAGGGATTTAGATAGAGAAAAATCAGCGAGTGGCATAGTTTCCTTGCCCATAGAATTCCCATGCAAGAAATCAAAATACCATAACAAACAGAGACAGGGGTACATAGTACAACTAAACCCTCATAAAAATCCTCAATTTCCATCTACAAATCTCGATGTTGCTTCCTTCGCACTTTCAACCTCAGAACATAAGCATTCCTCCAAAAAGCTAGCATAATTATGGGACTATCCATGGGAGCAAGGCAGCAAAAATAGAAACTAAAAACATACCTAGAGAGTGTGACTTGAGCGGAAGCAAGGACAACAATCACCTAGTGGAAGACCATGAGGAGTGTCTCTCCAACACCACAACTAGCTACCAACCCACCGGTATCCAAATTTCGATTGCATATAGTGGAATGACTTACCTCCACTGTAGAAGAACCAGAGAACCCCAACATAAAACTCACCCTGCCACCTTCTTCAATCACATTGAATACTTGCATGCGTGAGGCCACCACTCCATGTGCCATATGCATGTGGAGGGTGGTGGAATGCCTTCCAACAACCGAAATCATTGCGGAAGGACCATTGCTTGTCCCATGGTTTCCAGCTCGCACCCCGATCCAGAATATATAATGTATAAATTTTAGTTTCAAATAAGATTATATTATAATTTTTAATAAATAAATACATATTTAAATTTAAATTTAAATTTTAAATAATACATATATGTGAATTGTGATATAATACATGTATTATATATAAAAATTTAACATATATATCTATGTATTAAACTTATTTGAAATCCTTTTTTAAACACATTTAATACCTCTGTCAGTTCCATGTGAAGAGAGAGGGAACCTAGGCAAGATGGGACCGACACATTTTAAATCATTGATGAATATGTGATGGAGAGTAGTCGCATACGAACTTGACTGGAGATTAACCATATGTTTTTATTTTAATAATTTTTCTTTTTATATGTTTTAGTTTAATTGAAAATTAATATTTTATTTAATTAAGGTTTATTTTTTGTTTATTAATTTCTAATTAATTATATTTGATTTGATTTGTGTTTTTTAATTATTTTAATAATAATGATTATTACAATAATAACTATAACTTATAGTTAAAGTATCTCTTATGCAAGAAATTAAATTAAGATTATAATTTCAAATCTTCATTTAATGCAATAATTTCTATAAGTTATAATGATTACTATAATGATTAACTTAATGCATGGAAAACAAGAAAATTCAAGTGAGCGATTTTTGATCATGAGAATATGAGAGGAGGCACAAGGCAAAATTGATAGAAGGAGCAAGATCTAATTGGGCCCAAATTGGCGACAACATCCACTATGGTCTGACATGAGCATGAAGTTCCTCCCAAGAAGGTAGTGCCTCAAATTTTTAAGGCATGAACGATAACAACCAATTCTAAATCATGCATTGCATAATTTTCCTCATGCTTCTTCAACTTTATGGACTCAGCACACTATTTTCCCTTCATGCATTAATATTCCATCGAGTCCCTCTTTGCATGCATCTGTACACACCACAAAATCCTTGTCAAGATCTGTGATTCTCAACACTGGCGCATTAGTGAGCAATTGTTTTAACTGCTCAAAGATTTTTGGACATTATGTAGTGCACTCAAATATTATCCATTTTTTCTACAAGGATGTAATGGGATGAATGATTTTGGAGAAATTTTTGTTGAGAAATGGCAACAAGAAATTCCAGTTTAAATTTGTCCTTGAATTTAAACTGTGAATTAAAATCAAATTCTATTCTCATAACAACTTGTAAATAGTTAATTAAGTTTAATTAACTTAATTAGCTTAGGAATTTTGAGTTGGAAGTCTTTCTGAAGTCATGTATATGTTCTCCCTAAGTTTTAGGGGTCCAAGATGAGTTTAATTGTGAGTTGTAATTAGATAACTCAATTTACTGAGTTATGTTCAGTTAAATTAGTTCCAAACTATTTGTGGAACTAATAGAGAATTAACAGTTAGTTGGTGCACTAGTGAATCCATAAGTGTCACTCTAGTTAAATGAATATTCCCTCATCATAAACTCATGCATGTTGATTTTGAGAAAGATCCAGTTGAGACTAGAGTGCAGGGACAGTGTACTATCAGTTGATGATTTAATGAGTCACATAGATCATGCATGCAATTAGGAAGTCAACCTAGATTGGATTGCACAGTTTTGGAAGCATTGGATTCCCATTAATATGGGCTATTTAACTATATTAATTGCACAAGGAAACAAGGACTTTTAGGGTAGAAGAAGATGCTAGAGATTGGCTTGAGCTTGCTTGTGATTTGGGAGATTGATTATACTTGTGGAATGATTGTTCTTGTGAGAACAAGCATTGTATTCTCATCTTGGATTTCTGATTTAATACAATACATATAGTAGGGTTTTGAGTAGTGACTTTCCCTAGATACATCTTGTGTTATGTGCCATTTATTTATCTTATTCTTGTTCATATTGTTTTCATCGATGTATTGGCTTCTGCTGGTTGAAAGTAGAAGTAGATTCTTGTCCTGTTATTTAGTAAATTGCATGAGCTTGTGAATCTACAGGATTTTCTACATGGTATCGGAGATGAAGACAATATACTAGAGGAGATTTTGAAGTTTTGAGTTTTGGGTTATAGGTGAAATTCAAATTTGCAATACATACTTCAGGATTGGCAGATGGCATTCTACGATTTGCAGCTCGAGTATGCCTTGGAAGGAAACTCAAATTTTATAGCCTAGAGGGACAAAATGGAGGCTATGTTGGAGGATAATGGCTTGAAGGAATTCATTGATCAATAAATTCCTAAGCTAGCAGAATCAGATACACATAATTTGGCCAAATGGAAGAAGTGTGTGGTGAACGCGACACAGATAATACTTGAGGGATTTCGAGACCACATTGTCTCGATTCTCCATGGCAAGGAAAATCTGTATGTTATGTGGAAAGCAGTGAAAAACTTGTATCAAAACAACAGTGACCAAAGGAAATTTACATTGGAGGAAAAACTTCAAAAAATCAAAATGGATAAAGGTGAGACTATTCCAAAATACTTGACCAAGTCCACTCAGTGTTGTGATGAACTTGGAAGTGTTGTAATCACAATTTCCGAGTATGATACAGTGAGTCTTGCTCTTCTAGGACTTCCAAAGATTTGGAATAGTTATTAGGACTCTGTCAATGGTCAAGAGAAACTGCTAGATTGGGAACGACTGTGGTCGGATTTGATGCAGGAGGAGATCAAGAGGAACACCGGGGATGGCTCTTCATCAAAGACTGATGATGAAGAGAATTGTGCCTTAGTGATTAAGGCAAAGAAGGGGAAAGGGAAAAATTCCCATTCCAAATTGGATTCTTATCATGGAGGTAAGAAGAAAGACATGATGAAAGTTAAGTGCTTTCATTATCACGAGCTAGGCAATTTTGCTACAAATTGTCCACTCAAGAAGTCCAAGAAGAAGTCCTAAGGAGGTGCGGCGGGTGAGGCCTTGGCTTCTCAATATGAATTGGAATTTTCCCTCATTACATGCATGATGTCATCAATGATGGGAAGTGTATGGTACTTAGATAGTGGAGCTTCATTCCACATGATTGGTGACAAGGAGTTATTCAGTGACCTAGAGGAGAAATATCTTTAAATTCATATCGAGATGGGTGACGATGGGAAGTATAGTGCTAATGGATTGGGCACGGTTACTTTTCAGAGGGAGCATGGTGCTCCACTCACCTTGAATAATGTTATGTATGTGTCAAGGCTGAATAAGAACTTGGTATCTATTTCCATGCTTGAGGATAGAGACTATGATGTGATCTTCTCGAAAGGAAAGGCGTTCCTTTGACACACAACCATGGGTCAAGTAAAGAAGATAGGGATTCAGGTGAAGAATCTCTATAAGCTGGAGGTAGAGGAGTGTGTTGATTTGATCACAAAAGCTGAAAGGATGCAGATCTGAGACATTGGAAAGTTGTGGCATAGGTGATTGGGCCACTTGCATCATGGGGCTTTGAAGATATTGCAACAGATCTCTACCGGTCTTTCCAAAGGTACATTTGAGCAAGTTGATACATGCAAGGGGTGTACTTTAGGAAAATTCACCAAGTCTTCCTTTCACAATAGAGACAGTCAAGTAGAGGCTATTCTAGATTGAGTCGATTCATATGTGTGTGGACCATTATTGACAACATCCATGGCCAAACACATCTATTATGCTATATTTGTTGATGACTTTTCTCGAAAATGTTGGATATACTTCATGCAGAAAAAGGATCAAACCTTCATAAAGTTTTGTGAGTTTAAAGCATTGGTGGAGAAAGAGTTGGGCAAGAAGGTTAAATCTTGATGGAGTGATAATGGTGGTGAGTATGTCTCAAACGAGTTTAAGAACTTGTGTGCAACAGAAGCGATTAAACGAGAGTTGATGACACCCTATAACCCTCAGCAGAATGGGATGGCTAAGAGGAGAACAAAAGCATAGTAGAGGTAGTGAGGGTGATTTTGCATGATCAGGGCCTACCACTACACTTGTGGGCTGAGGCATGCAACACAATGGTTTATGTTCAGACCGTAGCCCAGATCGGATACTTGGGATGAAGACACCAGAGGAGGCTTATTCCGGTAAGAGGCCAGATGTTGGTCACTTTAGGATTTTTGTGTCATCGGTATATTTCCATGTGACCAAAGATGCATGGAAGAAGCTTGAGCCGACAAAAGAGTTGGGGATATTTGTGGGGTACCCTGATACACCTCACAATAATCAGGTGTACTTGTTGACCAACAGGATGACAGTGGTTTGCAGGGATGTCATATTCGATGAGCAGAAGGCCATGTGAGTTTCCCTTGAGAGGGATCTTGAGCTACATGGGGTTGAGGATATTTTAGCTCCTAAGGTTGAGGAGCCTTAGATTGATGCAGAGGAGCCACATGCAGAGGATCCAGGAGTAGAGACATCCACTCAGGAAGAGTCTTCCATAGATGGGAGAAAGCACACTAGAGAGGCAGATAGATAGTTGTTGGATGCTAGAGAGAATGTGGGAGCACCCACATCACAACGCAGATAGAGGAGGTCACCTATTAGGTACACTGGATACATGGCTCTTATGACCAGATGTGTTGTGATAGAGCCATCTTCCTTTGAGGAAGCAGTGCAACAACCGATTTGGGTTGATGCTATGGTGGAGGAGTATGACTCCATAGTTCATAACAATGTTTGGAATGTGGTCCTAAGATTGGAGGATAAGTTTGTGGTGAGCTCCAGTTGGATTTACAAGGAAAAGCAAGCTGCAGATGGTAGTGTGGAGAAGCATAAGGCTAGATTTGTGGTCTGTGGATTTTCATAGGTAGAGGGGATTCCCTATGATGAGACCTTTTCTCCTGTTGTAAGGTAATCGTCGATCAGATCTATATTTGCACTATCAACATAGATGGGTTGGAAGATACATCAGATGGATGTGAAGACAACCTTCCTTAATGGCACGATTGAGGAAGAGGTGTACATAGAGTAGCCTGAGGGTTTTCAAAGCATAGACTATGAGTCGCATGTGTGCCGGCTCAAGAGATAGTTGTATGGGATGAAGCAAGCACCTTGTGCTTGGTACACTAGGATAGGCAAGTACTTCACCAGGTTAGGCTTCATGAAGAGTGAAGCGGATGCGAACCTGTACTACATAGTGGTGGAAGGTAAATTGTTGATCATTGTACTTTATGTTGATGATCTCATACTGACAGGTGATGGTAAACCGATCAAATCTTGCAAGGAGGACCTTGCAAGAGAGTTTGAGATGAAGGACATGGGGCTCATGCATTACTTTATTGGCATGGAAGTATGGCAGGGAGATGGGGAGTTTTTTGTATCTCAGGGAAAGTATGCCAATGAGATACTTAGGAGAATCCGCATGGAGAGCAGTAAACCCATGGAGAATCCTCTAGTAGGTTAATGGAGGAAGGAGGATGCTACTTCAGGGGAAGTAGTGGACGCTACTATTTATAGGAACCTTGTGGGTTCACTCATGTACTTGGTGAACACACGACCAAATATGTGCTATGTAGTTAACTATCTTAGTCAAGCGATGGTTAGGCCTACCAAGTAGTATTGGAAGGCGACAAAGCATGTGTTGCGATACCTCAGGGGAACTTCTCAGTATGGATTATGGCACAAATGGATAGAGGGAGTGAAGCTTCAAGGCTTCACCGATGTAGATTGGGCATGGATTCCATCCGACTGGAAGAGCACATCAGGAGGAATCTTTAGTATTGGGTAAGTGACAGTTTCTTGGTACAACAGGAAACAGAGATCAGTGGCACTCAGTTCGGCAGAGGTAGAGTACATGGTTGCGAGTCATGAAACATGTGAGGCCATCTAGATGGGGAAGATCCTGGTTGGTTTGTTTGGTTAGCAGATGGATCCAACTGTGATTTGCTAGGATAATCAGAGTTGTATCAAACTCTCTGAGAATCCAGTTTTTCATGATCAATCCAAGAATATTGATATCTAATATGATCATCTTAGAGATTTGTATTGAGGCAGATTATGTTTTTAGAGTAAATTCCCATGGAGGAGAAAGATGTTGAAATTTTGAAAAAGGCATTGTCAAGATGTAAATTTGAGTTTCACAGAGATAGGGTCAAGGTAGCTAATAATCCCTTTCTTGTTGAGAGGGAGTGTTGAGAAATTACAACAAGAATTTCTAGTTTAAATTTGTCCTTGAATTTAACTGTGAATTAAAATAGAATTATATTCTCATAGCAACTTGTAAATAGTTAATTAAGTTTAATTAACTTAAGTAGCTTAGGAATTTCAAGTTGGAAGTCTTTTTGAAGTCATGTATATGTTCTCCCTAAGTTTTAGGGGTCTAGGATGAATTTAATTTTGAGTTGTAATTAGATAACTCAGTTTTCTGAGTTATGTTAAGTTAAATTAATTCCAAACTGTTTGTGGAACTAATGGAGAGTTAATAGTTAGTTGGTACACTAGTGCATCCATAAGTGTCACTCTAGTTAACTGAATATTCTCTCATTAGAAACTCATGCCTGTTGATCTTGAGAAAGACCCAGTTGAGACTAGAGTATAGGGACAATGTATAATCATTGGTATGATTTACTGAGTTGTATAGATCATGCATGCAATCAGGAAGTCAACCTAGATTGGATTGCACAATTTTGGAAGCATTGGATTCCCAATAATATGGGCTATTCATCCATAGGAATTCCACAAGGAATTAGGGGCTTGGAGGGCAACAAAAGAGGCTAGAGATTGGCTTGAGCTTTCTTGTGAGATGGGAGATTGATTATACTTCCATAGGGATTGTTCTTATGAGAACAAGCATTGTATTCTCATCTTGGATTTCTGATTTAATGCAATACAAATAGTAGGGGTTTTGATCAGTGGCTTTCCCCAGATACATCTTGTGTTATGTGCCATTGATTTATCTTCTTCTTGTTCATATTGTTTTCATCGATCTATTGGCTTTCACTGGTTGAAACTAGAAGTAGTTTATTTTCCTGTGCTTTAGTAAATTGCATGAGCTTGTGTATCTACATGATTTTCTACAATTTCAAATAAATATCTTGTAGTATCTAGCCAATCCCATGAATGATATAACCTCATCCATATTCTTTGGAGTTGGCCACTCCCTTATGGATTTGATCTTTTTAGGGTTGAATGATATTCCTTCCTTAGAGATGACATCCCTTAGGTAATGCATCTGTGATTGGAAGAAGTCACACTTGCTGAGCTTTGCATAAAGATTATGTTATGTCAACAGTTGTAACACTACATCTAGATGTTGTTCACGTTCTTCTTCCATTTTTTAAGAAACCAATATTTCATCAACAAACATAATGAAGAGCTTGTCTAAGTAAGGACGTAAGGCTCCTTTGATCAGGCACATGAACATGATAGGGGCGTTAGTAAGACCAAAGGGTACCACTATGAATTCATAGTGTCCATATCTTGTTATGAAAGAAATTTTATGAATATCTTCCTCCTTGATTCTTACTTGATGGTAACCTAACCTCAAGTCAATTTTGGAGAAAAATGTTGCTCCCCTTAACTGTTCAAAGATATCATTGATCCTTGGGTACCTATTCTTGATGGTTACCTTATTCAACTTTATGTAATCAATGCATAATCAAAGGGTTCCATATTTATTCTTTACAAATAATACCAATGCTCCCCAAGGGGACACACTTGGCCTTATGTAACCCTTGTCAAGCATTTCCTTTAGCTGTAATTGTAGCTCAACCAACTATGGGGTGCTCATCCTCTATGGATCCTTAGATGTTGGTGCTGCTCCTGATACCAACTCGATAGAAAAATATCTCTCTCTATGAGGAGGTAATCTAAGAAACGTTACTGGAAAGACATCCACATATTGTTGCAAAACAACGTACTTTTGAAGCAATTCAACTTCCTTGTCTTTTGCTTCTCTATCATCTTCCTCATTCTTAGAAACTTTTACCACAAACAACATGAATCCTTTCCTGCTGCTACATTTGGATTGCATAACAATGATAAACCTCACTTATATGGGCTTCTTCTTGCATTGCAACACTCTTTTTGTTCCTTTCTCATCCAATCATTCTTGCTTTCTCATAGCAACCAGCCTTGGTTTGACGTAAGTACAACCAATCCATGCCTAATAATATGCCATACCCACCCAATGGAAACAAATTCAAGTGGGATGATGTGGGCATGATAATGAGCTCAATTCCACATGGCTTTACCCAATGGCTGATTCTTCTCCTTGTCCCCATTTCCAATTGAACCAACCAAGGTTCTTGATGCAATTCCTTGACAAATCCACACTTCTCAGCAAGTTATGGGCTGATATAGCTATAATTATAACGTGTATTAATCAAAATAGAAATGAATTACTGTTGTAGCTTACCTTCCATCTCAATAATGGATGCCTAGTGATATTCTTGGTGATTTTCCATTGTTGCATAAATCCTTGGTATACTCCAAGTTACTTCACCCAATGTACTTGACTCTTGAGAATTATAAATCTTTTGTCTAACATTCTGCTGATGTGGGAAAATCTCTCCTCCTATGGTTATCATCATAGGTCCAACACTAGAGTGGTTCTCGGCCTTCAAACTTGGGCTATGCTAACACTGGTTGTTGCACATTTTTCTTAACAACAACATTGGGTTTTTGTTGAAATTGTCATTCCTGAGCTGAGTGCTTCGCTTCCTTCCTGTCTTGGTTTTTATTTGCCCAATTCTTGTTATGTCTAACATTTCTCTTGGCATGTTAGTTACTCCTAGTTTTACGCCCTCACTTTGCTTGTTCATAATAGTGTTTTGATTTCTTGAAAGCATCCTTTAGGGTTTGGGGTTCCAACAATTCGATTTTATCTTTGAAAGCCATAGGAAACTCACTAATGAACCTCTGAATCTTGGCTTTCTCATCCTTGAGATATAGTACATACCTCAACAATTCCAAAAATTTGGTGACATACTCATCATTGGATAACCGACCCATTTTAAGTTCATAAAATTATTTTTCTTTATTATCATAGTAGCATTCAGACAAGTATTATTCTTTGAAGAGCTTCTCAAACTCCTCCTAGGTCAACTCTTTCTCAGTAATGGCTCTAACATTCTTCAAGTCCTCCCACCATATGTCAAATTTTCCTTTTAAGCTGTACGAGGTAACTATACACTTCATATTCTCAGAATAGTCATGTATTCTGAAAAATTTCTTCATTCTTAGAAACCATCCTTTTGCATCCTCTACTTTCTTCATATCCCCATAAAATGTAGGTGGCTTCTCGTTTTTAAATTCTTCAGGAATATGCTACTTTTCTTTGCTTGCTGAAAATGGTGATGGAGAGAATGGTGATGCCTCAGGGTAGATGAATTAGATGGTTTTCTTGAACACTGCACTTGTGTGCTAGTTCCCCCTCTTAGAGTGCTCAATAGTTCACCACTTGGCACAATGTCCTCACTTTCCTGCCTGTGCCACTTTTTGGACCTGCCATGATCTTCTTCATTGGTGTTTTATTCTATTTCCTTCAGGGTTTTCCTATCTCTATGAACCACCCTCCTCTCAGATTTCTTTTTCCTATGTCAATCCGAGAGACTTTTCAGGATGACTATATTTATCTATGATTTCCTTTCTTGGGATCTTACCAACCTCTCATTAATGACCTTAAAGCTTCTCACCTCATCCCTTAGGCTTCACAAGGTACTGATCCAGTTTTGGGAATGATTCCCTCCCCCTTGACCAAATGATATCTTTTCTTCATTATCTCTGACCCCATCACTTCCATGTTGTGACCATTTAGTAATGTACTTAGCCATTCCGGTCCTCATTATTGTAACTTCTTTTGCTTTATGCTACTTGTGATGTGTTGTCAATCACACACATTGTTAGGAATTTCAAAATAATAAATAACACAACCTCAGGGTCATGATTTACCATGGAGATTTATACTGTGATAAGACAATCATGTTAGTGTGCCAACACGTTTACAAATCATATGCATCGATCCTTCAATCCCTTCATCATGATAATAAAAAATAAACAACATATTTATGACAATAAAAAAAAACAACATATTCATGATTTATGACCATAAAAAACTAACTGCATGACCATGGTCCTACTCTCAGACAACTTACATTAATGTTGGTTTACCCACAAAATAGTGATCAATAAATTAATTCAACTTTTAACACTAGATAGTTAATTAGTCAAAATTATTTTCTCCATTTATTTTATTTTATTTTATTTTAATCTTAAGTAGACTATCTATTCGATCTTATTTAGTCAGTCAATATGCCAAAATTGAAAGCTCATCAAAGTCAACACAACATAATAATGAAGGATAGGCAATACGTATAAACCAACGACACAATGGCACACAAATCGAGAAGTATATATTAAAAATGAGGTGGTCCCATGTGTTCGTAATTGTCGAACAAGATAAGTAATTTTCGATGCAT
This sequence comes from Pinus tabuliformis, assembly GCA_031772625.1. Lineage (NCBI taxonomy): Eukaryota > Viridiplantae > Streptophyta > Pinopsida > Pinales > Pinaceae > Pinus > Pinus tabuliformis. The sequence goes on along the minus strand of CM062820.1, from coordinate 1,107,760,185 downwards.
CTAACAATACCCGAAATTGCATCATTTACTGAACTTTAACAGGTGAGGTGGTCCCGAGAGGTAGTTTAATAAAAATTCTCATCACTTTAATCGACAACTCAAATCTATTACCAAGGCACTCTGTTGAAAAATGTAGCGAGAAATTCTGAATTTCATTTTGCCTTGATTAAATTGAGAAAATTTGAATTTCCACATCAGAAGACAACTTGGATGTAGTTAAATTGTGTGACATGGCTTGTGTCACCCAATTTACTCAATAAATTCGAGTTGGAGGAATTAGAGTTCAGTTAAGCATGTGTGGTTGCTAATTTGTAGCAATCAAAGTCAATTATCTCAAGTTGTTTTAAGTTAAACTAGTTCCAACTGTTGGAGGAACTAGTGGAAGGTCAGTGGTGCAATGGGACTTTAGTCAAACTCAGTGATCATCCATTTAAATGATCAATCAACCCTAAAATAGCTAGTGCACACAGATAATTCGATTTCCCTAGTTGTGATGGATATTCCAAGGCAATCTAACATCAGTTGTAGACTAGTCTTGAGTGTAGAGTGTTGCACGCAATCCGATTATCAACCTTGGGAATTGTGTGATCCATTTTCGAGAAATTACTAAATAATAGGGGCCTAATTTTTCAAGGAATTTCACAAGAAAATAGGGGCTCAAGTAAGGGTAGAAATTGACTAAGTTTGGGTCAGAGCTTCTTAGTGAGAAGAGAGATAGGTTATTCACTTGCAGTTTATCGTTAGTTGAGAAAAGCAATGGGACTTTAGTCAAACTCAGTGATCATCCATTTAAATGATCAATCAACCCTAAAATAGCTAGTGCACACAGATAATTCGATTTCCCTAGTTGTGATGGATATTCCAAGGCAATCTAACATCAGTTGTAGACTAGTCTTGAGTGTAGAGTGTTGCACGCAATCCGATTATCAACCTTGGGAATTGTGTGATCCATTTTCGAGAAATTACTAAATAATAGGGGCCTAATTTTTCAAGGAATTTCACAAGAAAATAGGGGCTCAAGTAAGGGTAGAAATTGACTAAGTTTGGGTCAGAGCTTCTTAGTGAGAAGAGAGATAGGTTATTCACTTGCAGTTTATCGTTAGTTGAGAAAAGCAATTGTAATACATCTCTATTCATCATAGTAATGCATGAAGGCATTGGGGTTTTTAGTATATTGATTTCCACAAGAAAAGACTGTGTGCATATGTTTTATTTCTTATTGGATGTATGCAATTTTTGTTTTAAATTATGAATTAACTTCTACAAAACAATAGAGTAGGCTTGTGTCTTGTGACTTTGATTAAAATTTCATGAGAAATTGCAAATCTACATGATAATTTGTACATGGTATCAAAGCAAACAATAGAGTAGGCTTGTGTCTTGTGATTTTGATTAAAATTTCATGAGAAATTGCAAATCTACATGATAATTTGTACATGGTATCAAAGCGGGATTCATAGTAGAACAAGAATTTCAAAGTTTCTTATCAGGAGGATCAAATTTGTAGTTTAGTGTAGCAAGATCTCTTCATAGCTGAGAATATGACCTTTTGCAGGTTGAGGCTATAACATTCCTTGGAAGGCACCTCTAATTTCATCGCATGTAGGCGGTGTTGGATGACAATGGATTGCTAGAATACATCAAGAAATATGTTGTAAAACCATAAGAATCTAGTGCCCAGGACCTTTCTCAGTGGAAGAAAGATGTAGCCAAGGTGAGGAGCATAACCTTAGAGGGAGCACGAGATCACATTGTCTCAAATATCCACGGGAAAGAAACTCCATTCACAATGTGGAAAGCACTGACAAAATTGTTCAAGAATATTTGTCACCACAGGAAGCTGACACTCAAGGATAAACTTCGAAATATCAAGGTGCAAAAGAATGACACTATTCCACAATATCTAAGAAGGTTCACAAAATGTCTTGATGAACTTGATGGGGTTGGTGTTAATGTTGCAAAAGATGAATTGGTAATTCTAGCTCTTCTAGGCCTTCCCAAGAGATGGCATAGCTACCAAGATTCAATGAATGAGAGCAAGAAACTACCAAATTTGGAACACTTATGGTTCAATTTTGTAATAAGGTGGAATACCAGAGATGGGACTTCATCCAAGGGCGAGGATGAAGAAAAATTTGTATAGGTTGGAAAGGGAAAGAAGGGAAAAGGGAAGAAATCTCAAACGAAACCAGAATAAGAAAGATTTGTCCAAAATTAAATGCTTCAATTGTCATGAATTTGGGAACTATGCCATGAAGTGTCCATACAAAGAGGAAATCAAGAAGACCTCAATAGGATCAATAGTGAAGCCTTGGCTTCACAATTTGAGCTTGAATTTATCCTTATCACATGCATGGACAACACAATGATGGGGAGCATGTGGTACTTGGACTCAGGTGCATCATTCCACATGATAGGGTGTAGAGAGTTTTTTAGTGACCTAGAGGAGAAAGACTTGCAGATGCACATTGAGCTAGGGGATGATGAAAGGTACAGCATGACCGAGATTGGTATAATCACCTTTCAGAGGGAGTCAGGCTCCCCTCTCAAGCTTAAGGATGTCATGTTCGTTTCAGGCCTAAAGAAAAATCTCATCTCTATTGCAGTTTTGGAAGATCGTGGTTATGATGTGATCTTCAACAAAGGAAAAGAATCCCTGAGACACATAGCCACAAAGAAAGGTGAAATAGATCAGGTTTCATGTGAAGAACCTATATAAGCTATATTTGGAATACTATGCTTCATTAATCACTAAGGTGGAGAAAGTGCATGGCCGCGATGTCAGTGAACTTTCGTACGAAGGACTTGGCCATGTGCATCATGGTGCCTTGAAGATTATGAAACAAATAACCACTAGCCTCCCCAAAGGAGCACTTGAGAAACCAAATGTATGCAAATTATGTACCTTGGGGAAGTACAAAAAATCCACATTCCATGATTGAGACAACAAATGACATGCAGTCTTGGAAAGGATCCACTATGACGTCTGTGGACCTTTCTCGGAAACCTCCACTGCTAGACACAAATATTTTGACATTTTTATTTTTGAATTCTCAAGGAAGTGCTGGATATTCTTCATGCAGAAGAAAGATGAGACATTCTCCAAGTTTATAGAATTCAAGGCACTAGTTGAGAAAGAAACTGACAAGAATGTGAAGGCTCTTAGGAGTGATAATGGAGGTGAGTACGTGTCGAATGAATTAAAAAAATTATGTGTGAAAGAAGTCATTTGACGAGAGTTGACAACACCCCACGACCCACAATAGAATGGGGTGGTTGAGAGAAAGAACCCTAGCATTGTGGGAGCAATGAGGGAGATGTTGTATGATAGAGGACTACCTCCTCATTTGTGGGCTGAGGCATGCAACACAATAATATATTTGTAGAACCGGAGTCCTCATCAGATTTTGGGCATCATTACATAGGAGGAGGATTTCTTGGGGCAAAAGCTGAACATGTCACACTTTAGGATTTTTGGAACCTCTGTTTACTACCATGTATCCAAGGAATAAAGGAATAAGCTTGAGCCAAAGATAGAATTTGGGGTATTTGTGGGTTACACAAAAACTCCCCAGGACTACAATTTGTACTTGCCATCCCTTAGAATGACAGTTGTACAAAGGGATTTAAATTTTGATGAGGAGAAAGAGATGTGATGCTCTCTTGAGAGGGAGCTTCAAATCCCACCAGAGGAGGAGGTTTTAGCTCGAAAGGAGGAGCCTTAGGAAGTTGTGGAGTAGCCACAAATAAATGAGTAGAGAGTGGATACATCCACTCAAGCATAATCATCTAGAGAAGGTAGGAAAATAACCAAGGAAGTTGATAGACTTGTGCAAGATGCGAGGGAGAGTGTGGGAGCTCCTTCAAATTTGTGTAGGCAGAGAAGGTCGCCTGATAGACATACTGGCTACATGTCTCTTATGACTGAACTTGTAGAGATTGAACCATCCTATTTCGAGGAAGCAGTAGAGAAACCTATATGGGTTGATGAAATGGTGGATTAATTCGAATCCATTGTAAAGGAGAAAGTTTGGAAAGTGGTCCCAAGATCAAGAGATAAATAATTTAGAAGTGGGTTTGAGATGGATCTTCAAGGTGATTCATGTAGAAAACATAAGCATAGAGAAGTATAAGGTTAGATCTGTGGCCAAGGGTACTCTCAAATTGATGGAATTGACTATGAGGAGACCTTTGCTCTTGTATCAAGGTACTCATCCATTAGATCAATTCTTCCACTGGTTGGACAGATGGGGTGGAAGATCCACCAGATGGATGTAAAAACAACATTCCTCAATGGAGTTATTGAGGAGGTGTACATCGAGCAACCAGAAGGTTTTGAGACATTTTATTGGGAGTCTCATGTGTGCAGATTCAAGCTAGCATTGTATGGTCTCAAACAAGCATCCTTGTGCTTGGTACACGGGGATCGATAACTATCTCATAGGTTTTGGATTCAACAAAAGTGAAGCGAATGCAAACCTATATCATATATATAGAAATTCCTTGTAGATTCAAACTTCTAATTGTAATATGCAAAACAATAGACTTGAATATACTCTACTCATCAGCGGAAACAATTTAAACAATCTTGAAATCATGAAGCATAGAAGAGAAATAATTAAATCAACACATAACATAATGATTTCCTGGGGAAAGCCACAACTAAAAACCCCTGTTATCTGTATATTGCATTAGTTAGAAAATATGAGAAGATTACAATGCTTTGCTCAAGCCCGAGAAACCTTTGCACTATCTATATCTGTCTCACTACCTCACAAGCTGACTCTAGCCAATACTAGCCAATTCTGCTACCTATTAGGCTCCTATTTCCTTGTGCTATTACGTTGGGAATCAAACCCTATTAATTAGGGAAATTCCTCAATAGGAATTGTGCAATCCTCATGATCCAAATGGAAAATGGCATCCACCCATGGAATTTACCCAAGGTATTGTAAGTGGCATCCACCCATGGTATTTATCCACCCATGAAATTTACCCATGGTATTGTATGTGGCATCCACCCTTGGTATTGTAAGTGACATCAACCCATTGTATTCATTCACCCATGGTATTTACACACCCATGGAATTTACGTGCGGTATTGTAACCAAAAAAGGCTATAAGTAACAAGTCACATTTTGTAAAAGGACAAATTTTCCACCACAATGTAGCCTTTACAATTATTATCTGTTTTAATAAAAAAATTTCTTTGTGGTTTTGTCATTATATGTTCTCCTAATTTCTTTTGGAATTTCAATTTCCCAGACCTTGGGGGTCTCGCCCCCAAGATCCATTTCAATTTTTTAGATGTTGGGGGCCTCCCCACAAGATCTATATTAGTGGTCTTAGAGTCAGGTTACGATTCCATGGGAATGAGGGTTTGATGCATATTTCAGTTTCAAATTTTTGTAGCAATATTCAACAAACTTCAGGCACATGCTATGACCTCCACAAAACACTTTCTTGGGAAAAACAGGAAGAATTTTTGTTTTTTCATTCTTTTGTAAGATTTTTTTGGGCGACGAGTTTGCAGACTAGATATGAATTTTTTGGTACAAAATTTACAGAAATAAATAACATATTTGGATTCCTTGCAAAAAAAAACCCAAATTTGTTTAAAAAAATAAAAAATAAAAAAATAAAATAAAATCGGTCGAATCGAAGTCCAGATGAGGGAGATATCGCTGATTTAAAATCAACTACGTTGCAATTTTTTTTAATTAATTTATTTAATTTTTATATTTATAGTTATATTTATTTATTTTTCTTTTCCTTTTTGTGCATAATTTGAAAAAAATGATTGTAGTTCTAAGTTCCTCTCAAAAAATCACCCAATTTAAAAAAAATAAAATTGGTCGAATCAAAGTTCGAATGAGGGACATATCTTTGATTTAAAATCAACTAATTTTTTTCCATACTTTTTGTCATGACATGACAGTTGCAGTGTGAATATGAGTTTCCAGAGTGTCTATATAGGGATTTCAATCATATGGGACGATGAAAAATGGTTATTTTATTTCCAAAAACAGGTTGTAATAAATATTCTGAGTTATATTGACCAAGTTATACCCATTTTAAATTAGTTTTTAAATCTGGAGCAAGATCCGAAGCACGTTCCCTTTGGATACGTGCCTTCCCACCTCGCTTTAGTAGGCACCTACTTCACATTCATAGGTTTCTGCATAAAAACATTTGGCTTGGGTTCTTTGGAGACATGCCCTCCCACCCCAAGCTATGTAGGCACTTGCTACTTTATCAACAGTCAACATCACAGTTATGGGTCAACTACACAAAATCCTTGCCATCGAAATCCATTTGCTAGGTCGCACACTGTAGTATCACAGTTGGTCACAAGCATTACAGGGTATCTCTATCCTCCCCCCAAGACCTAACAAATTGAAATGCCGGAAGAAAATAGGAGAACACACAATAACAAAACCACAAAGAATTTTTTTTATTAAAACGGATAATAACTGTAAAGGCTACATTGTGGTGGACGATTTGTCCTTTTACAAAATTCGACTTGTTACTTATATAATTTTTGGGTTACAATACCACAGGTAAATTCCATGTGTGCATGAATACCATGGGTGAATGAATACCATAGGTTGATGTCACTTACAATACCATGGTGTTATAGATATTTTTGTGCCTTACAGCTTTGAGCATGAAATGTCCATAATCCAAGGGATCCAAAGTCCCTAAAGATGTTGTTACAGCTCCTAAAGGAACAAGGTCAACCAATGACAGCTTCTCCCAGAGGTTCTCCACCAAAAACCACTCAGAAACAGTCAATTTAGGATCAATTCAAGTGCTCCACTAGCTGCTTGCGTTGCAAAGCACCCCAGTACACTGTCTAGGTGCATTGCAACGCACTTGAATGCGCTACCCAGGTGCGTTGAGCGGGAAATGACAAGTGGCAGAGTCATTCAACGAGGTGGAAAGACCATGGAAGCTTCCAGAATCTTCTCCAATGACACTTGCCTCACTGAATTCGACCAAGTGATGAGTAAGAGGCTCTCAGCCTCCAAGTGGAAGCAAGAACTGACAGAGAGAAGCCACAAGTCAAAACATAAGCTGACTCATCCTCTCTACTTACATCTATATATGGATCCCTCATCCCAGAGATCCAGAGGCTGGAATTTTGTACTTTGCAGAGAATTGTTGTTGGTTTGAGATTGAGATTAGTACATTGGGTGATTTATGCTTTGTTGGAGGAGAGGAAGGGATTCCTTTGCTGGGAGGTAGATGCTAGATCGGGACTCACTTGGTTGTATCTCCTCTTGGACTTTATTATTCTATCAATAAACTATTTGAGTTTCTCCTATATGCTGTATACCAATGATGTTTTGTTATATTGCATGTTTAGCTTAATCTGATCCTGAGCTTTTTATGAATGTATATCTGTATCTTCGTGTAGTTTCTCTCTCTTGTGATCTTGCAGGAATTCGGTGAAGCTGGGCCGGTGAGGGAGCTGGGAGCTACTGAAGAGAGGAGTGATTGGATCAACAAACTAGCGAAAGACACAGGTTAGTTAGATCCTTTCTCCTCATTTACATTTCATAAAGAAGAATACTCAAGTAAGTTTCCTTGTTTGTTGCTAAGGCACTATCACACCTTAGAGTGGGATAGGGGCATTCTGAATTAGATACTTTTCCCAACAACAAATTGGCGACTCCGCTGGGGATCGTATCTAGTTAGTTTATTTGTGTTTCTATTGTTGTTCTTCTCATAAACTCAGGAGTGCTGAATCGAACTGCATTTTCCATTTACAAATGCAAAGTAGAGATCTGCTACTCTAGTCCAATCACTGGGCCTGTTTATGATCTGAACAGCTGATCCACAAATGCTCTAACAGCCCTTTGTGATAGCTCTTTAGTCCTCCTTTAAATCATCCTCCTAATTGTACCTCATTGATAGCTTTTATCCGGCCAAAAACCCCAGATCAGACTGCAAACCGTGACCCAGAACCCAGAGACAATTCTCGTTTCTGCTTCAGCGCAGGCTCTGTGAAGAGACTCTGCATTTCAACGCAGGTCCCGAGAGGGCTACCTGTGCTGCAATTCAGTTTCTCTGTTCTGCAGGTGCGTTGATCAGCCTTTGCCCTATGTAGCTGTGGTTCTTTGCATCCTTGTGTTCAGTTTTATCTCTGTTTTTTGCAGCCTGTTATCAGTGTGTGTACCTATCTGAAAACCCCTTTTCTCTACCTTAATTCCACCTCAGTTGTATAAAGAAACTGTATTTGTTCTTTGTGTATTTGTTACATCATTTGCAGTTTCCCATTACAAAAGTAAACTAGTCATACTGTCGCCCTTAGATCTAGACCTGTCGTAAGTGTGGTTTTGATCTTAGGAGTAAGTTTGTTTGCTGTTGACAGTTGATTGCGCTTTTACTTTTGTCTTTTGGTTTGAATTTATGAATTTCTAGTGTCGAAACAAGTGTTTACTTCAAAATCATAGGTGTCGTAATCGTCTTTTTGATTTCAAAAAGAAACTTGTTTGTGTTTTCACTTGAAATCGAATTCAATTTTGTACAACAGCTTTCTTTTTAGGCATCAATATTAAGAAAGTGAAAACAAATACATGCATTTGTCCATTTGCATATTGGTCGTTTGTATGGTTTGATTTAGGAAAAAGTGCATTTGCAGTGTGCTCTTTGCTCTTTGAGAAAAGTTTGTGTCTTTCTTTTCCCTTGTAGCTAGGATTTTCATTGTTGAAAAGAGATAAATGCTTGCTTATCATCTTTAGACTGCATTTAGGATTTGTATCTACATCTCGTGGTGATCCAAAAAGGCAAACTTCTAAGAAAGATCAACCTAAAATAAATTGAATGAACTTAACAATGCTTTGTAACTTAACGCACAACATAGAGGTCTAGGGTAGAGACGTGTTCCGGCGTCGTAAAACCTGGTGACTTTCGATCTCGCTGATGGTTGGGTGATTCCTCCTGAGAGACGATAAGCACCAGTATGGATTGTGCTCCCACGTACCGTCGAGTATATATTGGGAGACCCCTATAGGCATAAAACCTTTATCCATAGGAAGCCGTGTCGGCCACCCTACTGATCGCAATGCACTGAACACAGCATTCGGGAAGATTGACCGCCCGTACCTTAAAAAGCATTCTACGGTTTTGCGAAAAGTTTGGCACACCCTCTACCTAGAACTCTAGAGCAGTTCCTTTTGGCCTTTTTCAGACTCTATAACGGAAAAAGTCCATCCAAGCATTTGTCACTTCGGGCTCGTTAAAACATCGAAGGAGACTAGAGTCATATTTTGCTTTTTCTCGACTCTTTAAAATTGAAAAAGCAAGTTGTGTCCAAAGCGTCTAAAATTCATTTAATTCAGAAACATATTTCCCCTTTTGTATTTTAGTTGATCGAGTAATCTGCAATCGTGGAAGAAATTCAATTGAAACCCCGTCGTTCGCGGAGGCTTACGAGTCAACCGCCTTTGTCTCCGGAATCGAAAACAGTACGGACAAAGCGAACTCGTTTAACTGGTTCGAAATCTCCTATCAAAGTTAGAACAAGTGTTCCAACAACATCTGAGATTCCGGTTAATCCAAACATTTCTGGAAACCCTGCCCCTACAGAAGAAGTTCAACAGCCACAGAGGGATAGTGATACTGATCCTAGTCTGAGAGTAAACACTTGTGTTACTGAACCAGTTCCATCTGTAACCGGTTCAGAGAGTCTTGCTCTTCAAACATCTGTCGCTGTCAATTCAACCCCTTCTTCGGCACCAGAAATATTTTACGGACCTGACGGTCTTCCCCTTCCACCTGGTTTGATTGCGATAGAGGAAATTCTAGAAGATCCGCAAGCAAGTACTCCAACGCATTTTGGAGTCGGGGTCACTCTATTTCCTTCGACATCAGAAGTTAGTCTACCACCAGTGGAAGTTCCTATAGAATCACTAGGTAATCTTTTGGATAGACTCAAAATGTCTGAACAACCGTCAACATCTAGGACTGTGTCGATTGACACAGCGACAACAGAACTCCCTGTCGTCACTCCGACAATGTTTGTCAGCGTACCATCTGTCCCGACTAGCTCACAACCGCTAGAAGGAGTCCATCCAGGAACTATTTCGACAGTATGGTCCGTTCCTGTTTGTTCCTCCGGAATAATATCCGGCAACTCTTATGTTGAGACTCGACAAATTGATCCATTTGGAGGTCAATTTGGGCAATCCAGTCCCCAAGGGCAGATAATCCCCTTGAGTTCAGGATTACCACCGTATGTGGGGCAGTATGCCCTTTCATTACCCCCTCCGGGAGGATATCCATACGGGAGTTCACAACAGTATTCAGGTTATACTGGAGTTACATCAAGTGGTTGGGTACGTATACTACCCCAACAACCAAGGGTTGTGTACTCTATGCAACAATGTGTACCTATGTCGAACATCTCGACTACACCAGCTATTGTGACAGTGTCGCAAGTTCAAACGTTGCCTGTTGTATGTCAACCTCATATTTCTCAGGTTGTAATGCAACAGCCCCTTGACCCTGCGACTCAACCACAATCGCCGACTGATGGGGTGACACAGGTCCAAACGGGTACAATTACCCCACACCTTGGTCCAACGGTTAGTATAGCACAACAGAACATGGCTTCGCAACCGTGGCTGGTGCAATATCAACAACCACAATTCCAACAAGTATACCAAGGTTCTGAGCAGCAGATCTTTGCGAACAGTGGACAGCCGTACATTCAAAATGGTCAAAATAAACCATTTTACAATGGTAATGCCCACCAACCATATCAATCATACCAGCATCAACTACATTATGCTGGTATGCAAAGGCCAACTGCTCAGGCAATTCCATCATATCCTGGGTATGCTTCACCTAACCTGAATCAACAGTTACCATTCGTGGCAACTTTAGAGTTACCTGATTTACACCAGTTAACAAACGATCCAATTGCTTACGCCCCTTGGTGGCCAGCGATTCCACACAAACTTCCATCAGATATTCCTAAATTTAATGGAAATCCAGGTGAAGATCCGTCGAATCACGTGATGACATTTCATCTATGGTGTTCATCAAACACCTAAACGATGATTCGATAAGGCTTCGCCTTTTTTTGAGGACGTTAACGGGTCCAGCGACAAAATGGTATATTGAATTGCCTAGAGCTTCGTTCGACAACTTCAGTACCTTAGCCACGACTTTCTTTACCCATTTTCAATTACCGATAAGGTATGAAACGGGAACGGAAATCCTAACCAACTTCAAACAGACAACCACCACTCACATATCTGATCATATACATGAGTGGCGACGTCGTCGTAGGATGGTAAAAACGTACGTTCCCGATCATTTATTAGCTGAATGGTTTATCAAGTCATTACTTCCGGCCATAATGGAAGATGTGTCAAAGGGGGGGGTCGTAACGGAAGAGCAAGTTATCGCTCGTGCGCAATATCTAGACTTGGTCTATACCCAGTCTGGCACGTTCTACGAAAAAATACCTGACGCCCCTAGACTGGAATTCTCAATTCCTCCTCCTCCTAAATCAAACAATGACTCTCATGCCGGCGATGGTGTGGTTGGCACGACAAACGCGAAATCGACAAAGGCCACATCCAAGAAGGCCCGTAAGATTTCAAATCAAAATGCAAAAGAAGAAATTCTTGCTTCGGAAGTAAATGTCGTATCGACAGATAAGGGCAAAGAAACCAAACAACCAGGAAGCAAGAAGAAATAAAACAAAGGGAAGAAGAAGAAACAGGGTGAATCATCTCCTGAAAAACTTCTTCAAACCCTCCTGGAAATAGGAAACCACCCCCCTCAGGGTGTCAGATATGTGATGAGGATCATTGGACGAAAGAATGTTCATACAAAGCTGAGCTTAAAAGATTCTTTAAGAGTTCAAAAACCTCAGCTGTGTTAACTGATCCGTTTCCAAATCCAGGACAAAATCTGGTTGATAGTGGAAATGCTTCCCCGTCGCAAGTGCTAATGTTGTCGGTTTCAAAACAGCAAAATGATGCTTTGATTTCGACAAGGAACAAAGATTACAGGAATCCACAGCCGTCGAACGACAAGGATAAAGATCAACCAATTAGTTCGACAACAACTTCGACAAAAGTTGTACCACCCATCATTTCTGAATTAACAATAAAACCGCCAAAGGGAGTAGTACACAAGTCGGCGTTTAATCCCCGCGCTAGAGCGGCGCAGCATTATAACATAGTGGAAGATTTGGCCCAATCGCCATCCGCTATGTCGACTCTTGAGGTGCTACAAAATTGCCCATCCCAAAGGCAGGCTTTTTTATCAGCCATTGGTGGGGTTGATCCTAAGGATTCCAATCTTGTATCCTTTGACCACAAAGGATACGATCCTCAGTTACCAGCACAACTAGCTTTCCTTATTCAAGTGAAAGCCCTCAACAAAAATGTTCATCGAACAATTATTGATGAGGGGGCATCTACATGTATTATGTCGATGAGTTGCTGGAAAACTTTAGGATCTCCAACCTTGTCGTGATCTTCGACGACATTAAAAACATTTGACGGAAGGTCATATACCCCATATGGTATCCTAAATAATTTGAAGGTTGAACTAGGGGGAAAAACAGTAGAAATAGATGTTGAAGTCATCGATGGAAATCTTGATTACAACATCCTACTAGGAAGACCATGGATATATGCCATGGCAGCTGTTGTGTCGACCTATTTTAGAAAGATTGCATTTCCCTTCCAAGGAGGGATTACAATCATCGATCAACAAAACTTCCTCCCTAATGGTTCTCAAGTTACAGGAAGCATTCCCATGATCCATGGAAGCCCTCATTCGCTTCAGAATATCGGAGTAGGCCTACTAAAAGATCCTATACTAATGGGAACTTTCACTCTTCCACCTCCAATCAATATGGCGGAAGTAGCGTCGATAGGAAGCTGCAATATGATATCTTCCACAAAGATTTCAGAAAACGATATCAACATGGATCATGCAATGGTTTTGCCCCCAAGCCCAATAGAAGTATTATAGCAATCAATGTTTCTAACATGGGAGGCAAACCCAAATCAATGCTCATCAAGCGTTTGGGTAGATAGATCTAGAGAATATGGTACCCCTTCAGATCCTTTGTCGCGAGTGCATGGAACCGACGAAGGAATTCTACAATCAATGTTGATTAAAGGGGCACCGTGGAATGATTGCCACCATCGTTCTCTTCTTCCGAATTATGAAGAAGATACTCAAGATGACCTTTATCATCCTTCAGTTTTTGAATTCCTTTCAAATACTGTAAATACGGTGGATTCTGAGCGAAACTTATCCAACATTGAAGAGACTATAGCCATAAATATCTCGACTAAAATAGATGTTGTAGAGAATATTTATGTTGGCAAATGTTGTTCTCCTTTAGAACTGGAAATATATAACGCTCTTTTTCGCAAATTCAGAGATGTCTTTGCTTGGTCATACAGTGAAATGCCAGACATCGACTCGAGTATCGTTGAACACGAAATTAAGATGTATCCAGATGTCAAACCGGTACAACAACGGCTCAGGCAGGTGCACCCCAAGAAAGCTGCTGCCATTAAGGCAGAAGTTGAAAAACTTCTCCATGCTGGTTTCATCTACCCGGTTCCTCTAACCGGTTGGGTATCGAATATTGTCCCTGTTATGAAGAAACAAGGGACAATTAGAGTGTGTGTCGACTATAGGGATGTAAATCAAGCTTGTCCAAAAGACAACTACCCTACACCCTTCATCGACCAGATAATTGATGAATGCGCCGGATGCGAAATCTTTTCATTCATGGATGGATTTTCCGGGTATAATCAAATAAATATCCACCCACAGGACCAGTCAAAGACTACATTCATTTGTCCATGGGGCACATTTGCATATCAGAAATTACCCTTTGGTTTAAAGAACGCAGGGGCGACGTTTCAGAGGGCAATGAATTATGCCTTCCATGACATCAAGCACATCGTTTAACCATACCTCAACGACCTTCCGGCTCATTCGCGAAAGCGGACTGATCATCCGCAGCATTTAAGAGTGATATTTCTACGTTGCCGACACTACAAGATACGACTCAATCCACACAAATGTGTATTTTGCATCAGTTCTGGTTGTTTACTTGGCTTTGTAGTCTCCAAGGATGGGATTTGTCTCAACCCATGCAAGGTACAGGCAATCATAAATTTGCCCCCACCTTCAAATTTGATTCAGATTCAGAAACTCCAAGGGAAAGCAAACTTTCTGAGGAGGTTCATTCCAAATTACGTCAAACTTGCTAAAGGTTATACACGTCTTTTGAAAAAGGAGGTACCCTTCATCTGGGATCAGGTTGCGCAAGCTTCCTTTGATGCTTTAAAAGATTCCTTAATGAAAGCATCATTAATGTACGCCCCCAATTATCAAAGAAATTTTAACCTGTATCTGGCTGCAGCAGATACAACCATCGCAATGGTTTTAGTTCAAGAAGTCGATGGAATTGAACACCCTATATATTATTTAAGTAAAAACTTAAATGATACAGAAAGTAAATATTCTTATGTTGAAAAACTAGCGCTTGCAGTTGTTCAAGCGATACAAAGATTTCGACACTATGTCCTCTTTCGGAAAACTACCATTATGTCTGATTGCAACCCCATGACTTATATATTGTTGCGACAGTTGCTGGGGGGCAAATATTCAAAATGGATAGCAATCCTTCAAGAGTTTGATCTGGAATTTGTAAAATCCAAATCAAAGAAAGCTCTAGTTTTTGCAGAATTATTATGCGATCTCCCATCGTCGTCCAAAGATGAAACATCCAAAGAATCAATCGTGGATGAGAATTTGTTTCTGATATCCACAAGCAATGAGTGGTATGGAGATATAATAATTTATCTCCAAACCCAAAAGTTTAGGCCTAACACCTCTCACTCAGAACAGAAACGTATACGATACCAAGCAAAAGACTACATGATCATCGGTGATACACTCTACCGTCGTGGTGTCGATACAGTTCTGAGAAGGTGCCTCACCCATGAGGAGGCCGAGAAAGCCCTGAATGAGTGCCATTCAAGAGCTTGTGGGGGGCATCAATCTGGATATGCTACAACACAAAAAATCTTACGAGCAGGATACTTCTGGCC
The DNA here is from genome assembly GCA_031772625.1 of Pinus tabuliformis. Lineage (NCBI taxonomy): Eukaryota > Viridiplantae > Streptophyta > Pinopsida > Pinales > Pinaceae > Pinus > Pinus tabuliformis. The sequence continues at coordinate 1,107,745,075 of CM062820.1, read as the reverse complement.
AAAAATGTTCAAAGATTGTATAACCGCAGTCAGAAGTTGCCATGCTTGTCAAATTTTTGATAGCAAAACCAGAAGACCACCTGCACCTCTACAGCCAATATTTGTTGTTGGGCCGTTCGCCAAATGGGGCATCGATTTCATGACATGTAACCCCACCTCGACCGGGGGGCATGGGTATATTATAGTCGCCGTTGACTATTTTACCAAATGGGCCGAGGCGATGCCTACATTAGATAACACTGGTGAAACAGCTGCCCTTTTCTTTTTCAATCATGTAGTCGCCAGATTCGGCGTACCACAGGCTATAGTCACAGATCATGGATCGCATTTTCGCAATCACATCATGCTTGAATTAGCCGCCAAGCTAGGATTGTCTCACGACAGCTCTACTCCGTATTATCCGCAAGCCAACGGACAAGTTGAAGAAATCAACAAGGTTCTGAAGCGTATGTTGCAAAGGATGATCGGAGTTCACAAAAGAAGGTGGCACCTAATCCTGTACTCAGCCTTGTGGGCTTACCGAACATCGGTAAGGAATGCAACCGGGTTCACACCCTTCCAACTAGTATATGGCCTGGAAGCAGTCCTACTAGTCCAGTGCGAAATCTCGTCTCTTAAACTCGCAATCGATCTCCTCCCCGGAACTTCAGAAGAAGAGGCCTGTTTCTTGGAATTAATCCAATTGGATGAAACCCGCTGCGATGCTGCTTTGGCTAACGAAGCCCATAAGAAATGAGTCAAGGCGTAGTTCGACAAAAATGTCAAACCCCGTGTCTTCTTAGAAGGTGACTTGGTCTTGCTTTATGACCAAGAATCCGATAAATTGGGAGCAGGTAAATTTAATTCTTTATGGATGGGCCCCTATATTGTTAAATGAGTGTTAACAAAAGGAGCCTACGAGTTAATGGATTATGACGGAATTCCACTGGCGCAACCTCGTAATAGGTTGTACCTCAAGCTTGACTATGCTTAAATAGTAACCAATATGCTTTTGTTGTATTTTGTTTTCGCTAAAGTGTTCGTTTTGGTCGAGTAATCCACCTTTTTACATTTATTGCAGATGTCAAACCTTTTGGAGACATGGGTTGGATATGCCGACGGAGCGAGTCGTAGTTCGCGGAACCTGTCCTTCGCAGCCTGGGCCATTTTTGATCCAAGCGGCGAGTTAGTAAGTTTCAGAGGTGCATGTATTGGTCAATCAACGAATAACATCGCTGAGTATAGTGCGTTGATAGAAATTCTCTCTGATGCCATCACCCATGGTATACGCCGACTAATCGTCAGGCTAGACACACAACTCGTAATACTACAACTCAATGGTATATATTCCGTCCGAAACCCAGCTATTTATCGCATGTTCCTAAGGGTTAAGATTTTGGAAAGACAATTTGATTTTATTCAATACCAACATATTTCCAGAAACTTAAACACATTAACCGACTCATTAGCAAACTATGTGTTAGATAGACATTTGCAACATTTGTAAAAAGAAACACATCATCAATGTTTTACATGTGGATCATATAACTCAACCAGAATAAAACCCGAAAATCAAAATATATATATAGCTGTTTATGGTTTACATATAATGTTCTGTAACCAAGACAAAATCAGTCACATAACCCAAAAACTCAAAATGCTAGGGGTCACCCTAGTCTAATGATTCTTGTGATAGCAAGTCACAGCCTGTGCGATCATGCGTAAGAGACGAGTCCATCGTCTAGGCACGCCAGTAGTATGTCACTGTAACTGCAAAGGTAGCTCGTCGATCCTCACATCGGGAATACCGAGAGTAAGGCTCTCAACCTGCTCTTGTACAGCTGTAAGAGTCTCGGCCACATCAAGGTCACGAAGAATAACCCTCCCGGCAGCCTCTCCTGCTGGGACAACGGCTGGCACTCTCTGGCGAACTACTGGAAGAACAGGACCAACATCTGCATGTACACAAGAGTTTGATTAAAAGTCTTGATAGAATAAAGCACAAGGACATTATAAATAAAAACAGTAAACAGTGATATAGTCAAAGATTTTACCAATAGCGCCCCACTGCTCGCCATCCGGTAGTACTGAATCTGGATCACCCCGGAAATCCATGCCAGCATATGGATACTCGGCATAAGCCATCTCCTGCCGATCGAACCACCTGAAGAAGGTATCAGAAAAAGTAATCTGAGACTGACCAGCATGCCTAGACATGTGGTCAACCCATCTCTGCATACGTGGTTCAGTAGGAGGAGGTATGTCGAGTGCAATGTACTGCGGCTGCATCAGTGGTATCTTCTCCAAGGCAAAGGCGGTCAAAATAGAACCAAACCCAAAGTTCTTCAACTTCCCGTCCTTTATCTTGGTCAACTGACTCTTCATCACAAGAAGTACTGCATCACACCAGTTGAATATTTTCGGTTGGAGACACTCCAAGGCATGCTGCATATAGGACCTGTTGGCTACATGAAGAGATGCACTCCCGGCCATCCTACCAAAAGTGAACAGGATAGACCTGAGGGACCTATCAGCGACGTCTCGGATGATGATCTTGCCGTCTTTACTCGGCTGAGATCCTTCCCTGCAATATTGGCGGACATAATCTCTCACAGAGTCACTCCCTCAAGCCGAACCTGACAAAGAAATGGGGGCACCCCGCCACGACAAGCCAGTCAAGAAGTAAATGTCTAATGCAGTCAAGGGGATGGATTTTCCCCTAATCTGGAAAACTTGGTTGATAGGATCCCAAGCATCGAGCAAATACTGCAATAAGTTGATCTACTGTCTCATGCTAGAGATGCGGAAGAACTTCAGCAAACCACAGTTCCGCAGCGCGTTCACTGTAACAGGATCATGTAGGGAAATCATGTCCTCTTCTTCATGTTCTCGTTCTCGCCATGTAAGGGTCATTTTGCTCCAATATCTCTGCAAAAACAAACAAGAGAGGAGAATAAATCCTAATTTTGATGAGAAACAAGGAAAAATTTCACTAAAAACTGTGCAACAACTTTCCTTTCTGCGCCCAACGCACCTACACATGTGTTATGGATGCATTGAATGTCAAGTCACCTTCATGATGACTCACTTTCAACGCAGGTTTCGATAGGACTGGGGTGCGTTGATGGCAGAACGCTCCCATCAAACCCCAGGGGCTCAGAACAACAAGGAATGAAGCACAGAATGCAGAAAGGAAACCATGAAATGAAAGAGCTCACGTTTAGCTCCTACCTGGTCCAGACGGCACCGAGAATCGTCCACAGAATCTCCCGAAATCAACTGATGAAAATCAAGGGGGAAGAGGCACCTCCAAAGCTCCAACAAGCCAAGTTCAAATGAAATGGTAAAATGAGAGGTAAAAACACTTTTAAATTGCTTTGTTACGTAGTTCGAAGTAAAATATTAGCGTTTTAATCTCATTTTCAAGCAAATGTTGTCCATTTCTAACTAGTTTGATGCAGCAATTGAAGATACAGTACTATGTTTGAAAAGCAAAGCTATTTATTGTAAAAAATCAAAACAAGACCATGATATCGAGCAGTTTTAGCACATAGTTCATGCTCGTTAAAAAATAAGCATAAGATCGAGCAAGTGTTTCAACCCATGTTTAAGCTCGTTAAAAAATGAACTATCCTCCGGTAAATAACCACTGTGAATGTAACATTATCAGCCATTAAAGCCTTGGTCGTGTTTGCAACGTCACCTCCATATGATTGTTTACCCATTTTGAGGAACAACTGCGAAGAGTGATTTCACTAGCCATCCTTGTGACACTGCCGTGCTTGGAAAATTCCAACCCTTACCTGGAATCAGCTACTACCCATTTTATCACTCGTTCCTCAAAAGACGAGTCTTCTTTAAGCTCTTTTCATTTGACTCGTAAAATATGAAAATATTGCCGAGTTTTGGCCTTCCAGCTCGTTAAAGCAATCGGAAGTGCTATCCCTCCTCTAGATTTTAATCTTTTTGGACCTGAGGGATTATTACACAAAAAGATCGAGCGCTTGTTTTGTTCGGCTCGTTAAAACTATCGAAAATTCATCCCTTCTGTATTGTTTTATACTTTTTCGGACTTAAGGGATTATATGACGAAAAAGGACTTCCAGAGTTAACTTTACGTACCTTTTCAGACTCTCTAAAAATGAAAAGGACCGAGTTATCCTTGTCGTTAGACTCGTTAAAAAGATTAATAGCGACAAACTTGTCTTTAGACGAGAACGAGTTTCACTATCGCTAGGCTCGTTAAAACATAGCGATGGGTTTTCCCGAAGGGCAAATTATAGAACAAGCATATGTTATCCTCCTCAAGCTTGAAAAAAATAAAGAGGTACTGGTCAGTAATGACTGGGGAAAAATTGGGAAGAAACTCAAAGAACTTTTATTGGTAGCAATTCGCTCTTGAACATGACACTTCCACTCCGTGCCTGAGTCGGGTTGGGTTGTTTCATTCACCAGTCACATCACCATGGTCTCGCCATACCATCCACCTTTGGGGTAAATGCTACCAATCCATCACATAAGTGTTGCCGATATGTTCAAGAGAAGTCATCCAGAGAAGTCAACCGTGTCCCATCCACTACCATACATTATCCTTCATTCTTTCATGACCGCCACACTGAACCATATATCATCATATCGTTTTCACCTCCATCAAAATCATTTGCTCCGTTCCATGTCACTGATGTGGGATACATCAAGGCCCTCCTTTGATGAATCGCTTCTTGTCGACATCAGCTCATTAACCAAGAAGTTGATCTAGGAACACCCCCTTCAGTACTTTGAAGCTTGCATGCCTCAATGGCAAGTTTCTCACTTACGGCGACAGGTATACATCAATGACCTTCGACCGAAAGATTTTGCGTGGTGTTCAACACCAAGTCCTTTATTCACACCATGTGAATTGTACTGCAGTACCTTGAGGGTCATTATCATTATCGGTGATTCCTCTCGCGCTTGTTAACAGTTTACATCATTGACTGGTAATCAAGCGATGTCTTTCCGTGTTCGACTTCAAAACATTTCTCACATGGATCGACTTGTACTTAGAGTGAAGATCGGACGAGATTGAAGACCCCGGATCTAGTTTCATCCATCCGGGCTGCGATATACATTCAGGAAAAATAAAGACATTGACATGTACACCATTGCAGAACAGATAATCATCCTACCAAAAGGATGATGATTTCAGCAGAATCATCAGTCTACCATCAGACGATTGTCTGTCCTATGTACATAAAAATGAATTTATAAATCTGAGCATGGGAATGCCCGCCTCAGCTAGATCATGAAAACAGTATGAAAAATAATGTATTGTATTGTATCTTATTACAGGTCTCCTCCCAGCATTGAATGAACTTCGGATCCTCCTAATAAAGCATTTCCCCCGATAAACGGCCTCATACTTTAGGAGGCAACTGTTATAGAAATTTTTGTGCCTTACAACTTTGAGCATGAAATGTCCATAATCCAAGGGATCCAAAGTCCCTAAAGATGTTTTTACAGCTCCTAAAGGAACAAGGTCAACTAATGACAGCTTCTCCCAGAAGTTCTCCACCAAAAACCACTCAGAAACAGTCAATTCAGGATCAATTCAAGTGCTCCACTAGCTGCCTGCGTTGCAAAGCACCCCAGTACACTGTCTAGGTGTGTTGCAACGCACTTGAATGCGCTACCCAGGTGCATTGAGCGGGAAATGACAAGTGGCAGAGTCATTCAACGAGGTGGAAAGACCATGGAAGCTTCCAGAATCTTCTCCAGTGACACTTGCCTCACTGAATTCGACCAAGTGATGAGTAAGAGTCTCTCAGCCTCCAAGTGGAAGCAAGAACTGACAGAGAGAAGCCATAAGTCAAAACATAAGCTGACTCATCCTCTCTGCTTACATCTATATATGGATCCCTCATCCCAGAGATCCAGAGGCTGGAATTTTGTACTTTGCAGAGAACTGTTGTTGGTTTGAGATTGAGATTAGTACATTGGGTGATTTATGCTTTGTTGGAGGAGAGGAAGGGATTCCTTTGCTGGGAGGTAGATGCTGGATCGGGACTCACTTGGTTGTATCTCCTCTTGGACTTTATTATTCTATCAATAAACTATTTGAGTTTCTCCTATATGTTGTATACCAATGATGTTTTGTTATATTGCATGTTTAGCTTAATCTGATCCTGAGCTTTTTATGAATGTATATCTGTACCTTCGTGTAGTTTCTCTCTCTTGTGATCTTGCAGGAATTCGGTGAAGCTGGGTCGGTGAGGGAGCTGGGAGCTGGGAGCTACTAAAGAGAGGAGTGATTGGATCAACAAACTAGCGAAAGACACAGGTTAGTTAGATCCTTTCTCCTCATTTACATTTCATAAAGAAGAATACTCAAGTAAGTTTCCTTGTTTGTTGCTAAGGCACTATCACACCTTAGAGTGGGATAGGGGCATTCTAAATTAGATACTTTTCCCAACAACACATGGGTGAATGAATACAATGGGTGGATTCCACTTACAATACCATGGGTAAATTTCATAGGTGGATAAAATACCATGGGTGGATGCCACTTACAATACCATGGGTAAATTCCATGGGTGGATGCCATTTTCCATTTTGATCACCTCATAGGCCTTCCTCTGACTGCATGCACCACCTATACAATTCAGATGATTATACAACTAATAGTACATTGTCACTGAACTCCAATCTCAACTGGGGATTTATCAGATCTGGCATGCATGCATTATTTATGAGTGAATATTTAGTTTACTAGTTGATCATGCAAGCAACACCACTCTCCACTATAGATAGCACCACACTACTAGACCTCCCATTAGTTCCTCCAACAGTTGGAACTAGTTTAAATGAATTTAACTCAATTAAATTGAATTAATTAATTACAACTAAAAATAAGCTCAACCAGGGATCCTATAATGTAGGAGACACTCTACATGACTCTAGTTAGACCCTCAAATCGAATTAACTAAGCCAACTAAGTCAAATTAACTTAGTTAACTAATACAAGTTGTCATGAGATTTGGAATTGCAATTTTATTCCTAATTTAATTCAAGGACAAAATCAAATCATGATATTTCTTGATGCTATTTTCAACATTTCTTGTTGCAATTTTCAACACTCCCTCTCAACAAGAAATAGATTCACATATATCCCAACCTAGTACCTTTGGAATGTTCTGCATGAAACTCTTGTCAATGTTGCTATTGCTACAACAACATCTGCAACTAAAAAGCATCAAAACAAAATAAATTGAATCAACTATGCAACTGTTTATTGGGAAAAACTGTGTTGTTGCTGACTCTACTACTAAGCCTCCTACTCTACTATCAACACTGATCTACACTCCTCAGTATCTGACTGACACTGATCCTCCTCCTATTGAATACCCTGGGCCCTGTAGCAAGGTAATGATTCATGACACAAAAAACACCTCAATGGATCCTACCCAAATTTCTTCACTCTTGGGACTATTGCTTCACATCGTCCCACCTCTCACCTAGAGGTATGGATACATGTGCTCCCTCTGCCCACTTGGCTTGAAATTCTCCCCTTACTAGAGGTCTTTTCTTGAGTGGATGTCTCCACTCGGCCTCCTCTTTGCTTCTCCAATTGTGGCTGCTCCACAACTTGCTAAGGCTACTTCTAAGGTTGCATGTTGAGAGGTAATTCATGCTCCCTCTCAACCACCAAGTCTCTAACCTTTTCCTTACTCCTCAAGTCTTTGCATGCATCTTGTACCTCAAGAGCATACAAGTTCTTGACTCACACACCGATCTGTTTCACCTGTCCCATGATGACATGTCAAAGGAAAACATTTCCTTTGCTAAATATCACGTTGTAGCCATGATCTTCCAATACCGCGATAGAAACAAGATTGTTCTTTAGTCCTGGAAAAAAAAACACATATGTGAGTCTAAGAGGGGATCTAGAATCCCTCTGAAAAGTAACTTTACTGATACCGGTCGCGCTATACCTTCCATCATCTCCAAACTCAACGTTCTGCTTGAGGTCTTTCTCCTCCAAGTCATTGAAGAGATCTCTATTCCCTGTCACATGGAATGAGGCACCAATTTTGATATACCACATGTTTCCCATTACTATGCCTACCATGCATGCAATAAGAGTAAAATCAAGTTCAAATTGTGAAGCTAAAGCTTCACCTGTTGCTGCTATTGGAGGCTCCTTCTTACTTGCTTTTTTCTGTGGACATTTCATGGTGTAGTGCCCGAACTTGTGACAATGAAAACAATTGATGTTGGACAAGTCTTTCTCCTTGCCCCCCTCACCTTGGGACTTCTTTCCCTTAGCTTAATTTTCTTTGCTGACTAATGAAAAATACTCTTCTACTTCTTTGGATAAGGTCCCATATCTAGTGTTCCAATGAATCTCTTCTTGCACCAAGTCGGACCACAAACGCTCCCACTTTGGCAGCTTCTCCCTCCCATTTACTGATTCCTAGTAGTTATGCCAAATCTTGTGAAGGCCTAGAAGTGCTAGGCCAACCACATTATCTTCAACAACTGTAACACCGGCACTTCCAATCTCATCTTGACATTGGGTGAACTTGGTCAAGTACTTTGGTATTGTGTCGCCCTTCTCCATCTTGATATTCCTGAGCCTGTCCTTCAATGTTAGCTTCCCATGGTCATTGCTATTTTGAAATAGGCCTGTTAAGGCCTTCCACATTGCTTATGGAGTCTCCTTACCATGGAGGTTTGAGACAATATGATCTTGAACTCCTTCTAGGATAATACTTCTCGCCTTTGCAACACATTTTCTCCACTCTACCAGATATTGAGCATCAATTGGTTTAGGAATATCTTTGTCTATGAATTCCTTCAGATTGTTGTCCTCCAACACTGCCTTCATCCTGTCCTTCCAAGAAATATAGTTTGAACTACCCTCAAGGGTATATTCAAGTCTCAATCCGTAGAATGACATCTTGCAGGATTTGAAGTATGATACTGCAAATTTGATTTCACCTGCAAAAGACAACATCATATTCTCCTCTTCTATAGTGATTTCAGTTTTGATACCATGTAGAAATTCCTTGTATATTCAAACTGCTAATTTTAATATGCTAAAACAATAGACTTGAATCTACTCTACTCATTAGTGGAAACAATTTAAATTATCATGAAATCACGAATCATACAAGAGAAATAATTCAATCAATACATAACACAATGATTTCTTGGATTAAGCCACAACTAAAAACCCCTGCTATATGTATATTGCATTAGTCAGAAGATATGAGAATATTACAATGATTTGTTTAAGCTCGAGCAACCTATGCACTATCTCTATCCATCTCACTGCTTCATAAGCTAACTCTAGCCAATACTTAGCCAATTCTATTGCCTTCCAAGCTCCCATTTCCTTGCGCTATTCCCTTGGGAATTAGCCCCCTATTAATTAGGGAAATTCCTCAATAGGAATTGTGCAATCCTCATAGGTCTTCCTTTGACTGCATGCACCACCCGTACAATTCAAATGATTATACAAATGATAGTACATTGTCCATGAAGTCCAATCTAAACTGGGTCTTTCTCAGATATGAAATGCATGAGTTATTTATGAGTGAATATATAGTCTAATGGTTGATCACTACAGGAAGCACCACACTCCACTATAGGCAACACCAAACTACTAGACCTCCCACTAGTTCCTTCAACAATTGGAATTAGTTTAATTGAATTTAACTTAGTTAAACTGAATTAATTAATTACAAATCAAAATAAACTCAACCAGGGCACCTATAATGTAGGGAACACTCTACATGACTCTAGTTAGAACCTCAATTCGAATTAACTAAGGCAACTAAGTCAAATTAATTTAGTTAACTAATACAAGTTTTCATGAGATGTGAAATTAGAATTTTGTTCCTAATTTAATTCAAGGACAAAATTAAATCAGGATCTTTCTTGATGCTATTTTCAACATTTATTGTTGTAATATTAAACAATATCTTGGTAGAAGGTAAATTTCTTATTATTGTATTATATGTTGATGATTTGATTTTAACTTGTGATGAGAAACTAATCAGATATTGCAAGGGAATTTGAAATGAAGGAAATGAGTCTCATGCACTACTTCCTTGGGTTGGAACGATGGTAAGGCAATGGGGAAATATTTCTGTCTCAAGCCGAGTATCCAAATGAGATACTACATAGATTCCACATGGAGAGTTGTAAACCCATGGGGACACCTCTAGCGACCAACTTAAGGAAGGAGGATGCTAATTTAGGTGAAGAGGTGGATGCTACCATTTATCGACAACTAGTGGGTTCACTAATGTATCTTGTGAACACACAACCAGATATGTGCATTGCAGTCAATAAACTGAGCCAATATATGGTTAGGCCAACCAAATTATTTTGGGAGGCAACTAATCATGTTTTACGGTACCTCAGAGGCACTACCCAGTTTGGACTATGGTACAAATGTGTTGTGGGGAAAAATGCCTATGCAGGACGATCCTATCCACCTAAGGTGTGACAGTGCCTTAGCAACAAACAGAGACAACTATTCTGACATTTCTTCCTTTATGAATTAAGAATGAAGAGAGATAGATGGACTCACCGGTGTCTTCTGTTTGTCCCTCGATCCAGTCTCTCTTCTCTTGGAGGATTCCCAGCTACTTGCCTTCTCGCTCGCCCAGCTTCAAGAGGTTTCTGCAAGATCACAAGAAGAGAACACTACACAAGACATGGATTCATATTCATAACTAGTTCAGGATTAGAAATAAACCAAATACACTAATGTAATCATACATCAAGAATACACCAGCATATAGGAGAAACCAAGATAGCTTTATTGATGAATAACAAGGTTCAGGAAGAGATACAACCCAGAGGGCTCCAATCCAGCATCTCCTTCCCAGCAAATGGAATTCCTATCTTCACCCCCTTCAAAGCAATAAGCACCCAATAGTTCCAGTCTCAAACCAACAACAATTCTTTGCAATAACAAAATTCTAGCCTCTAGATCTCATGGAGGAGAGATCCATATATAGATGTTTGGAGAGAGGATGAGTCATCTTGAGATGTGACTAGTGTCCTCTCCCTCTGTCAGTTCTTGAGTCCACTTGGAGGTTCTTGCTTCCGCTTGGAGATTTGGAACCTCTTACTCATCACCAGTCGAATTCCCTGAGGCAAGTGTCATTTTGGAAGCTTCCTGGGTTTTGACACCTTGAGAAATGAGCTTGCCACTTGTCCACTCTCGTTCAGCGCAGGTAGCCAGTGTTCCAGTTGACATTCAACGCAGGTAGCCAGTGTTGGCTTTGACATTCAGCGCAAACAGCTAGTGTAGCCACTGAAATGATCCTGAATTGACTTGTTTTTGAGCAGTTTCAGGTGGAGAACTTCTGTGAATTGCTGTGGTTCGTTAGCCTTGTTCCTCTAGGGGTAGGAACAACATGTTTAGGGACTTTGGATCCCTTAGATTCTGGACATTTCATGCTCAATGCTGTAAGGCACAAAAATGTCTATAACAGTTGCCCCCTAAAGTATGAGGCTATTTATCGGGTGAAATGCTTTATCAGGGGGATCCGAAGTTCATCCAATGCTGGGAGGAGACCTGTAATAAGATACAATACAATACCTTATTTTTCATACTGCTTTCATGATCTAGCTGAGGCGGGCATTCCCATGCTCAGCTTTATAAATTCATTTTTCTGTACATAGAATAGACAATCGTCTGATGGTAGACTGATAATTTTGATGAAATTATCATCCTTTGAGTAGGATGATCATCTGCTGCAATGATGTACATGTCAATGTCTTTATCTTTCCTGAATATATATCGCAGCCCGGATGGATGAAACTAGATCCAGGGTCTTCAAACTCGTTCGATCTTCACTCTAAGTATAAGTCGATCCATGTGAGAATTGTTCTGAAGTCGAACATGGAAAGACATCGCTTGATTACCGGTCAATGATGTAAACCGTTAACAAGCGCGAGAGGAATCACCGATAACGATAATGACCCTCAAGGTACTGCAGTACAATTCACGTGGTGTGAATAAAGGACTTGGCGTCGAACACCACGCAAAATCTTTCGGTCGAAGGTCATTGATGTATACCTGTCGCCGGAAGTGAGAAACTTGCCATTGAGGCATGCAAGCTTCAAAGTACTGAAGGGGTTGTTCCTAGATCAACTTCTTGGATAATGAGCTGATGTCGACAAGAAGCGATCCGTCAAAGGAGGGCCTTAATGAATCCCACATCAGTGATACGGAACGGAGCTAATGATTTTATTGGAGGTGAAAACGATCTGTGACATATGATTCAGGGTGGCGGTCATGAAAAGATGAAGGATAATGTATGGCAGTGGATGGGGCACGGTTGACTTTTTCTGAACGACTTCTCTTGAACATATGGCGACACTGATGCGATGGATCGGTAGCATTACCCCAAATATGGATGGTATGGTGAGACCATGGATGTGACCGGTGAATGAAACAACCCAACCCGATTGTGGTACGGAGGAAAAGTGTCATGTTCAAGAGCGACTTGCTACCATCAAAGTTTTCTTTAGTTTCTCCCAATTTTTCCCCAGTCATTGCTGACCAGTACCTCTTTATTTTTGTCAAGCTTGAGGAGGATAACATATGCTTGTTCTATAACCTGCCCTTCGGGCAAGCCCATCGCTATGTTTTAACGAGCCTAGCGATAGTGAAACTCGTTCTCGTCTAAAGACAAGTTTGTCGCTATTTAATGATTTTAACGAGTCTAACGACAAAGATAACTCGGTCCTTTTCATTTTTAGAGAGTCTGAAAAGGTACGTAAAGTTAACTCCGAAAGTCCTTTTTCGTCATCTAACCCCTTGAGTCCGAAAAAGTATAAAACAATACAGAAGGGATGAGTTTTCGATAGTTTTAACGAGCCGAATAAAACAAGCGCTCGATCTTTTTGTGCAATAATCCCTCAGGTCCAAAAAGATTAAAATCTAAAGGAGGGATAGCTCTTCTAGTCGCTTTAACGAGCTGGAAGGCCAAAACTCGGCAATCTTTTCATATTTTACGAGTCAGATGAAAAGAGCTTAAAGAAGACTCGTCTTTTGAGGAACGAGTGATAAACAGGGTTAGCAGCTGATTCCAGGTACAGGTTGGAATTTTCCAATCACGGCAGTGTTACAAGGATGGCTAGGTGAAATCACTCTTCGCAGCTGTTCCTCAAAATTGGTAAACAATCATATGGAGGTGAACGATCGGCCAAATGAAAAGTGGAGGTGATGGTGCAAACACGACCAAGGCTTTAATGGCTGATGATATAACATTCACAGTGGTTATTTACTGGGATAGTTCATTTTTTAATGAGCTTAAACGTGGGTGGAAACATTTGCTCGGTCTTATGTTTATTTTTTAACGAGCATGAACTATGTGCTAAAACTGCTCGGATCTTGCATTTATTTTTTAACGAGCATGAACTGTGTGCTAAAACTTCTCGATATACCAGTCATATGATAAGAGTGTCTCATCAAGATTCTATTTTTTATGGAGATTCATCTCACTAAGCTTTGCTCCGTATCCTTTCTTTATGCAAGTTAGGAAACGGCTAACCCAAAAAACAGATAAATAACCGCTCTTTGCTTGCACTCCAAAAGGTTTGCATGCCCCCAGGTATAAAGTACGATTTCAAGGTTACCCCTACTTCATTTCCGTCAAAACTTTCATTTCACCGAGAGAGGCCTACCTCTTTCAGGTTACCCAAAGATTGTTTCGTTAATCTTTCAAACAAAACATTTCCTCGGCAATGTCTACCGAAATAGACAAAGGTGAGTGAAAAATAGTTTATTTCACTCACATAACTTTGACAAAAGAATCTTATTCTAGAATAACCCTCTTCCTAGACGGACGGGGTACAGACTAGTCATATTCTCCCACGGAAACCTACCCTATACCCAAAGTTTCCCTGCCAAAACAGACCAGGACGCATGCCCCCTGGGTTCCAGTCATATCCTCCCGGATTACTCGCGCTCATCAGGAGGACGGACCGTGGGTTGAGACACTTCTTGCGTGAATAGACCATTTAGGGATGGTACATGACTATTTGCGATGCGTGATCTGGGAAATGAAAGTTGGTCCACGAGCTTGACCACTCTTCCTTCATGCGGAAAACACATTACTCTAAAGAGTGAGGAGACAACAGCTCCCATGCAATATATATAGTCTCGTCCAAGGAGTAGGTTATAATCCAAGGGTCCTTGAATGACCATCACGTTCATTTGAACGGTCTTCCCTTTCAATGTTATAGGCACATTGGGGAGGATCCCTAAAGGTCGACTGGTTCCTTTATCAAAACCCGATAGATTTCTCATTTCAGGTAAAAGCACTGGCGAACCAAGTGCTTTCCAAGCAATAGAGGAAAGGATACTCACAGATGCCCCCTCATCAATGATAGTGCCAGCCATTACCATTCTGTATATTTGAACGATAATTCTGAATGGTATGCTTGCTGGCAACCGGGGTCTGCCTAGTTGGTTCCAATCAAAGGACACAACCAGGTTGCTTGGTGGTGGGACCGAATAAATGGCCGGATATCGCTCTGACGAACTTCCTTCCTGCGATAAAGGAATGGGGGCATTGCCCCCTTGTTCATCAGAGTCAGTGTTGATGAAGAGAAATTGGATGGTGTCGTCTTTATTCTCCTCTGTGATGGTATCATTCGAAGATAGAGCCTCTGAAGGCAAAACCGGGTCAACTGCCGTATCAACCTTTTGACTTTCGTCAGGCATAGATCCAGACGGTTCATCTTCAATGATAGGTGCTTCGGCTGACCACCTGGGCGGGCTAGCCGGGTTCTCAACTAGTGAAGGACTTGGCATGAGTTTTTGATATCCAGAAGGAAGTTGCGCTCGTAAAATCGGGCGATCTTCCAAAACTCTTTTCGCCTCGTCTAAGAAGGGACAACGGTGGATGGCGTGATCGCCTTCACACAGTTTGCAGGGAAATCTAGCTTTCCCTCTCTGTCTTGGGGCTTCACTTTCACTAGTTGACGGTGAGCAGTCAACATGGCTATCAGAGGTTGATGCTACCGAATTGTGCAAACGGGGAGACCAGTCCCTTAGTATCTGAGGGATGCAGGGACAATCTCTGTGGAAGTGGTCTCCCTTGCATATGACACATGGCGATTTAGGCCTTGTCAGTGCTGTGTGTGGATTTTTGTCAGAAGACACTTGTTTGCCCCCAGTCGCCTTTGTCTCCTTCTTCTTCTTCTCTTTCTTCTTCTTTTCCTTCTTCTCCTTAGGAACTTGGTTTTTTGTTTTACCAGTTCCGTCAAGCGAAGAGGAAGGAGGAGAGGAAGAGTTAGATGAAGTAGAAGGCTGGTTAGCAACTCTAGTCTGGTCTAACTGTTGACTCGATTGTTCAGGAACAGTGGTGGTTTGAACGACGTTGGTTGAAAAGAGCCAGACCGGCAGGCTAATTTTCAATCTTGGAAGCGACAATGTGGCCATATGGGGCACACCAACATCTCCCCAAGAGGAGAAGGGACTAGGATTTCCACCAAGGGGAATTCCTTGGTTGGTGTGCTCCATTTTTTCAACCTAACGATCAACGTAGGAATAAGGGGTGATTGTTCCATTTAAAATAAATTTTAACGATGCTTTAGACACAACTTGCTTTTTCAGTTTTAAAGAGTCAAGAAAAAGCTAAAAATGAATCTAGTCTCCTTCGATGTTTTAACGAGCCCGAAGTGACAAATGCTCGGATGGACTTTTTCTGTTATAGAGTCTGAAAAAGGCCAAAAGAAACTGCTCTGGAGTTCTAGGCAGAGGGTGTGCCAAACTTTTCGCAAAACCGCAGAATACTTTTTAGGGTACGGGCGGTCGATCTTCCTGAATGTTGTGTTCAGTGCATTGCGATCAGTAGGGCGGCCGACACGGCTTCCTAAGGATAAAGGTTTTATTCCTATAGGGGTCTCCCAATATATACGCGACGGTACGTGGGAGCACAATCCGTACTGGCGCTATCGTCCCTCAGGAGGAATCACCCACCATCCACGAGATCGACAGTCACCAGGCTTAACGACGTCGGAACACGTCTCTAGCCTAGACCTCTATGTTGTGCGTTATGTTACAAAGCGTTGTTAAGTTCATTCAATTTATTTTAGGTTGATCTTTTTAAAGTTTGCCTTTCAAGGTTCACCACGAGATGTATGATACAAATTCCTAAATGCAGTCTAAAGATGATAAGCAAGCTTTATATCTTTTCAACTTTGAAAATCCTAGCTACTAAGGGAAAAGAAAGACACCATCTTTTCTCAAAGAGCAATCAGCACACTCTAATGCACTTTTCCTAAATCAAGCATGCAAACTATCAAAATGCAAATGCACAATGCAGGTGTTTGTTTTCCGCTTTCTTAGTGTTGATGCCTACAAAAGAAAGCTTTTTGCACAACTTTGAATTTGCTGTCAAATGAAAAATACAAACAAGTTTACTTTTTCGAAATCAGAAAGGGTAGAAGAGATTACAACACTTAACGATTTTCGAAATAAACTTTTGTTTCGACACTTTAAAAGAGACAAACTCAAACCAATAAGCAAAAGCAAATGTATAATCAACTGCAAACAGCCAATGAACTCTCTCCTAAGATCACAATCAACAGATCTGAATCAAGGGCTACAGGATGATTACTTCACTCATGCAAAGGAAGACTGTAAATGACGCCACAAACACATAAAAACACTCACAGTCTTTTTGTACAAAAGGAGGCAGAATCTAAGCAGAGAAAAGGAGTTATCAGACTGGTACCTATGTTGGTTACAGGCTGCAAAAATCAGAGATCAAAACAAGGCAAAACAGAGCAGAGAACCCCAGCTGCACAAGAGCAAACTGGTTCAGCGCAACCTCAACACAGGGGTTTTGACATTCAGCGCAGGTAGCCTTCATGGGACCTGCGTTGAAATGCAGAATCCCTTCACTGGGTCTGCGCTGAAGGAGAAACTCTCGTTTCCCACAGGTTTTGGGTCACAGATTGCTATTTAATCAACTGTTTCAGGCCAAATAAAAGAAACAAGTAAGGTACAATCAAAGGGATGCTTTGAGGGGTACTAAGATCTATCACAAGGATCATCAAATCATTTGTGAATCCATTGTTCAGATCATAGACAAGTCCAGTGATTGGATCAAAGCAGCAACTGTCTACTTTGCATCCGGGAAAAGCAGATGCAGTTCGATTGTTGCTGTCAAGTCTATGAAGTAAACAATGATAGAAACACAAATAAAATGACTAAACAAATGTCCCTAGTGGAGTCGCCAATTTGTTTTGGGGAAAAATGCCTATGCAGGACAATCCTATCCACCTAAGGTGTGACAGTGCCTTAGCAACAAACAGAGACAACTATTCTGACATTTCTTCCTTTATGAATTAAGAATGAAGAGAGATAGATGGACTCACCGGTGTCTTCCATTTGTCCCTCGATCCAGTCTCTCTTCTCTTGGAGGATTCCCAGCTACTTGCCTTCTCACTCGCCCAGCTTCAAGAGGTTTCTGCAAGATCACAAGAAGAGAACACTACAGAAGACATGGATTCATATTCATAACTAGTTCAGGATTAGAAATAAACCAAATACACTAATGCAATCATACATCAAGAATACACCAGCATATAGGAGAAACGAAGATAGCTTTATTGACGAATAACAAGGTTCAGGAAGAGATACAACCCAGAGGGCTCCAATCCAGCATCTCCTTCCCAGCAAATGGAATTCCTATCTTCACCCCCTTCAAAGCAATAAGCACCCAATAGTTCCAGTCTCAAACCAACAACAATTCTTTGCAATAACAAAATTCTAGTCTCTAGATCTCATGGAGGAGAGATCCATATATAGATGTTTGGAGAGAGGATGAGTCAGCTTGAGATGTGACTAGTGTCCTCTCCCTCTGTCAGTTCTTGAGTCCACTTGGAGGTTCTTGCTTCCACTTGGAGATTTGGAACCTCTTACTCATCACCAGTCGAATTCCCTGAGGCAAGTGTCATTTTGGAAGCTTCCTGGGTTTTGACACCTTGAGAAATGAGCTTGCCACTTGTCCACTCTCGTTCAGCGCAGGTAGCCAGTGTTCCAGTTGACATTCAACGCAGGTAACCAGTGTTGGCTTTGACATTCAATGCAAACAACTAGTGTAGCCACTGAAATGATCCTGAATTGGCTTGTTTTTTAGTAGTTTCAGGTGGAGAACTTCTGTGAATTGTTGTGGTTTGTTAGCCTTGTTCCTCTAGGGGTAGGAACAACATGTTTAGGGACTTTGGATCCCTTAGATTATGGACATTTCATGCTCAATGCTGTAAGGCACAAAAATGTCTATAACAAAATGGACAAAAGGAGTGAATCTATGTGGCTTCATAGATGCAGATTGGGCAGGGAGTTCATCAGCCTGGAAGAGTACATCAGGTGGAATTTTTAGTGTTGGGTCTACAATTGTTTCTTGGTGCAACAGGAAGCAAATATATTTGGCACTTAGCTCAGTAGAAGCATAATACATGTTTGCAAGTCAAGCAACATGTGAGGTGATTTGGATGAGAAAGATACTTGTTGGGTTGTTTGGTCAGATGATGGATCCAACTATTATCTACTATGATAATTAGAGTTGTATTAAGCTCTCTAGAAATCCTATATTTCATGATCGATCCAAGCATATAGATATTCAAAATCACCATTTACGAGATTGTGTGCAGATGTGGATAATTTTTCTACACTACATTCCGATAGAGGAACAAGATGCTAACATTTCGAAAAATTCCTTTTCAAGAGGGAAGTTCAAGTTCCACAGGTGCAGGATAGGGGTGGTTGATAATCCCTTTCTTGCTGAGAGGGAGTGTTGAAAAATGCAATAAGTAATTATCAATTTTATTTTGTCTTAGTTAAATTGAGAAAATTAAAATTTCCACATCAACAAACAACTTGGATGCAGTTAAATTATGTGACATGGTTTGTGTCACCCAGTTTACTTAGTAAATTCGATTTGGAGGAGTTAGAGTTCAGTTAAGAATGTGTGATTGCTAATTTGTAGCAACCAAAGTCAGTTGTCTCAAGTTGTTTTTCAATTAAACTAGTTCCAATTGTTGGAGGAACTAGTGGAAGGTCAAGTTTGTGGTGGAACTTTAGTCAAACTTAGTGATCATCTAGTTAACTGATCAATCAAGCCTAAAATAGCTAATACATGTAGATAATTTGGGTTCCCCAACTGTGGTGGAGATTCCAAGGTAGTGTAACATCAGTTGTAGACTAGTCTTGGGTGTACAAGTGTTGCATACAATCCGATGATCAACCTTGGGAATTGCATAATCCATTTTGGAAAATTTCCTAAATAATAGGGGCCTAATTTCTCAAGGAATTGCACAAGTAAATAAAGGCTGAAGAAGAGGAAGAAATTTACAAAGTTTGGGTCTGAGCTTCTGTAACAACCTTGGTAAAAATTCCATGTAATAAAGTAATAAATGCAAAATAAGACCAAGGTCATGGGACATGTATTCTAAGATGAATATTGGGAAAAATATCTTAGTGTGAGTGTTCATTTGGTTTATTATGGCTAAAGGAATTTGGCAAAGGTAATGGCAAAGGCTTTGAAAAGGCAAAGTGACATTAACTGGCATTTTATTTATCAAAATAAAGGAAATTAGGAGAAAATGATGGTGAAAGGTCACAAGTTGCATGTGAGGAGGAAAATGAAGGAAAATAATGGAAAATTGAAGAAAATAGAGGACTCATTAATAAAAAGGTTTCTAAGGATCAATTGGTGGTTTTTTGTCAGTTCAATTTTAGAGCTCTCTCTCTATTCTCTCTCTCTCACTCTTGGACACTTAGAACATTCTTGGAGCACTATAGAATTGGATCAAGGAAATAAAAGGAAGGAAAAATAAGGAAAAGGGAAACAAAGATCAAGAAATGAAGAGCATGATCAAGTAGATACAATGAGATTACTTGTAGGTATCAATTTTCATGTGTGATTTCCTTGCTAGATTTGGCATGCATGGTACATGCATGTGTGTATTTGGTTCTTTTGATGTCATTGGCATGCATTTTTACAAGTGTGATAGTGATCTTTAGCCTTACCTTTCCATTTCCAAATAAGCATGGTGTGATGGTGGTCTCTCTTATTTGGTTGAGTAGGATTACCGAATGAGATCAAAGTTGAGTGAGGTGGTCTCTGAAAGAAAGAATATAAGGCCTAGGAATCCCTAGACCAGAGAAGGCGAGATTACTATAAATCCTAGAGGTGTATGCCATCGATCATGCCTAAGAATCCTTGACTAATGAATGGTGGGATATATGGTAAATCTTGAAGGGTGGAGTATTGATTATGCCTAGGAATCCTCGACCATTGTATAGAAGGATATACAATAAAGCCTAGAGACTAGAAGACATGAAAATTCCTCATGGTGTATGTTGGAGAGGTAAATCCCCTCTACGGATAGAGGCGATCCCTACTAGCCCAGCAAGGGTCTAGCAACAATCAAACAATGCTGCTATGCATGTTCCTAATTACAATTAAACAAGAGGTAAAGAGCACCTACTTGGATTCCCGCGCTGTCGTTTGACGAAGAGATGTTGCCTTCGCTCCTTCGCTTCAGTTGGTCACGATCCCTCGCGATCTCCGCGAATAGATACCTGCACACACGAAGAGGAAACAAACGCAAGCGTGAAATCTAGTAAAAGCAACCATACATCGGTCAGAAAAGATGTAATTCACATTTAACCATTGCAAGTACAAATGAGAATGGAACAATAATAGCAGTCATCTATTATTAATCAGAATAGAGAAGAGTACAACCAAATGTTCTGACGTCGGTAAACTTCTCAGGAGGGGCCGGTCAGCATGTATCTCAAGCATTCACCTTTGAGGATGATTCTCCCAAGACAAACAACTCTCTCTCACACACAAGCAACACAAAACAACCTTCCCTAAGCAATCAATCACTTCCACACTTAGCACACCAAATACCTATAGTAGCAGCAATCTGAGCACTATAAGCTCTATACAATCCAAGCTATGTCTAACTAGCTGCTCATGGTAATGGTGGAAGTATATGTAGGAGAAGGAGCCTCCTAAAAGGGTGGAAGGATGAGCTTATCTTCAAGGGAAGTGGTTGCAAAGGGTCGAACAGACATGCCAGAGAAGGGAGTCGACATTCACAAAGCTAACAACCAAGCCTGGAGTTATCTGGAAGGCTGGTTGTTCGAACAAATTCGCCCAAACTGGATCAGCGCGGATTATGAGGTAACTGACGCGATGTCGCCGCGTCTACATAACTGGGACAGTCATGTCAGCGCGGAAGAACACGGGAAAGGCGCGCTGGCGACCAGCGCGGAAAAGTGATGTCCTTCCGAGCTGGCAGCGCACGGAATACACTATGGAGCGCCAGTCATCGCGGGTATTTTGCAAACAGTCGCGCTGATGAATAAAACTTTAGAAAAATGGGTTTTTGGGCCAGTTCAGAAGGCATGAACTTAGTGATTGGCACAGCAGGGTGACTGACAGGAAGGCAGTGACAAATTACTGTGTAACAGATGCCCCCTAAAGCATGAAGACCGAGAGAGTGGGAGGGGTGAAATGCTTTACGACACACGCCGAACTGGAACACCACCAGGAAGGACCGAAATATCTCTGATAATCAAGTACATGCAGTCTAGGCATGGGCGCAGCCATCCAAAAAGACATGTGAAAAGGTCTGTGGAATGGACGCAACCACCCAGCTAAAGAGACCATAATAATGATAAGGTATGGTCGCAGCCATCCATGAAGACTCAGGTATGGGCGCAGCCATCCATCAATGAGTCATGTAATGATCATCCACAAAATCGCAACCTGGACCATAACAGACAGGGATCCAGGGTCTTGCGCTCCGTCCCAATCCGAACAAAGTACAAGTTCAAGCATGTGAATATATGGGTTGAAGTCGAACATGCATGAACATCGTCTGATTACCAGTCAATGATGAAAACTGTTAACAGACGCGAGAGGCACCACCAATAATGACAATGGCCCTCAAGGTACTATAGGTACAATCCGCGGCATGTGAATCAATGAGCTGGTGTCGAACACCCACGGAATCATTCGATCGGAGGCCAATGATGTAAACCTCGCGTCGAACATGAAGAACCTGCCATTGAGGCATGCAGGCTCTAAGGCACCTGAAGGGAGTCTCTAAGTCACCTTCCCGGATAATGAGCTGAAGTCGACAGGAAGTGACCTTGATCGAAGGTGGGCCATAATATTTCCCACATCATCGACGCGAGACAGAGGAAAAATGATTTGTGTGAGATAGCAGATGAGGTTGTATTATTGCAGAGGTCAACTTCTCTTGAACATATCGGCGGCACTGTAGCGGGTTTGGCAGTATTTGACATCAAATGAGCAAAGGGTATAGTGATGATGGCAATGGGCAGATGAGAGGTCGAATAAGATAACCCAAACCCACGGAGGCCAGTGAAAAACAAGATGAGATGGTCCCACCCAGACACGAAGCAGAAGAGTGCCATGTTCAAGAGCGACATACTGCCGACACGACTATGATTACAGTTCCATTTTCCCCACCATTTCTGGCAGGTACCCCGGTTATTTTTGGATGACAAGCTTGACGGGGATAGCATATGCTCGAAGAGTGTCATTTCGACAATATCCGATGTCATCAAGTGTTTAACGAGCCTGACAAAGGAAAAACTCGGCGTCTTTTCTTGTTTAGAGAGTCTG
Organism: Pinus tabuliformis; assembly: GCA_031772625.1. NCBI lineage: Eukaryota > Viridiplantae > Streptophyta > Pinopsida > Pinales > Pinaceae > Pinus > Pinus tabuliformis. The sequence goes on along the minus strand of CM062820.1, from coordinate 1,107,722,405 downwards.
AAAAGACAGCGGAAAAGGAGACTCCAGGGGGGTCCTTTTTCGTACTGTTGTGTCTCTCGAGCCCGAAAAAGTATAAAACAATGCCCGAAAGAACCGCCCGACCATTACGATCGAGGAGTACTTTTCGTAAATAGTGTTTTTGACCTGAAAAAGTAAAAAAGCGGTCGAAGACACGTCGTTTTAGAGCCAATAACGAGTGCGAAACGACAAACACCCGGCAATCTTTTTAAGTTACACGGTCAAAAAAAGAGCTTTAAAGGCGACCGCCTCTCATTTTTTAACGAGTCGAGAGGGGGACTCGGCAATCTTTTCATCTTTAAACGGTTAGAAAAGAGCTGAAAGCAGACCTCCATTTTTATTTTCTTTAACGAGTCAAAAAGGGAAAAATACTCGGCAATCTTTTCACATTTTACGAGTCAGAAAAGAGCTTAAAGGTGACTCGTCCTAGAGGAATGAGTGGTATAAAAGGTAGCAACTGGTTCCGGAGATGGTGGAACTGCTCAAAACATGTAATGGTCAAGAGGCTGGCTAATCAAAACCACTCATCGCTGCGGTTCCTCAGGAAAGGATAAACAACCAAGTGAGAGCATATGATCGGCCAAAGAGATGGTAGCAATGGAATGAAACAACCAAGGCTCATCTAGTAGAATTCAGTGGATAAAAATGGCAATCACGAGATGTAAATCGGGTATGGGTTCATTTTTACACAAGCTTGAACCATGGAGAACTCTGCTTGGATTCGGTTTCATGTTTACACAAGCTTGAAACGAAAAACTATGCTTGTTATAAGTTCGCATGCCCCCAGCATAATAACGCAAATCGAGGTACATGCCCCCCAAGCTTCATTGCATTCAACAAAGTGGATGGAATGAAGGTTCACTCTCGAGATCGATGAAAGACTCGACTTGTATTTTACGAGATCTTAATCAAAAGACTCGATTTTGAAAGGGAGGTGTTTCATTGTTTTAATGAGGTTGACACAGTAAAAGAACTATCCTCATAACCCTTGTTTCATTTTTTAACGAGCTTGACACAAGAGCAGGAACTATGCTCCACTCCTTGTTTCGTTTTTTAACGAGGTAGACACAAGATCAGAACTATCCTCGGACTAAGCCTAGTTTCATGTTTTAAGGAGCTTGACACCGGAAAGGAACTATGCTCCATTCAGACCTAATTTCATTTTTTAGGGAGCTTGACATAGGAAAGTGAACTATGCTCCGCTCGAACTTCATCATAATGAACAGGAAGTCGGGGCTTCCAAGAGTGGCGCTCCCGGTGGGAGGTCAATATCTTGGAAATCAGGACCTAATGCCCCTAGGACACTATGCACGATGGTGTCATCACGGGGTACGGGCACGGGGTAGGTGGCCACATAGTTGATTTGCGGCGAGGCAGATGCAACTTGTGGATGAAAGCCAGGAGGGAAGGACGAGTGCGCCGGAGGGGCTTGTGGACGAACGAATGATAATTGATCGAACGTCACGATTCTTCCATCGTGTGGAAAACAAACCACACGGAAAAGTGAAGAAACAAGGGCTCCCATGGCATACACATAATCACGACCAAGGAGAAGACTGAAGTCTAAAGAACCTTGGGTAACTGAGACGTCTATATAGACGGTCTTGCCTCCCAAAGTAATAGGAAACTGTGGAAGGATCCCTAATGGTTGACTCGTTCCTCCGTCAAAGGCAGTGAGATTCGGTGCGACAGGTACAAGCGATGGGGAACCCAAAGCCTGCCAAGTAGTAACGGGCATAAGACTAACCGATGCGCCTTCATCCAACACAGTGCCAGGCAGCGCCATATGGGAGGCATAGGCGGTGACCCAGAAAGGCACATGGGATGGAAGGGGAGGGGTAGTCAAACAACTCCAATCGAAGGAAATGACCGAACTACTTGGTGGGGGAACCATATGGGTGCCCCCCTGCTCGGAAGGAACCGACTCTGAATTCTCCGGAGAGGTTGCAATAGGAGAACCTTTATCAAGCTCAGGAGAATCTGAGGAGACGAGAAGAATATGAGAATTTTGCTCTTCCGAAACAGAGTGGTCGACAGGAGGTGGACTCCAGTCAACACTATTTCCGACCAATGGTTGGTCTGGAACAGGCTGGACACAGCCAGGTTCGGGAAGAGGGGCCTGGACAAGAGAAAAATGTGAACCAATCTCATTGTCGGGAGGCGAATGATCTGCAGCTGCAGAAAGACATTGATAACCAGCGGGAAATGGATTCGGAGGAGCAGCAAGACTTTCCAACACAGCAGAGGCTTTATCCATGAGTGGACAAAGGTGAAGGGGATGTTTTCCTTCACAAAGTCGACAGGGGATTCGAAGCTTCCCTTTCTCCTTACCATTCCCAACTGATGAGGTAGCATCGCCATGATCATCAGTGGACGATGAAGGGCGGGCCGAATCGTGAGACCAAACTTCTAATACCCTGGGAATGCCAGGACAATCACGAAGAAGATGGTCTTCCTTGCATAATCGACAAGGAAACTTGACCTTCCGCCGAGGAGCAGAAGGTGACCCGACTTCAGGTATACTGGAGTGGATAGCTGGACTTGAGGGGGGGACTGTGTGTCTAAGCTCTCCCTTATGAGACTTCCTCTTCTTGGTCTTCTTCTTCTTCTTCTTAGCCACCTGGTTATGCGAATCGAGACTTTCACCAGGCGAAGTCGAAGATGAGGACGTAGAAGTAGGGGTCGAAGGGGAGAGGTCCACCTTAGGATCAACATGATGTTGTTCAGGTGGAGGGACTGATGGACTAACAGCCGATACGGTAGGGACCAAAGAGGTTGAAAACAACCACACAGGCAACCCGACAGTCAACCCTGGTAGGGACAACGTCGCCATATACGGAGCACCCACATTCCCAAGAGGAGGAAATTGTCCTGGATTCCCATCAGAGGGGGAACCTGGGTTAGTGAATCCCGGAAAAGTTGCCATAGCAAACAAAAACGAAACCTACTCAAGCTAACGCACACAAAATCCAACCAGGTGATGTTATCGTGGCCGAATAAATTTTTAAAACACAGGAACCAAACTTGACCTTTTCATGTTTCAAGAGTCGAGAAAAGGACGAAAAGATGACTCCAGTCTCCTTCGAATGTTTAATGAGCACGAAGTGACAAGACACTCACAGGCACCTTTTCATTTAGGGAGTCCGAAAAGGATCAAAAGTGACTGCTCTGGAGACTCTAGGTATAGGGTTTACCAGGCGATCCGTAAAACTGCTTATACACCTTAGCAATCGTATGAGAGCCAAGGACTTTCTGTACTGCAGTCAATCTTCCCGAATGCCGTGTTCGGTGCGTTACGGTTCACAAGGTGGCAGACTCGGCTTCCTATGGATAAAGGATAGGAGCCTAGTGGGGTCTCCCTATATACGCGACGGTACGTGGGAGCACAGTCCGTGTTAGACCACTATCGAGTCACAGAAGGAGGAATCACCCAACCATAATGTGAAACGACAGTGACTATGTTTAAAGACGCCGGAACACGTCTCTAACCTAGACCTCTAGATATTTGCGTTTAGTTCCAATGCATTTTTAGGTTAATTCAGTTCATTTTATAGTTGATCTTGAGTTTAAGTTTCGATTTCAGGTCCTATCGTATGTTCTCTCACAATTACCTAGATGCAAACTACATGCCAAAGAGAATCATTTTGTTCGATGAATTCTAGCTATGGAAGAGTAAAGAGATTTCAATCAAACAAAACAAACACAATCAATCAAGCGGCCTAATGCAACTAAAAGCGAGGAAAGGAAACTTTTTCTTTTGAAAATGCAAATCAATGAAACATTCTTTTCCTTTTCAATTTTTTTTAAAAGTAAAGCCACTAGTTTGATTTTCTTTCAGTGACACAAAGCATCTAAAATAATTTGGAGGAACTAGAACACCAAGCAAAATGAAATTGCCTAATGAAAGCACACAAAGTTCCCAAAACACTTCGACAAAGGTTTCCAAATCAAAAGGAAAACTAAGTTCTGCACGAGCTATGTGATCTAAGCTCGGCGATTCAAGCAAGGAGAAAGCGAAAAACACTCGGAAACACAACCAAAAGCACTTCAACAATCACTGAACAAGTGCATAAACAATTCTGAAGTTGGCTGGTCAAACAAGCAAACAAGGTCCCTACGGAAGGCTTGACACACACACGACCACTAGATACCCTAGGGCTAGAGTGCATAATCAATAGAAAAGGGCAAACACCCGAGGGATGAGAGTTACAACCAGTCAATTGGAGACTCAAAACCATTCAGCAATCGAAAAAGTGACGGTGTAAACACAAACCAAGCAGCGAAAGCAAAAGGGAAGGTATCTGCAAAACCAAAAACTAAGCAAAAACGGAACCCTATGGATCCAGACTCCGCAATCAAGGAGTTCAGAGTTCAGACAGTGAAAAGCAAGTCACAAAACAGGTGGAGAGAAGAAGGGATAGTCAAAGCAAGAGGTTCAGGAGGCTAATTTGGTCAAAAATGAACTTTACAGGACCAGCGCGGGTAGCCTTCAGCAACTCGGCGCTGACAGGAGAAGGCCTGTAGCAACTTTGCGACGTCATCGCGGAAGGACAAGGATAAAGCGCGCTGTCTCAGAAAAACGAGGTCAGCGCGGAAAGAAACCACATAGACGCGATGACACAGATCACAAAGAAGTGGGGGCGCGATGCCGGCGCGGAAGGACATGAGTAAAGCGCGCTGTCTCTAAAAACGAGGTCAGCGCGACTGTTAGACGTAAAGGCGCGATGAAAAGGATACCAAAGGAACAGGGGCGCGATGCCAGCGCGACTGTTCTAAATTAAAGCGCGCTGAGGATGAAAAACAAGCAAAGCCAACGCAAAAACTTCCCAAACCAAAGGCAAGAGCCTTCTAACAATCAAGACACTTCCCAGATGTACCCAGAAAGTTTATAAACAGAGAGACAATCCCAGAATCTTGGAAAAAGAGACCAATCAAAGTCAAACACAAAAGTGGACTCAAGAGACAAAAAGGATGTTCCCCAGTGGAGTCGCCAAATTGTTGGAGAGGTAAATCCCCTCTACGGATAGAGGCGATCCCTACTAGCCCAGCAAGGGTCTAGCAACAATCAAACAATGCTGCTATGCATGTTCCTAATTACAATTAAACAAGAGGTAAAGAGCACCTACTTGGATTCCCGCGCTGTCGTTTGACGAAGAGATGTTGCCTTCGCTCCTTCGCTTCAGCTGGTCACGATCCCTCGCGATCTCCGCGAATAGATACCTGCACACACGAAGAGGAAACAAACGCAAGCGTGAAATCTAGTAAAAGCAACCATACATCGGTCAGAAAAGATGTAATTCACATTTAACCATTGCAAGTACAAATGAGAATGGAACAATAATAGCAGTCATCTATTATTAATCAGAATAGAGAAGAGTACAACCAAATGTTCTGATGTCGGTAAACTTCTCAGGAGGGGCCGGTCAGCATGTATCTCAAGCATTCACCTTTGAGGATGATTCTCCCAAGACAAACAACTCTCTCTCACACACAAGCAACACAAAACAACCTTCCCTAAGCAATCAATCACTTCCACACCTAGCACACCAAATACCTATAGTAGCAGCAATCTAAGCACTATAAGCTCTATACAATCCAAGCTATGTCTAACTAGCTGCTCATGGTAATGGTGGAAGTATATGTAGGAGAAGGAGCCTCCTAAAAGGGTGGAAGGATGAGCTTATCTTCAAGGGAAGTGGTTGCAAAGGGTCGAACAGACATGCCAGAGAAGGGAGTCGACATTTAAAAAGCTAACAACCAAGCCTAGAGTTATCTGGAAGGCTGGTTGTTCGAACAAATTCGCCCAAACTGGATCAACGCGGATTATGAGGTAACTGACGCGATGTCGCCGCGTCTACATAACTGGGACAGTCATGTCAGCGCGGAAGAACACGGGAAAGGCGCGCTGGCGACCAGCGCGGAAAAGTGATGTCCTTCTGAGCTGGCAGCGCATGGAATACACTATGGAGCGCCAGTCATCGCGGGTATTTTGCAAACAGTTGCGCTGATGAATAAAACTTTAGAAAAATGGGTTTTTGGGCCAGTTCAGAAGGCATGAACTTAGTGATTGGCACAGCAGGGTGACTGACAGGAAGGCAGTGACAAATTACTGTGTAACAGTGTAGGTGGATAAATCTAGTGGCATCCATGTTTTTTTAGGGCCTAGTGATCCGTTGGGGATTGTGGCAAAGCCCGAGGAACCTAGGTTGGATTGGTTTTGTTTTGAGTCCCACATTCATGCTTGGAATATGGCACAGGGGTGATTGGATGAAAGAAAGATTTGGTTCAGCCAATCTATGGTCGCATGGTTCGTGGAAGTCCCAAACCTAGTTGGCCTTTGCATCCATTAATAAGAACTCTTTCTCCTTGGCATTTCATGTGTAAATGCACTGACTTATATGTGGATTTTATGGTTGTTATATCCTTGTTATTTTTGTTGGTTATATGCTCATTATGAGTATGTTTTATGAAATACTTGATGTATGGCTCTTATCATGTTTTGATTATTAAATGAATGAACAATGAATATATGACCTAATAGATGATAATGCAATTGTTGTGATGAGGCATCAATGCTTCCTTACGAATATCAAATAAGTATGAGACCCCTATGTTCAGATGTGTATTTATGACCTGTAGATTTCATGTTCATGATATGTTTGATGAAATGTATGTCATGGCTAGGCCTTGTTAGGTCAAGTTCTTGTCTAAGATTTGTATGGAAGGATTTTTCCTTGTGCCATTCATGGTTCTAGAAAGTGTCATTAAGTTCTAGGCAAATGTCTAGAACCTTGCTTGAAAAAGTTGCTTAAATCCATTAATTGCATGCACAGAACTGGATGAAAAATACTGCAGTCACTCCCTTGTAGGCATCATGCATGTGACTGGAGGGTTTCAGTCAAAATCAGGCAGTGTTGTGCCAACATTTGGGAGATCAGGGCACTAAAAAAAGAGGTTTAATTTAGGGTATGGGCACCTAGAAGGGTGTTTTAGCCCTTCGGGGTCCTATAGTACCTAATAGGGAAGTCATTAAGGGTTTTGGTTTGTCAATTCCACTTTCTTAAGGTGATCTAGGAGTTTGAATCATATCATAGTAACTCTTCATCACATGTTTACTCTGGTAGGCCGACAACTTAGGTAAATGTGGGAGGAGGGCATTATAGAGTGGTATCAGAGCATGGTTCAAAACTTGGACTAGATGGGTGAAATGTGGTTATCATGCATGAATTTAGGTTGTATATGTGCTTGATGTATATGCATGGTGATGGTCATTGTTGCAGTTGTGTTTTCATGTAGAAGTTGATGATGTTGTTATTGGGATGTGTTAGTCATGAATGCATGTCGATTGTATATGCATTTGTTATGCATGTTAGTGTCTATATGTTGTTATGCATGCATTTTCATGGTGAAGGTTGTCATGCATGAGGTAGTTGTATGCAGTTTGTGTCATCATGATGCTTTTGGTATGTTATTATGCTAATATGTTGGTTGATATGAAGTAATATACGCAGATCATGAAAGCGAGGTTGCAACACTGGACCTCAGGGTAAGAGAAGATTCCATACATGTTTGTATGGTGGATATGAAGGTATGTTTGTTAATGGTTGTTATAAGTTTTATGGCTACTTATATGTTTGTCATTATATTATTACCATGGTTACATGTATGATAACAACTAGTTTAGTAATGTAGTCATATGCACATGTGTCAGATAGTCATGAATGATAGTAACCTGTTGTTATATGCATTGTGGTCATATGCATGCTGGTTATGTTCATTGTAGTTAAGATATTGATGTTACATGTACCATGTTAATCTGAATTGGCCTATGTAGATGGTTATGGTTATGATATTCAGGTATGAGTTGACCTATTTGTGATATTGTGTTGTATTAATCTAGACTGACTATGTATATGTGATTATTATGCATGAATGGCAATTGTTATGAGTTTATGATGTGAAAATGTTAGCTAGTTAGTGTTATGGATATCATGACATTATTTATGTTTGAGTTGATGTGTTTGTGAAGTTATATCATGCTAACCTCCCCTGAGATACATTAAGGTATGTGTTTTCTTATGTCGTCTACTTGATGTTTGAATGTTTGATTATGTTGTCTATTTGGTGTTTGAGTGGTTGGTGTCTCTATCTGATGTTTTAATGTTATATTAACTACATGATATGAGGATTTCATGAAGAAATGATCTTGTTTCAAGATGATTGTACTAACACATGTGTTGAGACAACTGATATGTCCTCGAGTGTAAGTGTATGCTAGTTGTAGTATTATTATTTTGACTATTAGTTGATTAGGACATGGCTGATTAGTCTGGGAAAATGTTTATTTAAATTAATAGAAATGATGTTTTGATCCTTGGAACATTGGGCTGACATGTGTGAATAGTTGCAGGGAAACATGCTTAGTATTATCATGACAAGGTAATATTTGATTTGTTTATATAACTATCCATTGGGTGATGTGACAATGCATATTAAGACTCATTTTCAACAAGCTAAACGTAAAAGAAAGGAATTGGGTGAGAATTCCTTTGGCTATGTTTGGAGAATGCAACTCCAGACAAATGAGAGCTTTGCACGAATACAAGAAGTCTTCTTAACCTAGATTTTGTCTGACGTTATCTGGATATATGTTCTATTCCTAAACATGTATTTGACAGGTATAACAATTGACTTTTTGTTATAGCTAGATTCGTTAAGGAATTAGACTTCCTTGAGAGGTGTACATGTTTAGTTACAAGGAAACGTGCTTGGCATAACAAGATAAGATGATTGGTATATTTTTATGCTTATTTATGCACTAAAAGTTACGTGTTTATGGTAGTATGATGTAGGGATTGCATGGCAGAGAGATTGCCATGAAACCTTGAAGAAACCTTACGTTGAATTTCCCTTTGAGGAATTTGGAACCCATGGGGTTGAGTCATGGTGTTTTTTGTTGGTTTTTTTCTTTCGATGTTTTGCAATTTGTTTGCACTTGATTTGTAGTTTGTTTATGTCTAGTCTATGGCCATACCACTTTGTTTTTGGTGTCATGTTGTTATTGGTTTTCATGGTTTTTATTCTTGTTTTCTTTTGTTCCTGCATTTTAAGTTTGAGGTTCTTGGGAATTGGTTGGGGAAAGAGGAAAGTTAATGGGGTTCGGGAGGAGATGAATGAAAGACCTGGATGAAGCTCGGTGCATGTATAAGGGTAGCTGAAGGAAAGAGTATGACAATTAGTTGGATTGGTTGAGTCCATTGAGGTAAATAGACAGTGGTAAGACAATCATGAGGAAGGTAACCAAGAAAGATAAAGTGAATGGATTTGAGGCATCATATGCCTTGGCTAAGTTGGGAACTATTGTTATCAATGTTGTGCACATTGTGCACAGATAAAGGAAGTTATCTTAACCTTCATGTTATGATATCTGGTAATTATGTTGTGATCATGATTGTGTTGATCTCTATATATGTATACATGCATGTATGTCATGTCTAATAGGCTCATGATCATTTTATGATAATGTTTATATATATGTATGTATCTATGTCATTATCTGATAGGGTCATTAGGATCATTCTTGTGGAAGAATGATTTCTTATGCAAGTGAATGACATGAAGAGGTTATTGATTTATGAGGAATCAAGCGGGAAGACAACCTTGACAAATCTACAAGGTCAATATCACATGAATATGAATTGATATTTTATGCTTTTACTATGCCTATGTTTATACTATGGCAGGTAATGTCGAGGGATACATCATCGGAAAGAAAGAAGTGTGATCTGCGACATGTTGGAACAAGCATGTATGGTGGAAAGAAACTAGAAGTAAGGTTTCTTCGTAGAGTCAGTGTGTGGTCTCTGGATGTGAAATACTACTATTGTATATATGTTATACATGTTGCACCTTTGATGTTGTGTGTATGTGGTGTCCTGTATATATGGTGTTGTGTACACATTGTTTACACAATTCTATGTATAGATGGTGTTGTGTACATGTTGTTTATGCATCACTGTGTACAGATGGTGTTTTGCGCATGTGGGATATGCAGTGTTGTGTACATATGGTGTTGTGCGCATATTGGGTATGCGGTGCTGTGTACATATGGTGTGGTGTGCATGTTGCACATATGGTGTTATGTACACATGGTGTTGTGTATATGATTGTACATGTGGTGCCATGTACATGTTGTACATGGGGTGATGTGTGTAGGTGGTGCTATGTACAATGTGTGGTGTTGTGTACATGTTGTGCATGTAGTGCTATGTGCACGTTGTGGAGGTGGTGCTGTGTACATGTGCTGCTGTGTACATGTGGTGTTGTGTATGTGTTGTGCAAGTGGTGTTGTGTACATGTGGTACTGTGTGCATGTTGTACATATGGTACTATTGTACATGTGGTATTGTGTGCATGTCGTACATGTTGTGTTGTGCACATGTAGTATTGTGTGCATGTTGTACATGTTTTTTTGTGTACATATGGTACTGTGTATGTGCATTGCGTAGTTATGGTATCATGACATGTGTATTGTATTGTGTTGTATACCGGGTGTAGGTGCATTTGTTGTGTCGTACATTGGGTGCAGATATATGTATTATGTTGTACATTAGGTGCAAATGTATGTGTTGTATTGTACATTGTGTGTGGATGTATGTGTTGTGATGTACATTGTGTATGTGTACATGATTGAAGAAAATAAAAAGACACTGGGTTTGGCAACGAATCCGGTGTGTGTATGGAAAGGATGAAGGTAGAAGCGAAGGATTGCTTAAACGATAAGTGTCAGTATTTTATTTCAGTTTTATTATGCATGTGATCAATGGTCCTGATTTATGATGGTTACATGTGATCTACGATTTTGATTTATGATGATGGCATGTGATTCATGATTTTTATCTATGATGGTTGTGATTTGAACTAACTATATATGATATGTTTATTCATGATGATTTGGTCAAGAGATGGTTTGGATTGTTGTGACAGGAAGTGAACATAAGTGCAAGTGTACCTTATTGATGGGCCACCAATGAGGTATGATTTGAATTTATTTTGAATCTAATGGAATTTATGTGCTTGGTATAAGAAAGCATGGAAATGCCAGGTTGGGTGGTTGAAAATGTATGCAAGCATTAGCAACAACAACACAAGGAATTGGAACATGCATCAATATGCTGGTAAAGTACTTTAGGAAAAGGGCCGTTGTGGGGAACTAGTACCCAATAATGTCCATTGATTATCATGAGCATGATATGATTGGTATGATGGTTTTGAGACAGGTATATGCCTTGGTTTTTTGACCTTCCGATGTGAGGAAACCTTTACAAGGGATGGATCGCCTGAGACAGGGGATGCCAGGGAAATTGGAAGGTGAGTGATTGCACGTAAGGGGTGACCAGATTGCACGAGGAAATGTGTAGTAGAGAAGGGAAGGCCAAGAATGGATTTGTTTTTGTCATTAGTATTTCCAGATGGAATTAGATGCACATTAGAGTGTGTGCTAGAACAATGAGCCATTAACTATTCACTGAGAGGACAAATGGAGCAAGAGTGTACCACTAGACATTGGGTATAAATTTGATTTTGACAGTGGATTCTGGACTTCCTGGGAAGGAGGTGAATCCTGGTATTAATTTGAGGGTGGATTTGTGAGCCTCTAGATTCCCTTGTTGCGGATGTAGGCATTGTATCCTTTTATTTCCTGGTTAGATAAAATGTACATATGTGTATATCATTGTAAATACAGTATCAAGATGGATTTATAAAACTCCATAGACAGTATGGTTATTTTCTGGTTGAAGCGAATGTGCATAAGTATATGTGGATGTTATTGTAAATAACGTAACGAGATGTGTTATAAGGCTCCAATAAATAGTATATTTGTCATGTTTCAATAGTGGTCATTGTAAATATTGCAACGAGCTACGTTATAAAGCTATATGGGCAGTATGTTTTGGTTTTCAATGGTTTTTCTCGTTATAGGTGTCATTGAACACCAAGGATGGTGTTCCCACAAGGGGGAGGGTTCTGTAACAACCCTAGTAAAAATTCCATGTAATAAAGTAATAAAGGAAAAATAACACCAAGGTCATGGGACACGTATTCCAAGATGAATGTTGGGAAAAACATCCTAGTGTGAGTGTTCCTTTGGTTTATTATGGCTAAAGGAAATTGACAAACGCAATGGAAAATTATTTGAAAGGAAAAGTGGCATTAATTGGCATTTTATTCATGAAAATAGAGGAAATTAGGAGAAATGGAAGGTGAAAGGTCATAGGTTGCATGTGAGGATGAAAATGAAGGAAAATAATGGAAAATTGAAGAAAATAGAGGCCCCATTAATCAAAAGGCTTCTGAGGATTAGTTGATAGCTTTTTGTCGGTTCATTTTTGGAGCTCTCTCTCTATTATCTATCTCTCACACTCTTGGACACTTCGAAAATTCTTGGAGCACTCTAGCATTGGATCAAGGAAAGGAAAGGAAGGACAAAGAAGGCAAAGGGAAGCAAAGATCAAGCAAGGAAGAACATGATCAAACAACTACAACGAGATTACTTCCAGGTATAATTTTGCATATGTGATTTCCTTGCTAGATTTGGCATGCATGGTACATGTGTGTGTGTATTTGGTTCTCTTGCTATCCTTGGCACGAATTTTTCCATGTCTCACAGTGATTTTTAGCGTTTCCTTGCCATTTTTGGATAACCATGGTGTGATGGTGGTTTCTCTTATTTGGTTGAGTTGGATTGCCATATGGTATCAAAGTTGAGTGAGGTGGTCCCTGAAAGAAAGAGCACAAGACATAGGAATCCTTGGGCCAGAGAAGGTGGGATTATGGTAAATCCTCGAGGTGTTTTCCCTCGATCAAGCCTAGGCATCTTTGACTGATGAATGTCAGGATATATGGTAAATCTTGGAGGGTGGAGTCTTGACTAGGCCTAGGAATCCTCAACCATTGTATGGCGGGATATACAGTAAATCCTAGAGACTAGGCGATAGGGAAATTCCTCATGGTGTAAGTGGAGAAATACAGTGGCATCCATACTTGTTTAGGGCCTAGTGATCTAGTGGGGATTACAGTAAATCCTAAGGAAACCTGGTTTGGTTTGGTTTGGTTTTGAGTCCCACATTCATGCTTGGAATATGGCACGAGGGTGATTGGTTGAAAGAAATATTTGGTTCAACCAATCTATGGTCGGGAGGTTCATGGAAGTCCCAAACCTAGTTGGCTTTTGCATTCATTAATAAGAACTCTTTATCCTTGGTATTTCATGTGTAAATGTATTAGGTTATATGTGGATTTTATGGTTTTTATATCCTTGTTATTTCTGTTGGTTATATGCTAGTTATGAGTATGTTTTATGAAAGGCTTGATGTATAGATATTATCATGTTCTGATTAGAAAATGAATGAAAAATGAATATATGACCTAATAGATGATAATGCAACTGTTGTGACGAGGAATCAATTTTTCCTTATGAATCTCAGATAAGTATGAGACCCCTATGTCCAAATGTGTATTTATGACCTGTAGATTTCATGTTCATGATATGTTTGATGGAATATCTGTCATGTCTAGGTCTTGTTATTTTAAGTTCTTGTCTAAGATTTGTATCGAAGGGTTTGTCCTTGTGTCATTCATGGTTCTAAAAAGTGTCATTAAGTTTTAGGAAAAGATATGGATCCTAACCTGAAAAAGTGGCTTAAATCTTGTGGTCACAGGCACAGAACTAGGTGAAAAAGACTGCAGTCACTCCCTTGTAGGCATAATGTGTGTGACTATAGGGTTTCAATCGAAATCAGGCAGTGATGTGCTAACGTCTGGGAGATCAGGGGACTAAAAAAGAGGTTTAATTAAGGGTCTGGGAACCTAGGAGGGTGTTTTATCCCTTGGTGGTCCTATATAACCTAATAGGGAAGTCATTAAGGGCTTTAGTTTGTTGATTCCAATTTCTTAAGGTGATATAGGAGGTTGAATCATATCATAGTAACTCTTCATCACATGTTTACCCTAGTAGACTGATAACTTGGGTAAATGTGCGAAGAGGGTGTTACAACTTCTCAGTGAGCAGAAAGAGATGTTATTCACTTGCAAGACATGCTCAGCTGAGAAAAGAAATTGTAATACATTTCTATTCATCAAATTAACGAAAGCAGGCATTGGTGTTTTTAGTAGATTCCTTTCCCCAGGAAAATACTGTGTACATGTGTGTTGTTTCTTACTGCATGTATGAATTTTTTGTTCTAAATTGTGAATTAAATTCCAAAGATAAGTAGAGTAGGTTTGTGTCTTGTAATTTAAGTTAAAAATTCATGAGCAGATGCAAATCTACACCATAATTTCTACACACTCTCCCTAGTTTCAAGAAAACACCATGTGTGGTGTTGAGGGTGGTTTCAAAAAACCACTCGGTACCCATGCATTGTCAACTCCACTAGGTCAAATACTCGTCGAATCCATGTTGGCTTCACCAGGTAACTACTCTCATTGGGTTTGAGAGTCTATGTCAGGGTCCAACATAGATTTGCAGGTGTCCTCGTAATCTTTCCACCTCATGTCATCCACCTCGATGTCCGCACCAATGGAGTTTGAACTAGGAACATGACTTTCCAAAATTTTCTCTGATACCACTATGTAATGTAACAAACCCATCCTTTAATGTTGAAGAAATGGGGTACCAAACCACTCTGATACATGATACTTTGATACCGATCTGTAACATACCCGAATGGGGTATATATATTTTTTATTTTCTCTCCTTTTCCAATAACCTTTAATTCAACACTTCCGAAAACCCATCGAGATAAAATCCTGAACAGAATCTCATAATTCCAGAGAGACTACCACTTGAATGAATTCACAATAGTTCCAACTCATAATCATTCATTCCCGAGTTCTCGAAAAATTCTCAACAATTAATTTCAAATTGGTTATGGATTCTGGGATTTTGGGCCCTCCGACCTTTCGAGTCAACTGTCATGGATGACAGAGAAATTCTCCATTGTTTTTTGCCTCGTCAACTAATGATGCATGGCGCCCACTAGTTTAAAACAATTAATAATATGTTGCGGGATTATGACCTCCTGGATTATCCACTACCAAGGTGATGTTATGCTAACATCATCCTTGACACGTGTCAACCTATTAGAGGTCCATGTGCCACCCAAGTATGGGCCTTTGAGTACTTGAAAAACCCAAAACTACTTGCCACATGGTTATCAACATGTCAAGATGACGTCACCTCCAGACAAAAATGTATTACCACCTATCCCCTTGGAAGTCCTCAATCCAGATCTCAGCTCTCCAATTAAATTTAGTTTTCATTTAGCTATGGGATTACGGGGTCCTAGACTCTCGAGACTTCTGACCTTCTGGGATTTTCACTTCCTAGATCTTGGATCCCAACACTCTAATTTAATATCAAATTCACAATTAGTTATGTGATTATGGGGTCCGACCTAGACAGTGGTTCTCCGACATCAGTTTGCTATTACGATATCTATCAATTGATGATCCCAGGTCCATCAAGTGACATAATTCCTGACAATTAATTAAATTAAATTATGGGATCCAAATCTTCTGAGACTTTTCCACCCATCTTATGATTCTCTCGTCCAATCACATGAAGGGAAAATTTGGCTCCGCCAATAGGAAGCCTTGCTGCCTAAGTTTCTAAACTGTAAAGGATAAGGTTATCCATATCTTTTCTATAAAATTAAGGCTTTTCTCCTTGGTGTTGCAACAAATCATTTCCTTTCATTTCTGCCACGAATTAGTCATGGGGCTTCGGCTATGCCTCATGTGATGTCTTAGATAAGGATCTCTGTAATATCTCCGAAGATGAGCTCTCCCACTACACAGGCTTCCTCAAGCTAGTCTTCTTGACTGCGGCTTTGTCTTAGAGGTGTGGTCAACCGCCAGACTTACATTAAGTTTTTGCCACTTTTCCAATGTTAATTGAAGGCATTCCATGCCGTTACCCCACCCGTTCTTGGGTGATAGCTTCATTGATGGATTCCTAGCCTATTGGACTTGCCTGCCTTCAGGTAGGGATTTCCTCACATGGAGGCATAGGTGATCCTACGTCTATTACCTATAACGTGCTTGACACGAGATTATGAGAGGTTCCCACCTCTCTTGCCACATGCCAATAGTTCCAGAATCCACGTTGACTCTTGGAGCAACTCCTTGGCGCTATACTGCACCTTCCGATGCATCACCGATAATGCAAAGATGACACTTATAGATATCCAACCTACCTAAAATGTAAGGCTCCAGGCCACTTAGGGAAAGTTGATGGGTGAAAATGGTGGGGAAACTCCCCTTGATGCTCATACATTACTTACCTACCGACACAACAACTTGTAAGCGAATACATAACTTGCAAACCGATACCGACTTTGCCCAAAAGAGGGTCTTCCAAATAAACTGTATATTAATAAAATGGTCTCAAAGCCCACTTCTTTTCAAGATTAATTTCAAGCTCTCATCGATTTAGCTATGGCATGTATCATATCATGGAGTTCTTCTACTTTTATTAATGTGTTATTCTTAACACAGTTAAGAATTTCATTTAGATTAAGGTTTAGTTCAGTTTTATAGCTTATACATTATTATTATGTTGTTTATAGCACCTCTTTATGCATTAGATACATCTTGGTTTCCATCTACAAGTTATCACACACATTTTCTTCTAGATCCAAGCACAAAGACACACATATAATGAACACATATATCATTGGAGTATCCCCACAAAAATGCACCACATATGTGTTGGGGAAACTAATTTCTTAATAAAAAAAACAACTAATCACCTAGACATTAATGATCAACCCAAGGAGCATCTTTTTATTTCAAGGTAATTAGAAAAATATATGCAAGAAAATACCAAAAACTAACACTGGTTCTACATGATTATGTTGTACACTATCAAGCTCATTTGACAAGAAATAAAATGTGAGAGTTGAAAATTAATACTAAATTAAAAAGCAGAAAGTAAATGAAAAGAAATAATTATGATATCGCACGAATTAAATCAATGCTGAATTAAACCATACCTTGCAAAATTTGGAAATTTAACCTATTTCACCCAACATAATTCAAATGCTAATCTAGAGTAGTAAATTAAATGAGATCTAGAAATTGCAGGAAACAACAAATCTAGAAAATGCAACAACTAAAAAATTACTTGATTAAAAAGGAAATTTACTTTAAGTAATAAGAATTAAATTCGAAGGAACAAACACATAACTAAACTACTTTGATCTCCCCCTCCCATCTCCCCCTCTTTGATCTTTGTTTTCATTTAAATACACAGAGAGCAAAGGGAAGTTACAACAAAGTTGATTACAAACTGATTTCCATTACAAATTTGGATTGTCCAAAAAAAATTGATCAGCAAGGTCAGATCTGATGATCTTTCCATCAACATTCAATAGGAACAAGTCAAATTTAGTATTGCAATTGGAAGAATTTGGAAAACGACCGCAACAACAAATCTAAGAAAATCACCTTAAGAGAACCTTGTTTTTCTCTCAATCCAAATCGAATTTTGGAAAGATTCTCCTTTTAAAACTAATTTGGTTCGTTTTTCACAAAACCCATGTCTCATATTTTTAAGATTCATCTTCATTTGCCTAAAACGTCCAACACAAAACTGTCACTTTTTATCCTAACAAATTTTTGAGTTGGAATATTTGATTATGAATTGGAAATCAAATTTGCAATCTGGAAGAGATCTTGAAGGCTAAAATAGTGAGTGATGTTATAAAAAATTCATTAATAAACCATCATTGGAAAAATCATGCATAATAATCATCAATTTATTAAAAATAAAGGAGAACAAGTATTATTTATTTGAAAAAGCATAAATAACTATAAAATGGAATTATATGATAGATTACGATAAATAACATGATGAAGAATAATAGAAATGGATGAAATAGATGTTAAAAAGTGATAATAATAATGAAAAATTAGTGGCCCAACATCTATCCCAATCTGAACATGTTGCATGGCCTCATGCAACCCAGTGTCTCTGTATTAACCATGTTGTAATACAATAATCAAAATAATCACCCCAACTTATGATATTGATGGAAAAAATAACTTCATCCTCAAATATTTCTTTAAAATAATAGATATTCAATTCTAGCGATGTTGGTGAAGGTGTAACAATTGACACATTGACTTTCAGCCATATGTATACGAAGTTGCAGCAAAATATGATACAAGTAACAACAAACTTCATTAACCATTTTCTCAAAAACTACAAACTAGATTTTGCTGAAATTTTCAAGTAGATTTCTACTATATTAATGCTTTTCTAATCCAAAACTTGGATATTTCTGATGCATAGATCTTGAGATAAAAATAAAATGGTTGTAGGTGACGATGCATGATTTTTGGAATTTTACAAATTGATTTAGCTTTAACTTTTGTGGGTTTGTGTATTTTAATGATATCTCTTTGCTATCCAAAAATCACAAGAATTTAGTTCATAGTTTTAAAGATATGCACAAATCAATTTATGCATTGTATAAAAATGAAATTGTATGCCTTAAATGAGGAAGAAAGGAGAAAACATTCATCATGCATAACAACTCCTCCCCCAAACTAGAGAATTAGCATGCCCTCATGCTATACTAGAAAACAAATTGAGGTGGTTGCTACAATCGTTCTTGAAATCTATACTTGGTGTAAAACAACATCGAATAAGGGAGATTTTGAGAATGAATAAGGAGATCGATGGATGATAAAGAGTATTAATGGCATCGTCATGATAAATAAATGAATGAAAGTAACACTCCCCCAAACTGAAAGCTTTTGTGTCTCTGAAAAATGGGAAGTGGTAAAGAAGCGAAACTAATGGTTGAAAAATATGAGTGAATAATGCTCAATGGTTTTTCATGACATTCTCCTAAATTTTTAACAAATAAAAAAATTATGCTATTTTACCTCAATTTTTACCTCCATGAAAGCATAGAATGGCATGTATGGACTGACATTTGTTGAAGTTGATATAGGTCGAGCTGATGCTGAAAGTGATACAAAAGGTGGAAACCATGCAAGCTGAAAGAAAGTAATCATAAAGCATAGCAGGGTTTTCTTCCCCCAAACTGATTAGTTTCCCTATCATCAAGATTTCTATAACATATCTCATTAGTAGTGTCAATTAGTAATTCATCACCTCAATTACCTCATTATATATAAAAGTGACATAATCATGTTGTGAATGCCATGGGATAATAATGAATTAGAAGGTAAAACATACATTCCCTATACCCATAAGGTTTGGTTGTTATGAGCACAAAAACTGTGAGAATTAGTTATATCAATATTTTCTTCTCAAGGTTTGACCAATTACTTGGGATTCAAAATCAGAATTAGGCCTCTTTATTCTACCCCAAAATACTAGTAGTGTTGTTAAGCTAGGAATAAATGGTCACTGATTGGGAAAAACAACTATCTTTGGTTAAAGATATGAAACTTGTAGAATAAAGGAATGATAGATTAGATGATACAAAATGTCAAATATCAAATATCCCAAAAGTTTCATCCCTGACATGTAAAGTGAATATTTATAACTCAATAATATATATAAATCATAAGCATCATCATCTAATAACTGATTAAATATTACCCCTTGAACCGTGAGTTCTAGCAAGCCTTATATGCAATAATAAGCTTTATCGGAAATTAGTTTTGAGAAAACAAGGTAACCAAGTAGATCATAGTATTGAATTAACTTCTATACCATAGGCATGGCCATTGCTGCCAACAGACATCCATAGCCTCGACAAGGATGCATTTTTAACCCATTAAGATGCCAGTGTCCCATCTATTAGAAATAATACATAATTACAAGAGCATTTCAATTTACTTAGATGTCTACTGAAGATCATTGTTCTGGCTTGGTAACCAGTTAATAACAATGCCATTCATAGGAGCTAATAAAAGTGAACAATTCAACTCGTGATGAGACCTCTTGTCCTTCAGCTTTACAATCGAAGGCCATTACCTTGGCTTGGTGACCAATAGTGGTAATGTCACTTTATTAGGACCTATGATCATGGTAGGTCAGCTTGTGATGAGACCTCCTATCTTATAGTTGACTATTTTTGTTTTTAATTCAATTATGGTTATTGTTAATCAAAAAAATATTACTTAATAGATGGGGTGGCAAGTCAACTCCTTAAGATCTAGGGATGGCGTAAAAAGTTTTGTAGTAACTATTTTCAACTTGGGTAATTTTTCTTCTCAAAAACTAATAACCTTCAAATGATTGTTGATAAATACATTTTGCTTTGTTAAGATTGGGGTTGAGGAATAGTTCAGTAGATAATGACAAAAAGATTTAAGTATAACTTTATGGTCATCATCATGAATTTTACAAGATCAAGGGCTTGACAAATTAAGAAAGTTGAAAATTGACATGGTGAAATCATCTTTGCATAATTATTCCTTAAAAATAAGATTATGTTTATAGATAAGCAAAGATAAATTGACTACCCAATCATTATGTCAAAGAGGACCTAGAACATTAAAAGTATTTCCCATTCACCAATTGTTAAATCAAAAGCGCGAAAATGGGCAACCGTGACTTAGGTAACAACGATTGTAACAGAGGGAACAATAACGACGGCTAAGGGAACAACAATTGTGATGAAGGGAACAACAATCGCGACCAAGGGAGCAACAACTATGACTAAGAGAATGACAACTGTGACTAAGGGAACAACAATTGTGTCTAAGGAAACAACAACTGTGACCAAGGGAACAACAACTGTGACTAAGGGAACAACAACCATGACCAAGGGAACAACAACTGTAACAAAGGGAACAACAATTGTTCCTTTTAACGGAACAACAATTGTGTCAAAGGGGAACAACGTTGTACCTTTGAAGGGAACATTGGTTGTGACAAATTGTACCTTTGAAGGGAAAATTGGTTGTGACAAAGGGAATAACAATTGTACCTTTGAAGGGAACAACGACTGTGACAAAGGCAACATCAATTGGACCTTTGGAGGGAACATCAGTTGTACCATAAAGAGAGAACCACTGAGTTGTAAGGAACAAACATTATGCCCGAAGGAATGGCAATTATGATTTGAGGATTATTTATCCAATAATAACATTGTTGCATGTTACAACCTCGAAAATACCCAAAATATTTTAAGCTCGTGGACATGAAGTATCAAGCATGACTTGTGGAAATCCCTCCCAAAAACTATCTCGAAGGGAAATCCTAACAAGGTGACATGGAAAAGGATTAGCCATCCAACAGTCATAGTCACTTTACAAAATAATGAGGAATTAAGAATAAATCATTCCCGACAAGACTTACCATAATAATCTTTAATATTAGATATTAGGAAACCATATACTTGATAATACTTGGGGAACAAATTGATATATGTAGAGCAACATCATGAAACGTAAGAACTTCCTTATTTTATTTTGATGAAGGAACAAAAGAGGCGACTTTGAAGTAAAAAACACCCAAAAAGAAAAACATAAAAGAAATCAGAAAAGAAACAACACTTTATTGAAAAAAATAAATAAATAAATAACTTAAGTTACAACAGTTGCGATTTTGGTTGCAATGATGTTGTTTCCTAAGGGAACAACAATCTGTAATGGTGAATGAATGTAAACAAAATATCTTTTGGAAAAATGCTTTGGTAGCAATGATTTGGATCTTCAAATGCAGATCAATTCTTCATTTCTCCTGTTATGAATCTGTGAGGTAATGAAAAAGTCTTCACATTGTTTTCTCCATGTTGGTGAGCAATAGCGAGAACAATTCTGTAACAAGGTATTATGTTTCAAAATATTTTTAGATTGTGACACCTAGAAAAAATAAAAATCATATGATATTAAATTTCCTAACAGGTGTTTGGATCAAATTCCCTTATTTCATTAACATTGTCTTCAAGAATAAATCGTTCATAAATCGACCTTCTTTATTCTCCTGGGACCTGCAAAAAAATGAACGTTTACCTGCAATAAAACATGGAATCAAGGAGAAAGAGAGGTGATCAGGCTCCCCTAATCTAAGAAGTATGAAAAAAAATAACAAGTAGTTACTCCGTAAAACAAATCCACGGAAAAAAATTGTATGTTTTAACCCTGTACAGAAATTACCTGCATACAAATTCTAAAACGCAGAAAATAAACAATGCGAGAGCATAACACATAAAACACATATACACAGAGATTTTCCCCTGGATCCCAAAACCGGGACTACCAGCTTGATTTTTCATTATGTTCCTTTCAATGTTACAATACATATTTATACATGCTGAAGCATCCAATACCATGGACCGAAAACCATCATGTCCAAAAACATGGACTGAAAACCATCGCTTCTAAAACCATGTGCAAAAAATATGCACAAAACCATAGGTAGGTCCACCCAACCTAATATAGGGTCCAAAAATAAAAAAAAATTGGGGTGCTACCCCGGACCCCATAGAGGGGGTTTACCTGCACCTCTCAAACCCCCTGTGACCCTCCCGCTACACAATCAGTGCAACGAATGGGGGGCTCTGTCCCCCTTCTAACCCCCTGGTTAACTACGTGGGCTAGTCGTGGAAAGAATATAACACAACCCAACATTCTACCCCTTGTTGTTTTATTTCCATAGGGGGCTACAAGAGAGATTAGTCATTTATCCAACCCTGCAATGCCCATTGTTTCTCTACACCAAGAGAACTTCTCAGAGCTCACTGATTTTGTCAATGCATATGTAGTATTCTTGAAAGTGTCCACCTTTACCAACAACACCTTTTTGTCTTCTATCATATCCCTCACAAAGTGATATTGAACATCAATGTGCTTTGTCTTTGAATGATATGTAGGGTTCTTTGCCAAGAAAATTACACTTTGGCTGTCATAGTCTATCCTTATAGCTCCTTGAACTAACCCCGCACTTGAACACAATCTTTGCAACCAAACTACTTCCTTGCTTGCATGAGTGGCTACCATGTATTTTGCCTCTATAGTTGATAGTGCCACTACAGATTGTTTCTTACTCATCCAACTGACTGCACCTCCAAATAGGTTAAACACATACCCACTTGTAGATCTTCTCTAATCCAGATCTCCAACCCAGTCTGCATTAACAAAGCCACGAATATCCAACACTCTATCCAATCCTGATATTCCTTGGTAGCACAAACCATAATCACTAGTGCCATGGAAATACCTGAAAACCCACTTCACTGCTGTCCAATGCTCCTTCCCCGGTTTTCACATAAACCTGCTTAATACTCCCACTACATGTGTAATGTCTGGTCTAGTATAGACCATCGCATACATCAAGCTATTGACTGAACTTGCATATGGAACACGGGACATGTCCTCTTCCTCTTCTTGTATCTTAGGACACTATTCAACAGATAACTTTACACCTACATGAATAGGAACCTTCACCAGTTTACTATCCTGCATATTAAACCTCTGCAATATTGCCTCAACATACTTCCTCTGATTTAACTAGAGCTTCCTCTTTGTCTGATCTCTTTTAATTTCCATGCCCAAAATATAGTTTGCAGCACCAATATCTTTCATGTTGAATTTGGATGACAAATGGGTCTTCAAATCCTGGATAATTTCTTTGTCATTTCCAACCATCAACATATCATCTACATACAAGACCAGATAAATAACATGGTCACCAATTAATTTAAAGTACACATAATGATCTGCTTTTCTTTTGGTGAAGCCAAGTCCCCATATAAATGTATCAAATTTTTGATACCACATCCTTGGTGACTATTTTAACCCATACAAAGACTTCTTTAACTTTCATAACGGTTCTTTCATACCCCTCACCACAAAGCCTTCAGGTTGCTTCATGTAGATATCCTCTTCCAGATCCTTGTGAAGAAATGTGGTCTTCACATCCATCCGTTCTACCTCAAAATCAAAAGCAGCAACAACAGATAAAAGTAATCTAATAGAAGTTACCTTGGCAACAGGAGAAAAAATATCACCAATATCAATTCTCGACACCTGGGAATAACCTTTTGCTACCAACCGAGCTTTGTATTTCTCCACCTTTCCTTTTGCATTTGTCTTATTCTTGAACACCCATTTGCTGCCAATGGGTTTCCTTCTAGCTAGCAACTTGACTAGATCCCAAGCCTCATTTTTGTGCAAAGATGACATTTCATCAACCATGGCCTCTTTCTAGAGTTTGCCATCCTCTGAATCTACTGCTTCCTTCACAGTTCTCGGATCATCGTCAGTAATAGATAAAACAAAATTTGAACAGAAAATAGATGGACTATACCTTTTTGGCTACCTTCTTTCTCAAACTGATCTTCTCATACCCGGAGTTTATGGCTCTTCATCTTCTGATTCCTCCTATGTTGTAGAGTCTAATTCTTCCTCCTTCAGCTCAAACTCTATCTTCTCAGGTTCCTTTGGTTGGAATTCATGTTTAATAACATATTTTACCTCTCTGAACACCACATCTCGGCTATCACTACCTTCCTTGTTACTAGGTTCCAAAGCTTATAACCCTTTAAACCATCCTTATACCCAATAAAGATGCACTTTTCAGATTTACTATCCAACTTGGTTCATTTCTACTTTGGAACATGTACATATGCATCACATCCAAATACCCTCAGATGTAAAAGAGAGGGTTTCTTACCAGTCCATACCTCTTGTGGAGTCTTATCCTCCAATGCTGATGAAGGTGATCTGTTGACTAGGTAGCATGTTGTCTCCACCGCCTATGCCCAGAATTCCTATCCTAACACGACACCACTGAGCATGATTCTTGCCATTTCCATCAATGTCTTGTTCATTCTTTCTGCAACTCCATTTTTCTCAGGTGTGTATGGAGTAGTCTTCTGCTGTGCTATATCGCACTTCTTATAGAATTCTTCAAATTCCTTACTGCAAAACTCTCCACCATTATCTATCCTCAACACCTTTATCTTCTTCTCTGTCTGGTTTTCCACCAGAGCCTTAAATTCTTTAAACTTATCAAAGACTTCAGATTACTTCTTAAGGAAATATATCCATGTATTCCTTGAGAAGTCATCTATAAATGATACATATTACATAGAATTACCCAGTAATGGAACCTTCACAGGTCCAAACACATCATTGTGCACTTGTTCTAATATATGTTTCACCCTTTTACCACCAGAGGGGAAACTCACCCGATTCTGCTTCCCATATACACAATTTTCATAGAAATCAAAATCCAGAGAGCTATTACTCATACTTTCTACCATACCTTTACCATGAAGTATTCAAAGGCCCTTCTCTCCAATATGTCCAAGCCTTTGATACCACAACATGTTCTTCTCTCTAGAGACCACTAGATTTTCTACTCCACTTTCAGGAACCATAGAGCTATTGCACCCATCAACAACAGTGCTACCTTGCAGCTTGTACAGAGTTCCAATCCGAACTCCCCGCATCAATACCAGTGCTCCTCGAACCATCTTTCAGGTATCCTTCTCGAACACTATTTTTACACCTGCATCATCTAGCTTTCTTACGGAAATCAGATTTTTGGCCAATGCAGGAATATGTAGAACACTTGGAAGTGTTCTAACCCTTCCACCTTGAAACTTCAACTTTACTTTTCCGCGACCGACAATTCTAGCCTTCCTGTCATCCCCCAGAAAGATATCACCACCAACATATTTCTCATACTCGCAAAACCACTCTCTATGGGGATTGAAGTGAAAGGATGCACCCGAGTCAATCAACCATGCCTCATGATCTACATGTGTACTTGAAGAAGCCAAGTACACATCCCCACCTTCATCTGAGGTAGTTTTTACCTCTGCAGAAGGAGCATCATCAGATCCCTTTCCTTTATCAGGAGCTTTAGATTTACAGTCCCTTTTGTAGTGCCCTTCCTTTTCGCATTTCTAGCACACCACCTTTACAGGTTTTCCTGGAGATTTAGATCTCCCACTCGATGACTTATTTTTGTTTATGTTCTGGGACTGTCCTCATACAGACAAGACATCACCATTCTGGCTCTCCATTATTTTCTGTCTCATCTCCTCCATCAGCAAGGATGAGACTATTTCATCAAACTGCAAGGTAGTTGTATTGCTACCAATTGCAATAACCAGACTATCCCACGAATCTAGTAGAGAACACAACAAACTGATGCACTTATCTTCATCTGAAATTTTAATATCAATAGATAATAACTGACTTACCATAGTATTAAATGTGTTCAGATGCTCTGTCACCAAGTCTCCATCTTTCATCCTCAGGTTATACAACTTTTTCTGTAGGAACAGTTTATTCACCAAAGACTTAGATTGGTACAAAGTCCCTAACTTGTCCCATAAAGCCTTAGCTGTAGCTTCCCCTGATACATTCAAAAATACTGAATCTAAGACACATAATCGTATTATGTTCTTTTCCTTCCGATCCAACTTCTTCCATTCTTCATGAGCCACTCCTATTGATTTAGTACCTGGATCTACTGCGATCCACTGATCTTTGTCCATCAACAGATCCTCCATCTCGAGTTTCCACAACTCAAAACTATGACCATTAAATTTCTCGATATTTATATTTCCACTGCTCGCCATCTTCTTTCACCACCAGAATCGATCTCGCAGATCTCCCACTAAACAGGGTCTACCACAGGCCCGAGCGAAACCCCTCAGCAATAAAGGCGTCCCCTTGAAGCCAAAAACAACTCTGATACCAAATGTAGGTTTTAACCCTGTACAAAATTACCTGCATACGAATTCTAAAACACAGAAAATAAACAATGTGAGAGCATAACACATAAAACACATATACACAGGGATTTTCCACTGGATGCCAAAACTAGTACTACCAGCTTGATTTTTCATTATGTTCCTTTCAATGTTACAATATATATTTATACATGCCGAAGCATCTAATACCATGGACTGAAAACCATCGTGTCCAAAACCATGGACCGAAAACCATCGCATCCAAAACCATGTGTGAAAAATATGCACAAAACCATAGGTAGGTCCACCCAACCTAGTATAGGGTCCAAAACCAAAATTTTCTAGGGCACTGCCCTAGACTCCATAAAGGGGGGTTACCTGCACCTCTCAAACCCCTTGTGACCCCCTCGCTACACAATCGGTTCAACGAAGGGGGAGCTCCATCCCCCTTCTAACCCCCTGATTAACTACGTGGGCTAGTCATGGAAACAATATAACACAACCCAACAAAAATAACAAAGTAAAATTAATTTATTACTCACGGGAGAGTAGTGGTCAATCATGCTAATTTGCAGTGTTTTAATCATAACTTCTTTGTTTTTCGTCCGATTTGAGTGATTCCAAAGCCAAATGAAATTAAATTCAGAGGGATATATCCAATAGAAACATGTTTTTAAAATTTCATAGGATGATGTGTCAAATTTACTTAGAACGACCTGCATAACAGAGTCATTTTTGATTTCCCAGCTTAGACCAACAATTGATATTTTAAGCATAAATTTTTCCTTTAATGACGGATTGAGCTGATTCAAATTGGAAATGAAAGTAGATTCATGTATATATATATATATATATATCTATATATATATATATATATATATATATATATATATATATATATATATATATATATATATATATATATATATATATCCAATAGAAATAAGTATTGAATAAAAGAATAATTGATGGGTAAAATGTGCTAAGCAACGATTGGAAAAACAAAGTTTTAAGAATGTTGATTTATGATAGGCAATCAATATTTTAGTCATAACTTTCTCATATGATATCTAAATCATGTGATTCAAATTTCATTGTAAACTAGATTCATGGGGAAATATACCATAGAAACATGTTTTCAAAATATAGTCATTCAGGTTTCCAAAAATGGACTATCCCAACTCTGTCCGTGAGTTGCCTACTAGACACCCTATCAATGTTTCGGTCATAACTTTTTCGTTTCAAATCAAAATTGAGTAATTAAAATTGGGTTGTAAATTATACATAAAGGGATAATTATTATAGAAACATGTTTTAAAAATATGCTCATTTGGTCCCTCAAAAAATGACTGTCTCGATTATTTTTCAGAAATTTTATCAAGCCCGCAAGCCATAAAATATGATAAACAAACATTTTTTCCAAATTGGTGATGAAAATGGATATGAGTGATTTTAGAAATATGATTTTCTATATAAAATGTCTACATACACAAATAAATTCAAACATTTATCACCAACAAAAACAACTATTTTTACATATAAAGAAATTTATTTATTTATGTACTCATTTATTTTATTTGCTACACTAACCTACTCTATTTGAAAAATAAAATACGCTTACGTGTAAGAGTACCTCCAATGGAGCCATTTTCGAAATAAGGCCTCAAGTATGGACATACTCGAATTTGAAAAATGCATGTTAATAAATAATAGGGTATGAGAGGCCAGCTGCCCTTGAAAGGATGGTGTTAAGAATTGCCGAAGTATGGAGTGATGTTGCAAACAAATGATAGAGTGAAACCAATATTCAATATAGCCTTTACTCTCTTGATTTCCCATAGTTTTCATTTCTTGAAGTTTGTGAGTTTCTAATGTCTTATTGATCTTGACGGCTTGTTGATGTAGACTAGAAGAAACCTCATTTTCTTCCATAACTTCTGCATTTTTTTGATTTGAAACCTTCCCAATCTCAATATAAGTTTTCTGCAATGGTGCATGTGAGATAGAATGGGTAGGAAGGGTGGGTAAATTTTTCAGTTCAACACTGTAAGCATGTTGTACTGGTTTATTATTGTGAGGGCATGGAATGTGTTGAGCAAGAAATTGTGTAGGGCATGAAGGATTTTGATGATGTAGTTGATTGGATTGTGTGGATGATTTTGATATGCAAGCAAGATGTTATGGAATCTAGTGAGGAATATGGATGTGTTTGTGCTACAAGATGAGGGAAAGTAGCCATGTAATCATAAGATAAGCCATGCCAAATTTGTGGACAATATTGGTGGGGGTTATACTAAGATTGGTATGGCTGCCCTAACATAGGTGTATTCCATAATGGATTATGCAAGTAAGAAAATGGAGAGGAAGTGTTTTGAACCATACATGTAGGCCATGGTTTTGATCTTGTTTTAGCTTCCCCATCTCTTTGGTATGCTACTTCCATCCTAGATAGGGAAGAGTGACTATCTATGGGATGCTCCTTTCAGTAAGGAGGGAAAAACACTTCATCAAATTCTGCTTGATTTTTCTTACCTTGCAAAACATGCAATTTTTAATTTAGAGAGTTAATAAAATCATATTTAAAATTTTCAAATAAAACATTGATTTTATCTCTTATGTCTCTTTTTCTTGTAGCATGTTTGGAATAGAAAGAAGAAATTTCTATAGAATTCTTACCAACCCTGGAGTTTCCTCTTGAATGCCTTAAGTATATTTCAAAAACATTGTCATATGATAACTGAAAAACATTACCTTTTCCCATTAGATTTAAGAGTTCTAAAAATTCATCTTTTGATTCCTTTAAGGAGTTTTTTTAAGACCTCTTTTTCCAAATACTTATGCTTTGATTTTTGAAGGTTGTGTTGAAATCGCTCTACATAGTCCTCCCAACTTTCATCTTCCCCTTGTATCATACTGAAAATATCTTCACTAGCCTTGCAATAGCCTTGATACCTCTTAAAGAATACATTCTTCATGTCCTCCCATGTTTGAATGTAGTTCCCACAAAGGCTCATGAACCATCGGAGAGCTGCTCCTTTTAAAGTAGGAGGAAAAATTTTCAACCTTTGAGCATTAGTACAATAATCATATCCTCTACAAAGTACTTCAAACTAAAATAAGAATGTATCTAGATCTTCATTTTCCAAACCATGAAAATTTGGTAGAGTAGATGGGGGAATGATGTGCATTTGTGTCACTCCTCCTAGATCTCTGATAGGAAATTCAAAAGTAGCAGTGTGTGCCATTTATTCCCAAAATAGAAGATGTTATTCATGTGCTACTTTGGGGATCCTCCTTCAAATGTTCCTGTCAATTGGTTAGTGAAATGGGTGGTTCTTACATCACCACTTGAGTGGAATCATGAGTTTTTTTTTCTTTTCAAAATTCTACCTCTAAAATTCATACTTCTATCAGCGAATGCTATATTACCTAAGCCTAACTACTAAGGGTAGACCCGTCAATGGTCCCCCAGGATGCGTGTGTAGGTTCTTACCTTCCGTCTTGAATATACAGCTCTCATAAAGTTAGGTATGCATCTACAACCATATATTAGTGTGGTAGTTCTATTTGACTACATCCCCAACAACAACGCCAAAATGTTGGGGAAATTAATTGCTTAATAAAAAAAACAACTAATCACATAGACATTAATTATCAAACCGAGAAGCGTCTTTTTATTTCAAGGCAACTGGAAAAATATATGCAAGCAAATGCCAACAACTAACACTGGTTCTACATGATTATGTTCTACACTATCAAGCTCATTTGACAAGAAATTAAATGTAATACTTGAAAAACAATACTAAATTAAAAAGAAAAAAGTAAATGACAATAAAAAAATTATGATAATCACACGAATTAAATCAATACTGATTAAACCATACCTTGCAGAATTTGGGAATTTAACTTATTTCACCCAACATAATTCAAATGTTAACCTATAGCAGTAAATTAAATGTGATCTAGAAATTGAATGAAACAAAAAATCTAAAAAATGAAACAACTAAAAAATTACTTGATTAAAAAGGAAATTTACATTAAGTAATAATCATTGAAATTTGAAGGAACAAACACATAACTAAACTACTTTGTATGCTCGAGACAACACCTCATCCAAGGTAGTGGGCCCAACCACCCAAGACTCAGTTCTGCCTTGAAAAATACTTCAAATTAGATTACAAGTAATAGATGTAGAATTCAATGGATAACTTCCTTCATTAAAAGATCTCTGAGAAATAATTACAACATAATCAAGTTCTTAGCTTTGCCTCAAATTCCACAATTGTTCATCCTCTCCGATCTCCCCCTCTTTAATCTCTGTTTTCATTTAAATACATAATGAGCAAAGGGAAGTAACAACAAAGTTGATTACAAACTGATTTCCATTACAAATTTGGATTGTCCAAAAAACATTAATCAGTGAGATCAGATTTGAAAGATCTTTCCATCAACATTCAGCAAGAAAAAGTCAAATTTAGTATTGCAATTGGAAGAATTTGGAAAAAGTCGGCAATAGCAAATCTAAGAAAATCACCTTAAGAGAATCTTGCATTTCTCTTAATCCATACCCAATTTTGGAAAATTTCTCAACAGAAAACTAATTTGGTCCGTTTTTCACAAAACCCATGCCTCAAATTTTCAAGATTCATCTTCATTTTCCCGAAACGTCCAACGCAAAACTGTCACTTTTTATCCCGACGAATCTCTGAGTTGGAATATTTTATTATGAGTTGGAGATCAAATTTACAATCTAGAAGAGATATTAGAGGCTAAAATAGTGAGTGATGTTATAACAAATTCATTAATAAACCATCATTGGCAAAAGCATGCATAATAATCATCAATTTATTAAAAATAAAGGAGAACAAGTATTATTTACTCACAAGAGAATAAATAACTATAAAATGGAATTATATGATAGATTACCATAAATACCATGATAGAGAATGGTATAAGTGGATGAAATAGATGTTAAAAAGTGATAATAATAATGACAAATTAGTGACCCAACAATACGCAAGCATTAACAACACAAATGCAGTCCCTAAATCTAGAACTATTATTAACAACAATGCAACATGACTCATTAAAGGTAAGAAAACATACACAAATACTTATCTTTAAGTTTTCATATAAACTGAGTTTGGGACAAGGAATATCCACCAAACCATAGACAGCTGCAATGATGTTTGCTTGCAACTTTCACCCTTGAGCCAAATTCCAGAGTCTAAGGGGGGAATTCTTTCTTCTGGGACTACACACCAGCTGCCAACAAAAATAGGGGATCCAAAGGACCCCCTTCCTCAATCCCACCAGTGGATTGCTTCTTAATTTTCCAACATAGGGCGTCCAAAGGTGCCCCACCTCACCCCCAAGTGCACACACAATGATTCACCCCCTTCTAGGGAGTACAAAATCCACTGTACCAATAGGGAAATATCCAAAAGTCTTTGATCAAGTCTTCCTCTACTTCTGCTTCAAGATGGAATCTTCCCAAGTTTTTCCAGGGCTCCAAAGTATGCTATCTCAACCCATAGCCTCCAGGGGACCCAAAATGTTACAGGGCTCTAGAGATTCCATCCAAACCCACAACCTCCGGGGACCCAAGCTATTATAGGGCTTGAGATACCTCTGTCCCAACCCACAACCTCTAGGGAACCAAGATTTTACAGGATTCTAGGGATCCTATCTCAACCCACAGCCTCTAGGGACCCTGATCTATTATAGGGCTCCAAATACTAGTGACTCAACCCACAACCTCTAGGGACCTCGAGCTATTATAGGGCTCCAAATACTAGCTACTCAACCCACCTCCTCAAAGGACAGAGAATCAATCCCCTTCTCTTCTCTTCTCTTTAACGCTGCCTCCTGAAAGCTTCTGCGAGAGGCTTGATTCCAGTCCCCTTCTCGGTCTACCTCCAAAACAAAGGTCTTTGTTCCATTACTAAGAGGAGTTCGAATGGGTGTCTCTCAAAGAAAATGTATCCTATGTTTGAATGGGTCTGTCTTCTTTTCGAATGCTTTCTCCTTTTGAATGTGGATCTCCTCTCTATCTGAATGCCTTTCGTTGTTCGAATGCTCTTTTTTGTTCGAATGATCTCTACTATTCAAATGTTTCCTTCCAATGCTCCACACTGAATGATTCCCCTTCTCCCATTCCAATCCTTTCTTTGAATGGCTCCTCCTCCTTTTTCTTGCTTATTCTTGTCTTGCATTTCTGTCAACATTATTTACTGTTGCATCCTTGTTGTTTGTAGCCCTCCATAAATTTCTATCCTCTTTGCTTGTTGTGTTCTTTCAAGCAAGCATGGGCATGAGTACTTTTCCTCAGCCCATTTAATTTCAAGAACCATTTCATTAACTTCATGCACTAGCGAACCTTCAAAGTCTGTCCTGGGAATTCAAATTTTTTCTTTGCACAAGAAACCATAACATCCCAAACAACAATCCTCCTCCCCCAACTCTGGAATCCATGTCGCTTTGACTCAACCCCCTTTTCTATGATTTCAACATTACGTAAAATTTAGATAATATTTACAATGTGGCTCATTCGAGAACCTTGGGTGAGGCTGTCACATATGTAGTATCCCACAGGCCATAGGCCTCATTCCTTTGTATTTTTACCATTTCCACTTAGAAAAAGAGAGAGCAAAGCAATTTCACCTTCTATCTAGGTTTTCTTGCAAAAGGGTTTTGTATTTCATCCCTTGTGTTATTATGGTTTTGTGAGTGATTGTTATATTTGTCTTCTATTTTCCACATTTGTATAAATTGATTGCATAAATAAGAAACAATAACTTAATAAATCCATAAATTTAAGGATAAATTAATCGTCATAGTATAGATTTTGGATTTTCAGTAATTTTTTATCAAATCTATTATGATGAGCTATCCAATGGAATATCCATAGTAGTTTACAGATCAATATCAGATGGAAAATTTAACATGGGTTTAGAATTAATGGGATTACTAGTTAAGGTTGAAACAAGAGAAATTTTCTTCTTAGAGGCCATTTTTCTCTTTCAATATGGAAAATAAATTTTAAAAGTAAATATTTTATGGGTTTTATGGACTTACCACTTAATTGTAGGAATTCACAATGAATATTTCATTTTACTATACCTAAAATACTTGATCTCTTCGAATAATATAAATTAGACTGTAATAAGAATATGCACGATCTCGTAGCATATTAATCGTTGCCAAATCTCTTGCACACATGTAATAAATTTGATAGTAATTTAGAAACTCGCATAAACCTTGTTGAAATAAATGAGACATGATGTGTAAAAAAATTTAAGGACAAGTGATTTTGATCTAGGTAGATGTTAGTGGTGGCCCACCTCTTCTACTAACTCAATAATTTTTTATACTCTTGGTGTTTTTTATGGTTTTTCAAGTTCAAAATTTTTTAGGTTGTTTGAGGCCCTAAATTTTTTATTGGAAATTTGGGGGACCAAGGGTTGCCATGGCATGATCGAGCTTGAAAGTGACTTCCCTGGGGTATTGTCGAGTCCTGCTGGCAGCGAAGCAACACCATAGATGAAACTAAAGCTCTGACAATCTATCTTACTTGTGAACTTATATATCCCTCATCCCCAATCAAAGCAACTCAGTTGACTTGGCTTGGTATGGGTGCTACTGATAAAGAGAATGATAGGGACTACATATTTAACACAAGCTAGTGAAGAAGCTATGACAATCAAAGAATCGAACAATACTTATGGAAGAGTTAGAATCACTTTACACGAGACAAGGTCCATACAGAGAGCTAGAGTTCTACCAATGTGTCGCCAATGTTGTAGCGACTAAAAACACACTCCAAAATTTTTCATATGCTTCATTTTGGAGCCTCCCTCCTAAATTAGAACAACTCATCTCGCACTGACCCAAGTACTTGTGCTTTAATTAAGCTTTTTATTTTGAATTTTTGGCTTGTGTTCTCTTACTTGGTTTACTACCTAACCCACAAGCCAGTCCCTTGACTTGGTTTCAACCCGGTTCCAAGCTTGCCTTAGTGAACTACACAATCCTTGAGGACAACCAACCTTGCTCTCGGGAATTGAAAAATCCAAGTTGACAGTGAGCCTTCAACTCCAAAATTTCACAGAGATAGTTGAATGCCAACCTTCAACTAGGAAATTGCACAAAGCTTGAGAGGCAGACCATAGCCACTCAATCCATAAATTACGCAGAAGCTTCTTGCTAAGAAGATGCTCAGTGCACAAGCCAGTGAGTTGCCCAATCCTT
This sequence comes from Pinus tabuliformis, assembly GCA_031772625.1. NCBI lineage: Eukaryota > Viridiplantae > Streptophyta > Pinopsida > Pinales > Pinaceae > Pinus > Pinus tabuliformis. The sequence goes on along the minus strand of CM062820.1, from coordinate 1,107,687,435 downwards.
CCCAGAATTGTGCAATCTCTCTGGGCCATGCATGGTAGCATTTCTTGGAAAAGAAAAAAGAAAAAAGAAAAAAGAGAAAAAAATTCCCTAAAAATATAGGGATCTATTTTTAGTAGCCCAGAGGAGACACTTGAGTTATTTTGGAAACTGCTGTCAAGTGTCACCTTTTCCTTCATTTTTAGCCTTTGTGTCATAAACACTAAATCAAACAAATCTATTAATTGGCATAGCCAGATCTCATTTTCATGTTCGATCTTGGATCTCTGACATTCCCAAGGAGATCAAGGAACCTTTAGCGTGATCATCGTTGCTTTTTTGGGTAAGTCTTGCTTTTCTAGTCTTTCGCTGCTTTTTCTGTTGCTTTTGTTTGTTTAGCTTGGGAGATTGTTGTTTCACCCATTTTGTTGAATGACCACTTCTGTTTTAACTTGTTTTAGCTTGTAGAAGTGTTTTTTTAAGTCTTTCATTGCCTTTCCCAAGTGTTGCATGTATCACCTAGTTTTTTCACTAACGATCACTGTTGCATCGACTCTCTCCACATGCTTCATTTTCCTTGAGTTTGATTGATTCCTGCACTTGTTTCAATTGCATGCATAATAAGTCACTTATATCTACCCCGACATCACACAATCCTTTAGATTTGCTAGATTTCTCACTCCCCTTGGACAAATTTGGGCTTCCTTGGCCCAAGTCGCATTTTCCCAAGCATGCACTGAACGTTTCTAGAGCTCAAGCCCTTGAACTTGGCTTCTAGAATTACGGAAAGGTTGCCCAGGCTTGGCTCCAACCGTGCATTGTGTAGTTCCAGGTGCCAGCCCTGAGCCTTAGCCACTGAGACTGCAAAATGCGCAGTATCTCCTGACCTGTGCCCATACTGAATTGCGCATTGCGTATAAGTTCCAGTCAATAGGACCTCCCCACTGATTACTAGGACTACACAATGTGCAGTTCTAGCTAGCAACCAATCACCTCTTTGAGCCAAGATTGTGTAATCCCTCCCAACATTTTCTCAGTTTTTTGCTTGGTCTATTCTTGAAGTGCTTTTGGTTTCAAGCTAACATTTTCATGCCATGAGTTTCATCTCTGTCTCCAGGTTCAGCAGTTGTTGAGCAACTCTCTATCAGTTACAGGTAACATGGCCTCCAAGAGAGATGCATCAAAGGATATTGTCGAGAGTAGAACTGGGGAACCAGTTGAGCAGGTGTCAATGAATTTTCCAGTCTATGCAGACACTCAAGTGTTTATATAGAAGGGCATGAAGTTAACATGGAAAAAAATCAAGGATACCTTTGCATAGGACTTCAAGGAAGACATAGAGGATCAACATGTTTACATCAGTATCCACTGGTCAGGCTTACACAAGGTTGAATGCAAGTACCCGACCTTCCCATGTGCGGACATCATCCACTGGATTATCTCACACATAGATCTAGAGAATATGACATTGAGTAGTGCTAGTGAGATAAATCTTGCCACCTTCATGGAAGAGAACTATCAACAGATGTATCATTTACCTCAGCTGGTGAATTGCATGGACTCACTTTTCTATGCCACCCAAAACTTTTGGAACATCAGGAATGTTGTAAATAGCTGGTTGAAAGAGTCGTTGAAGTTTAGAATGAAACCCAATCATGTATAGAAGACAAAGTCTCTCAGGAAGGCTTACCGGTTCTTGATCATCTTTTCATGCCGATTATATGGTCAAGAGAGCATGAAGTCCTTTCTTTAAAATTGGGTGCTTATGTTGGACCAACTGGTGAGTGATGGAAATCCATTCAACTAGTCATATTTGTTGGCTCTTCAGTTGAAGGTCCATGTGACTAACACCCATAATCTGCGTAAATATGAGCAAGTGAGATTCTACATGTCCATGTATTTACTTGATGTAATTTGTGCCCAACATCAATTTCCTGGCATGAGTTGGACATGGACACCAAAAGAGACTACCATCAAAATTTATTGCAAGTTTCTTTTCGACTGTAACTACTGAGGAGTTATGGCAAGTAAGAATAACCATTTGATCATCCCATTGTACAAGTTGATCTTTAAGCAAGATCCACCTTTCATGTCCCAAGAAGTGATGGAGGCAATACCTGACATTGAAGATGGGTATGCCTCACCTGGTGGCAACTTCATCAGGACGTTTTGTGGAGAGAAGTCTTCTCATGTTATACCAAGGTATGCCACAAATAAGTTGGTCATGTAAGAGGTCTCATACCACATCTCCACAAGGTTATCAATAGGATTGCATAGGAGGAAGAAATCACCATGACCTACCCTTCCTTTGAGGATTATATTGTATGAGATTAAGAACTTGAAGGATGCATATGACGAAGCTAAGGAGATAATGAAGTTCCAATTCAACACCAAAGACTATAATTTTTATGATCCCCATGGTATTTGCAAGAACCACTCTACGAAGGTGTAATATCCATGGATCCACATGAAATTTCATTGGCATGAGTAGGACCCTTGGAGATACTAATACAATGACTCCAAGCTCCATGATCCCGTCAATATAGCCACAACTTAGAAAGATTCTCTACAAGCAAAAACAATAGTAGCAATAAGCAACAAACTAGCACAGGACAAAGGTAAGAGGAAGATTGCCGAGAACCTAGAGGTTGAGCAAAGATACAAGATGAAAGTAGATCCTATCACTGAGAAAGCTGCTTTGGTAGCAAAGGCAAAGAGGGAGAAACAACTACTGAGAGCAGAGCGAAGGAAGAAAGAGAATCAAAGGTTGGAGGAAGCAGAACGAAAGTTGCAGGAAGCAGAGAAGAAGTTGAAGGAAGAGCAGCAAGTGAGAAGGAGAGAGAGGGAAGAGAAGCATAAATAGGAAGAAGAAGAAAGGCAAGGCATGATGATAGAAAAAACAACACCCATATGGGTTGAGTAGTCAGAATAGTCGGCAACTGAAGAAGAGGGTGAGCAGATGCAAGATCAGGAGCTTGCTCAGCAGATTGAGAAACTGATTGATGTGATGGACATGGAGTTGGGGCATGAGCAATAGGACCAAGACACTGACCTCATGCTTAGAGCACCTGAGGTCACCTCTTAGTCTCCACCACCTCTAGTGTTAGAAGCACTCCCAAGCAAGCAAGGAGAGGCTGTTATCCTTGATGATGATCTGGTAATGGATGTGTACAATCTATCATTTAACGAGTTGCATAAAAATATTGTATAGGCACAGAGAAATCATTTTCTGGATGATCATGCATAACCTACATTCATGAAGGAAGTTAGATGTCAGAAAGCATCCAGTTGCCATTGCCAATGCCACTTTGGCTTATGCAGGAGCCATGAGATCAAATGTCAAGTTCCCATTAGCCGAGAATGAACAAATGGCAAAGAACTTGCAGGAAACCAGACAAGAGGCATAAAAATCCAGAGAACAAAGCACAGATTCTGCAATGACATAGATGAGGAAAGCGATACTTGCTGAAGTATCAACACTTGTGACTATCATGCAGAAGCTCTATGATGGGTTTGTCACTGTGCATAAGGTGGTTGTCCATTTGCATGGATTATAGTAGCAGAGAAAGAGGTTTGTCTAAACTCTCAAGGAAATACATACTACTATTGCCAATTTGTAAGAGTGGACAATGCAGTACAAAGGGGCCCCGCTTTACTTGCCAAAGATGATGAAGCACATGTAGAGATAGATAAAGAAAATGTTCAAATATTGATCCGGAACTATGAATAGCTCGCCCCGTTCATCAACAGCATACATGCTTCATATGCACGATTGTATAAGAGTTTGGATGTCATGGCAAGAATGCACATGATCCCATCAATTGGTTCCATCACCAAAGCTAAGCACAAGAACCAAGTCCAGTTAGAGATCGACAAGTACATGGAGTAGTTAAGGCAGGAGGCCACTAACGATGACTTGGATCTGAGTGCACAAAACATGCAGAAGTACATTGGTGGTCTTATTATGGTCAAAACCATGTTTCACATGTTTTAGGATGAGTTGGAAAAAGGCTCGAAGACCATATACCCAAAAGATATGGAGGCAAGAGTCTGCTATTAGAAAGACACCATCAAGTAATTTGGGGACATCATCGCATAATACCAAGCTTGGCATCAGTACGTGACCGAGAAGCATCAAGTGTAGGTTGCCGAGTTGGTCTTTCTCCAAACTTCTGAGTCATACTGTTTTGTCTTGTAAGGTTGTCTCTAGCCTATTTTGTCTCACATGGGTACATGTGGAAACATTATATTATTTGTAAATATGTTGTAAGTGAAATTCCAAGTGTCATTAGTGGAATGTGAATAGTAACTATGTAATGTAATGACTTATTTGTAAAGAAGTGGAAGAGTCATGAGAGTAGTCAAAGAGTCACAAAGGGGAATGTCGAGGGTTACCCCACCCTTTGTTATAAATAGAACCCCATAACTCATAGAACAGGCTTTTGGGAGCGAAGATTTTGGCTAGGCTTAGGCTTAGAAAAGGCTTGGCAGTATTGTGACAAGCCTTTGCTTCTCCATAACATAGAGTGAGTATACTTCTTTGGAGGAGCAAGTGTTCTTGACTGTAATGTTCCACTATTGGGGCTAGTGGCTATTAATGGTGTATGTATGGATGTAACTTTCACTTATAATAATAATAATAATAGATCCAACACACTTTCATGCATATGTCAGTTGGACTATTGTGGTTGCTTTAGCAATGTATGTTATTTAACTTACACATTTTCTTATGAACTACTTTGCATGCAATTGTATGAATCTTGTTGAATGTGTGTTGTTGGATTAACCCATCACTTTGGTTTGTGGACTATTCTGCATTCCATCATGTGATGTCATTCCGCTCGTGTGTTCCTTTCAAGCTGCGTACTATTACAGGATTCTAAGGGGCTCACTCAATTTTCCCCTCCTTGTGTTAGAACCCACATGAATCTTACTTGAATCGTTGCAAGGTCACACACTTTCTTCCACCCAAAGTCATCATACTTATCTCTGCGCGCTACTGCGGTCAAGGCACTACATTACCACCCACGGCAGGGAATCTTACTCCAAATGGTCTGATGTCTAGTTGGGACTTCTTACTGAGGAGATCCCATGAATGTTGGTGGGTCCAACACCATCAACATTTCTAGCGCTAGAAGGAGGGCCATATGACAAGCTGAGCCCTTGAAGTCTGTTTTGAATTTTTGCACATCATTCATGACTTATATCACAATCACGATCCCAACAATTTTTTCTCATGCTGCTGATTTCAATGTGTCGGTGGATGTTATAGATGACTTGTCACGATACAAATTTGATGGAGAAAATGGAACACCCTTGTTCATTCACGCAATTTCCTTTTTGGGATTCTATGATAGGAATGATGTCCGCTCGGATGAAATCTCTAGTAGGTTGTTTTCTTTCATGTTCGAAGGGAACTTCAAGCAGTGGTGTCACACATTGCCCACAACATCTATACACTCTTTTGATCACATGTTCAGAGAATAATGACGGGCTTTCATTCTTTATGACTGTAAAGCACTTCATCAAAAAAATTTAAAATTGTGAAAAGCACCTGATGAATCACTTGAGCACTTTTATGATGATTTTCTTCATTACTATTTTGAATTTCCAAAAGATGAAGTTGACTGGAAATTTTTGGAAGGAATATTTCAATATCTTGTTTACATCTCCGAGAATAGACACAAGTTACAAAATTTCGTATCTCTCCCAACATACCTTAGTGTTGGAGCTACTATGTTTGAGATGGATGAGGTTGTTGTCCCAAGTGACCCTTCGTCCCCTTCTCATCAAACAACTCTAGCTCCATAGGACGAGGTGGGAGAAGTTATGAACCCACTTGTTGAACTATCACCATCTCCTCCTACCCCACCTGCTCTGGACGTCTATGCAGATTTGGACTTAAAGGTTGATGGTTGTCACGTGGTCTCATCCGCTTAGCCTTCGTCAACTAGTTCCTTTGGTCCTCCAGATTTTGGTGTGTTGTGTTCATTTGTTCCAGATTCCACTTGTGATTTTCATGAGGATTAAGTTATGGACGAAGTTGGTGCTGAAAAGTCAACCTGCGCTATCATTTTTTATGAGTATGTGTGGGAATACGAACAAAAAATTGGGATCAAGGATGACCTCCTTCTATCTGCACCTCGTCTGCTTTATCTTGACATCTTCTCCAATTATTCCATTTCTATTCCATCTTGTGAAAATCCATCTCCAGATGTTTCTACTTATCATCATTCACAAAATGTGCATGATGTCAATCTATCATTTGATCGTGGAAATGACAAATCTATCTTCCTCGATCAACTCGATCTATCATCTTTCATTTCTAAGAACTCAAAAGGTGATTTTTTTTGTTTTTCATCAACCCCTCTCTATGATTCATTAGATCATGAGGTTGTCATTGTCCATCTTGAATTTCTGATCGTGGTTGTCATGATCTCTTCACTCATTCATTTGAAAATGATTCTGATTCAACTATTGTTGATATTTCTAAGCCACCAATCTTTGATGATCCATCTTTTGATGAAGTGGAAACTCCTCAAGCTGTCGAGGCACTTCATCCCAAGCTGATGGTTATGTCAAGTTCTTGTAGCCTTGAGATCAGTTCCACCTCCGATTAGAAATCTGTTGAATCTCCCTAGGCTCCTCATCACTCTCCTATTCAAATTTAAAATCAATCCAATTCACATTTTTTGCATCCTCCACCAAAAGCACATGATCCTATCATTCATGCATTGGAGGAGTCATACGTAGTGAGCACTGTTGCGAAACAAATTTTTTTTATTTCTTCATGTTTGCTCATTTTTCATGTTCGAAGGTGTGTACATGCTTGTCTTCCATACATAATGTGATAGAACACCATGATACGTCTGTAGAGTGCCTTTCATGTGTTTTCAATGTTTTCTTTTCTGTGGATGAATTCAAACTTCGAACAATTTGATTTGCATTTATTTATCTTTCTTGTCTGTTGGTTTGCTTGAATATCTTTCTCGTTAATCATACTATCGCCTACATGGGTCAGCCAATGCTTCATTGGCTACATTGGAAATATCACTTCACGTGAGTTGGCCCATGATCTGCTTAGCTTAGGAGTAGGAGTAGTGTTTGATTTCTTGTTTTGTTTTGCTTATTTTGTGTTGCTTTGTCTTACTTCTTTCCTTCTCTTGTTTTCTTATGCACTTGTAGGATTAGTTTCCACATGAAACCATTTTTGGCTTCTTGAGACAAGTAGGGTGAAATAAAAGAGGACTTATGCAACTATCAAAACTTGGTTATCCGTCCATTCCCTCTCCTTATGAAGATCTTGCATTTCATCTATTCGACGATACACTGAAGGAAAATACGTTCTTTTCAGAGTGTGTCACGGTGAAATCACAAGACTTGCACTCTTAACTAGTACCACCTCCTCTAATCGGTTTTCTACATTCAGTTAACCCTTGTCAACTCAATCAAGTAAGGAGAGGGGAAAATCTTAACAAGTATGTCAGAGGTATATATAAACATCCTTCTCTGAAGAGATAACCTCTTCTTCTCTCAATAAGTCGGGATCCCTATTCCGCCTCTAAATAAATAAGTGTCTATACACAGTTCTTTGAGAATTAAAATGAAAAAATAAAATAAAGGTGAAAGGAGAGAAAGGCCGTCCTGTGTAGAGAGGTGAAGCAAGTAACTCGGCCATGGTACTATCTAGGCTCATTGGAAGCGGAGAAATGCTTGTGTTCCTGAAGTGACTTGGTCAGGGTAATGTCCAGGCCTGCTGGCAACGAATCCACACCAGAGATGAAACTAAAAATCTGAAAGTCTATCTAACTTTTGAATTTATATTCCCCTCATCCCCAATCGAAATAACTCAATTGAATTGGATTGGTATGTGTGCTACCAATAAAGAGAATGGTAGGGACTACATCTTTAATGCAAGCTAGTGAAGAAGCTATGGCAATCGAATAATAGAACAATACTTTCGGAAGAGTTAGAATCACTACATTACCACCCACTACTGGGAATCCTAATCCAAATGGTCTGAGGTTTTGTTGGGACTTCTTAGTGGGGAGATCCCTTCAATGTTGGTGGGTCCAGCACCATCAACAGGTCATCAAGATATTAAAGCTACTGATAATGCCACACCCCCAACCAGAAACCATTGGTTGGTTGAACCATGGATGAGATATTTGTGTCAATCGATAATGTTGGTTGTTTCACAATATCAAGCCCTTCAAAGAGGAGGTACTATGTGATGTTTTCCCATTCAAATTTGTAATGTTATTTTATGACAACCTTACATGTGGAAATTTCATGTTGTTTTGAGCCCCATCCACACAGTGTCATTGTTGCTCCAAGTTATCGGCTGTATAGGGTATCAAAGGTAGTTATAACTACCATAATTTCATTGATCTCAAAAAAATAATGCTGAAAATAAACCTCTCAGACTATAAAGTTTTTCCTCTTCATGGTTTGGTCAAAATGTGAAAGGAAGGTCACTGTGACCACCACAACCTTAGCACATGGGCTCTCCAAATAATGAAAGTAGGTGGACAATATTGTAGAATCATATAGATATATCTTCACTTTTCTTATGGGGGTGCCACTACATTGCTAGGCCAAGCACTCAATTGACTTGATACCTGGTGGTTGTTTAGCTAATGGTACAATGACACTTTCTCTTGGAGAATGAGGAAAGAAAGTGTTAGATTCATTAGCTGATACAAGGGGGCACATTTGACTTAGCTCCTCACCTTATGGGAGCCCAATTATGCTGGTGCAGAAGAAGGATGGGACATGGAGACTCCATATTTATTATATAGCCCTAAGAAAATCACTGTTAAGAATAAATACCCAATCCACTAGATTCATAATCTTATTGGTCAGGTTAAGAGTTCCAAGTTCTTTATAAAGATTGATTTGAAGTCAGGCTACCACTAGGTAGCAATTGAGAAAATAGTTGTATGGAAGACAAACTTCAAATCTAAAGAAACCCTTTTTGAGTGGTGTTGAAGCCTCGAAAATCGGGTCTACAACAAGGAGGATACCCACCCAGTCCGGACCTTGGTAAGCAACTCCTTTTCCGTTTGGGATGGTGGGTCTGACTGGGGATATGGGACCAATTTCCCAATTTATGTGTGTGTGTGTTGAGAATTGATATTTCCTTTCTAATAATTTCTAGGTAAAATGCTTTTTATTCTAAATCTAAGCTAACAATATGCAAATTTTATTCTAATGAATAAAAATATCTAATTCTAAACTAACCCAGGATTTAATATTTCAATTATGCGATCTAAAATAGTTTCTATAGCAATTGGTAATAAAGATCATTCAATTGCTGTAAGAAAAGAATTCAATAAAGATGAATTGTTTCGTATAGAAAGTTCGCTGAACAGTTGTGAAAAACATATCACATAATAAGTCATTCATACATTAATCATAAATAGAATAGCCATCACCGTACAAAAGTGCCAAATGATAACTCAAGCATTTAGGCGTTCACATATAAATAACTAAACATGAATATCACTTAAACACATAAGCAGAAATCGTTAAGAGATAAAAGTACCATTGATAACAAGTTCTACTCATGAGCTTCAGTAATAATGATCTATCTCTTCTTAGTTCAACATCTACTAAGAGTACAAAAGTGCAATTTCAGTAGTAGATATTAAACACAGATATCAATAAACCTTGTTCCATTCATTCATCAAAACCTCCTCTGAGGGTGCAGAAGTGCATGTTCTGAGAAAACGTTTTTGACAAATTTCAGGACCCTTCTCTAAATGCATGAGAAGGGTTGAAATACTACTATATAAATCCTAAAAATAGTCTATTGCAAAAATATAGGAGGCGGTTTAAATGACTTTCCTCATCTAAAGAAAAACTAAAACTAAAACTAAAACTAAAACTAAAACTGAATCTGGAAATTACTATCTATGTATCTATTCTCTGTGGTCACAAGCATTCAGCATCGGCTTGAGGAGATTTGGTTGGCCGACCTCTAACTTTAGGCATCCTGCAAAAACAAAATCGGCAAGTGCCGGTGCTATCTTCTCGGCAGAGTTAGTGAGGGATTTGAGAGTCATGCATTGACTGTGTGGTTTGACCAAGTACTACCAGTAAGAATCCCAATTCAACTTAGTTAACCTATTGATGGATTCTTCTTTTTCTTCAGCATTTTGCCTCCAGCTGTTATGTAAATTCTATGCGTTTGGGAGAAATTTACACAACAATTTAAATATATCCCTGATAAATACCACTGTTTTTAGAACTCGAGTTTTGTTTTTAGCCTTTAGCACTTTTTCTTACAATTTTTCGGACTTTTTGGCGACTGAGCATTCAGAGGCTTTACTTCTCAAGGGTTTTTCCCAGCGATGTGCGATTAATCGAAAACTGCCTCCATTTCTTGATCCGGGCTTCCTTGGTGCTAGTTTTCGCCTCTTGCGCGTTTTGTTAGATGACTTAGGAAATTGAATTTTCTCCTTCTTTTCCCATTATACTCGGAACATTGCTACGTATATCTTTCTGTTTTCCGCTACTACAATTTACGAAATCAGGAAAGAGTAATGATATGAATACGGTGACGAGAAAGCATTAAATGTTTGAAATCATATAAAATATATCACCCTACGTGAACTAAATTCTTGATCAGATTGAAACCTTATGTCATTAATGATCATCAACTAACTTATTAAATTAACATTAATGCGCATGACTTGAAAACGGATTACGAAAAACATTTTTTAGAATGGTGTGCCCTATAGATCTACGATAATGTGATTTGCTTCACAATATCTCAGATTGCAATATCACTAATCCGTTATGTTTTGACAATCATTCATTACCATGTGTTTGTGTGAAATGCGATTTGCGAGATTTGTTATCGCATATTGCCAACTTTGAAGCATTTCACCTTAAGTGATGTTTGAAGCATATGAAAACTGCGAAGCAATGGGTTCTTTCAGTGTGCGATCTTGCATCGCGATTTCGCATTTGTCGAGGTTTACTTATATGATGTTGTTATTTCCTTTTTGCGATGCGATGCTTTTATTATTAAGAGAAAGATTTTATTCGAACCTATCATAAAACTTAAGTCTTTTTTGGATTTTGCGGGTATTCTCCTACGTTTATGATAGCAAGATTTATTAAAAAAAAAGGAAATAAAAGTTCTAATTTTGTTATTTTTTAGATGAAGGGTCCCCACTTATTTAGTATTGATGTCAAAACTAAAAATAAGAAGTGGGGTTGTTGCTGGCCACATTAATTGGCGATTCACTTGGAAGAACCAGTTATCTCTGATTTTCTTTTGAATTTTCTAAACTTCCAAAGCATAAGGGACTTTGAAAATCAAACTTTATTATGGAAAGATAAAGTACATCATGCTTTCAGCTGTTAACGCTAGTTTGTTTCTTCTGTGTTAACTTTGACTATTTACTTCCTAAAGCTAGTCATTGTATTTACATCAACCACTATTTAGTTTGTAAAGATAAAAACAAAGTCTCCTCTGTAAATTAGTTTTAAATATGCTCATTTGTCGTAGGTAGAGCCTCTGGTGCCAGCAGGCGTTCATAGCCTCAACAAGGTTACCTGTTACCCAACAATGATCTTGTATCCTACTTGGAGAAATTTACAATTTTTCAAAGAGAAATCCATATCCACACTTATTGCTTTTATTTTATTTTAATTCTTAAAGAACAATGCCTTGGTTTGGTATCCAAATTATGAAATGCCACTCACTTGATTTATAACTTTTCTGAACAAGCTGGCTCGTGATGAGACCCCTTGTCTTTTGATTGCAACAATCTTGAGTCATTTCTCTGTTTTGGTATGCAGTTTTGGCAAAGTCAGCAAGCTATAATATCTATGATCATGATAAGTCGGCTCGTGATGAAACCTCTTATTCTTTAAGTTTAAAGTTTATCATTGGATTATTCCTTGAAGATCGTAATTCTCTAGGTAGGGAGGGAGTCGTTGGTTCCTTAAGAATAGCTTTGGACGACAATTATAGAGTTTTTGGAAAGAGCTTTTCTACAGAGAATCCTTGTTTTTGTTATTGATGCTTTTCATTGAATAATATAAAACAAATTCCCACTAAAGGTTTTTTTTTATCAAGATTCACAAAGTTGAAACTAGTATCATTTTTAAGCTTATAACCTTTGACTCTGTCTTTCAATAGTAATGACCAATTTTCCAAATCAATTCTATTTATACAAGCGAAAAAACAAAATTTAAAAGAAATGCTAGTCCTTTGATGAATTCCAAACGTAACCATTTACAACTGGTTTTATTATCTATATCAAAGGAAAAACTAATCTACAAAAATAAGGAAATAATCTTCTACAGAAAATATTTTTTAAGGATTTGCCCATTAACAGGTAAAGATTCTCTTTTCCCTGTTAAATCCTGTAACATAAAAGTGGATGGACCTATGATTTCTGCAAATTGGAATGGGCCAAGCCACATTCATTGGAACTTTGTATGTTTGTCTTTTTCTTCATGAACCTTATCCCATTTTAAAACTAAATCTCCAATTTGAAATTCCTTTTTGGATACCATGTTTGAATCAAAAGAAGCTTTTACTAATGCTTGATGATGAGCATGAGTTATTTTAGCCTTTTCTCATTGTTCTTCTAGCTTAAGAATTTGCAGTTGTCTTAGTTGCAAGGATGAAGTTGGTGTTTCGTCAATAAATTGAACTAAGGCCAGAGAGAGAATTACTAGATGAGTTGGGAGAACCAATTCTTTCCCATAAACCAAATTAAAGGGAGAAGTGCCAATGGAGGCTTTCTGTGTTATTCGATCTACCCATAAAGCATACGTTAAAGCTTTGTGCCAATTCTTATGATTTTGGTCGATGGTTCGCTTAATAATTCTGATTAAATTTTTATTTGTTGATTCAGCTAACCCATTCCGCTGAGGGTAATAATTGGCAGAGTATTTGAGTTTAAAACCTCTTTTAAGTGCAAATTCAGTCATAACATTGCCAGAAAAGTACGATGCATTATCAAACATTAAAGCAGAGGGTAAACCAAACTTGGTGATTATGAATTGATCTATGAAATCGATGATTTGTTCAGCATTAGCTCTCTTGAAAGGAACGGCTTCTACCCATTTAGTAAAATAATCTATAGCTGTAAGGATATTCCTATACTGTTTAGAAGAGTGAGGAACGATCTCACCTATTATATACAGTCCCCATTGATCAAAGGGTTGATCAATATTGATTGGTTGTAAAGGCAATGACGGTTTCTTTTGTCTTTTGGCAGAAGTTTGACACATTTGACATTTCCTTACATAGCTATGTACATCTTTAAATAGTGTAGGCCAATAGTACCTTGCATGCAAGACCTTATGTGTTGTATAATCTCCAGCATAATGTCCACCTACTGGTCCATCGTGAAGTTCCTACAACACTTTTTTAGCTTCAGATTTCTCAAGACATCGAAGGAGAACAGAATCATAATTCATACTAAAGAGTACATTGTTTACAAGTTGATATTGCTTAGCCTTCAATCTTAGAGCTCTTTTCTTTGTATAATCCAGGTTTGAAGGAGCATATCCATTCTTGAGATAAAATATGATATCAGCATATAATGACTCAACACGTTTAGGCTTACCTCATACATTTGTACTTCTGATGATGGTATTTCAGAAATAAGCGATGCTCCGGTCAACATTTTGCAAATGCCTTGACCTTTTATAATATTTGTTGGTCTAATCTCAGTGTCATATTCTTGTAAGGCAGTAACCCAATTTGCTCTTTTCTCACCCACATCTCTCTGTACTAAGATATTTCTTACCGCTGGAAACGGTACTATGATCTTTGTATGGGTTTTAAGCAGAAAGGGTCTAATGTGCTTGATTGCTTTGAAAATAGCATACACTTGTTTCTCTACGTCAGAGTAATTTAATTCAGCCCCTTGTAGATTTGAACTGAAAAAAGGAAATTGGGGCTTCTGCCTTATCTTGATTTGCTTGAGTGAGTATTGGTGGGCACCAGTATTGTAGCAATAATGCTACAACTCCTGGAGCTTCCTTCTCTAATTTTATCAACCTGGTAGTTCGTAACAAACTTGGAAGCGACGGTGCTGTATGCACAAGTACTAGCTCTTGTCACAGCTGTCACTTGGTCAGCTGGCACAAATCCGCTAGGGCTCAAGCCAACTTCTATATGTTCTCAGAAGAAGCTTTTTAAGTAATGAATGAAAGCTATCTCAAAGGAAATTAACCTACTTTGCAAGAATGCACTAAAAGCCAACAAAACATGGAAACCCTAGTAAACCCTAATTTGACTAGCTTAATCCTTACGGTGCAATGGTGGGAATGCAACTTCTAAAAGTGATGCCATTAATTCTATTGAGATGAGATGCATGGGTCTAAACTACTTTCATCTGAAGAGAACATGTTTTTGTACTTTTTCTCAAGTGGTTGGAGTTATTATGACTGTGCTTCTTACTGGGTCTTGAATATGCAGGGGTAGTTCAAGGGGAGGAAGGCTTGGAAAAGGTCAAGAGGACTTCTGAGAGGGTCCAAGGGATCCCTAACATCATCTCACAGAAGTTCACAAATTTTAGATGCCTGACAACTGTGTTTGCAAGCTTCTACAGGATGTCTGCAGGGGATTCTACAGGAAGTGCAAGATTTCTACAGGAAGTCTGTTAATTTCTACAGGATGTTCTGCAATCGGAGTTTTGGGTGATGGATGGGTGAATGAGCTGTATGGGTGGATAGGGAGGATAAGAGGGGAGCTTGTGATGGCTTATGGATGGAGAGATGAGATGGAGAGGGGGTGTGTAAAGCTGGTTGGTCGATAGGAGGGTAGAGGCAATGGAAGGCCAAAAAGATAAAACAACGTGGATAATAGAAGAGTTGGTGGGCAAATGATCTAGCTGGGAGATGAGTAGATGGCCTAGGCACGGCTGAGAAGGATAAGGAAACGATGGAGTGGTGCTGCGCAGTGTAAATGAAACAAATCACCTCTGTCTTGCGTATAACCGAAATGTCATCAACCTACTCTAACTGTTTTATTAGAAACCAAAGAAAAACAATGTAGTTCAAGGGAAAATCGTGCATGGTGCTGAAACAAAGAGTTATTCCACAAGATATAAATGCATGGACACTTCTACAACTGAAAATATTACGTTAAAGCTTGCATGAACATGTAAAACTGTGTTTTTGGTGGGTGGCACGGGCTGCACTTCCGGTCCCCAAACAGAGGTGAAAGTGAGGGTGCATTCAACCCTTTTTTTGGAGCTCTGATCACTCAAATATCCTTACTCTAATCTAAACTACTGAAAGCAACTTTGTTCATAACACTAACCTATGTAACCACACCAAGAAATCCGAATCATCAAACTGTGCTTCCAAGTGCATGTAAAGGACAAGAAATATAATGCTGAAAGAAATACAAGAAACAATACAAAGAAAGGAGGCCTATTGCTCTCAGGTTGGGCCCAACCCTGAGAGCTATAGCTCCTCTAAGAACTCAGAACTGAACTTGAATTTGCCTGCCTTTTATTAAAAGATCATAGTCATAAGTCTAACAACATGCCAAAAATGGCTTACAAAGAGCAAAACAGAGCTGTAGCTCGTACTTCAGAATTTGCAACAAAGGTTCAAAAGTTTTTTATCGAAGGCTACAACCTCGATATTTATACATTCTGGCCTCCTAAATTAGTGGGGCTTGGCTGTCCAACTAAAAATAAACTGTTGTTCCTTTAGAATCCGTTGGCTGCCTTCTAGCTCGGTGGTGATAGTTGTTGGAGCTCGGAGTTGGGGTGGAGATCACGAGGAAGGTCATTCAAGGCTATGGACAACCTTCCTACAAAACTGCAATGCCAACTTGGTTGTCTCCTTGCCTTCATCTGCGTGGTTTTGCTCCATTTAATGTCAAAAAAACCTGAAATAAACATGTATTAGCCACCTAGGCATAGTGACTGCCCTCCTTCCTACAAATAACATGAATATACTAAGAAATGATGCATAAGTGATGAAAAATGAAGGGTTGAGCAAGGTAAGTAGGCCAAATGAGCCCAAAATGTTACCAAAATTTGGGGCTCATCATCACCCCCCAACTAAAATATTTGCTCATCCTTGAGCAACTAGTCCAACTCCTCATCCTTCATTGCCTTTACTGCCACCCTTACATCCCAAGCCTCTGTAGTAGTGTCCTCCTTGCTGATATGAAACCCAGCCTTTCTGTTCACCTCTTCCCACTGTTCATTATCATCCTTCTCTGTGCTGCCCTCCATTAATCCTAGCAGCAGTGGTGGGCTTAGTTTGAGGCCAATCCAGCTGGCCTGGAGGTTTTGCATGGATTTCTTATAGAGGGCCACCTGTACTAGAGCTTCCCTCATCCGAGTTGGGGTATGATACTCTCTGATTTTCAGACTATGGGCCAATGTATTCCATCGGCGGGTGCAAGCTTGGACATCGTTGTCTCCTAACAATCTCTCCATGTCCTAAAAATGTGCTATGGCTTGGGCCTGCTGATCCATATATCTCAATGAAGCTTGAGGGTCGGTGGACAAGTGTTGGTGTGCTGAGATTAGTGCAACTGGATCCCCTGGTTCTGCTCGAATTAGCAATGGCTCATTCAGCTCCCGGTTCATGACCGCTTTGGCCTCTGCTGCTCTTTTGTCCTCATGGTTCAACCATGAGGCAAATGCCATTAATTGCATATCTCCTAAGGCCGTATTGGGATCCCATGAAATTACATTAGGCAGGGCCAAATTATGGAGGTAGAACTCCGCCAATTTGGCCTTATCCTCTGATGAACTAGTACTGCATACTTCAGTGAATTGCTGCAGGTCTTGGAGCTGAGAGATACCTCTTTGCGCCAAGGTATTGATTTGAAATTGCAGCCATTGGTCTTTCAGGTACAGGCCATAGGATTTGGTCGGCTGTCTGCATTGTATAGCATCCATGGCCCAACTGGCCATGCAGGCCAATGGTGCCTCTTTCTGCTGCAGCTGTTGTCTGAGAGCTTGCACCTCAATTTGTTCTTGTTGTTCTACTTCCTGTAGATGTGTGGTTGGCTCCCCAAGACCGGTTTGTAGTTCCTTTTTGCCTTACTGTTCTGCTGTGGTGTCATTGGAGGGTGTATCTGTTCTTGTCCTCAGCTCCTGTAGCTGCAATCTAAGCTTTTCGTTTTCTTTCTGTAGGAACACTCTTTGGCAATTTGCCACGTGTTTAGCCATGGCTAATTCACTTCTGGCCTCCTTAAGTTGCTCTTGCAAGGGACCTATGTCCGCCACACCCTTTGACTTGGCTATTTTCATCCACGTGTGTGTACGTACTCTCTCTTCCTCTAATGCAAAGAACAGTGGCACAGTGAATTTCTGAGGTATAATTTTGCCAGCCTCTAAGAAGTTGTAATATGAACTCAGACTTGGCTGAGGGCTAGGCTCTGGAATGTGCTCTTTTTCTACTTCTCTTGGTGGCTCTACTTCGCCCTCCCTCGGTGGTGATGAGGGTGCTTCTCCTTCCATTCTCTTTGTTTCTTTAAGCCTGGCTAAGGTTTCCTGTAGAGCATCCTCAGCCTCCTGTAGCCGAGCTTTTGAATCCAATTTGTCTAACCTTTCTTTCCAAGTAGTTTTCTTCGGGCTCCCCCTCTCATAGGTGACTGATATCCTTGAGGGGGACCTCTCCTTGGGCGAAGTAGGGGCATCATCTATAGTGATTGGGCTGCTGGACGAAGGCTGTGGCTTGCCCGTCTTTATTCTCACACTTCTCTTAGCTTTAAAATATAGAGGGGTCTCCCTCTTTCTCTTCTCCTTTGGCTTAGGAGGTGTGCTGAGGGCGGCCAGCATAGCTGCTGCCTCCCTTGCAAGAATGTCAGCTTTCTTCTCCTTGGGTTTCGCTTTTTCAGGGCTTCCTGTAGAAGACCCTTTTTTAGTTAATTTCGGGCTTCCTATAGAAGGCCCTTTTTCAGCTGATTTCGGGCTTCCTGTAGAAGCCGGTGTTGGTTTTCCTGTAGAGACAGGTGGCACCACTTTAGATTGCTTTGCTGAGGGTGTTTTACTTTTTTACTTGGTTGCGGCTATTGACGAGGTGCCTTTGCTGATGTGGACCTGCTCAGCCTTGTCCACTCTGCTTTGTAATCTTTTCTCTCTTGCCGTCAAAATGGGTGTGTCATCCTTCTCTTTGGCACCCTTTTTCTCTTGTTTCTTCTCTTGCTTTTTCTTCTACTCCGTGGTCGTGTTCTTCTGGCCTTTTTCTTTCTTCCCTGCGGGCACTGACTCTTTCTCCTCACTGCTGGATGAACCGAGCTCTTCGGTCAACATCTTTATATCACCATCCTTGGTCAAATTTCTGAAGGCTTCCCATGAGAGAGGAACCTTGTATGTGTGGAGCGCATCCTCCATAAGGAGTTTAATGAGTCCATGGTGTGCTACCTGGTCTGGTGTGCCTTCTTTCAGCTTGGTGGCACATTCAATCATAGACTGTAGTAGAAAGTAGGGGATACTCAGTTTGTTTTCTATAGGTAGGTCCATCTGGTGCCTTAATTCCATGAGTAACCGAAAATGGTACCCATATACAATGCTAAAATGACCTTCGCAGGTGATGTACTTCATAATCTGGAGGCTAACTTCACTCCACAGTGGCAGTAAGCTGGTTCTACGAACCCCATTTTTATCTTCTGAGAATTCCTCCTCTGGTGGAAAGAATTCTTTCTTAGCCTTCTGGCCCAATTTCCTTTCTTCTTTATCCCATGGTAATCCCATTGGGAGCTCAGTAACTCGGCTGATGAATTGTGGGGTGAGTCTGAGACTCAAACCCCTGAAGTTAACGGTGGCCAATGTTTTGGATTTCGGCTTCAGAGCTTGCAAAAACTCCTCTGCCACCTCATCGTCATAGCCCTGCAACTTGTCGCAGAACGACATCCATTGCGCTTGCGTGAATAGCTCCACCACCTCAGGATTCTCTCTTAACTTTGTTGAATCGGTTGGTTCCCTTCTGATGAACCCACCCGGCATGGTGAAAAACTGCTGCGTTAGCTGGAGGTGGCGAATGCGGAAGAAAATTGGCCTACTGGGACAGAGCGTAGAATTACGCCTCTGTCATGCATACAATTCACGAAACTTATCTCCCGAGGACCTTAACACAGCTTAATTATACTGACATCCTGTAGGACGACAATTCATGCAACGACAGACAATACTTGCAAAAAATTTTTTACGACCAGACTGTAGACGTCGATTCTGCCACCCTCAAAACCAATTGCATGGAAGGTTCAGGCTTACCTTTTTAATCCGCCACCTTTTGACGTGAGGAACCCAATTTCCTGTAGAAACAACTTTCCTGTAGAAGCAGCGCACGAATTCTGGAGGATACTGCAGTGGGTCTGCGCTCTTGGTGCTGCTTAACAGGCGTTCGAACGGCCGAAGACTTGGAGTGTCGAGCTTCAGAGGAATCCGGATGCTCACTCGACTTTCAAACGACGAATGATAAATGCATGGGGTGGCAATCTAGCCGATTAGATTTGAATCCGGCGGAATCCGTGGCGCGGGGGTGAGCTGTCCCTGCCGGACCATTGGACGATGTCACACCATCATTCTTCTGCAAGTTCCCTTACTGCCGCATCATTCCCCGCAGATCCACCGCCGTCATTTCTGTTACAACTCATTTCTCCCCGACTGGATGGCTCCCATGCGTGCACTGCCCGTTCCTTTTGCCACGACCACCATTTACCATCTGACTAGACCATCTGACTGGTCAACGTGGCCAGTCGATTGGCCATACAACCGCTCAACCCATTCACTTCACACTTGTAAACATTTTCAAAGTAAAATTCATGCAATTCGATGGAAGAAAGGGTCGAGGCACTTACCTGTGCGGCCGCGACACGATTTCTCAGGCTCTTGGACGACGATGACTGGATTTGTTTGTTGTTGGTGGATTGCACAGGCTCGGAGGTTCCTCTTCACAGGCCGCTAACGATGAAGCTTATGACTCGGCTGTGTGTGCCTGCGTTATCCTTGCATGTTGCAAGCGCTTGAATGGTGTACACTCTAGCTGGCTTAACTGCTACGGGACTCCTGCAGGATGTCCTGTAGCAGTTTTTCCTCCTCGGGTGCATGTTGCACGATGAAGACGGTGGCCTCACGATCACGCTCATAAAGCTCTTGGATAGCTGGGATGGATATGGTATGGCATCTCAGCGTTCTTTCATTTAAAAATTGCTTTCTCTTGATAACTCAATGATCTGCTTTGAATGTGCAGGTATCTTCATTGCATGTCGACAGGGGTGGTAGAAGGAGGTGACAGCAGTGTGTGAGGGAGAAGATGGTAGCTTGCATGCGTCTATACCGAACCTTGGTCGTTAGATCTCCTCATACAATTAGTTTTGGGCCGTCCAAAACTTCTACAGGAAGTTTCCTGTAGAAATACAGAACTTCCTGTAGAAAGTCTGTACTTCCTGTAGAAGACTAAGCTGTGATGAAATCGTGCCCATACCTTGGAGAAGATGAGTATTCTTGGAGGAGGTGTTGGTGAGGTCCCCTGGCAGCATGATAAGGATCCTTGACTTTGAGTTGAGAGACCTCCTCTCCTTCATAGAACACCTGTAACCTGCATGCAATTCCACATTATAGGCTTGTTGTCCCTGTCCTTTTTGCTTATTGTTTTTTCTTTCTTTTCTCTTTTTTTTTTTGTTTTTTTTTTGTTTTTTTTTTTTTTTTGAAAGATAGCAGGGGCGCCTCAATGAGGTTTTCACCCTACCCATCTTCCTTAAGCGCCTCAGAGAGGTTTTCACTCAAGGATCTTTTTTCAAATCTCCCTTTTTTTTTTTTTTTTGAAAGACAATAGGGGCACCTCAATGAGGTTTTCACCCCTACCACCTGCCTTGGGAGCCTCAGAAAGGTTTTCACCCAAGGATATTTATTATTATTATTATTATTATTTGTTTTTTTTAGATCTTTCAGGGTATGCCCAAAGCAGAGGCAGAACCCTTCTCTATGACCAGCACTGACTTCTCCACAGTTTTGATGAATTCTTGTCTTGAGAGAGGTTTCTTGTAGATCTTCAGTCGATGCCCATTGACAAGCATGGGGATGGCTTCCTCATCAATGGTCCAAATAAGAACAGATGCATTGTCATGACATTTTTCCACTGCATAGGGTCCCAGCCATCTGGTTCTCAGATTCCCCTTGAAATCTTTGTGCCTGGAGTCATACAACAGTGCCCAATCTCCGGGCTGGAATTGCTTGTCATTGAGGTGTTGGTCATGCCACACCTTTCTCTGAAGTTGAACCACTTCTGAGTGAAGGAGTGCTTGCATTCGGTGCTCGTCCAGTCCATTCAGCTACAATAACCTTTCTTGTTGTACATGGCTGAGATCTAGGTCCAGCTGAGCTGCCATCCTCAAAGTGTTGTATTCAAATTCAATGGACAGCAAAGCTTTCTTCCCATAGACCTGCTCATAAGGTGTGAAGCCGGTTTTGGTCTTCCAAGTGGTGTTGTAAGCCCATGTGGCCTCAACCAGGCGATCTGCCCAATCTTTCCTACTGCTGCTCACCACCTTAGTCAAAATCCCTTCCAATGCTCTGTTGGTGACTTCTACTTGCCCATTTGTCTAAGGATGATAGGGGGTGGAAGTCCTATGCTTGATTTTGTGATGAGCTAGTAGGTCTTCAATTAGGTTGGATGTGAACTGGCTCCCTTGATCGGTGACCAGCTCTCTTGGGTAGCCAAATTTGTAGAAGATGTTCTCTCTTAAGAACTCAGCCACCTTTTCTTCTGTTGCTGCTTTGATTGCCTTAGTTTCTGCCCACTTTGTTAGGTAGTCAGTGCACACAATGATGTAAGACCTTTGCCTCGAAGGAGGGTTGATTGGACCCACAAAGTCCATACCCCACTTCTCAAATGGCTCAAGAGTCACTTGAGGTTGGAGAGGCATCTCATCCCTTTGAGTCGGTTTCCCCATTCTTTGGCATCGGTCACATTGGCTGATATACCTTCTGACATCTTGATGAAGTGTGGGCCAATAGTAGCCTGCCTATAGGATTTTGAAGGCAGTCCTCTTTGCTGCAAAATGTCCTCCACAAGGCCCATCATGACAAGTGAGGAGGATATCAAAGACTTCCTCCTCCCTTACACAACGCCTTAAGATCTGATCAGGGCCAAGCTTGAACAGGTTGCCCCCTATCAAGTAAATGAGGCACTTTTTCTGATGATTCTGCTCTTCTCTCTCGAAGATAGGTGCTGAGGGAACTGTGCTGAAACAAGGTAGTTTGCTATATCAGCAAACCATGGAGAGAGTACTGAGATAGCAAACAGATGTTCATCAGGCATCTGGTCATCCACTGTCCCATCCTCATCTGCAGATAAATCCAATCTAGATAAAAAGAAAGCAACAACATTTTCTTTACCTGGTTTGTCAACAATGGTCAAATCAAACTGCTGCAACAAAAGTAACCATCTAATAATATGAGCATTCACATCTGGTTTATTCATTAAATATCTAATTGCAGCATGATCAGTATGTACATATGTTTGATAGCCAGTGATATAATGTCGGAACTTGTTCAGTGCATGGACCACATCCAGGAATTCTTTCTCCGTTACAGTGTAATTCAGTTCAGCTTTGGATAAGTTTTTGCTAACAAAGTAAATGGCATATGGAAGTTTTTGTTCAACTTGTCCTAAAGCTTCCCCTATGGCTTTGTTCGAGGCATCAGTGTGGATGTGGAAAGGTAGGGCCCAGTTTGGACCTCTCAAGACTGGGGCAGACACCAACTTGTCCTTTAATTCATTCAAAGCCCTCTGACAATCGTCAGTCCATTTAAACTCAACATCTTTTGCCAACAAGCCAAACAATGGCGAGGCTAGCTTGCTGAAGTCTTTAATGAATCTCCTGTAATACCCTTCTAATCCTAAGAAACTCCGAACATCCCTTACCTTTTGGGGAGGTGGAACCTTCTTGATGAGAGAAATTTTGTTAGGATCCACTTGTAACCCTTGGAAAGAAATGGTATGGCCTAGCACGGTCCCTTCAGTCATCAAGAATTCACATTTTTCAAGACTAAGGGACAGGTTCATCTCAATGGATTTGGTTAGGACTTTTCCCAGATTGGACAATGCTTCCTAGAAGTTGGACCCATAAGGAGTGAAGTCATCCATATAGATTTCCACCGCATCATGGACCAGCTCCGAGAAGATGCTCAAGACAGCTCTCTGGAAGGTAGCAGGAGCATTGCATAGCCCAAAGGGAAGAACTCGGTAGGCAAAGGTACCCCAAGGACAAGTGAAGGTGGTTTTATCTTGGTCTTCTGGGCTGATTTGGATTTGGTTGTACCCGCTAAACCCATCTAGGAAAGAGAAGAACTTCTTTCCTGCCAATCCATCCAACACTTGATCTATGAAAGGTAGAGGGAAATGGTCTTTCTTGGTAGCTTTGTTCAGTTCTCAGTAGTCCACACAGATTCTCCACTTCCCATTTTTCTTGGGAACCAACACCAGAGGGGACACCCATTCGCTATCTGAGATGGGGTAAATGAATCCAGCATCCAACAGTTTTTGCAATTCTTCCTTGACAATGTCCTTAAGGGCTGGATTCATTCTCCTCTGGGGTTGCCTAACCGGTTTACAGTCTTCCTTGATGTAAATGTGATGGGTACAAACCGAAGGATGGACTCCTTTCATCTCCTTATAGCTCCAAGCAAAAGCATCTAGATGACTGGCCAACAGGCTACACAGCTCCTTTTCCTAGGAAGGAGATAGGGAGGAGCTGATCTTTAACGTTCTCTCAGGGCCGAACTCCACATTCTTGACTCTGGGAGTGATAGGGTTAGTTGCACAAAGGTCCACTAAGGTGCTGGCTTGGGCATCCTCCACCAATTTCTCTAAGGATAGTGCACTGGGAGGTGGATTCTGGATCAAGGTCTCAATCAAGTCATCCTCGGTTGGGGGGTCTCTTCTAGTGGTGTCCAGGGTGCACACAGGTGCTGAGTACACCTCATCCTCTTCTCCTTCCTCCAACCAAAGTGGTAAGTCATGCTCTAATGAGGGTTGGGCAGGAGGGTATAGGACTAGCTGCTTGGACATAGGACCATTTTTGATGGTCATGTTTCCTGCACGGCAACTTATGTAAGCATCTGCAGTGGCTAACCAAGGCCTTCCCAAAATAAGAGGATATCCAGTAAGCTTTGCCTTTGGTTGCAGAACCAAGAAATCTGCAGGGTATTCCCAAGAGTCGACAGAGACCAAGACATCCTCCACAATCCCTTCGGGAGTCACGGTGGAGCGATCTGCTAGCTGCAGGACTGTCGAGGTCTTCCTCAGGGAACCCTGAAGATTGAGTTTGAGCATGGTATCCCTGATCATCACATTAATGGCAGCCCCCAGATCAATCAAGGTGTGAGGTATGACAGTGCCATTGATGTGGACATCTACTACAGGACTCCCAGGGTCTAGGTACTTTGGGAAGATGACTTGTCCTAACATAAGGTTAGATAGTTGTCCTAAGACATTGATGGTTGAAGCATCCCTCTTTCGCCTGCCTGGGTGTTTGAAACACTTTTCCTTAACCAGTTTGTTGTATATTGGCACATCCTTGATGGCTTGGAGAAGTGGTATTTTCACACACAACTGCTTGAGCTCTCCCAGAAGCTCATCCTCCTCTGGGTTGGGTTGTGTGGTGGCTGTTAATCTCTCAGGAAAGGGTGGACTAGCCTTTGGTTCACTTTCCTATTTTTCTTCCTCGTCCTCTGGGGGAGGAGGTTGGCGATCCAGAAGAGTCTTTCCAGATCAAAGATTGATCTCCTGGATCTCCACAGCATAGGTAGGGTATGATGTTTCCCCAGTGTATACCTGCTGGGCCTGTCTGTTGTTGGGGTTTGGGTTTGGTTGAGCAGGCATTTGAGGTTGCCTTGGAGGAGCAGGAGGTAATGGTTGAGGTTGAACTGGTGGTGGAGGCAAAATGGCAGGAGGAGTGTTGTACTGGGGCCTCCACCCCGACTGAGGTGCATTCCACTGAGGCTGTGGCTGGGCCTGTGAGTGATATGAATGAGTAGTGGGTTGAGGATGGTACTGAGGTGGATAAGACCATGGAGGAGGCACAGACCAGGAAGGATGAGGAGGGGGACCCCAGGAAGGCATAGGAGTAGATTGGTTGGGGCTGTAATAAGCTTGGGGTGCCCCTTGCATCCCCTGCTGGTAAGGTCTAGGTCCTTGTGGCCTCCTTTGGTTGAGGAAATAGAGAGGTTCAGTGGGGGCTTCTGTCCCTTGGTACATGGCTTTAAGCCCAGGTAAGGTTGGACATTGATTTGTGGGATGGTCCTCCTCACAAGCGAAACATACCTCAACCGAATGTAATGGGCATTCGTTCTTAGGGTGTCTCCTTGTACATCTAGGGCAGAAGATAGCCAAGGCCCTCTCAGCTTCTTCCTTCTTCTGCTGGATCCTGAATGTATCAAGTTGCATGGCAATGGTCTGTCTCACCTCACTTTTGAGATCCTCTAATTGATTTGCGAACTCATGTTTGGAGAAAGGAATACCAGCTGAGAGGAGGTTTCCTCTACCTCGTTTCTGGGTTGCCCTAGAGTGGTTTCTAAACACAGTCTTTATGTCCTCATAAGGCAGTTGGTAAATATCTCCTCCAGCTAACATGTGAAGGGTATCTAAGAGGTCTTCAGGGACTCCTCGGAGCAGGACCAACTTGAGGGATTCAGGGTCAAGTGTGCACCTGGCCCGTTTATAGCTATGTTGGAACCTTTCCTCATAATCCTCTAAGGACTCATCATTTCCCATGGTCATCCGAAAGATTTCTCCCTTGGTTTCCTTGGACCTACAGTAGTCCCGGTACTTGGTATTGAAAGCTTGCTGCATCTGAGCCCAAGTGGTGATACTATTCCCAGGTAAGCCCATGAACCAGCGCAATGCTGCATCCTTAAGAGTTGAAGGGAAGAGTTTCAGCTTCTGCTCATCTTCAGTATAGTCATAGGTTCGACAAAGGACATCAAACTCAAACAGGAAGGTATCAGGATCTTCAGTAGTCAGTCCATGGAAGTGAGGTAAAGCAGAGGGGCTAATGTTCTTCATTTTCATGTCTCCATTGGTCTCTCAGATGGGGAAGGCACCTTCTATTCTCTCATCTTCTCCTCTATTGTCAGCCATAGCTTTAGATGGGATGGTCTCTAATTCTTCTTCTGCTATAGGATCTTCGTATATCTCAGGAGGTTCACCTATAGGTTCTTCTGGATCATTGTCACCGAAGAAGAGAGAAGGGTGACTCAGTGATGTGGTGGGGGTGTTGGGTAAGAATTTGCCTGTTTTATCTCGATTCCTACGAGGCATGAAATGGAAAGACTTTTTTGATTGCTTTTGTTTTTTTTTCTGGTACCTGCAAAAACTGAAACAGAT
The DNA here is from genome assembly GCA_031772625.1 of Pinus tabuliformis. Classification (NCBI taxonomy): domain Eukaryota; kingdom Viridiplantae; phylum Streptophyta; class Pinopsida; order Pinales; family Pinaceae; genus Pinus; species Pinus tabuliformis. The sequence continues at coordinate 1,107,661,116 of CM062820.1, read as the reverse complement.
TGATCTACAACTAACTATCTTGCTGAAATGAAAATGCAGAATTGAAATGAAAGCAGGAAAAAACTAATCTACTTTGCTCAAATGGAATTGCAGGAATGGAAATGCTAATCTATGCTTGCAAAATTGAAATTGCGGAATTGAAATGCTAATCTATGAAAGCAGGAAATGTCTATGCTACTTTTGCAGAATGGAAATGAAATAAACTACTTGGCAGAAGGCGAGAGTAGGAAAATAGAAGAAAAGCAACAATTACTAATACTCTGACGCTTCCCCGGCAACGACGCCAAAAATATGGTGGGCTCCAGTATTGTAGCAATAATACTACAACTCCTGGATCTTCCTTCTCTAATTTTATCAACCCGGTAGTTCGTAACAAACTTGGAAGCAACGGTGTTGTATGCACAAGTACTAGCTCTTGTCGCAGCTGTCACTTGGTCAGCTGGCACAAGTTCGCTAGGGCTCAAGCCAACTTCTATATGTTCTTAGAAGAAGCTTTTTAAGTGATGAACGAAAGCTATCTCAAAGGAAATTAAACTACTTTGCAAGAATGCACTAAAAGCCAACAAAACATGGAAACCCTAGTAAACCCTAATTTGACTAGCTTAATCCTTACGATGCAATGGTGGGAATGCAACTTCTAAAAGTGATGCCATTACTTCTATTGAGATGAGATGCATGGGTCTAAACTACTTTCATCTGAAGAGAACATGTTTTTGTACTTTTTCTCAAGTGGTTGGAGTTATTATGACTGTGCTTCTTACTGGGTCTTGACTGTGCAAGGGTAGTTCAAGGGGACGAAGGCTTGGAAAAGGTCAAGAGGACTTCTGAGAGGGTCCAAGGGATCCCTAACATCATCTCACAGAAGTTCACAAAGTTCAGATGCCTGGCAACCGTGTTTGCAAGCTTCTACAAGATGTCTACAGGGGATTCTACAGGAAGTATGTTAATTTCTACAGGATGTTCTGCAATCGGAGTTTTGGGTGATGGATGGGTGAATGAGCTGTATGGGTGGATAGGGAGGATGAGAGGGGAGCTTGTGATGGCTTATGGATGGAGAGATGATATGGAGAGGGGGTGTGTAAAGCTGGTTGGTCGATAGGAGGGTAGAGGCAATGGAAGGCCGAAAAGATAAAAAAACATGGATAATAGAAGAGTTGGTGGGCAAATGATCTAGCCGGGAGATGAGTAGATGGCCTAGGCACAGCTGAGAAGGATAAGGAAACGATGGAGTGGTGCTGCGCAGTGTAAATGAAACAAATCATCTATGTCTTGTGTATAACCGAAATGTCATCAACCTACTCTAACTGTTTTATTAGAAACCAAAGAACAGCAATGTAGTTCAAGGGAAAATCGTGCATGGTGCTGAAACAAAGAGTTATTCCACAAGATCTAAATGTATGGACACTTCTACAACTGAAAATATTACGTTAAAGCTTGCATGAACATGTAAAACTGTGTTTTTGGTGGGTGGCATGCGCTGCACTTCCGGTCCCCAAATAGAGGTGAAAGTGAGGGTGCATTCAACCCTTTTTTTGGAGCTCTGATCACTCAAATCTCCTTACTCTAATCTAAACTACTGAAAGCAACTTTGTTCATAACACTAACCTATGTAACCACACCAAGAAATCCGAATCAGCAAACTGTGTTTCCAAAGTGCATGTAAAGGACAAGAAATATAATGCTAAAAGAAAGACAAGTAACAATACAAAGAAAGGAGGCCTATTGCTCTCAGGTTGGGCCCAACCTTGAGAGCTATAGCTCCTCTAAGAACTCAGAACTGAACTTGAATCTGCCTGCCTTTTATTAAAAGATCATAGTCATAAGTCTAACAACATGCCAAAAATGGCTTACAAAGAGCAAAACAGAGCTGTAGCTCATACTTCAGAATTTTCAACAAAGGTTCAAAAGTTTTTTATCAAAGGCTACAACCTCGATATTTATACATTATGAGGGCCAAGCTGGCCTCCTAAATTAGTGGGGCTTGGCTGTCCAGCTAAAAGTAAACTGCTTTTCCTTTAGAATCCGTTGGTTTCCTTCTAGCTCGGTGGTGATAGCTGTTGGAGTTCGGAGTTGGGGTGGAGATCACGAGGAAGGTCATTCAAGGCTGTGGACAACCTTTCTACAAAACCGCAATGCCACCTTGGCTGTCTCCTTGCCTTCATCTGCGTGGTTTTTCTCCATTTAATGTCAAAAAAACCTGAAATAAACATGTATTAGCCACCTAGGCATAGTGACTGCCCTCCTTCCTACAAATAACATGAATATACTAAGAAATGATGCATAAGTGATGAAAAATGAAGGGTTGAGCAAGGTAAGTAGGCCAAATGAGCCCAAAATGTTACCAAAATTTGGGGCTCATCAAGTATCACGATGTATGATCTATTAGAGGCAAATGTATACAAAATGAAAGGATTGGAGAAATTTGGAGTTGCTAAAGATGGGACGCTTACAATCGCTTTCTTAATTAGATTGAATGCTTCGTATTCCTCTTGGCCCCATTTAAAGATTGAATTCTTTTTAATCATTTCTTGTAAGGGAGATACAATCCTTGAGAAGTCCAGAACAAATATTTTAACAAAGTTAATTTGGCCAAGGAATGATTGCATGGATTTCTTATTGTGAGGCAAGGGTATTTCTAAAATCTCCTTAATTCTATCGGGATCAATATGAATTCCAGATTTTGACACTATGAATCCAAGAAGTTTCCCTTCACTTAATGCAAAAAAGGACTTCTTTGGATTAAGGGAAATCCCATACCTTTGGCAATGTTGGAAGATTTGCTTTAAGTCTTTGAGATGATTACCACATTTCTTAGAGTATACAGTTATATCATCCAAGTAGATTACTACTGATTTATTTACTAGTCCCTTAAATGCGATGTCCATGGCTCTTTGAAATGTGGCACCAGCATTGATCAGACCAAAAGGCATCTTTTGATATGCGTAAGTACCCCATTTGGTTCTGAACGTAGTTTTTAATTGATCATCGGGATGTACTAAAACTTGGTTGTAGCCAGAGAAACCATCCAAAAAGGACATTAATTCTGATCCTATGACTGCTTGCAAAATTTGCTCCATAGGAAGTAGGGGAAAATTATCCTTTTGGCAGGCTTTGTTTAGATTTCGAAAGTCAATGCAAATTCTAATGTCTCTATTTTTCTTTCTGACGAGAACTAAATTAGAAACCCATCTAGAATGTCGAACGGGAAAAACAATTTTGTCTTTCAATAATTTGTTAAGCTCAGACTTAATCTGGCTTTTCAGATTGGGATGGATCTTCCTTAGCTTTTGCTGGACGGGTTTTTCATCAGTTATCATTGGGATAGTATGCTGGACTATAGAAGTGTCGTAAGTATTTAAATCATCATAGTTCTAGGCAAAGATGCTTTCGTATTGTTACAAGAGTCGGATATAAGCTAATCTCTCTTCTTTGGTTAGGCCAAGACCTAAGTTGATATTCTGCGGCTTGGTATCAGTTCCTAGATTTACTAATTCATAGTTCAGAGTTGAACTCTGAAGTTTTGAATTGGTAGATCCCTTGAATCTATCTTTTAAATCATATAGGTCTTCCAACTTGACTACTGATTTTGGTATAGCATTATTAGTGATTTCTTGTTGCAACTATTCGTCATGTTGGTCCTCGTCAATTATTTGATTAGTGTAAGATCCTTCTGATGTGAGGAAGCTTACAATATCAGGATCATCGTTGAAAACTCTCTAGTTTGTAACATTCTCAGAATTGAGGGTCTAAAGATTAATTCAATTGAAAATCTGTCTGGGCTATAGTCTTCTGAGGGAATGAGCTTGGAAGCTACATTTTCCAAAAGGTTAGCTCCAGCGTTTTGGATTCTAGGAATTGATGAAATATTGAATGCTATAAAATGTTCAGTCAGATCTTGCACTAAAGATTGATAATGTTTCAAATGATCTGATAGACAATGTATAGTATTTCATACCTGTCTAATCACAATTTTAGAATCCCCGAAGACTTGTAGATACTTGACGTTTAATCCGATTGCCTTGTATAATCCTTGGACTAAGGCCTCGTATTCTGCAATGTTATTGGTGCAATTGAATTCGAGTCTACAAGTTAGCATAGTTTTGTTTTCCTCTAGACTAAATAATATGCATCCTACTCCTGCTCCATCATTAGACTTTGAACCGTCAAAAAATAACTTCCAAAACAAATATTTGTTTACAATACTATCTATAAAATTAACACATTTAGAACTATCTGTTTGGGAAAAATTTTCTACTTGAGATAAAACAAAATGTTCTAAGTAAGGTGAAGTATGAGCATTAAAGTTTCCTAAGAAAGAATCAACATAATAGTTGCCAATTATATTGTTGCTATATGCTATAGGTTCATTCTCTCCTTCCAATTCTATTACTATGTATTTTTGATGTCTTTCTCACTCAACCTTTATCTGATTTGGTTTACCATTATAAGGGAGCCACATATGTGACCAATCGGTAGCAAAGCATCCATGAAGCTTTTCAGACCAATCCCTACTAAGAATTAAACCATAAAATTTTGGAATGTCTGCAACTAAAATATCAATAACTTGACATACTTTTGGATTAGATGACAGCCTTATGGTAACTTGATTTAGTTCACCAATCACTTCAACCTGTGACCGGTCCAGCTGAATTATACGTATTGCAGACTTTTGCGACCGAATGTTCAACTTTGCACATATCGATTTAGGAAAGATATTAGATGAAGCTCCCGAATCTACTAAACAATTATGCAAGTTTTTGTTGAAAACCTCATAAGTAAGAAGAAATGGGGGAGTATGAGATATGGACCTTCCTCCAATTAAAGCTATATCGTTTGGATCAACTTTATTAGTCACATTAGTTGGAGGTTTTCCCATTTCATGGGAAGCTTGTGAGATTACAGCTGCGGGCAGAGGCGCAATTGGTATCACGTGTAATTCTTTCAAAAGGAGCTTTTGTTGATGTTTTAACTTGCTCAATTCATGAAAGGTAATATTAGCCCTAGTCTTCTTCATGTCTTCTATGATATTATACTCCATTTCATCAGAAACTATCAATGTTTTGGATGGAGTTGGTGAATCAGATTGGACTAGGCTTGTTTGGGTCGCTTTGGGTGACGTTTTCTTACCTGTGACTTTATCCTTAGATATCGAGCTTGCGCTCTTTTGTTTAGGAGTTGGTTATGGAGGATCTAGCTGATTTATGCTTCTGGTACTAGCTGGTGATGCCTCTTGATCCTCTTCGTCAGGGAGAATGAAGTCCCACATTCCCTACACTTCTATGACTTCTTCTTCATCAATGGGCTCTTCATTGGAAACTTCCTCTTCTTCTTCTTCTGATTCTGCATTTATAATCGCATTGGGAGGCTTTGAATCAGTTGAAGGATTTCTCCTATAAGGATTATAAGGCTTTTTGGAAGACGTTTCTCCTACTTGTTTCTTGATGTCGACCATCTCGTTGGACATGGTTTTCAAAACTTTTTGTAATCCTTCTAAATCAAATGGGTCCTTTGGTTGTTTTTTCTTGGGATCTTCTTTGAACATGACCTTTTTTGACTTACGTTCATCAACAACGTTTTTCTTTTCTAGAGCTATGATACGTTTTTCTACTGCTATTGCTTTTTTCCTATTCTCAGCTAAAGTTGTTTTGGTAGCCCTATCGACAAAGATCGCTATGTTTTATGGTAGAGCTGATATGTACCATTCACTCCTAACTTCTTCACTAGGCTTGGAAGCGGTAGGAATTTTATTCAAAAGTTTGTTGAAATGTGAGTTAAAATCTTTGATGGGTTCTCTTGTTTCGGCCTTAAGATTCGATAGGTCATTGATCAATGTCGCAGTAGACCTATCATCACCGAACTTAGTCAAGAATTTTTCTTTGAAGATATCCCAACTAGTGATAGATCCGGATGGTAATGAATACCAGGATCCCGCTACTCCTTGTAAAGTATAAGGAAAGAGTCGGACAATAGCATCTTCATTAGTGACTTCATTGAGATTTATAGATAACATGAAGTTGTTGATGTGTTCTTTTTCTATCATGCTTGCTTCAGGATTAAACTTAGGCAACCATTTTTCAGGATGAGCTGGTAATTGACTCAAGGGTGTAGGCATTAAAACTGCCCCTGGGTTATTCCATAGATTTTGGGCCATCGCTAAACTACTAATAGAAGAAAGCACGGAAGATGTTCCTTGCAATTGAGAAGATGAAGATATTACAGTTCCAAGAGATTGTGTAGGAGATGTTGAAGTTCTGGTAGTATGTTTGACAATAATTTGAAGTGGAGGAGTGGATGGTTGACTTCACAGTGGAGAGGTTGAGATGGATGATGATGATGAAAGAGTCTCGCTATCAGACCCTTTAGGTGATTTCCTTTCTCTCTTCCTTTTAGGTAGAGGTAATTTAGTTGATTCGATACCAAACTTTTCACTCTGCAATCAGGTAAGAGGATGAGAAGGGTTATAATGTGAAGTCACACTACCTTGAGATATTTCAGATTTTTGGGGTGATATAGAAAATCACTGAAGTTTAGGGATCAAAGATTCAACTTCAGGAGGTTCAATAGTCGACTTCTCTAAATGTTCGGGTTTGTGGTAGTGGCTATTGTTTGATCAACTTCTCGCTCAATATTAATAGATTGTAAGTGCGATGGAGAAGTCGGGGAGATGTTGAGGGTGATTTATTCTCAGAATGGTATTTGGATTTAGATTTACTAGCCATTCATAGTTCGAGCCCTCCTTCTAGCACCAAATATGTTGAAGCCCCGAAAATTGGGTCTACAACAAGGGGGATACCTACCCAGTCCGAACCTTGGTAAGCAGCTCCTTTTCCGTTTGTGATGGTGGGTCCGACTAGGGATATCGGACCAATTTCCCAATTTATGTGTGTGTGTTGAGAATTGATATTTCCTTTCTAATAATTTCTAAGTAAAATGATTTTTATTCTAAATCTAATCTAACAAGATGCAAATTGTATTCTAATGAACAAAAATATCTAATTCTAAACTAACCTAGGATTTACTATTTCAATTACGCGATCTAAAATAGTTTCTATAGCAATTGGTAATAAAGAACATTAAATTTCTATAAGAAAAGAATTCAATAAAGATGAACTGTTTCGTATAAAAAGTTAGCCGAACAGTTGTGAAAAACATATCGCATAATTATTCATTCATATATTAAGCATAAATAGAATAGCCATCACCGCACAAAAGTGCCAAATGATAACTCAAGCATTCAGGCGTTCACATATAAATAACTAAACATGAATATCACTTAAACACATAAGTAGAAATCGTTAAAAGATAAAAGTACCATTGATAGCAAGTTCTACTCATGAGCTTCAGCAATCATGATCTATCTCTTCTTAGTTCAACATCTACTAAGAGTACAAAAGTGCAATTTCAATAGCAGATATTAAACACAGATATCAATAAACCTTGTTCCATTCATTCATCAAAACCTCCTCTGAGGGTGCAGAAGTGCATGTTCTGAGGAAACGTTTTTGACAAATTTCAGGACCCTTCTCTAAATGCATGAGAAGGGTTGAAATACTACTAGGTAAATCCTAAAAATAGTTTATTACAAAAATATAGGAGGCAGTTTAAATGACCATCCTCATCTAAAGAAAAACTACAACTGAATCTGGAAATTACTATCTATGTATCTGTTCTATGTGGTCACAAGCATTCAGCATTGGCTTGAGGAGATTTGGTTGGCTGAACTTCGACTTTAGTTGTCCTACAAAAACAAAATTGGCAAGTGCTAGTGCTATCTTCTCGGCAGATTTAGTGAGGCATTTTAGAGTCATGCATTAACTATGTGGTTTAACCAAGTACTGCCAGTAAGAATCCCAATTCAACTTGGTTAACATATTGATAAATTCTGCTTTTTCTTCAGCCTTTTGCCTCCAGCTGTTCTGTAAATTCTATGCATTTGGGAGAAATTTACACAACAATTTAAATATATCCCTGATAAATACCACTATTTTTAGAACTCGAGTTTTGTTTTTAGTCTTTATCACTTTTTCCTACAATTTTTCGGACTTTTTGGCGACTGAGCATTTAGAGGTTTTCCTTCTCAAGGGGTTTTTCCTGGCAATGCATGATTAATCGAAAACTGCCTTCGTTTCTTGATCCGGGCTTCCTTGGTGCCAATTTTCACCTCTTGCGCGTTTTGTTAGATGACTTTGGAAATTGAATTTTCTCCTTCTTTTCCCATTATACTCGAAACATTGCTACGTATATCTTTCTGTTTTCTGCTCCTACAATTTACGAAATCAGGAAAGAGTAATGATATGAATAAGGTGGTGGGAAATATTTAAATGTTTGAAATCATATAAAATATATCACCCTACGTGAACTGACTTCTTGATCAGATTGAAACCTTATGTCATTAATGATCATCAACTAACTTATTAAATTAACATTAATGCGCATGACTTGACAACGCATTACGAAAACCTTTTTTTAGAATGGCATGCCCTACAAATCTGCAATAATGCGATTTTGTGATTTGCTTCGCGATATCACATATTGCAATATCACTAATCCGTTATGTTTTGACAATCATTCATTACCATGTGTTTGTGCAAAATGCGATTTGTGAGATTTTTTATCGCATATCGCCAGCTTTGAAGCATTTCACCTTAAGTGACGTTTGAAGCATATGAAAACTGCGATGCGATGGGTTCTTTTGGTGTGCAATCTCGCATCGTGATTTCACATTTGTAGGGGTTTACTTATATGATGTCATTATTTCCTTTTTGCGATGCGATGCTTTTATTATTAAGAGAAATATTTTATTCAAACCTATCATAAAACTTAAGTATTTTTTGGATTTTGCGGGTATTCTCCTAAGTTTATGATAGCAAGATTTATTCAAAAAAAAGGAAATAAAAGTTCTAATTTTGTTATTTTTTAGATGAAGGGTCCCCACTTATTTAGTATTGATGTCAAAAATAAAAATAAGAAGGGGGGTTGTTGCTGGCCACAACAAGTGGTTGGCCATTAAATCCTTTGGCTTGAATTTTGCTCCATCAATGTTCATGAGGATGATGGATGACACCCCGTGGCCATTCATAAACTATATTATGATTGTATATTTGGATGGCATCTTCATCTTTATCAGAACCCAAGAAGAATATTTGCAACACATTCAACAAGTCTTAAGCATGATGTGATAACACAAGTTATATGCCAATATTGAGAAATATTTATTTGGCATGCGACAAATTTAGTATTTGGGATACATCATGAATGAACATGGAGTGCATGTGGGCCCAAATAGGATCCAATTCATATGAGATTAAGTTATGTATCCAAACTAAAATAAAAAAAGAACATAATAAAAGATAGATCAACAATTAGATAATAAACCATTTCGAGGGGGAAACCTCCCTTTATGTCACATAAATGAACAATTATTGGATGATTCAAATGACCATACCTACTTGGTATACATAAAATTCTAAAGGGTCAAAATATAATTATGGCCTACATAAAAATAATAATGTAAGGGCTCAACAATAACAATAGTGGGCTTCTAAGGGTAACAACAATAACAATTTGGGGGATACACTAGTATTATAGGGGCCTAACATTCCCCTCTCCTTCAAAAAAGCATTGTCCTCAGCACTTGAATAGTTCTGGATGATTCTGTATGAAATACTCATCCTCCCATGTGGAATCTTCAGCAGGTAAGTTCGTCCACTTAATGAGATACTCTAAAATTGATCGATTTTGTAAAAGTTGGATTCTTGTCTCCGTGATTATTTTAGCCTCCAATATTATTTTTCTTTCTTTTTCAAGTTTCTACAATATAGTTTGAGATGGGAGATTGTTACGTATAACCTTCTCTAAGCTTGAAACATGGAAAACTTATTTTCAAAGATGTAGGTAGCTCCAATTTGTATGCCATGGTACTAATATTTTGCACTACCTTGTAAGGGCCATAATACTTGAGTGATAATTTATTATACTTCATAGATTGCTTTAGGTACATTTGTTTGTATGGTTGTGGCCATAAAAATACCCAATCACTTGCAACAAAACTTCTTTCACTATGATGCTAATATTCCTATTGTTTCATTCAATTCTGCACCAGAGTCATGTTATCCTTTAAGAGTTGGAGAACTTGTTGCTGATGCTTGATGTGATCTTCCATTGCTTGAACTTTAGAATTGTCTCTTAAAGATGATGTGATGGACAATGGATAATATCCATAAAACACCATAAATGGGGTCATTTTTTCTACCGTATGGAAGGAAGTGTTATACCACCATTTTGCCAGAGGTAAGCACTTGACTCATAGTGTTTGTTTATTAGATACAAAGAAACAATTATATCCTTCCAAAAATTTGTTCAGTATGTTAGTTTTCCCATCATATTAAGGATGATAAGATGAGCTATGAGCTATTTGAATACCAAAACAAGAAAATAATTTTGTCCAAACATTTCCACTGAAAATGGGATCCCTGTCACTTACAATAATCTTTGGGTTTCCATGTAGATTTTAAACTATTTCCACAAATGCAATGACGACAATACTGGATTTGAAAGGATGATAAAGTGAATGAAAGTGTGCATACTTGGTAAGTCTATCAACTACCACCATGAAGAAACTCTTCCTTCAGACTTGGGTAAACCTATGATAAAATCCATTGGGACCTCCTCCCAACACTGACATGGAATGGCTAATGGTTGTAAAATACCCAGGGACTTAATTGTCTCAACTTTGTTTTGTTGGTAAACCAAACATTCTGCCTTAAAATTTTGAATATTAGATATAAGGCCATCCCAAAAAATATCCTTCTTGACCCTCTGATAAGTTTTTAAAAATCTCTAGTTCCCTCTTATAGGATAGGTGTGCAATTCCAAAAGAACCTTTTGTTTGAGTTGGGAGTTCTTACATAGATATAAGCAATCTTTGTATCATAATGAATAATTTTTCTAGATAAATGTATTAGAAACACTGGGATCTTACTGCAAATTTTGAATGAGTATCCACACCTCTTCATCATTCTTCCATTGATATCTTGCTTTAGTTATTCAATCAAATTGGATAATAGATATGGCATAGAGCAATGATTTCACATCCTCATCCCTTCTTGAGAGTGCATCTACAATAACATTTTTCTTCCATTTTTTTTATATGATTTCAAAGTCACACTCAACATATTTCTATCCCATTTTTGTTTCTATTTTGAAGATATTATTTGTTCCATGAAGTATTTAAGGCTATCACGATCCATTTTTACCTTGAAGTGTCTTCCATTAGGTAAGGGTGTCATTTCTTTAGGGAATTTATTATTGCCAACATTTCCTTCCCATAAATAGGTTTTTGTAAATACTTTTCCTTGATTGGATGACTTTCAAAAGCAATGGCTCTCCCTTGTTGCATTAAAATAACACCAATTCCATTTCCCTAGGCATCACATTTCACAAAATGGTTTTTGTGAAGTATATTGTAGCTATGACCGAAGCTCAACACATTGCCTCTTTAAGATGTTAAAAGGCCTTATTTGCTTATGGAGTCCAAAAAATGTGTCTTTCTTCAGTAATGTTGTTACTGGTCCTGCTATTTCCCTGTAATCCTTAGCAAAATTGTGACAATTCCTTGTCAACCCATGAATTCCTTGAAGATACCTTAAGTTTGTGGGGATTTTCCATTCCTTTATGGATTTACTTTTGTTACTGGTCTATTTAACACCCTCATGAGATACAATATGACCCAAATATTCCACTTCTTGTATCCCAAAGAAACAATGGGAGGATTTTTCATACAATTCTTTCTCCTCCAATAGTTTAAGCACCTTGTCAACATGTTGAACACGATCTTTTGAATACTTGTTATAGATTAATATATCATAAAAAAATACTGACACAAATTTTCTAAGGAAGGGTTTGAAAATTGAATTCTTCAAACCTTTAAATGTGGAAGGTTAATTAGTAAGGTCAAAAGGCATGACCAAAAATTCATAATAACTTTGATGAGTTCTGACTGCTATTTTCATAATGTCTTCTGTCTTCATTCTAGTTTGATGATATCCTAAGTGAAGATACAGATTAGTAAAGTAAATAGTGAGCTTATTGAGCTCTGTATAATCCATACACATGCCATGATCCATCCTTCTTGTGCACCAATACTACTGGAGAAGTGAAATAACTTTGGCTAGGTTGAATTATACCTGCCTTCAACATTTCTGTAACCATACATTCAATTTCACTCTTCTGGGCATATGTGTATCTATAAGGTTTGATGTTTGGAAGAACACTTCCTGGAATCAAGAGAATAGAATGATCATGATTGCGAATAGGTGGGATACCTCTGGGAGTCTCAAATACCTTGGAATTATTGTCAAGGGCTCTTTGATGATCTAGAGAAATGGATGACTTAGATGTTTGAACATCTAGTGAATATAATTGTGAAATTACCCCTCATTGTTCCTTCTTCGAAATCTTTATCATTCCATTAGAGCTAATTATATTCTTAGGTTTCCATACTATACCCCTTAATTCAATTTTATTTCCTTCCTAGAAAAAATTCAAGAAAAGTTGTTGAAAATTAAAAGCTAATATCCCCAAAGATTGTAACCATTGGACTCCTAATACAAAATTAGCACCACTCATTAGAATGGAAAGCATTGGACTATTCAATACATATTCCCCCATGGTTAGATTTATATTATGGAACTTCCATGAGCAATTTATAGTTCCTCCATTTGAAACCATCAATGGACACTCTCATGTTGGATATAGAAAGCAACTCAAATCCTTGGATATCTTATAATGAAAAAATTATGGGTATTTCTTGAATTAATCAACATTATTACCTTTTTCTTCTTGATATATCCTTATATCTTGAGAGTTTGAGGAGTGGTAATTCTCACAAATTTATTACAAGATATGTTTGGATTCATTTATTCCTTTTTAACCCTTGAGACCAGTTCTTGGTGTATATATTTTTATTTTGATGTTTCTTGTTCCTTTTATTCCTCCTCTTAAAAATCTATGTAAAATAATTTATTCTCAGCACACTTATGACCTTTAGTGTATTTGTTATCACAACTATAATAAAGCCCTTTTGTTATTTTTTCCTCCAATTGTTGTGGTGTCAACCTTGTAGGTTGTGGAAGGCTAGGAGGGGCAACACTCCCATATTTATTGTTGTGAGTGGTAGACCTCCTTGTTGCCATAATTTTGCTTTCAATTTTTCTTACCACCTTGAATGAATTCTCCAACGAATTAGGTTCCAAAAGGCAAACCTCATGTTGAATGTTATTCTTTACAGTCCCTATGAAGACATCAGTCAGATGCTCCTCTGGAATATGAGTTACCTTGATATTCAATCTATGGAATTCCTTTATGTGTTCCCCAACCGAACCCTTTTGTTTGAGATTTATTAATTGGCTAAAGAAGGTATTACTCTTTGTATCCTCATAATGTGATATCAATTCCTTCGTAAAAATTATCCAAATGTCAAGTGATTTATGAGAACAAAGCCACTAATACCACACAAATTGATTGGGTTCTAAATATAAAGATGCAATGGGTATCTTTTGTGTGTGTTGCACATTGTGTAGATCAAAGAACTACTCCATTTGTAGTATCCATGTTACCATATCCTTGCCATCAAACTTCCTCATTTCAATATTTGGAATGTGGTTGGTATTCAACCCAAATTTGTAGTCTCTAAAATCATGATTTACAGTGTTTTTGTTTTCATCATGAGTTTCATGGAATACCTTGTCACCATTAGGAAACCTTTCTTGTAGAAACTTTGTCTAACCTTCCATTTCTTCTTTTAAACATTCCATATCCCCTTTTAAACCATACATGACCCATTTTATTAATCCATTCATCGTCACTTCCATTTCATCTTTGTTTACTTTTGTGAGAGCGGAATTTGTTGCACTTGGTCTCGTAATTTTGAAATATCATGTTGCATTTTTTCCTCTTCATATGTCATAGTGGAGCTTTCTATGGGATTAATGGGTGTAGATTTTTTTTTTGGGATGCATTTTGGAAGCAATTAATGATATATATTCTTCACTATGCCCTTTAAATCACTTGGAAATTTTTTTTCAAACATAAGTTATGCAAATTTAAAAATACACACCTTTTAAGAGCTTGATTTTGAGTTTGTTTATTTCGCAGAACTTGAAACTGTTATATCTTTGTGATTCAACCAACCAAGATATGAAACTTGTGTTGCGGTAGCACTTCATGACTTCTTTCCAACCCTACTAGTTAGACTAATATTGGATTCCTTAAGATAAAGTTGTTCCAAATCTCCCAGAATGGCATGATTATGGACTAGTTTAGTTGGGCGAATTTGTAAGGGATGACACATGTCATTGTTTTAACATTCGGCCTTGAAAATCATACCTAAAAAACTGTAGTGCATGAAATTTCATTTAGTTTTGATGGAATTCAATTTTGAATTCTCAAAGAGAAAGTTATGATAATTTTCCCCGAGACATCTATTTGAGATTGAATTCTGGTGCATACAAAAACCCTAACTACCTTGGACCATATCTATAAAAATATAGACACAAAAGATATGAAATTTTAATAATATTTTCATCAAGATTTATTCTCCACGTGGTAACAATTTCATAGCCTGAAGCTTCACAAAAAAATAGCCACAATGACTTGTTTGAAGTAGTGAAACCCTATAACCAAGACCTCTAATACCAAATTTTATGTATCCAGGTCAAAATAGCACAAAAACATATGAAAATATAGATAAAAAACTAGATAATAATCCAATTCAATGGGGAAACCTACTTTTACATCACATAAATGAACAATTCTTGGATGATTCAAACAATACAACCTACTTGGTAAATATAGGAGTTTAAAGGGTCATAATATAATTAGGGCCTACATAAAAATAATAATGTAAGGTATCAATAATTATATAGTGGGATTCTATGGGGCACAACAATAATAATATGGGGGTTAGATTAGTATTATAAGGACCTAACAGATTGGGAATTTGTGACTACCCTAACAAAGCTCTACAACTTCTTGGGCCTTGTTAACTTCTACCAAATTTTTTTGTTGGGGTCCTCTCATATTGCTTGGACATGCTTAAGTCAAGTGACCATTCGTGGAGCTAAAGCAAAGTTTCCCTTGTATTAATCATAAAAAAAAACATTTGAGGATATGAAACACATTTGCTCTTCACTAGTCCTTAGCCTGCTAGACCTACATCAACCATTTGATATTATGATAGATGCCTTTGACTATGATATTGGTGTAGTGCTCACTCATTTATCTTAGTGAAGCATTCTTTGATACTATCCAAAGATACCATAACTATTACAAGGAGATGTAATCCATCACGCAGGCATGTGAAAAATGGAAGCATTATATTTTTGGAAGGAGATGATCATCTACACTAACCACATGCCTCTATAATTCATGCATACAAAATGAAAGTTATAGAATGGACACCATTAGAAATAGTATTCATACCTACAAAATTCCACTTGAGCATAAAGTACAAGAAGGGAAAAAACAAACATGCTATAGATTTCCTTAATCGACCCTTGGGTGTGGCGCTAACCACAAATCTTAATTCTTGTGGGAATGATACCTCTAGGTGGCCATAATTGTACAATAGTGAATCTAACTTTGCAACTACTTACTAGATGTTGATCGCAGGTAAACAAGGTCTAGACTTCTTGCTCCAAGATGTGCTCTTATGCTAACCTTGACCACCTATTTGCTCCTTCAAGGATCATTCCAAGTTAATTTTGGAGGTATATTATAGTCAGGTGGAAGTGCCCTATGGTGCGGAGAATATAGTAACAATACTTTAGAATTATTTCTATTGGACAAAGCTTCGATATGATGTACACCAGTATATTAAATTTTGCACTTCTCATGCAATTTCTAAAATAAACATCAAGAAGTAGGGGTTGTACACTCCTCTATCTATCCCAGTCAAGCCTTGAGAGTTGGTCTCCATGTATTACATGTGAATTTCACTCTCCAATAGGTATGGTAATGATTATGTGTTTGTGGTTGTTGATTGGTTTGCTAAGACGGTTATCCTGGCATCATGTAAGAAGAGAATCATAGCCAAAGAATCTACTAAACACTTCTTTAAGCATGTTTGGGTTCATTTTGGGCTATCTTAGACCATATTTCAAATAGGGACAACAAGTTCCTTATTATTTTTAGGTCCATCCTATGGTCTCTATTGCATACCAAGTTAACCAAATCGACTACCTTTCATCCCCAAACAGATGGAAAAGCAATAGTGGCCAATAGGATGATTGTGTATATCTTGCACATGTACCAATCCAATAATTCATCTACATGGGATGAAAGCCTTCCATATGTTTAGGATAGCCATAACATATCCCTCCACTACTCTATTGGCCACAATCCTCTTTAGATGTGCTTGGGGTTCCAACCATTTTTCCTCTTGATGTAGTGTTTCCCATTGCATATTCATTGATAAAGTCCTCCCATACTCAAGCCAAGCCATATCAAGCGACTAAATTTGTGGAATGGATAAAATACCTCCAACAACAACTTCATGATATTGTTGGATTGATGGGCCCTTACCCAGGTTCAACATTAATTAGCCAAGCAAATCCATACACTACTGGCCCTTTCGGCATCAATCCATGGAACGTGACCTGAAGTCTCACCCGAAGCAGTATGGGGGGATGTAGGAACCAAGTTTCTGCACCCTGAGATGGTAGTGATTTCGTTTTATACCCTAACCCTTCCTTCGCGCAGACCGATAAACCCTTTAGGGCTTATCGATATACTTCTCTTATTCGGCTTCGAGACCTTTGCAAAGGTTTGCGATCGTCCTTCGCGTACCCTAAATAGGTAGTTCAGACACTTACACACCTCTGTGACTACTGTTTTTGATTTATTTACCCATATTAGCTTAAGTGGTTGATAAATTCAACATGCATTATGATTATCTTCACGTAAACATATATTCTTACTTGCACTCATATAACAAAGTAAAACACATAGATTCGCTCATCTGTACAACATTAAATCATAAACCCAATATTCAACATAACATAATCACATACATTCATAACATAAGTAAAATAGCTCTTACACAGGTATTTCCAGAATAATTCTCTTTATTGATGTTCAGATCTCCTTTACAGACTCTGACTACCCTGCACACACAGTTATAGGGGTCTGCACACTTAGTTGCAGACTTCTACCCTAGGCCTATGTGCACTCATCTTTAGAGCCTCTTTCCTACACTAAGACTCTTCGCTCTTAGCTCTCATAGCCCCATTACATTCACCATCATCAATTATGAACTCAAGAATGCCTTAGACTCTTCTAAGACTCTCCTCCTTATACATTCCCATGGTCCACGGACCAAGGGTGGATCTCATAAAGATGACACAAGTTACCTAAACTAAGGGCAGAAACCCTTGATGAATCTTTACATCTTCACACTCCGCAACCACAAAATGTGGAAACTTTACATTCTTTATACAGAACTTGGGCCTTTAGCCCCAAATATTGGGCTCTTAACCCCAAAATTGACCCTAGGGTACTCGTTCCCAACAGGCCCCCAACACAAATCTGGGGACTCGCCCGTGAGTCACTCTGCTGGTGTGGAGATCTTGTCACAAAGACCTCCGAACTCCACCTGTACTACTGCAACCTCGGTGGTACACTGCATCGCCGCCTGCTTAGCCTGCTTGACCAGCTACTCCGTTGCTGGTCCTGCGCTATCTGCCTGTATTTTCTACTGCGTTTCCTATAAAATAGTCAATTTTTCTTCAATGGAGGCTGTGAGAACATAGGCTTCATCTATCTAAGGCCCCAACCTGGCCTTCAGTACTGCCTCCTTGCGGTGTACTGTGTCCACCTGTTCCTTTAGTGCCTTCACTTCCTGTAGCTTCGCCAACCTCTGTGTGATGGTGACGGTGCATGTCATCGCTTTGACCTCATCATACTTCTGCTGTAGTTCCCTTGATTCTGTTTCTAGCCGCTGTACGTTGGAATATTTCTACAGACTGGTAATTATTTCGAGTAATTTCTCGAAAAGTGAAGTGCACTCCTTCACTGTGGCATCCACTGTGAAAACTGCATCCTTAACAGTTGCCTCGCGCTGCCCTTTGAATTCTGGTGGAGTTGAAGGCTGGGCCCTCAACTTGAGCTTCGTTATCTTAAGGTTTAGCTCAAAGTGAACCTTAGCCAGCTCTGTCTGTGCGTCGCACACACCTACAACAAGCTTCCAAATTCTTGCATCAATTGGTGCATCTTCTCGGATATTCAGCTCTAGAATAGTTTGGCATGCTTCAGCTACTACGACCATGGTGAACTCATTCTTCTCTGTGATCTTCTTAAGGAGATCAATCACAAAAGTATTCTCTATGAACATGTAGGCATTGTTTACCTTCTGCTCGTTGATCACATTCAGCACGCACTGCTCTCTAGCCCGAAGTTCCGTGATCACACCATCTTGCAGGGTGTAAAGGGCATCACTTCGCAGCGCTGCCAAGTTCAACCCAACCTTATTGAGGGCACTGATGGTGGCCTTATCAGCTTCCACTTTTGTATTTAATGCTTCGTCCAATAGCATGATGGCCTGGGGATCTAAGGAGCGGACCAGCTTCGCTATGTCTGAGGTCCCAGGTGCCAAGCTAGTTGATGCTGCGCTGCACTGTCCCACACTGGTATGCACTTGAGTGGCCTGGATCTGTAGCTCCCATAGACCCGTTTGAATGGTGACCAAGGATTGCTTCTTTTGCTGATCAAACTGCTATATCAGTTCCTCAGTCACATCCCTCACTGTATCCCCGATATCATTCAGATCACCTTCAGTCAAAGTGATAGGTTCAAGTGATGATTTTCTGGCCTTGGACTTCTTTTGGGGCCCTACTTTTTCCTGCTCCCTAGTGCGCTTAACCCGGAATGGAGTAGTTTCTGGGTCTGCACCTCCCTGTCTTGACTGTTTTTCATCTTCCTCCGTCTATAGTGAAGGAGACTTCTGACTTCTGTCAGAGTCGCAGTCTTCCTCTTCTTCTTCCTCCTCTTTGACCTACTTCTTAGTAGCATGCTCTGCCTTAGCTTTTTGTTCAACTTCCTTTTTCCTTCTGTGGGCCAACTAATGCATCTTCAGTTGGGCCTCTTCCTTCTTCTGCTTCATAGCAAAATTACGAGACCCAACTGACAAGTCTGATGCTGTGCGCCACTTTGATGTCCAACTCTCCAAGACAACTACGATTGCATCGTCCATTTCTAAGTATGGAAGATCATACGATTTTTTCTCGAGGTCCTTCCGCACCCGATGGAGACACAATGGAAGTTCTCTTTGAACTCCACATATCTTGACAACTGCTCAAAGACAGTTGGGGATAGCCTCAGCTTGTGGTTAACTACGATGTGGATGCTTGCCTCCATTAGCACCCAAAATGTTTTCATATCCCTGACGCTCACGATGTCCTTGGTGGCCCAAAGCAAAGCGAACTTCACTACTTCTGGTAGATTTGACACGAACGGAGCAAACTAGATGTCCTCTAATAATTCCCATGTGACCAACACAATTGACAGTAAGAGCTAGGTGTAATGGAAGGTCTTACTCTTGTATTATGCTTCTCTAAAGTTCGTGAGGAATTCCCCACAGAGGTAGTGCACCCAATAAAATTGTACGCCCTCCACACACCGGGCTACTAATGACATAATAGGTGCTAGCAATTCATCTGCGTGACACTTCCTCATGATTTTCCCAGCCAAAATCTGGGTGGCGACCTTAACTGCGGGGTTGGGTATGCTGGAAATTGAGTACTCGCACAGTTTCTTGGCGAGCTGGAATATGTCCTTCATTCTTATGGCGAGGTTGCACTTGCCCGTCTTTCCGCTAAATTCCATGGCTGGATTCAACCCTAAATGTGGTAATGACGTGACCCTATGGATCAACATATCTGTGATGGGTATCGGTTCTCCTAACCACAGGCACCCATTGTGCACTAAGCATAGCAACTACTTGATCACCATCAGGGTTATGGGTGCGCAGTGGTAATGCAGCACCCATAGCAAGTTTAACAGTCCTACCTTGTCCACCCCCTTTATCCATCGCCACAGCTCCAGCGCGGTGACACCAGAATCCTTATAAAACACATGGGTCATAAAGGTTTCAGTCACCATGTGGAGGAATTGCTTTGTGTCCACCAAGTCCCAATCCTCCAGCTTAAGACCGGGAATGTGTGCCAAGCGTGACCCTTCAAATGTGATATGGTCGGGCAGCAACGAGGTATTTAGAAGAAATTTCCCTGCATCCAGGTCCTTCAGGACCTTCACCTTACCCTAGCAGGGAGGGATGTACTCAGGTAGGTTTGAGATAGGGTCTACACCCTCTATGTCAATGTCTTCTGCACCCATATCCACTTCTTCGACACCCTCCTTAGATTCTAAATCTACCACCTTGCCTTTCTCTTGCGTGGTGGGATTTTCCTTCTTCTGGTGTTTCCTTGGTGACTCAGGCACTGAATGTGTTGCTTTTTGCTTATCCTTCTTTGTCTTAGGATCCTCTTTGGCCAATGTAGGTCTCGGCCTAGGTGACCTCTATGATTTCGACACTTTCGTAGGCATTTCCACACTCACAACCTTCGAGGAAGCTCCCTTAGATGACATTTATCCTCTAGCACTTGTGGTTTCCATGGTTTCTGACACGAATCTAGTAATAAGCTCCTGGGTTGCTTTAGGAAACTTGTCAAATACTGAACTAGCCACCAAAGCCTCGAAATAGTCAAGGTTCATGCACGCCTGATATCTCAACACCTCAATTCTCAGAATGCAAAGTGTTTTTCGTTGGGTGGCCATCTGTAATTTATAGGAAAATTTGAATTTGAATCCGACCATTCCCCCCAAAATCCACTCATAAATGCTAGATTGGCGGCATATTTTCACAGATCTCACTCTTAAATTCTGACTTAAATGTTGCCCCCCACTCCATTTAGCCATTTTCCCATTGTCAACTCATGAACAGTGACCATAACGGTCACTTTCTGGCTACCTTACATGGTCTCTCCTCCTATAGCGCAACTCCCTTCACGCTTCTGCCGATACTGTGACATTCCTCCCTTCTGTGCAGTTCCCTAGTCGCGCAGCTCTACAACCCAGGCAGTGTAGTTTATAGTCCCATGCCTCCTTTCAGCTGCCTAGAGTGCTAAGAATGTGCTTCCACCATATATTCATCTGGTCGAATCCCTGGTGTATGGCTTCAATTGGTTGCCATTCACCTTCCCTAGAAATGGCTCTCCATTCAACTTCACCAACTGAATTGCTCCACCATCGGTAATCTCCTTGATGACATAGGGCTCCAACCAATGCATTCAAAAGTTTCCTGGAAATTTATTAAACTTGCTATCATATAATAACACTAAATCATTTACCTTGAAGGTGCAGAGTTTTATGTGTTGATCCTGCCATGCATTTTCGCACTTCTTTTGAACTTGCTGATGGAATCCAGCCAAAAACCTATCTTCTTCCAGCTCTGTTAGCTGCGCGAGCCTTTATTCCAGGGCTTCATGATCCACCATTCCTGTGAATTCTACTATGCGTAGACTAGGTATAATGTACCCCATCGACATCAAAACTTCTACGTCATAAACCAGCCTGAAAGGCGTTTGCCTAGTCAACCTTTTGCAAGTTTTCTTGTAAGCCCATAGCACCGTAGGTACGTGCACATCCCAATCGTTTCTTTGTGCATTGCAGAACTTTGTTAACATGTTCTCCAATATCTTATTAAACACTTCCACCATCCCATTAGCCCGCGGGTGATATGGCATACTCTTCTGATGATAAACCTAGAACTCCTCCGTCAATGTGCTTATCGTCTCATTAAGGAAATGTGTACCGCGATCACTCATCAAAATCTTTGGGCAACCAAATCTAGTCAGCACATACTCAAAGAGGAACTTTGTTGTTGTTTCCCATGTACAGTCCTTTATAGGCTGCGCCTCTTCCCATCTAGTCAAATCCTCAGTTGTGGTGATGATGTACCACGCACCCGTCTTCTTTCTTGCGGGTTGAATTGGTCCTACAAAGTCAATCGCCCACTTTTTGAATGGCTATAATGACATCTACGGATTTAGAGGTAGTTCATCCCTCCCTGATGGCCTACCCATCCTCTGACATGCATCACATGCCTTAAAATAAGCCTTTGAATCCTTATGAAGTGTCAGCCACTATAGCCCAGTGCGTAAAATCTTCTGCGTTGTAGCTTTTCCTGCATAATGTCCCCTAGCGACTCCTCCATGAGCTTCTGCAAGGATGTTGTTCCATTTAAAGTCAGGGACATAATGTCGCAGAATTTCATCTGAGCCCGTTTTATATAAATGCAGTGCATTGACAGAAAAGTCTGCCAAGCACACCACTAGCTCCTTATTTTGTTGACTACTATACACTTCTAGAGTTGTCCCCGTCATCAAGAAGTGTATGATATCTGAAAAGTGATTGTCTGCAACACACACTGCAAAGAGCTACACATCAGGTAGTCCTTCCTCCAAATTAGTGGGCTCCTCTCCTGTTTCAATGCGCGACAAATGATCTGATTTGACATACAATCGTCGTGCCTTCACAATAACTTCGAAATCATATTCCTGAAATAGCAGTAGCCATCTGAATATCTTACCCCCGAACATAGGCTTGTTCACCAAGTACTTCAATGCAGAATGGATTGTATACATCTTAAAGTGTATGTCTAACAAGTAGTGTCTGAAATTTTGGAGTGTGTACACCATAGCCAACCCTTCGTGCTCTGTTGTTGAATAATTCTCTTCGGCATTAGATAACTTCCTACTTGCGAACACTATAGGATAATCCAATTTTCCTTCACCAGCCTGTGTCAGTACTGCCCCAAGCGCAATACATGACGTGTCCACATGTATGTGAAATTCTTTCTTCCAATTTGGGAAGACTAGGATCGGCGCAGTGACCATCTTTTCCTTCAACACATCTAAGCTTTACTGACATTCTTCATTCCAACAGAAGGTGGCATCCTTCTTTAGCAACTTCTCCATCGGTATCTAGGCATAGCTTTTGATGAGCTTTCTATAGTACCTTGTATGCCCCATCATTGCATGCAACTGTTTCACACTTCTTGGTGCGTCTAAATTGATTATAATTGCGATCTTAGCAGGGTGTACCATCAAGCCTTGTCTACATACCACATGGCCCAGTAAGATCCCAAAAGGGACACAGAACAAGCATTTCTTCAAATTGAGCGTGATTTGGTACCTCCAACATGTATCCAACATCAAGCGTAGACTAGCTACGTGGCACTTTACCAACCCAAACACCATCCAATCATCGAAGTATACCTCCAAAAACTTGTGAATGAAGTCCTTGAACACCGCGATGACCATGCATGAAAATATCACTGGTGTGTTCTTCAACCCAAAATGCATTACTGTATACTAGAAGCACCCCCACTCTGTGGCGAAGGTTGTCTTACTTCTATCCTTCGGCATGATCTTGATCTAATGGTACCCCAAGAATCCATCTGTGAATGAATATGCCTCCTGTCCTCCTACATTATCCAACACCTCGTTAGTGAACGGAGTTGGAAAGGGATCATGTATGCAGGCGTCATTCAACTTCCTGAGATCTACGCATATCCTTATTTCATCCTTTTGTTTCTTGTCTTGAACTACCATTTCGCTTACCTAATTAGACTCTTCTACTAGTTCAATGATGCTCGCCGCAAGCATTTTATCCAACTCTAAGCGGACCCTTTCTTTATACTTTGGATTGAGGTGGTAAGGCCTCTGCTTGATCGACTTCGCGTCCATTTCAGTGTAATTTTCATCACCCCCAGGTCTCCTATTATCCCCTTTAGGTCTGAGAAATTCGTAGGGAACAAGTCCTGGTATTCACAAAGCAATTCAACAACCTTATCTACTGTTGCATCATCCCAGTAGTCCCCAATATTTGCAAACTTTAGCTCTGCCTCTGTCCCAATGTTCACTTGTTTTGTTTTAGCGGCATGGTGATATCTAGATTTTCAATTTGTGGTCCTTTGACTTTGCGGTGACCTTCAGTCTCTAGGATGTTAATGTTCCTTGGGTTCTCATCCTCTTCTTTGATAGTCACATTGTAGCACTCCAACACATGCCTCAGCTGGGTGGTCCAATCCGATTGAATCAAGTCCAAGGGATCCTGTGGTACTCTGAATATTGTTGCCTTAACTTCCTACAATGCATCTTTAATACTTTCAAACCCATCCTCAAAGTTAA
The DNA here is from genome assembly GCA_031772625.1 of Pinus tabuliformis. NCBI lineage: Eukaryota > Viridiplantae > Streptophyta > Pinopsida > Pinales > Pinaceae > Pinus > Pinus tabuliformis. The sequence continues at coordinate 1,107,636,871 of CM062820.1, read as the reverse complement.
GCGTTAGCAAGAATCCCTGTCGAAAAACATCCCATTCTTCATTCCCATGGTGGAGCTCTATCTCCAAGTACCAGTTCGTCGACATTACGTCCAAAGTATGACAAATGGGTGCACCCATTTAGGTTGAGGCTTTGCTCTATAAACCTTCATCCATTTGGCTAGCTGATCATGCGGGTCATTCCTCCCATCATATTTCTCTGTTATTCATACTTGTGGGTGACCAAACCGCACTCTCATCATCTTTCTGTACACGCCAATCATCAAAACTGTCCTTGTGCGTGCCCCACCATCTCGCAGGCGTAGCACCCAATCCAAGGCCTAGAAGTGATTCTTTTCTGGCACTTCTCTCTCGAATGCATCCAAAAAGTTATCAACATCAGTTAAACCATCATACTGAGATAGATTTATTACCCCTGACGATACACAATGCAACGACTTGGTTATCATATTATAGCGCAACGTAAATACTTCATGCAGTCGGTTCTGCCAGTGTTCCAACCCCTCATCCAAATCTAAAGTGCAAGAGCTTTTGCGGTCCCATGAAATACGAACATCCACTTTCAGATTCACCCAATCCTGATCTCATGCCATTACCTTGTAAATCTGGTCCAAATCATTATCGCTTTCATAATCGCAGACTAGTTCAGTATAGCGCGGTCCTTCTGCAGGGTCCAGGGGCACTACTACACAGACCAATTTCTTCTCAAATATCATCTTCCACTTATTCAAATTGATTACCCCATTCATGTTAGTGGCCTAATCGATCCTAAGGATCGCAGGGTAGGGATTTCTTTCATCCATAATCTCCATCGCTTTGAAGTTAGCGAATGTGCTTTCACCCGTAATATCAAATGTCACTCCCTGCATTCTTCCCATGGGGATAATTTTATGCTGATTTTCCATTCTTAACTGAATAAGAGATTGTTGTAGCGTAGGTTTCCCCATCCTCTCCTAGGTTTGTTTAGGCAAGACATTTGCGTCTGACCCCAGATCCAAAATTACTTGATCCATCTCATATTCTCCTATCTATGCAGTGAGCCTCATCTCATGCCCCATTATTTCCATATGCTTACCAATCTTCCTGACTACGCACGATCTATTAGGAGCATTTTCTTTCCCGACACACTTATTTATTAGTTCCTATAGTCCTTTCACAACCTTTCTGTCATGCAGTAGCTTCATAAAAGTCTCCAAGAAAGTAGTAAGCATGGAAGGATCCATCTCTTCAGCTGGCTTATCTTGACTTCCCAAAGTAGAGGCCTTAGCGAAGCTTTTCTTTACTTCCATAAATGTTTCCCCTGTGCATGTCAGATCAAACTCGACCTATTTTTTTGGAGCTCTACAGACCCATTCAGTTTCTTCAGGCTGCTTCCCCTTATCTTCGCCAGACGTCATCCCACTCCGCAACACAATATCTACCTTGGAATCCTCTTCGCGAGGCTCAACCCTCACCATCTGCAGGTTCTGAGTTGGTTGCGCCCCCTTTTCATGTATGTTAGCTAGAAACACCAAGCAATATTCAGTTGCATGGTCAAACTGAGTATAATATTGGCATGAAATACACGTTGGATTTGGACAGTCTCGCGCGTAGCGTCCTAGTCCTCCACAATTGTAACAAATGACCTAGCCTAGACCTCAACCAGGTCCTCCTCCACCTCGACCTTGTTTGCGCCCCTGATATTCGCCTCATACTCTCCCAGTGCCTTGGTCCGGAGGCCAGGTTTCTGCCTGCACCCTATATGCAGGTGTTCTATCCATAATTAACTCATAACTATGACAATTACGCTCATGACCCACTGATTGACAAAAGTTGTAGAATAGCTATTGTGGTGTCTGTACAAATTTCTGCAGCAAGTGGCAATTATTTGTCACATGTTTTCTAGTTACTTGACAGATAGCACACCATAGCGCGGGCCTTGTACTTGGCCCTGTTGGAGATTTTAGCCTTAGAGGCATTGGTCCCCCCTGCTGCAACATAATTTGCGAAGACTGGACAGTGATCTTTGTCATGCCCCTGACCTTTGTACTTCAGGCACCAAACTTCTTCATGCACCTCTTGTCGAGCTGTTCTATCTTTCTTTAGACTCTGCGTTTCTAGGAAAAGGTTTTGAAACTGCACATGAATCTGCTGAACCCCCAGATTAACATCTAGCATCGGTGTCTCATGTAATCTCATCGAAATTTCCAGTACTTTCGCCTGGGTCCCAATCTTTTGATGCGATAGCACAACCCTTAGATGGGGCAGGAGTGAAGCCACAAACAATTTGTGGTGCTGCCCATCTGTCAAATTCATGTTATCTTCACGGATTGTACAATTCAATCTTTGATCCAGATCCTAGGGTGTCTCGCCTGGCTTCATCATGATCTCTTTGAATCCTATAATTGATTGTGCTTCAGACTTAGGTATGTTTAATTCCTTATTCAATGAAGTCTGGATATTTTCTAACACAGACGTCGGGTTATCAGTGCAGTACATAATGTACCACACTAGGGGGCGATCCTGCAAAGCACTAACAAACATTTCTTTCTTCATTTGATTATCCATGATACCATGAGCTTCCCATACAACCTTCACAAATTGAACCAAAACTGGTTCAGAGCTTCATTTCCCAAGCCCTTGAACACAGGTAGCTTTACTGAGTTCACCATATTGAATGGTGTCGGAGGTGGCAGTGGTGTAGGCGAAGGTGTATGCGGTGGAGGTGAAGAAGGAGGCGGTGTGACTAGATGGGGTATTCGCAAGAACCCTTGCTTTATCAACAGAACAACGCTCTGTGGAGAAGCCTATGCTACTTCCTCTTCGTCACTCAGAGGAGGTTCAATTAGCGGACTATATTTAGGGCCTATTTTCCATTTGTTCCTAAATGTCCTTCCTCGTCGTGTAGCCCCAAACATCAAGGTAGCTGCATAACCTGCTTTTCACACAAGAGCATCTTAATCTGAGTATTTAAAAACTTTAAATACTTACCTCGCGCCCCTTGAAGAAGTAGCGCTCTTCTTTGCTGTAATTGACCGAGATGTTGACCACAAACTCTGTCACGAACCCTTCTATGATACAATCGAGCCAATGATCGACAATGTGTGCGATCTTATCTTTAGAGGCTTCTAATCTGCTCACTAACTCCGGGGTCCAGACTATTGGACTGTCAAGCATCCACCTTCCTTGGCCGTCTGCCAATTTCGCAATCCACTCATATAACTCGATCATGAAGGAATAGTAGAAGATATTGTGTATCTCTATATATAGGTATTTGTCCAACCACTGTTCTTTCGTCAATTGTGTTGTTCTCTTATGCTACAAATTCATGGATCTTTCTATCCAACCAGTCTTCGATCTCTTTCTTAGTTGGATTCCATTGATGCGACATCGCACATATATTTTTGCAGATCCCGGTCTCGACAATGAAACCATTTTTTGGCTTGATGTGCCCTAACCCAGGTTCAACATTAATTAGCCAAGAAAATCCCTACACTATTGGCCCTTTAAGCATCAATCCGAGAAACGCGCACTGAAGTCTCACCTGAAGCATTATGGGGGGATGCATGAACCAAGTTTCTGCACATTGAGATGGTAGTGATGTCATTTTATACCCTAAACCTTCCGTCACACAGACCGGTAAACCCTTTAGGGATTATTGATATACTTCTCTTATTTGGCTTCAAGACCTTCGTGAAGGTCTGCGATTGTCCTTTGCATACCCTAAATAGGTAATTTAGACATTTACGTGCCTTTGTGACTACTCTTATTGCTGTATTTACTCAAATTAGCTTAAGTGGTGGATAACTTCAACATGCATTATGATTATCTTCGGATAAACAAATATTCTTATTTGCATTCATATAACAAAGCAAAAGACATAGATTCGTGCATCAGTACAACATTAAATCATAAACCTAGTATTCAACATAATGTAATAACATTCATTCATAACATAAGTAAAATAGCTTGTACACAAGTATTTCTAGAATAATTATCCTTATTGATGTTCAGATCTCCTTTACAGACTCTGACTACCCTACACACAGAATTGCAGGGGTCCGCGCACTCAGTTGCAGACTTCTACCCTCGGCCTCTATGCACTCAACTGCAGAGCCTCTTTCCTACACTAAGACTCTTCGGCCTTAGCTCTCACAGACCCATTACATTCATCATCATCAACTATGAACTCAAGACTACCTTAGACTCTTCTAAGACTCTCCTTTTTATACAGTCCCATGGTCTGCGGACCAAGGGTAGATCTCATAAAAATGACACAAGTTACCTAAACTAAGGGCAGAAACCTTTGATGACTCTTTACATCTTCATGCTCCGTGACCACAAAATGCGAAGACTTTACATTATTTATACAAAACTTGGGCCTTTAGACCCAAAACTTGGGCTTTTAAATCCAAAATTGACCCTAGGGGACTCGTTCCCAACAGATATACTATAGAAATCCAATTCCAAGTATAAGCAATGACATGAATAACATCGCATTCCACACAAGTTTTAGGTTGATGATATGGAATGGTTTCATTTACTGAAAGATCAGCTCACATGCCCCTATAGGAAGCTCAAACCAATTTTATATGGGCCTTATACAATCACAAAGGCTATGGATGAAAATGCTTTTGAATAGAGTATTCCCCGTTTCCTTTGCTTCCACCTAGTATTTAATGTGGATTTGTTTCGACCATATTTTACACCTTTGTTGGACACCTCAGAGGCAATAAAAAATTTGGTCCCCATAGAGCTCAATCAGAACAATGACACTAATACGAAGGATGACCACCAATAGAATATACAACTCTAACATGTAGTCATGGTAGGGAAACTTCTTCCCCAATGAAAGTGGTTGAGTAGGAGCCAAATTCAACAAAATATCCCCATATAATGAGGGAACTTGATGCAATGGAGACCATTTCTTCTTAAGGGGGGAGGAAAGATCCAGGTATATATCAATGGTAACCCACCTCTTCCACTTATTCAATGGTTCTCTATATTCTTTGCAATTTTTCTATGGTTTTTTAGGTACCAAAATTTTGAGGATGTTTTGAGGCCCTAATTGATATTTTTTTGTTTTAGGGGACCACAGGTTGACATAACATGCACTAACTCGATCTTAAATTTATAATCCTTGGATAGTTCTTTCCAAGGGGCTGTTTTTCACTCTAAATGGACATTGCATGCAAAAGTTGTGCCCCACAGAAGTTGATGTACCAATTAACCCCCTCGGCGCCCATAAACCTTTTGGAACTTCACCTTTTAACGTTAGGGTTTTGGACCTCTAGGGTTCTTTATTTATGATAGAAGGCCATTCTTTTGGCCTCTTGTAACAAATTTTGCAAATTTTTGTAGCTTCCATCTCTCTCCCTTCATAGATAACTACCATCATTCTAGCCTATTTGTGTTCTACAATATTCTATTATTTGATTTATTAATAGAAGTTGGGTTTTAACTATATACTATGTTATTTTCTATATTTATCTGTGTGTTATATTTCCTTTCATGCCTTTCATTTCATTTCTTATACAACCCATATCATATTTTTTATCATTTCAATTTATGTTTACCATGATTTCAAATAATTAAATGCATTTTAGACATGTAACGATATGATGAATTTAGAAGTGAAATTATATTTTAACAATTGTTGTCACCTTCTAAAAAAATGTGTATTCAGTTGTTTAAAGTGGAAAGGAGAAGAGAGGTTTGAAGCCATTTTCCAAGCCCTATAAGCACAGAAGGAAAAACTCATACCCTCTCCAAAGGAAAGTGGTCTGAACAAGCTTTCCAATGGTATGTGGAAGTCCCAGAATGGACTTCAGGATCAAAAGTTAGAGTAAGTTGAAGTTCCGCCTCTCAAAACCAAGAGAAAAAGGGAAAACTTGAAACGTTCTAAGTCTGAGTTTGTGTCCATACGCCACGTGTCCAATCGGTAATTGGAAGTGGAGGAATATGGTACATCGGAGATTGGATATTTATGGTAGCGATGAGGCAAATCAAAGGTTTGGGGTTAAATCAATGATCAATGATTTCCAATATCGCAAATTGGCGATTAGAGGTTTCAAAGTACAACGCAACAGTGGAAACATTTCGCCAATTAGCGATTAGTGATCAGGCATATCAGTGAAGTGAAATTAACGATCACCGATCACAACAACACTGGCATGCCGCAAGTTGATAATTGACAATCTTCAAGTGACCAGCATAAAGGAATTGTGGGAAAATGTGCCGTTAGCGTAAACTATCGGGGAATGCCTAGAAATGATTTACAAAGGATTTGAATGAAAAACCAAGGGTAGGAGAGCCTTTTCTCTCTCCTCTAGATGGCCACATGGGGTGGAATACTATTGGTTCCAATAAAGCCATGTGGCATCTGACATCATCATGATGTGAAAATACGACATACACATGGCATGAAAAATCAGTGTTTTTAGGGTCATAAGGGGCCAAAACAGGGTGAAACGTGCCACCAATCACAAGGTGACATGTGGCAGAGGATGAGGTCAGGTCCCACAAATTAGCGATCACACAGAGTGTGATATCGACATTTCACAAAGGAGCACATCTCAGAAACTTCCGATATCATGTGCCCAAAGTGAGGTGGACAGGTGGCATGAGGCGGGTCACATGAATATATGTGCCTTATGTATCAAAACCAATGGTTGGGAAAAGAAGTTTAGTACAAGTTTTTATAAAGCGAGAAGAGTTTATCAAAGGTTTTTATGTGTTAAAAATTTTGCGTTGGCCTTGCCCTATCCTCTTTCCACGTGGGCCAAATCATGTTGTGCGTCGCATGTCACAAGTTTTGGGAGGGTACACCAAAGGCAAGGATTAGAAATCTACGATCTCCCTTTTCCAATATTATAAAAGGCGCAAGCGAATATGTATTGTGGTCCCATGTATTATGTAGTGGGAACATTTATAATGCAATGTTTCTAAGAATCAACCGTGTTCCATCCAAGGATTTAAGACCCAAAAGGCTTTGGCTCTGAGTCCCCAAGCCTCTACCATGCAGTTTTCACCTAAGACCCCAGGTTTAAGGCAGAAGGGGCCAATTAAAGATTGACGTTCATAGTTTTATAAAGCCTTCCTAGTTTGAAGCCATCGAACCATCTAAGCTCCAATACAGTTGTATCATATTTTCACAGGGTAAGATTGTTTCCGATAGATTGTTAAAGAAAGGGAAGGTGACAGATAAGTTGGAAGCTGTGCTTAGGACCTATTATGGCCATCATGGGTGATTTCTCCTAGCTCGATAAGTAAAGAATTAAAGCTGTTAAGACTAAAAGTGGCAGGGAACCGACCGAGAGAGTATGAAGTGTAAAGTGGCAAGAACGTGGCTGGACTAGAGCTTTAAAGACATAATGGGTCAACAACCAAGGTATTGAATGGAGGTATGGGGAAGTGAGGAAGTTAAGACAAAAGCGATGGGAACCGAACAAGCAGTAGGAAAGACACATCAGTGTAGAGGTGTGGCCTGATTCGAGGCCATCAGAGAGATAACATGGAAATATTTCCCTCCCATCATCATTTTATTTTACTTTTCTTATTATTCTATAATTTCTATATTTTCAAGAATAGAATCAAATCTGAATGACATCTTTTGGGCAGTAGGCCTTTGCACGCCGAGACAACTAGTCAGTGAGACAACTGAAGCTTAGGCGGAGATGTTTTTGTAAATTGTTGATACAAAGCTTCCCCTCTCCATATAAATAGAGGGAAGAAAGACTTAATAAAGGTTCTAGAATTTTGCACCTGAGTGGTCCAAATTTTGTGGTTCCACTTTTGGTTGTATGAAGTCTGTTCATGAGGGAATTGAACTATAGATTGATAAATGTGAATGGACTAGTGAATGGGAATCATTTTGAAGAATAATGAAACTCTTTGGTGACTCTAATCATGGAAATGAGCAGTAATTTTTCCCCTCTGTAAATCTCATTTCATATATGTTTTTCTTCCTCTGAAACAATGTAATGAAGCTGACGATTTCTCTCTGAGTCATGGATTTAACTAGGCTGCTGATAATCCTTAGTATTGCAACAAGAATGATGCAAATTCCAAGGCTAACAACTTTAATTATCAACTCGAGGTTCATAAAAAATTAAGAAGTATTGACACTATATGTGGAGTATGCAATGTGTCCTTCCTTTTCGTCATGATGTAATGGGGTGCATGTAATGAAATCAAACCCTAACTAGTTGCAGAAATGAAAATTCTTGAAATGGAAACCTTAACCTATTGCAAGAAAGAAAATACAAGGAAGGAAAAACTACTCTAATTGCATAAATTAAATATCATTAACTAAATATCAATCATTACATTTCAAAGAGTTTAGATCCATTGGCAGTGTTCATTGGATGTGGCAATCAAGAAAATCATTATGGTACTATCCAATTCATATATTTGTCCATTAACCCAATTCGTTGAGATGTTTTGCATGGGTAAAAAGGAAAGTCCTAATTGGTTTTTATTCCTCCTAAAAAAATTATTTAGAGACTGGGGGTCATGATTCAACCCTAAGGGACAAAAACCAACCTTTTGGAGCAAATCTGGGCAAGTATATACATGTTGGAAGGGTGCTACAAGAATCATGATTGCTACAGGAAGATATAATGCACCGAATGACCAAGAAAATAAAATCCAAATTGGATGGGACAATTTTATTTAATTACTAGGATGTCTTAGATCTCCATTCCAAGAGGAATCACTCAAAAATACCCCTTTTAACACATGATAACAAATAGCAAAAAAATACTAGTCTAAAATCTAGAAATTCGAGAACTAGTGATCTAGTTAATCTATCAAATGCCTAACCTAATCAAGTGGGAATAAAATGGGGTAAATTTTATTATTAACTGGAATGTTTTTGTGATCTAATGAAAGTGGAATCAACTCGATTAAAGCTCGTTAGCATGCTCTAAAAAACAGCAGAAATTTACTATTATTTGCCACAAGGGACTTGCAAAAATTTAGATTTAGGAATAAGAAAACTAATCCAAGTATCTCAATGATTACTATGACCTTTAAAAGTGATTCAAAGGATGAAATCATTCTTTTTATCCTGCAAAAGATCTTACTTCAACCATTTAACCTAATCTTACAACAATAAATCATCAATACTAAATGCGGAAATAGAAAAAGACAAGAACAAGAGATGCATGTGAATAAGAAGTGAAAAGAAGAAAAGTAAATGATACAAAAGGGATTTGAGGCTCCTGGGATGGCCAAGCCCAAGGAAACTCAGAGTCCTATGAAGGATACCAAGATTTAGAAGCTGAACATGGCACCAATCTTCATTATTTCCATCAATACAATTACATCCCTGTAAGAAATGAAAGTGGAGTTGCAAAAATACGAGTTCTCTCCACAAGAAGACTAATAAAAATCAACTCCTAGAGGAAAATTTGACTTGGTACTTACAAAAAATGATTAAGAATCATTCCCCATGAAAGGAGGAAGATTTCCCCTCCAAAATCCCTCAAATAGTGGATCTAGTTCCCAACACTAGGAATTTGCATTAAATGACAGGGAACACATTCCTAGATTTTCTCAATCATTGGAGCTCCAAAATCTGTGCAATAATTTCAAAATATCTTGTTGATTTATTATCTAATATTCTTCTTCCTGTATTTGGGAGAAAATCCTTAAATTATCTCATCCTCCAAATCTCCATAATCTTCCTAATATTCTCACAATATTATACAAAAGTAAATAATACTAGGCACACATATGAAATTATCCATTAACATTCATAATGAACATATTAAAGCTAAAAACATTATTAAATGTACAAGGAGAGGTTTAATATAGCCTCCATGTGCATAAGAAAGGTTAGATGGGCCTTAATTTATGTCTAATTTGGAGGCCCACCATACCCCCCGCCGAAACTGTTGCTCATCCTCTGAGAAACTTATTCATCCCACTCGCCTTGTTGTTCATCATGTATGATGACATGTTTCATTCTTTGTTTTCTGGTCTATTTGATGCTCTTTCTACTGCTCTTCTTGCTATTGCATTTTTCTATCTCAGTTTCCCAAGGAAGTCCTCCTGTAGGTTGAGGCTGCTTCTTTCCCTTAGGTTTTTCTTCAACTGTAATGAGTTGCACACAAACTAAATCCTGTAGAAACTAAATTTTGCATGCCAAGTGGTCAAGGGTCCACATTTTTTTTCCTTCTTCTTTTTTACATTTTTTCCATTATTTTTTTCTCTTTTTTCAAATTTTCTCTATTTTTTTATTGCATGAAAAATAAACTCAAAGTGCTTTGAGTTAATTGGGTTGGCCCTCACCTACCCCTTCACACTCCTTGTCTTCCATCATGACTAAATGATTACATCCCACTTTCTGAAGTCCTTTTCACTTTTGTCTTTTCCTCTCCCCCATGTGCAGGTGTCTTGGTGGAAAAGTGAAATTAATTGCTAGATAAGGCCGATGTTGCTCTGCTACTAATATTGGCTAAAATACTTTTCCTTCATACACTTGCAATGTTTTTCAAGCTAAAATAAGTTTGTAAGAAAGGTTTAAAGGATTGCATACCTGAGCCTTACCCTTGATGTGTTTTTGCAAGTGATATTGAGGCTACTGATATGAATGTTGAAGTTTCCTTTGGTGGTCTTGAAGCTATTGCTAATGATCTTGAAGCTACATGTGATAATCTGTTGGAGGTCCTATTGCTGATAGCCTTGAATCTAGAGGTCTCCTAGATTTTGTTGTTGTTGTTGCTGTTGCTTCACATCCTTGGCTAAAATGCTGTCATTGAGCTTCATAGTATGATGATTTCAGAGGTGTTGACTTACTTTGTTTGCTGATGGATAGGCCTTCATATCATGATGCTTTTTCTGACTGATGTAATCTTTTTTGTGTGCAAGCCTTTTTCTAGCGTTCAATCTGCTGTTGCTGGAGTTGATGGATGCCAACCCACATTCTAAACCTATGTATTTTAGTTACCGTGAGCAAGTTTTCTTAGTCAAATCCGACCTTCTTGGAGTGTTGGGATTGGCCATGAGTGATGTTCACCTTCCCCACACTTTTCACAATTGTCAAACACCCTTCCAACACTTCATCTCACCATTCTTTTCCCCCAAAACACCTTAGCCAACTTCATGTAGTAGTTCAAGATATCTTGTAGCAGTACATGGAATCTTGTAGCAACATCCGATAACAAACTTGTAGGAGATTTGTTTTTCCCATATATCCCAAATGGTATATTGGATTGACCTAAAATTTTCTGAGCATGTTTCCGTCATCCTTATGAACCTCCCCATAAATATTCTTGGCCAATGGATGCACGAAACTCGAGAAAACTTAAAAATGGTTGTAGGTGATGGGGGTCGATTTCTTGAAAACTGTGCATTGGAATTTGCTAAAATTTCTTAGGCATGTTACCATCATCCATATGCATCTTCCCACGAAACAACTTGGAAAATGGATGCACGAGTATAGAGAAAATTTAAAAATGGATTTAGGTGATGGAGGTCAATTTCTTGAAAAGTGTTCACCAGAATTCACTGAAATTTCTTGGGCATGTTACTATCATCCATATGCATATCCCCTTGAAACAACTTGGCAAATGGATTTAGTATTTTCAAGATATGAAAAAAAATAATTTTCTTCGTTGTGTATTTTTACTTCGTGTAGCAAAACAAGGCCTTCATGTAGCATTTTAGGACAACAAGAAAAATGGGTGGTAAAAGCTTGGGAATGTTGAGTGGATGGTGGAAATATATTAGGGTGATGGATTGGCATGGCCTTGGTCCTTCTGTAGCATCTGAGCAAAGGAGGAGAAAGTCCAAGTTTGACTTCCTTTGACTAGACTTTTGATAAACTTTTTCTTTGGTGGCTAACTTTTTTTCAGTGTTGCTTGTAGAGGTTGGAGAGTGCATGCATTCATGAGAGAGAGACACATGGAGCAAAGAGTTTTTATTATTTTTTTCCTTTTTTACTTCTAGGCCTACTAGCCGCCTCAATGAGGTTTTCAACTAGTAGGTCTTCCTAGGTGCCTCAAAGGAGGGTTTCACCTAGGATATTTTCTTTTTCTCTTTTTTCCCAACCCATTGAATGCCTCATGGAGGTTTTCAATCAATGAGATAATCTCAGGCACCTCAAAGGAGGTTTTCACCTGAGATTTTATTGTTTTCTCTTATTTTTCATTTTTTATTTTTTTTCTAACCTACTCTACTTGAAAAAAAAATCTCTTTCAAGTATAAGAATACTTCCAATGGATCTATGTGCACATCAAGATGCAAGATAAAATGATGTGTAGGCTTGAAATATATGCTTTGACATGTCCCTGAATTTCAAAGACCAAATTCTTTGATTGAGATAAGATTAGGAATTGTTGAAGAAGAGTGTGTGGCTGTAAATTATTGATTGTCTGGAACCATATTTTAATATAATTTTGATGCCCCTGGTCCACTTGCTGATTTGTATCATCTTGGATGTCTTCTTCTTCCATGAAGTTCAAATCTTCTTCTTTTTGTTGATTATTCTCTTGAACGCATGGAGGATCTGATGGTAAACATGAGGGAACTTTTTCAATATCTGATTTTGATTTCTACTCTTGATCAAGTGCAACCCAGGATTCTTTGGTCTTCTGATTCGAATCTTATTTTTCTGAATGTTGTCCTTAAATGACATCACGAGAATCTCTTTTTTGCAATTCTATTCTTGAGATAATATTAATACCATTGAGATCAAGAGGAGATCTTTCGAAGTGTTGTGCATCAACATTGTAAGTGGGTTGAGCTACTTCCTTGTGTGGGTTCGAAAACGGTGGTACAAGTAGTTCAGTGGAAATGGATCTTTGAGATGGATGTGGTTGGAGTTGTGGTTGTGGTGGAGGTGAATGGTAGGTATAGAATAGATTGGGTATGGAGGATATTGAGGAAGATATTCAGGATATTATGTATGACTCCCATAAGTTCCTTGCCAACCTTGTTGCTAACATTGGTTTTGGGGTTGAGATGGCCAAGGTTGTCAAGGAAAGGGTGTGTTCCAATTAATTTGATATGGATGTGCCTAAGTTAGAAATTGTGAATTAGGCTCTTGCATCATATCAAGTTGAATAGGCTGCCATGGTCCTCTTGGAGCTACATAACATAGCTACATTGACAATCAACTTGCTCCATTGTCCTCTTAGTAAACTTCCTTCAACCTTGGTAATGAGGGGAACTATTTAACATCATGTGATTCTGTATGGACAACACAAATATCAACATCTTCGTTTTGCTCATTTTGTATCCTTAACATTTCTACTTTTTCACTTAGATTGCTATGAATTTATGTTTTAAAGTTATCAAGCAAATTTCCAAGTTTATCTTGACTTACCAATCTTGATGCTAATTGACTGACTGTTGCCCTTACACTTGATATGTGTTTGCATATTTCACAAATTTCTTCAAATGATAATTGGTATACATCACCTCTACTCATGAGATCAAGGAGATCAATCCATTCATCCCTAATTATTCTAAGTAAGAGGGTTTTTAGTGTGTCAGATCCTAAATGATGTATTTTTCCCCTCTTAACATTATACATGAACCTCTCTATTAGATCCTCAAGGCTCTCATCTTCTTTTTTATTCATTCTAAATATTTCTTCTTTAAGATCATGATCTTTATATTTTTATAGAAATATCTTTTGCATATCATTCCATGATCTTATTGAATTAGTCCCTAAACTCATGAACCATTTAAGAGATCTATCCTTCAATGTTGCCAAAAACAATCTCAATTTTTGAGTGTTTAATAAGTAACCATAAGATATATACAAACAATTTCAAATTCAAAGAAAGGTTTTCGGATCCTCTGACCTTAGATCATGAAAGTTTGGAAGAAAAGATGGAGGGATGTTCTTTATGTGCAGACTAACATCATTATATTGAATGGGGAATCCAAGAGTATATTCTTCATTGTCATCATCTCCATCCATTTATTCTACCTTATTTGTCACCTCTTCTTCTTCTACTTGCAAAAATGAGTGGTGATGTGGATCTTACTGCACCACGTGATCAAATGGGGGGGGGGGGTTGGTGTTGGAGGTTTTCTTTGAATAGGAATTCTAATGCAATGAAATTTTCAGTTCTTGAAATGAAATATGCCTAATGCAATTTTTTTTTGTTTTTGTAGAAAGTAAAAAGAAATGAATCAACTAGGGAAGAAAACAATGCATACTTTGACACCTCCCTCCACTACAACAAAACAGGCAATTTGCGCCAAATTTAGCACCAGATTTTAGTGCATTTTTTTCTCAATTGGGATGAGCAGCCTGGCGCTAAATCTGGCTCTATTGTACAATTTTTAAAGCGTCCTTTTTTGCACCAAATTTTGCATCTTTTTTATGCCAAAATTTCCATCATTTTTTGCATCATATTTTGCACCAAGATTTTCATTTGGTTTTACAACAGGTTTTGCTTCTAGTTTTGTGCCATTTTTGCATCTATTTTTGCATCATTTTTTGCTTCCTTTTTTGTGGCATTCTTTGCTTCTAGTTTTGTGTCATAATTTGCATCGATTTTTACACCAACTTTGGCATCGAATTTAGTGCCTTTTTTTACATCCAGTTTGTGCCAATTTTTGCATCTGGTCTTATGCCATTTTTTGCTTCTAATTTTGTACTTATTTTTACATCTATTTTTGTGCCAATTTTTCTCCCTTTTTTTACACCATTTTTTCCATCCAATTTTGCACCATATCTTGAATCTGATTTAGTGTCAAATTTTGCATGCATTTTTGCACGATTTTTTGCATCCACTTTTGTGTTTTATTTATCTCCCTTTTTTGCATCCTTTTTTGCATCATATTCTACATTTAATTTTGCATCATTTGTTTCATCCAATTTAGCATCATTTTTAACACCATTTCTTGCATCCAATTTTGCATCCTTTTGAGCATCTAAATTTGCATCCTATATTGAACCATATGTTGCATCCACCTTTGCATCCCATTTTGTGTCTATTGTTACGTTCAATTTTGAGCCATTTTTTCGTCTACTTTTGCATTTGTTTTGCAACAAGTTTTGAATGATTTGTTGCACCTCATTTTACATCCAATGTTGCATCTCAATTTGCATCCAAATTTGAGCCATTTTTATGCCCATTTTTGCACCATTTTTCTTCTTTTGCGTCCAATTTTGCACCATTTTTATGTCCAAATTTGCATCCTTTTTTCTGCCACATTTTGTGTACACATTTGCATCTCATTTTGCACCTAGATTTTAGTTTGAATTTTCATCTAGTTATGCATCATTTTTGACATCCTTGGTTTCACCCTTTTTTAGTCCCATTTTGCATCTTGTTTTGTGTCTTTTCTTACAACCTTTTTTCATCCTAATTTTACACCATTCTTTGAATCCTCATTTTGGTGTCCATTTTTGCATCCTTGTTTGTGCCCAATTCGGTATCCTTTCATATGCCCTATTTTGTTCCCTTCTTTGTGTCTAGTGTTGCACCATTTTTTGATTTTACTTTAAAACCCTTTTTGTGTCATTGTTTGCATCTTGTTTTGATGGCTAGTTTAACATCCAATTCTACTCCCAATTTTGCATCCATGGTTAAATCCACTTTTGGCTTCTTGTTTAGAGTTTTACTTTTATTTCCATTTATGACCCCCTCTATGGGTTCATTTTACTAAGTTCATTTACATAGTGAAATATATTAAAGTTTCTAAATATCATTTTGTTGTAGGATTTAATGCATGGTTAGATGAAAATAAAACCCTCTCAATTGATCCCAGAAACCTAGGACAAACCAATTAAGAGAAAGGTTGTTCTAAGGCTTAGGATTCTTAGTAGATCAAGATGTAGAGTATAGATTAAGAAAAAGAGAATGAATTCTTGTGAGTCCTCGCATGCAGGTCTTCTTGGATTTTTTAGTATAACTAGGAAGCGCTCCTAGCTAGCTCCAAATCTTGGTCCTACACATAAGAGAGAGAATAAAGCAACCTTCACAACATAATATCTTGATAATCAAAACTATTAGAAACCTATAAATATTGTTGAATAAATAAATACAAACCAAAATTCGATACATCCATTAGTTAAAAAGAAGAAGTAAAGAATGAATAGAAACATATGGAAGGAAGAACAACTGATCTATATGAATAAAGGAGTTGGAGGAAAGTTACAACAATCAGATGTAGTTGCAACAGCACCTCCCCCAACTCATAGCTCCAAAACTCTCCCTCTCAAGATAGATCTCAACAGCGTGACAATACAAGAATTCCCATCATTTTTTCAATGGCCAAGCCTCCAATATATAGTAAAGTGAAGGCTATGAAGATTTCCCAAATTCCTCATTAATTCAATTTGGGAAAAATCTTTTGGGTGAATAATGTTTCCTCATATAAAAATGGCCTTTTCCACTTTTTAGATGCTTGTGTGCTTAGGAAAAAGCTTGCTGATGCTTTATGGCTCTTTCCCACTTTTGTATGCTTTTATTTTTTAGGAAAAAGCTAAAGATGAGGATAAAGAGATCACATTCCACCATATGAGTTTCCGAAAGTGAACAAGAGTGTCAAATTCAAATTCTAGTTTGCTTATGTTTTAGGTTTTTTTTAATATATATTTAGTTTTAGTATTTTTTTATTTTCTAAAAAAATATATATATTTAGTTTTTGGTTTTTTTTTTTTCTATAGGAAAAATTATATTTTGTTTTTATAAAAATGGATTTTAAACATTCCATTCATGTTAAATTTGTGATTTTATGATAGGAGTTTAAATTATATATAAAAAAGTAACTCAATGCCATGTGTTGTGTCGTTGACATGGGTGTTATACATCTCTTCCCTGCTAAGTTATAGCATGTGCTTGGGTTTTCTTAATGTAATAAGACTAATTATGTTCTTCATGATATCTTGAAATGTTCATCTTGAACCAGGCTAAAAAAACAATAAAGTTAAAATAGGTTTGCCTTTGTCCTTTGTAGATATTTGTCCCCATTAATCTTGATCTTAACAGATTAATTGTCTTATGGTGGCCTTGAGTGGTCACTTCCATTAGTTGCATGCTTTATAGTTTTCTGTTAGTGACATTTTTTAGGCTTGATAATATGTTATTTAATTTATCAAAATGTGTTATTGTCCATATTATTGTTAAATATGTTGGTTTTTGAGCATGTTTTAGCAAAACGTTCCCAAAATGTTTATAGATTGTATTTTATAATGCAATGATTCATTGCTTGATGAAATTGTTTTGGATATTTTTTTTAATCATTCATTGATTGATAAAATTATTATGGATTTTTTTTTAGTATATTAAATTGTATGTGATAAAGTCAAAAGGCACCTCTTTTTTAGATTTTCATTGGTCAATTTCCCTTAAGGCCATCAAGTTCATCATTTGGTCCCAGGTTAAGGAAATATAGGAGTCATGAAGTGGAATTGTCCAAGCACTTAAATCTTGAGACATGGTTTTTTTAGTCACATTATACTTCCTTTCTATGTAAATTCTTGATGAAAATGGTCTCATGGAACATGAGGGGCCTCAATAGTAAAGGAAAACAAAGACTCCTAAAAGAAAAATGGTACGCAAAGCACCCATCAATAATGTTGATATAAGAAGCAAAAATATTAAGTGAGGTTCTACCTCATATAATTAGAAAATGGGGGAGGAATTTCCAAGTAGTAGTGATTGATGCTTAGAGATACTTGGGTGGAATGGTTATTATTTGAAATGATCAAGACATCAAAGTTACCAATATGTTTATCTCTTTTCACATTATGAAAATACAATTTTAGTTAATTGACATCAAGGACTACTACCATGTATCCAATGTTTATGACTCCAATATTGCAAATGGAAAACCTCTATTTCTCAATTCTATTTCTAGCACAAGTAATTTATACTCCCCATCTCCATGGATTATTGGGAGTGACTTCAATATTATCAAGTGTCTCAAGGAAAAGAAAGGATGAATCGCAATGTTTAACAAGATATTTTGTAAGCTATACCATTAAAGCCATAAAGTAGTCTCCATTAAAGTTGTCAAGCAATGAGTCTCTAACCCACACATGTGGATCAATGAGATGTAATACATGTGTGTGTGGTGACTAACTTAATACACCACTTTAATAACTCCACAAACTTATGTATTTCACTTTGTCACATAAATTGACAGTAGTGTGACATAAGTAACCAAGAGTAGACATGAAAGCCTTAGGCAACAAACATTCCCTACATCCTTAATTAGGTGCTTAAATGATGAAGTGAAAATGCAAGGAGAAAAGAGGAATTCATTATTTAACCATCACAAACATATGATCAATGTGACTAGGAGTGTATATATTCATATATTTTCCAAAGAGGGAGTTAATACATGAGTTACCATTCATTGGCCCTTATTTTTCTTTCTTTTTCATTTTCTTAAATATAGGACTTAGGGAATAAGGTTTTCATAAGTTTGGCACAACTCGTAGATATAAGATTTACATGAATTTTCACTTCAACCTTAGAGTTTAGACTTAGATAAATCAATATAGTGTATCTTTAATGATTTTGGCTTTCACTTTTTGATTTTATTTCATCACAAATGACAAAAGGGGAAATATTTTGCCACAAATATATCAATGCTTAATTATAAAGGCGTCATGTGATGAAAACAAATTAATGATGTTATTCTCTATGAAAATGATGGGTATTCTTGAGAAAATCTTATGCTGGTGGATGTCTCCTCTTTGGTTGAGAGGGAGTGAGGGTAGACACCATATTATCCATGTGTCATGTACTATGGCCAGGACTAACAATCGTAAGCCTAGTAAAGATACTAGTACGGAGAATGGTGGATTGGATAAACATCTGGGACCAATATTCTTTGAGAATTTGAACTTTGACTAGGACTAACCACCATAAGTCAAGTACATTAATCCAAGATAAGAATAGTCATGAGGATTGACATTTCCTGGTGTCAAATATTATGATAGTGGATTAGGAAATGCTTATGTGAGGACATACCTGGTGAACATCCTAGTGGGGTAAGTTCCTAGAGAGGCATTGGTGTCCAAATTTATGCGTCCCAACATTGTGCTCTGATCTAATGGAGAGATAAAATTGTTAGTCAAGGCCTTACTATTTTGACAATGTTGGCTATGATGATGTAAATCATCATTGATGCTTATCAATCTAGATCCCTTCTTATATGGATATTTCAACTTGAGAGTACTTTTTTGTCTCATTATGAGTACCTCCCTAGTTTAGAGGGAGGGTCATCATCTTCATTATCGCTATCATCACCACCATCAATGTCATCATTATTGTCATCATTTCATTATCTTCATAATCACCATTCATGTCTTCATCATCATCATCATGATTATGGATATTGTCATCAATTGTTCATAATTATAGGCATCATAAGAAATATCATCAACCTAAAAAATGTTACGAGTGCTCGAAAACGGTTGTTAGGACACATGATATATGCAAGAAAAATAACAACTTTATTTTTTAGAGATGATCGATGAACATCATCATTACTACCATTATCATCGTCATTATAATTTTCATCATCCCCATCATCATAACTAATATAATTTTTATCATAATTGTTGTCATCTTCATCATGAACATCATAATCATCATTCATGCCATTATTGTTCTTGATGATGACCAAGATGAAAATAATGATAATGATGATCAGATGATGATGACTTGGAAGATGACGCCAAAGATAATTATTATGATTTTGACCATGACAACAATCAAAAATTGGGAAGAATGGCCAAGGTCATTAGAATCATCATCATCATCATTGTCATTGTAACTCTCATCGTCTTTATCATCATTGTCATTATCATAACAATCACAATTCATGTCATCGTCATCATCTTCATTATCATCATCGTTATAATTATTGGCATTGTCATCGGTTGTTCATAATTTTCAATGTCATAAGAAATATCATAAATGTAAAAAATATGATGTGTGTTGGAAAAGGGATGCAAAAGTGAACAAAAAAAATGGGGGTAAAAATAGACGTAAATTTGGATGAAGAGTGGACACAACATGAGTAGATGCAGAACAAGGCAGAAAAATTGACACAAAAGTGGATGAAAAAATAGATGCAATAGTTGATGCAAACTTGAACACAAAATAGGATTCAAACATGGATGAAAAAGTGGAAGAAAACATGGGCACGATAGTAGGCATAAAACTTAGCATGAATTGTGGTGAAACAAATGTGGATACTACAATGAATGTAAAAAAAAAAAAAGACACAAACTTGAATGCAAAAAGGAGGAAAAATTGGATGAAAAAAGAGATGTAAACATGGGCCAAACATGGGTGCAATAGTGAACACAAAATTAGTTGCAAAATTGGATGAATCAAAAGTGGATGTAAAAGTATATTCGAAATGGGATGCAAAAAACATAAACAATAATTGATGCAAACTTGGACACAAAAGAGGATACAAATGTGGATGCAATAGTGGAAGAAAATGTGGGTTTCAACGATAAGCATAAGATATGGCACAAATCATAGCACAAAAAAAGTGGATGAGAAAGTGGATGTAATAATAGACAAAAAAAAAGATGCAAACTTAGATGCAAGACAAGATGCTATAAGGGATGTAAAAGTGGATGCAAACACGGGTGCAACATGAGAAACAAAATTGGATGCAAAATATGGATGCAATGGAAGTACATGCAAATGAAGATACAAAATGAGATGCAAAACCCAACACAAAAGTGGATGCAAAAATAGATGCAATGTTTTATGCAAAAGAGGATGCAAAGATGGATGCAAAATTGGAAGAAAACGTGGGTACAATAGTAAGTACAAAACATGGCACAAATTGTGTCACAACAAAAGTGGATGTAATGATAGATACAAAAAAAGAAGCAAATGAAGATGAAAAATAGGATGCAAAAAGGGATGTAAAAGTGGGCGTAAACATGGGTGCAACAATGGATGTAAAATATGATGCAAAAGTTGATGCAATAAAATTCTATGCAAAAGTAGATGCAATACAAGACACAAAACCTTATGCAAATCTTGACACAAAAGTGGATATAAAAAGGGATTACAGATAGATGTAAAAGTCGATGAAAACCTAGATGTGTATGAGGATGTAGTCGTGGATGCAAATTTAGAAACAAAAAAAGGTGCAAAGGGAGGTGTCAACCAAGGTGCAAATTATGGCACAAGAAAAATGGATGCAATAGTGGACACAATAACAAATGAAAAAGAGGATGTAAATATGGATGCAAAACAAGATGTAAAATTTAATGCAACAAAAGTAGATGCAAAATTAGATGCAAAAACTAGACACAAACCTCGATGCAAAACTTGGAACAAAGGGGATGCAAAAAATATGCAAAAATGGATGCAAAAAATGATTTAAAAAATGATGCAAAAGAGGATGCAAGAGATGATGCAAAAGTTGATGCAAGTGTAGGCACAAAAAGTGGATGCAATAGAGGATGCAAAAGATGGTGAAACAAAATTAGGTGACAAACTTGATGCAAAACATGGTGTAAAGGATGGCATAAAACGTGGCGTAAAACTTGGTGTAAAATCTGGTGCAAAACCTATTACAATCCCTGGTGCTGAACTTGATGTAAAACTTGGTGCAAAACTCGGTGAAAACTTTGCATCACGTTTTGCACCATATTTGATAAATGGACAGAAATAGCACCAAAAATGGTCTCTAGATGCAAAAAAGGAAGAAAAAATGGATGCTAATCACAGGGTTTTGTTGTAGTGCTCGCAACGACGCAAAAAAGTGATGACGCCTCAGTATCGCAACAAGAATCATGCAACTACCAAGGCTACCAACTTTAATTATCAACTTGGGGTTTGTACAAAATTAAGAGGTATCGAAATCATATGTGCAACACACAATGTGTCCTTCCTTTTCTGTTGTGATGTAATGGAGTGCATGTAATGAAATCAAATCCTAGCTAGTTGCATAAATGGAAATGCTTGAAATGGAAACTTTAACCTATTGCAAGAAATATAATACAAGGAAGGAAAAACTATTCTAATTGCATAAAGTAAATATCATTAAATAAATATCAATCATTACATTTCAAAGAGTTTAGATCCATTGACAAAGTTCATTGGATGTGGCAATCAAGAAAATCATTATTGTATTATCCAATTCATAAATTTGTTCATTAACCCAATTCACTGAGATGTTTTGCATGGGTAAAAATACAAGTCCTAAGTGGTGTTTATTCGTCCTCAACCATTTATTTAGATACTATGGGTCATTTATTTATTCATGTAGAAACTTTGGGCAAGTATATACATGCTAGAAGAGTGCTACAAGAATCTGCTATAGGAAACATGTTTGCTACAGGAAGATATAATTCATCGAATGACCAAGAAAATAAAATCCAAATTGGATGGGAATTTTTTTTATTATTGACTAGGATGTCTTAGATCTCAATTCCAAGTAGAATCACTAAAAAATATCCCTGTTAACACATGCTAAAAAATAGCAGAAAATTACTAGTCTAAAATCTAGAAATTCGAGAACTAGTGAGCTACTTAATCTATCAAATGCCTAACCTAATCAAGTGCGAATGCAATGGGGTAAATTTTGTTAATAACTAGAATTTTTTTGTGATATCAATTTTAATTAACTCGATTGAAGCTCATTAGCATGTTATAAAAAATAGCATAAATTTATTACTATTTTCCACAAGGGACTTGTAGAAATTTAGATTTGGGAATAAGCAAACTAATCCAAGTAGCTCAATGATTAATATGACCTTTCAAGTTGGTTAAAAGGATGAAATCATGCTTTTGATCCTGGAAAATAACTTAATACAACCATTTAACACAATCCTACAACAAGAAATCATCAATACTAAATGCAGAAATAGAAAAAGACAAGAACAAGAGATGCATGTGAATAAGAAGTGAAAGGAAGAAAATTAAATGATACAAAAGGGTTGTGAGCTCCTGGGATGGCCAAGCCTAAGGAAAATTAGAGTCCTATAAAGGAGACCAATATTTATAAGCTGAACATGGCACCAATCTTCATTATTTCCATCAATACAATTACATCCCCGCAAGAAATGAAAGTGGAGCTGCAAAAATACGAGTTCTCTCCACAAGAAGACTAATAAAAATTAACCCCTAGAGTAAAATTCCACTTGGTACTTATAAAAAATGATTAGGAAGAATTCCCCATCAAATGAGGAAGATTTTCCCTCCAAAATCCCTCAAATAGTGGATCTGGTTCCCAACACTAGGAATTTGCATTAAACGACAGGGAACACATTCCTATATTTTCTCAATCATTGGAGATCCAGAATATGTGCAATAATTTTAGAATATATTATTGATTTATTATCCAATATTGATCCTCATGTAGTATGGAGAAATTCCCTAAATTATCTCATCCTACAAATCTCCATAATCCGCACAAAATTCTCACAATATTCTACAAAAGTAAATAACATTAGGCACAAATATGCAATTATCCATAAACCTTCCTAATTAACATATTAAAGCTAAAAAAAATTATTAATTGTAGAAGGAGAGGCTTAATATGCCTTCATATGCCTAATAAAGGTTAGATGGGCCTTAATTTATGTCTAATTTGGAGGCCCATCAACTGCTAAATAGTGAACAATACCTACGTATAATACATATTCACTTGTGTTAGTCATTAACCTTCAGTACCTATATGAGATAAAATTTACTTATGCTGTTTAGTGATAAATGTATCCATGAGGTATAGGGCATGAATCCTTAATTTTTGCTCCACCCTTTCCTCTCTTTCATTTTCTCCCTATTCCATATTTCTGCCTGAACATCGTTGCTTAGGATTATGTATTGTAACCAGCCCTATGCACCAAATTATGTCCTTCCTTTCCTCCTCTTCACTTTACTATTACGCCAATATTAAAGTTGGTTGTTGTTGTGTGTCGGACACTAGAACCAAACATTCCTCTTTGAGATCAACCCGATTTACACCTTGAAAATAAATAGAAATGAGAAAACCCTAATAAGCAGAATAGTGGCAAAGAAAGTGAAATGGGGAAATAGAGGAAAGGTGACAAAAAGAAAAAATACTCTAGGTCAAAATAGAAATGAGGCCATGGACTCAATAAAATTCTCTGAGGCCCTTCAATCACAGGATGAAACTAAGCAAGAAGATATGCAAAATGGAGAAGTAGTACCAAAAGAGGAAGAGGTGATTCCATAGTAGGAGTGGGAAATCTGTGAAGGAGACATGAACCCTCTGGAAAAGGAACAATCCCTAACCTAGAAAAATAGTCAAGACCTCCCAGTCTTAAAGTAAGTTGATAATCCCCTAGAAAATAAGGGACAAGAGGTAGAAAGAATTCCATCGGCACAATCAGAAACTGAGGCAAGAATTCGAAAGGTATTGACAAGAAATGTAAGGAAGAAGAGACATTGGGATGATGAAACAACCAACCATGAATCATAAAGTCTCAAAAAGGGGCAAGGAAGGCACTCTAGAAAATAAGAAAGATAAGCAGAGGAAGAATAAAGTAAAAAGATCAAGAATAAACCAAAAATCATTGATGTCTTCAAATCTGTGGTAAATGGAGAGAAAGGGAGCACTACATTAGGAGGTGGTAAGAAGTCCAATCCTCCCAAAAATCAATGAAGGCATTATCATGGAATACAAGGGGATTTGGGAACCTCGCAAAACACCAATTTGTAAAATACATAGTTAAACAAGAAAAACTACAGTTTTTTCTACTGCAAGAAAGAAAATTAGAAGAAAAAGAGATATTGAATCTCTCAAGAAGTTTTTGGAGAGAATTCTCATGAGTGGCTGAAGTTTCTCGAGGAGCATTAGGTGACCTAGTAACCTTTTGGTTGTATTCTCTCTTCACACTAAAAGACACCATAAATTTAATATATTGATCCATCATCATAGTATGCTTGAAAGGAAGGATACAAAAGAAAAAATACCAATCACGAATGTCTATGCCACAGTTAATTATGGTGTTAAAAGTGAACTCTTGAACTCACTAATTAATTTAAGGGAGAATCAATGGCAAGATGACAATATAGTGGGGGGAAATTTTAATACAATTCTATTATCTTCAAAGAAATGAGGTGGTAACGTTATTAGGGATCCTTTTAGAGAAAGAATGGAGGATTTAGTGAATGAATGGGACCTTATTTATATCATTCCAAAAAAGGAAAATACACCTAGACCAATGGAAGAAGTGGGGATGGACATATAACAACAAGATTAGATTGGTTCCTAATTCATATCATCTGGTTTATTTGAGGAATAGAGCATGCATCCTCAATTTTAGCACATGGAGACTTTGATCATCGACCCATCAAACTGGAGATAGATCTGTCAAAGATTTGGGTTTGATCCATTTTCGCTATAACCTAGGATGGTTGCTGGAAGAAAGGGTAGTTGATCTCTTAAAGCAACATGGATAACCCCAGTGACTGGATCTCCTATTTTTGTTTGGGAAACCAAGTTTAGGGTAGTTAAGTAGGCTCTTAGATCTTGGGCTAGGGACAAATATAAACCCCCAGGTTAGAGGAAACTAGAGATTCTAAAACAATTGGAGCAACATCATGTAACAATGGAATCTGGACTGGTGGAGGTGTGACATTTAGAAAAGGAAAAGGAAAGAAGTAAAAATATATACACATTAAACAAACACGAAGAGGAATATTGGAGGCTTAAGTCACATAACACATAAAAATTTCTAGATGGTAAGCCCAAAATCTCTACCGTTCCTAAGATAAAACAAGAAGCTTTCGTACACTTTTAAGCCTTATAAATTGATGATAAAGAGATCAATTTGACAAAAACAAGGAAATTTATCTCATGTATTCCATCAATTGTCTCAGATTTAGAAAATAAACAGCTCACAAAGATTATAGAAGAAGAAGAAGTAATTGAGGCAATCTGGTATTTAGATCTAGACAAAGCACCTGGTCCAGGCAGCTTTACAATAAGCTTCTATAGATCCATATGGACTTTGATAAAAAAGGATCTAATGTGAATGCTCAATTCATCTAGAAAAAATGACAAGTTGGGTGGAAGCACAAATTCTTCTTTCCTTGTTCTAATTCCTAAGGAATGAAATCCTCTAAGTTTTTCCCACTTCAGGCCCATTTCTCTATGCAATGTAGCGTATAAAATTATTACCAACATAATTGCAAATAAATTAAAGAAAATATTTCCATCTATAATATTAGAAAACTATGGAGGATTTATGCAGCATCACCAAATCTTAGACAATTCCATATTGGTACAAGAGGCCATACATTCAAAAAAGGAAGCAAAGATCATCATCAAATTGGATATGGAAAATTATTTTGACCGGGAAAGACATCCATCCTTATTTTCTATTATGGAGAAATTTGGATTTAGTAATGAATTTATTAGATGGATAAAGGTATGTATCCACGCCCCATGGATTTATCCCTTAGTTAATGCCATAACTTTGCTATTTTTCACTGCCTCAAAGGGACTTAGACGGGGGTGCCCCCTCTTCCATCTGCTATACATTTTGGTTGTAGAGAGCCTAAGAAGAAATTTGGAGCTAGTAAGAGTCGAAGGGAGATTGATGGGTCATAGAATTGCAAGAAATAACAAAGAGGTAAATCACTCATAATTTGTGGAAGAAATACGCTTCCTGGGAGGAGCTTCAAAAATAATTGCATCTCAATTTAAGCATTTGCTAGACTCTTACCTGGATCTATAAATAGGGTTAATGGACAAAAAGAAGAGCCAACTATTTGGTTGGAATTTCTCAGAAGCAACTTTTCTTGATATTTCCAATGCACTTTAATTCCTAGTTGAAATTGGATGGAGATTTTTCAAATATTTTGGAATCCCCATTTCATTGGGACCTTCGAATTTGGATTATTGGAGCGAAGTCCTTAAAAATTCAAAAACAAAATTCGTTCTTTGGGGAACAATGGTTCAACATATTAGGTCAAACAGTTCTAGTTAAATAAATATTATCATTACTTCTAATATATTTGTGTTTTGGCATATTAGCTCCAAGGAGCGTGGTCAATCGAATAAGAATTCTAATATGAAAATTCCTTTGGAAAGGGGGAAAACATAACAAGAAAAAGATTTATATGGTGCAATGGAATATTGTTTGACTCCAAAAATTATATGGAGGATTGGAATTTGAAGATCCATACTTTATGAACATTGCGCTTGGGTAAAAAATCGTAAGGCACCTCCTATATAATACCAAGGAGTGGTGGAAACAGGTCTTCCTTTGAAATTATTTCCATAGATATTTACTACTCAAAGCTGACTCAGTTGACTAGACAAGAATCTGCTCCAAGATATGGAAATTATGTAAAGAAGTGACCCCATTTGTTATGAAACCAGCTCACAAAAAGACAGAAAAGATAGATCAACGACTTAGAAATCAGCCTCTTCGAGGGGGAAACCTTTTGTACATTACACAAATGAACAATTCTTGGATGATACAAATGAAAAAACCTCCTTTCTATATATAGGATTCTAAGGGGTCACAATATAATCAAAGCTGACATAACAATAATAATATAAGGGCACAAAAATAACAATAGTGGGCTTCTATGGGGCACAATAATAACAATATGGGGACAATAGGGGCACAACAATAACAATAAGGGCTACAATGACAATAATAATAGGGGGATCACTAGTATTATAGGGATCTAACATGCTCCTCCCCTTCAAAAAAGTGGTGTCCTCAACACTTGAGTAGTTTTGGATGCTTCTGTATAAAATTCTCATCCTCCCATGTGGAATCTTTAGGGGGTAAGTTCTTCCACTTGATGAGATACTCAGAAATTGATCGATTTCGTAGCTATCAAGTTCTTGTTTCTGTGACTTCTTCAAGCTCCAATATGGTTTTTCCTTCCTCATCAAGTTCTAGAAATATTGTTTGAACTAGGAGCTTGTCACCTATAACCTTCTTTAAGCATGAAACATGGAAAACTAGGTGCATCCAGGAAGCTGTAAGAAGCTCCAATTTGTATGCCATAGTACATGCTATCTTTTGCAACACCTTGTATGGACCATAATACTTTGGTGATAATTTAGTATCCTTCTTAGCTTGTTTGAGGGACATTTGTTTATATGGTTGTGGTCGTAGGAATACCCAATCACCTACATCAAAACTTCTTTCGCTGCAATGTTGATCTACCCATTGTTTCATTCTATTTTGTGTCAAAGTGAGGTTATCCTTTAATATTTGTAGAACTTGTTGTTGATGGTCAATGTGATCTTCCACTGCTTGAACCTTAGAGTTTTCTCTTAAATATGATGTGATGGATGGTGGATGATATCCATAAAGTGCCATAAATGGGGTCATTTTTGATGTAGTATGGACGGAAGTGTTATACCACCATTCAGCCAGAGGCAACCATTTGACCATTTGTGTCTGTTTATCAAATAAAAAGCAACGAAGATATCCTTCCAAACATTTGTTTACTATCTCAGTTTTCCCATCAGATTGAGGATGATAAGATGAGCTATGAGCTAACTGAGTACCAAGACAAGAAAATAATTATGTCCAAAAATTTCAAGTGAAATTGGGATCTCTTTCACTTACAATAATATTTGGGTTTCCATGTATCTTTTGAATTGTTCCCATAAATGCAGTAGAAATTGTACTCGCTTTAAATGGATGAGATAATGCAAAAAGGTGTGCATACTTGGTAAGTCTGTCAACTACCAACATGATAACACTCTTTCCTTTGGACTTGGGTAAACCTATGATAAAATCCATTGAAACCTCCTCCCAATGTTGGCTTAGAATGGATAAAGGTTGTAATATACCTGGGGTCTTAATTATTTCAACTTTGTTTTGTTGGCAAACCAGAACTTCTGCCACAAACTTTTGAATATCCGATTTAATGCCATCCCAAAAAAATTCCTTCTTAGCCTTGTGGTATGTTTTTAGAAATCCTGAGTTCCCTCCTAAGGGAGAGGTGTGCAATTCCATAAGAATATTTTGTTTGAGTTGGGAATTCTTACATACACATAAGTGATCTTTGTACCACAACGAATCATTTTTCCAGCTAAATGTATCAATTGTATTGGGACCTTTTTGTAACTTTTGAATGAGTGCCCACACTTCTTCATAATTCTT
This sequence comes from Pinus tabuliformis, assembly GCA_031772625.1. Taxonomy (NCBI): domain Eukaryota; kingdom Viridiplantae; phylum Streptophyta; class Pinopsida; order Pinales; family Pinaceae; genus Pinus; species Pinus tabuliformis. Next base: position 1,107,607,823 of record CM062820.1, on the reverse strand, counting down.
CCATTCATCCCTTCCTTCATTTATCCAATCTGTTTGGATAATAGAAATGAAGAAAAGAAATGCTTCCACATCCTCATCCTTTCTTGAGAGTGCATCTCCCACAACATTTTTCTTCCCTTTTTTGTAGATGATTTCAAAGTCATAACCCATAGTCTTTGTGACCCATTATTTTTGCTCTTCTGAAGGTAATCTTTGTTCCAAAAATTATTTAAGACTATAATGAGCCTTTTTTACCTTGAAGTGCCTTCCCATTAGGTAGGGTGGCCATTTCTTAAGTGCATGTAGTATTGCCAACATTTCCTTCTGATAAGTAGCTTTGTGTAAATACTTTCCTTTGATTGGACGACTTTCTAAAGAAATGGGTCTTTCTTCTTACATTAAAACAACACCAATTCCATCTCCTAAGGCATCACATTCCACAATAAAGGTTTTTGTGAAGTCCAACGTAGCTAAGACCGATGCTTCACACATTGCCTCTTTAAGATGTTTAAAGGCCTTTGTTTCTTCTGGAGTACATGAAAATGCATCTTTCTCCAATAATGTTTCTAGATGTGCTGCTATTCTCCCATATTCTTAACAATTGCAATAATACCCTGTCAACCAGAGAAATCCTTGCAGATTCTTTATGGAAGTGGGTATTTTCCATTCCTTAATGGTTTTAATTTTTTTAGGGTCTACCTTAACACCTTCATGAGATACAATATGACCTAGATATTCCACCTCTTATACTCTAAAGAAACATTTGGATCTTTTTGCATATAAGTGTTTCTCCTCCAATAGTTTGAGCACCTTGTCAACATGTTGAACATGATCCTTCCAAGACTTGCTGTAGATTAGTATATCATCAAAAAATACTAACACAAATTTTCTAAGGAAGGGTTTGAAAATGGAATTCATCAAACCTTGAAATGTAGAAGGTGCATTAGTAAGGCCAAAAGTCATGACCAAAAATTCATAATGACCCTCATAAGTTCTAAAAGTTGTTTTCAGAATGTCTTCAGTCTTCATTCTGATTTGATGATATCCTGAACGGAGATTCAACTTGGTGAAGTAAATTGATCCATGCAATTCATCCAATAATTCATTAATGACAGGAATGGGAAATTTATCTTTAATAGTGAGCTTGTTAAGTTCCCTATAATACAGACACATGCACCATGATCCATCCTTCTTGTGAACCAATGCTACTGGAGCAGAGAAAGAACTTTGACTAGGTTGAAGTATACCAGCCTCTAGCATTTTTGGAATCATATGTTCAATTTCACTCTTTTGGGCATAGGGATATCTATAAGGCTTGATGTTTGGAGGAACACTTCGTGGAATCAAATGAATAGAATGATCATGATCACAAATAGGTGGGAGGCCTTTGGGAGTATCAAATACCTTGGAATGATTGTCTAAGACTTTTTGGAGATATGAAGAAATAGATGATTTCGATGTGGGAACCTCTAGCGAACATAATTGTGCAATTATGCCTCGTTGTTCTTTCTTTAGAAGCTTTGCCATTCCATTAGAGATTATTATCTTTATTGGTTTCCTTACGATACCCCTTAATTCAACTTCCTTTCCTTCTAAAGAAAATTTCATGAAAAGTTCTTGAAAATTAAAAGCCATTGTACCCAAGGATTGTATCCATTGGACTCCCAGTACAACATCAACACCACCCATTGGAATGAAAAGCATTGAGCTATTCAATACATATTCTCCCATGGATAGCTTGATATTATGGCACTTTACAGAGAAATTTATGGTTCCTCCACTTGCAACCATCACTTGACACTCTGGTGCTGGATATAGGAAGCAATTCAATTCCTTGGCTATCTTACAATGAATAAAATTATGGGTACTGCTCAAATCAATCAACACTAGTACCTTTTTCTTCTTGATATGTCATTCTATCTTGATAGTTTGAGGAGTGGTAATTCTGGCCAATACATTACAATATATGGTCAGATACATTTCTTATTTATCTACTGTTTTTTCCTCTTCACAATTTATGTAAAATAATTTTTTTCAGCACACTTCTGAGCTTTAGTGTATTTTCTATCACAATTGTAACAAATCCCTTTTTCTCTTTTTTCTTCGAATCGTTGTGGTTTCAACCTTGTAGGTTATGGAAGGTTAAGGGCAAAAACACTTCCATCTTTATAATTGTGAGTGGTAGGCTTCCTTGTTTCCATAATTTTGCTTTCCATTTTTCTTGCCAACCTGAATTCCTTCTCCAATGAATCAGGTTCCCAAAGGTGAACCTCATGTTGGATGTTATTCTTTAAAGTCCCTATGAACACATCAATCCTATGCCCCTCTGGAATATCTTTTACTTATATTAAATTTTTGGAAGTCCTCAATGTGCTCCATCATTGAACCCTTTTGTTTGAGATTTATCAATTGGCTAAAAAACGTGTTTCTTTTTGTATCCTCATAATGTGCTATTGTTTCATCTGTAAAAATTGCCCAAGTGACAATTTGTTTACGAGAGAAAAGCCATCGATACCATACAAACTGATTTGGTTCCAAATATAAAGTTTCAATGTGTACCTTTTGTGTGTTTTGCACATTATGGAGATCCTTGCCATCAAACTTCCTCATATCTATCTTTGGAACATGGTAGGCCTTCGATCCAAGATTAGAGTCTATGAAATCATGATTAAGACTTATTTTGTTCTCATCATGAGTTTCATTTACTACCCTTTCGCCATTAGTAAGCATTTCTTGTAGAAACTTTGTCAAATCTATATTGATTCTTCCATGTTTCCTTTAAGTTTTTCTTCTAAAACATCCATCTTAGCTTCCACGCCTTTCTTTAAACCATCCATATTAGCTTCCACGCCTTTCTTTAAATCATCCATCTTAGCTTCCACGCCATCCATATTAGCTTCCACATCATTGATCTTAACTTCTACGCCTTTCATCTTAGCTTCTACGTCTTTCTTTAAACCATCCATCTTAGCTTCCGTTACTCTTTGTGAGAGTGAATTTTGTTGCACTTGGTCTCGTAATTTTGATATATCATGTTGCATTTCTTCGTCTTCTTCATGAGTCATGTTAGAGATTTTAGGTTGCTTCTAGGTGTTTCCATTTTCTTTCTTCGGGGCATCAATTAATGATAATTATGCTTCACTATGTCCTTTGAATTCCTCCAAACTAATTTTTCAAACCAAACTTATGAAAAATTAAAAAAAAAAAAACTACACATATTTTTTCACTTTATAGGAGCTCGATATTGTATCTGATGTATATCTTAAATTTAGGATCTCCAAGGTCTGAAATTGCGAACTATGGTAACCCTTTGAATCCTATTTCTAATGCCACCAATCTGATTGAAATTGGATTCTCCAAGAAAGCGTTATGACCAATCTCCCAAGATGACCTGATTATACACTTTTTCAATAGAGAGAACTTATACGAAGTGCCACGTGTCATTGTTTCAACCTTCGGACCTGAAAACGATGTAAAGAAAACTACATCCCGTCATCTTTCTATAACTTCTGATGAAATTTAAATCTGATACTCAGAGAAAAAGTTATGACGATTTTCCCAAGGTCACTTGTTTGGGATGTAATTCGGAAGCCTGCAAAAACCCTAACTTCCTTGGATCATATCTCCAAAAATATAGCGAGACAAGATCTAAAATTTGGACCCAGGGATCATTGAGACTTCGGCTCAAATGGATGTCTTTTTTAGCATTTGAAACGTCGCAAAAAAAAAAGCTATAGTGAAAATTCCATGATGACCTATTTTGGAGCAGTGAAACCCTAGAATCCAAACCTCTGATACCAAATGTTATGAAACTAGCTCACAAAAAGATAGAAAAGATAGATCAACGACTTAGAAATCAGCCTCTTTGAGGGGGAAACCTCCTTTACATTACACAAATGAACAATTCTTGGATGATACAAATGACAAAACCTCCTTTCTATATATAGGAGTCTAAGGGGTCACAATATAATCAAAGTTGACATAACAATAATAATATAGGGCACAAAAATAACAATAATGGGCTTCTATGGGGCATAATAATAACAATATGGGGACAATAGGGGCACAAAAATAATAATAAGGGCTACAATGACAATAATAATGGGGGAATCAATAGTATTATAGGGACCTAACACCATTAATTATTAAGCACTTGAGTTGGAGATTAGGAAATGGATCCCATATTAATATATGGAAAAAGAATTGGACATCAAAAGGATCCATAGAAGAATGAGAAGAAATATATGACCTACAAGATTAGATGTAGCACAAAGTTTTTGTTAGACTAAAATACATTTACAAATGGGAAGATTAGGGAGTTTGGAAGGGATGGATGCATCTTGAACTACCTCCAAATCTTCAATAATTATGGGAAATGTTGATTCACAATCTAAAAGGATTGGTACCAATCTCCATTATGTTCCGAGATAAGAGATACTAGAGGATGAGTCCACATCAAATGTATCCTGTCAAAGAGGGATATGATCTTCTCATTAAAATGATTCCTCACCAAAATCCCAATAAGCCATGGAACAAGTTGTGGAAGAAATTATGGAAAAGGGATGGAATTCCAAAAGTTAGCACATTTTGCTAGGATTTAGTTCACCAAAAAATACTAACCATAAAAAATTAAGGAAGAAAAATATCCAAGGCCCAGTGAGATGTGTCCTATGGGGAGTTGCAAAGGAAAACATTCCACATCTATTTAGGCATTGTCCCTTTTCATTGGTGGCATGGAAAACATCATACAAAAAGTTAATACATATAGAAACAATCCCTGAAACATGGGTTGACATGTTTGAAACATGGAGGAAAAAATTTCCCTGGCCAAGGAAGGTTGCATCCCTCCCAATTTGTTATTGGGATGCTATTCCAAAATATATCTTCTGGTCAATTTGGATTTCAAGGAACAAAGCAATATTTAAAGGAGAAAAACTTGACCCTATGTTAGTGGCACACAAGGCATCAAGTTTATTATTTGAGGTAGTCACCATTTGAGGGTATAAAGACTCTGAATTAGGTGATCTAACAACTATGGAAAGTAAATGGATTAAAGTGGGCAAGCCACCAAATCATGTTAGTAGCATCAAATGACGACCAACTAGAAGAAGAAAAATTTGTATTTGAAAAAATATGATGGAATTCCAAGAATGACGTATAAGTATAAATCAATTTTCATTTTTCTTTGACGGAGCCTTGAAAGGAAATCCAAGGGTAGTAGGAGTGGGAGGGCTCATTCTTCACCTCGATTAAAAAATAGAGACACAATATGCTTTCAGTTTGGGTGATGTATCTAATAACCAAGCTAAATATCTTTCATTATGGTAGGGTTTGGAATTAACAACAAAAAGGAAAATCTCCAAGATCTCAGTGTTAAGAGATTCAATGATCGTAATTCAGGAGGCGTGGAAAGAAAAGGGGTTGAAAAACTCTACTCTCCCCCCTATATTGCAAAGGATAGTTTTACAAACTCAACACTTTGAACAAATAGAAAATTTTCATGTGTATAAACAACTAAATGCAATAGCTGATTCATTAGCAAACAAAGGAACAATGTTGGAACAGGGGTCCTTAGAATTAGATTAGAGGTTGATAATAAATACACCTTTACCATGACATCAATGATCAAGTTCTTTGACCAAAATAATGCACATAAAGGCTCTTATAGCTGAATAAATGATCAAGCATGCCAAGAGGAAGACATTCATTATTCTCAATCCCCAAATGATGAGACTTTGTTCCATAATATGACACTAGCAAGAATGAAATAATGGTCCCTATTAATTCTTTCGACTCAATGACCAACCAAGGTGTACCCTTGTCCATATTATTGTAACATTTGGCGAAAGGAAGAAGTTTCATGCATCTAGAGGTGTCCACAGGTTTCAATGATTCGAAGCAGGAACATGTATACAATAATGAGGGGAGCTTCTTCCCTATCAATGCTTCAATTTTGTTCAGTCCATAGTTAATTCTATTCTCCTTGCACATCATACAACGGTCATTTAAGGGAAGAAACCATGATTCAAACATGGATTTGGTATCTTGCAATTTAATGCTCCAATGTGGTGGAACAAAAACAATGAAGGATATAGATGGCTTAACATTTTTCACTTTCAAACGTTCTTTGTATTTCTAATGTGTTTATAGCCATGAGCATTATAGCATAGCTAATACAGGAGACTAAAGCATGGAACATAGCCAATCTCTCATGGTGAATCCAAAGACGTTAGTATGCAGGAGCTAGCAAGCCAAAATGAATTCGCTCTCTGAAAGATTTCTGGAGTTAGTGGAAGTGTTGTTAAATACCCTGAAACAAAGGAGTGTTGTAGAGGAAAAGGAGTAGAGGACATACCAACTATTAATGGACACCAATTATGAATTGCTTCAAAGAAAATTGGAAAAATTTCCAAGCCTAGATCAGAATGGAACTGGTAGCCATAGATATCCAAAGAGTAGAGGTTGAGGAATCCTTCAGTAACAGAGTAAAGTTTGCCTTGGAAGAAGCTAAGGCTACCGAAGGACCTGTGGAGAAAAGGGCTAAATAATTGAGGGGGCAGGAACAACAGGCCAAGGCTAAAGATGCTATGTTGCAAGGAGAATTTGTTGAAGCAAGATCATCATCTGACAGATAAGTTACCATGGTTTGAAAACTTTTGATATTATGTAGGTATATGTTGTTATTAGGAGTTTATTGTAAATAATATAAAAATAACTCATTTAGAATAGTTGGTAAAAATTGTCATAAGCATATATTAACAATATTTTGGACTTTTGAATGCAGTTTAGTTGTGGAACATGAAGAAATATGTAAGGGTTCTAGTCTGAAACCAGATTTTCATTATAATAATATTGACATGGGTTTTATGCACCTTAGTCAACAAGGGCAGAATAGCCTACACCGAGGCTCTTTAATAGCCCAAGCTATTTGGTGTGGCTACCCTCAATGGGTTTAGAGGCTCCATTGGCCTTTCGCCTCTTCGTCTTTCAAAGGAAAAGACAAGGGAATCCTATAGCTATCCTAAAACTATCCTAAATGGAATGATACATATACAATGGAAATGGAACCATCAACTAATCTAAGCTAAGCTAATAATTCTATGCTACTGAAACAAACCATACAATTGTACATATATACAAGTGAATAATGACCAAAAACTCATGTAAGAGGCTTGACTAATAAAAAAATGAATTATATTAATCAAATGTAGTAAAGAGTATTTAAAATTCAAAAGAGTGTTAAATCTACATTATAAATGAAATGTTAATATCTCACTGCAATAATTTTATAAAAGGAAAAAACAATGCCACAATGCAACTCCCTAATCCTTAACACAAAGTTGCTTTATGATGCATCATTGAGAATGCAAACAACTAACAAATTAGTGATAGTATGACTGAGGCTACAAAATGTTTAAAACACCTATTTGTGGAGATCACAATCTTTGAATTCTTCGTCTATAAAACAATTCAATAAACTAGAAACAAAAAATTGTAAAAATGCAGGAGCTATTACAACATTAAGTATCGATTTTGTTCATATGTAGATAATCCTCTTACAATCAAATTCATAGAAACTAGATACAATTAAACCTTAATGCACAGATCAAAAAGACTATTTGCAACCAATGACCACATATAACCTAAACAATACAATAAAGAAAAGACATATTAAACAACTGAAAATTTAGAAAGGAAAACAACGATGTTTATAACATCAGAGTTTGTCAAGAAATCAAATTACAGAGGATAAAAAAACAAAAAAAGACTCCGAAAATAAAGACCACACCAGTGATGGAACTCAGGAATGACTAGAATGTAAAACAAATTCAATTGCATGAAAACAAATCAAATGTGCTTACAACTAGAGTTACATTGGAGATTCCAAGCTGCCATATGCTTGATCTTCTCCTATTCTTCTATAACCTTCGACCTTTAAAGTTTAGAGTGCACAGCACCCTATACTAATAGTACTGCTACACTAATCATGCCTCTATGATCCTACAGGTACCAATATCCCCATTTTCTTCGTTCAAGACAGCCTTTTTATAACTATAATTCTGATGTAGATTTACATAAATCCCTTTCAAATCTCCACTCTAAAACTAAATATTAATAATAATCATTTGTTATGATGTTTGGTCCCAAAATTGAATTATTGACATCAAACAAAACAGTAGGGTTGCTCCCCTCAAATATGGGCATCACTCGCCACAACTCAAAAATTTCCTCCAGAAGAACCAAAATTTCCGAGATCATACATCAAATTATGAAAATCCTTGCGTGTCAGCTAATTGGGCCCATTCTTAAAAAAAACCCATGTTCCATATTTCTCTAATTTGCCCCCAGTTTAACCAGAAATTGAACTTGAAATTAGTGTCTCATTCATATTCACCCAATTTGTATTACAAAATCAGATCTAAGTTTTTTGTCATTTTAATCCAACATAATATCCAAGGCCGCCTTTCAACGATTAGGGGAACTGTTACAACAATAAAAACCAAAGTCAGAAATGAATATTGCTGATAAGAGAGTGTTGTGAGATTCCGTAGCTGTCCAACATAAAATAAACAATGGTGCAGCTTTAGGTTTTGGAAAGAAAACAAAAATTAGTTTTCCATATCAGTTTCATGAAGAGGATGGATCTTTCAATTAACAACTAAGGAAATTTGAAGATTAATCCAGCGATCTCAGTGTTAATTTAAGAGCGTAATCCATGTTTTTGGTGATTCGGTGTTCGTTTCAATTGATATTAGTTATAATTAAATCTTGTTACTTACTCTTCAAATGATAGTAGACGAGTCAACGCGAGTGTTCAATGAAATTAACGCAGAGGCGTTGGGTTATATTTCACCTTCCTGACATAGAATATGCCAAAACGATATTCAATGGAGCGTGTGTATGGGAGATGGCCCCAAGTTTTAACATCATGGATACAACATTATTATTATTATTTAATTTTTAGAGATATATTTTCACGTAAGAGTTTGACTATTAAATCTATAAAAATATAAATATTTTATTTCTCTCATTTTTAACCTCTAATCTCTTAAAAACTCATAATCTTACCATTAGACCCATTCAAATAACATATATTACCATTATATAAATATACCATCTACATAATATAATCAACTGGATCAAGTGCTTTATTCATGGTCTATTCAAAGGCGTCCTGCAAGGAATGCATTATCCGGTATCCTTATTCACTATTTGGTGATAATATAAAGCCCTTCCGTGGCTGATATCTATTAAAATGCCCAAAAACACATGACCGGATTGACTGGCCGAAGGAGCGGGCTCAGAAATTCATGGCCATTTAATTAAAATTCGATACACCCAAAAAGTTATGGTGAAAACTATCAATTATCCCAAGTGTTTAACATTTTATTTGGATTTTTATTGAGCAAGTTCAAAATAAAAAGTTCAGTACTTTATAGGATAATGTGAGTGAAATAGGAGCAACTCTTATGAAAGCAATTACTATGGTCTAGCTCATAAGATAACTAAAAAGAGTTGAGCAAATGAGAATAAGTAGATGACCTAATGTTATCTTCAATAAAAGCATGAGTGAAAGAAAGAAAACATGGATGAAACAAAACTACACATGGATGTAAAAATGGAATATCTACCTCAATGTCTGTCCCACAAATAACAAGGAGCTAAAGGATTTTGTTATGGAGAAGTTTTGTAAAAAGGTATGGGGAAAAGAGTTGGGTAGAATGAAGAAATACTACATTGAGAAATTCAACCCTAAGTGTGATCTACAACAAAAAGAGTTCATTGGAGCTAGCATTTCATGGATGACAAAGGTTCTTATTGCTTAATTAAGGACCAACTCACATAAACTTCGGTGTGAAGGAAAGTGCCTAAAGAAGCTTGGGAAGAACAGGTGTGTACATTTTGTACGTCTGGGGCTGGAATTAGAAAAACATTTCATTTTGGAATGTGATGCATTCAAAGACATCAAAGAAAGAAAGTTATGAGAACATGTTAGCATCAATTTCTTGGGATTGTCCTTTTAGCGAGATGATTGTTGGAAGGTTGGGCCAACTCATCATCAATTTGAATTGAAAAAAGATTGAATTGCAAAACTAATGATCTCATAGACTATTTTTAGTCTCATAAACCTTAAAATATCATTTTATTTCATTATCGATATTTTTTTTGTTGTCAAAAACTAACCCCAAATAAAACCATGAAACATATGAATTATTTCGACTTGTTATGGTTGATTTTGTAAAATAATATAATGAGGTTTCAAAAGATATCTATGGTGACTTTATTTCCCTCCACGTGATTCTATTTATGTTGTTCCCTTTTCTTTACATGACTTAAACTCTCAACCTTTGATTCCATTTAGTTTTAAATGAATTTCGTTTTGGCCTTCCTCATTTTCTATCTTTATCACATATACATATACATACGTTGTTTTTATTTTGATTTGAAAAGCTTTATGTGTATGTAAATGGCTCACTGTATAAATAAATAAAAGTTTGTTTGTAATTCATTGTTGTTGAGTTTAAGGTTATGTAATATATATAAAACAATATACATGTGTGGTATGTCATATATATGGTTTCAAATTTATATTCAATTTATAATAAATTATTTAAAGTATGTATAGTTAAATAGTTATAAATATAACTTATATATATATATATATATATATATATGTTATATATATTTTTAAAAGAATGAAAATTATGAAATTTTTATTTGGAAACTAAGTGAAACAAATGAAATTATCTTTCCAAAATCACTAAGAGAAAGGTGGGAAAAGTAAATTAAGAGGAAGGAGATAAAATCATCAAGATCTTTTTCAATTCAGATATCTAAACAAATTTCATGTGGCTAAAATGTGGATGTATTAAGACACTTAAAAACAATACGCAAAATGATTAGAGACCAAGAAACCAAAGTAGTAATCCTAAAGATCAAGATAAGAGATGTGGTGAGGGATGATCAAACTCAAAAAGGACCAAAAAAATCAAAATCCAATTAATGAGGATAAGAGGAAACATCAATTACCAAAATGTCAATAATAGGGGAATTTTCCAAAACTTTAAGTGGGGGTCCCTTCACTTTGAGCCAAAATGTAGGGGTATTGTTGGTGGGGCCAACAAATACCAATATCTTATTTGTTTCTTTGAAAAAAATGCTAATTTTATTAACAAAATGAGAGTAAAACATAATGTTTCAGCTGATTTTTACGAAAACCAAGACCAAAAATCATTTTAAAATGTTTAAGATGTAACAAAATTCGTACATAAACACCCAGAATGGTGAATAATCAAGTGAGATGAAATGCTGGCATCATAGCATCTTTTGATAAGATTGAATATCAATGTTTTCTGCAAAAATTATACCAAGTAACACTTATATGATGGTGAAAATGTGAAGTTTGGTTACACTTTTGTGAGAATTTCCCACGAAAAATTCATAATTGTAATTTTTTGACTGAACAAATTTTTATTTATTTATTTATTTTTTTGGAGCCAAATTTTTTACATTTATTCAACCAAACTATTTGGTTGTTTAGACGTCAACCGTTTAACGAATTTTTTTCCAACAATGAAAAAATCGGTAATAAATTTTTTCGGCCAAAAAAACGTCTATATATATGATGGTCCTAAGGCCGTTGCAAAATTTTCTACAATTGTTGGTTTGCAATCGCTAGTTCGTTGGTTCGCTAGTTCGTTGGTTCACAATTGTTCGGGTGGCCCGTTGGTGGGCTGGAGGAATCGATTTGCAAGGAACCATAACCGTGTATGTCCTTTGACTATGTATTTTAAGTTTTTTTTTGTTGAAAACAAACTTCTATGAATGAGCGTGACTGGTTCATTCTATGCGTTACTATGATTCATTCTATTGTATCAAAGGAATAAAACATGTGTCTATTTTTAAAGAAATTCTTTGTAATTAAAATTTCTCTAACAAAATTCAAAGTGAAGCAAGCCACTACTGTGGTGGATGTTCAATTTCACTTTAGTTTGTTGTATAACGTTTTACTGGAAACATAAATGAACATTGCACATTATTCTTAACCATCTTTAATACCAAATTCCCATTATTCTCACATTTTAGAAAAGCACGCCACGCTCGTCAAATGCCACAGTTATTTCGTATGGATTTTATTATATTTTATTTTTGCAAACAGGCACACGGATGGAGATCGAACAACTCCTATCCCAAATCTCAGATTTATGAACAATCTTCAAACCACGGTTCTGACAATACAAGGTTCAAATTGAACAACATAGCTGAAAGGCCTCTGGTTGTTGCAGTTTAGGTTTGATTCATAGCTCACCCCGAGAATGTGATAGTATCTTTTGTAAAATCCCATTCAATCCTCTGCCTCGAGTCGCTGCCTTCCTGATCTAAATGTTGGGAAAACTTTTTAATGCTATGCAAGCTCTCTCATCAATATTTAAAAAAAATGTGTTTAAGATTGTCTCAAATAAACCAAAACGTGAGGAATTATGTGTCGAGTGTTGAGTGTCTTTTATGAAAAATTTATGAGGTTAATTAGTTGTTTAAAACAAATATACAACAAGTAGATTTTAGAGAAGTAAAACACAACAAATCATAACACAAAGATGATAAAGGAGTTCACCCTTCTTGGGCTACATCTCCTTGGACCTACTTCAATGGCTTGGCCCTCTTTGGATTAATGGTAAATTCTCTTATTATACGCACTTGTAGTGCTCCAATGACTTTGAAACCTACTCCATTAGATTCAGAAGACTCAAAAACCCCAAAAATGACTATCCAGGCTCTATAATTGGACTTCAAGTGATTTAGGCTTGACCTCCTCTCCTGGTGGCCCTAGGCTTCCTTAAACTTCAACGTAAAAAAATCATGTACAGAAGTACCTTTCTGCCTCTGCAACCTGTTCCATTGTGTTCAGAGCATCCAAATCATATAGGAATGACTATTTCTAAGCCCAAATTAGTCGAAAATAGCAAAAGTTATGGTCTCTTCAGTTTTCCCTAGGAAAACTCTACCAAATCTGGAGAAACTCCAGTTAGCTCTGCCAAAATTGGAGCAACAGCTGAATTTTTCGGACCTACTAAAACTGCCACCAAATAAATACGCACTTAATTAAGGGATAAACATGATTTAATTTGCGTTAATCCCACTTATCGCATTAAACGCGCATTTAGCGTTAGCACTGACTCTAGGTTTTGCGGTGTTGGTCATATGAGGAGGGGACTGGCCCTCTCTTTCCCCAACTGCCACATACCATCTCTTCAAATGAAAATCACACCCATAGTTTATTAAGTAACATGGTTGTGGCATAGTGATAAAGCTTTGGGTTTGTGTGGGCAAGGTCGCGGGTTCGACTTCGCCGACCTTCCAAATAACATTTTACACTGCGCCAACCTGCTAGGCCCTTGGGGAGGGACACGTGGTAGCCTCTGGGCTTGCCACATGTTACCTTCTCATCCTTGGGGAGGGACACATGGTGGCCTCTGGGCTTGCCACATGTTACCTTGTCATTGGTCCTCTAACGGCCAATAAAAATCAACCAACACATCAAACTGTCGACCATTCATAAAGCGCCACTTGGTGTGAGCTCATTCACCGTTGACCAAAATTTGATCTGCACAGTTACCTACCACATCAGTAGTACGGAATTCTGACTGGGCAGTGACTGTAATTTGTTTTTGCAAAATTCTTTTGTTTGGCAAAGCAGACATAAGTCTCTATCTTTCTCATACGAGCTCTATTTCGAGTGAAACAAGTTGTGTTGGGATTGTATCGCTGAGATGGACGTGGTCATTCAGTTTATGAGCGATTCTGAGCACTTTTATTTTTGAACAAATTTTTGCCCCTAATCCAGATTCTAATCACTTCCCACACTCCAGCCCACCATTGATGATGTTGGTAACCACTCCATATCCTGCCACTCTTCTGGCAACGTTGTCACTATCGGACGGATTACATCTGGCTAATTCATCCACTAAGACCACTCCACTATTCTCAAGATACAAAGATTCAAGGGAAGCCACTATTCTTGGCACTGTTGAGTCCAAATATGCATGTTTTTTTTTAATAGAAAAAAATGTTTCTATTATTGGAAGTAAGAGAAATACATTTTTACTTGGATCTGGGGGATCCAATTTTACTCAATACATTTTAGTGCTCTACAGGGCTCTCCCTATGTGTTACATAAATCATGGAATCTGTATCCTCAGTGTGTGTTTTATATCCCCTGTAAAGAGAGTGTAAATCAAATACCCTGCATGTTAATTAGACCCTCCTCTTAAAGATCGAACCTTGTGTGAGATTGTAAGGGACCTGTTTACTTCTTCATCCTCTACCTCCAAAAATAGAGTATACTCTGCCTCATATCTCTGATGCCTTTTTAAAGTATGTAGTCAACATGTATTCACGACATATAGTCAGTGTTACCCCATTTCCTGCATGGGTTCAAGCAGGATATCTTTGAGATTTACATGATCCATCTATTAGAATAGGTTTTCTTTTTAGGGCAGATTTATCTTTCAGAGCAGAGCCATGGTTGTATTGGCTATTCATTGACAGATCAATATCTGTACAATTTTTAGAATACACCTTGTTTTGGTTTGCGTTCATACATATTAAATGTGTCGTCAAGTGAGGCATAGTTAGTCCATCTAGGAATAAGGATCTACTCTAACCGGTTCACCTGATTATCCTACGACACTAGAACTGAAATACACCATGGAATATGTCTGGTCATAGTAAAGAAAATGTCCTCGCTGATAACTGATTGTACTTGTTGATAATCGATAGCCACTAGTCATTGACTAAAGGAAAGAACCACTCATAGCCTTTTCTCATTATCTGATGGGTTTTCCTTTGAAAGGATTACAATTGTTGTTTCTCCTACTGCTATTAAGGAACTGCCTAGTGTATACATAGATATTTTTGATAACCCTTAATGATCTGTATAGATCCATTACCTGAACTTAGATATCCTGGAAGGCAAGCCTTACTTTGGTGAGTTTGCGCTTAGACTTATTGTATGAACTTTCGAATCCTACATGATTACTGAAGTGGCACAGGAACAACCTATTATGCTAGGATCATGCCTGGAAAGAAAAGATCCCTCCCTATTTAATTTAGCCATGCCTTCTTTTATTTGACCTGCACTTTGTTTAAGCTTAGATACTTATTTATTGAACCCTTGTTATTGGTTTGATACAACCAACCATTTATAACTAGACCAACTACACATAGATATTATTAGAGTTTTGATTGAGAGATGTGTTGTAGGGATGGGAAACTTGTACATTGGTCAGAAACTTATCTACTTCCATATTCCTTTAGCTAGAAAACAATATCTTTAGCTTGATTTGTCTATACTCCCAGATATTATGCACGATCAGGTTCATTATTTTCAATAGTTGGGATTAATTTCCAACACATACAATGTCAACTTAAAGAATAAAGATTGGTAATACACATGATATTAAAGAATGTGAGATTGTTAAACAAAATAAAGTAGGATGTTTTTGGAGGATTTGGATTTTTGTGGAGGAGAATTTTAACTTTTACATTTAATCCTTTAGTATTATAAGGTCAAAGTTAAAGATAATAAATATAATATTACATATGAATGAATGATCATGAAGATTGATTGATGGAGAGAATGAAAAGTTTCATGGTATTTTATGAATTATACAAATTGATTATTAAATTGAAGTCCATCATTTTATTTCTAGTTTTTATGGGGCTTTCATTAAAGTATATTTGTATTTCATTTTATTATAATTTGTAAATTAAATTTTAAATTAAGAAATATTTTTGATATATTTTTATGTAATTTAAGTTATTATTTTTTTAATCAGAGTTTTCTTTTATTATTAATATAACATAATAAATACAACATAATGTATATGGCTTTAGTACAAGAAGGAGAGTTTTCTATTATATTACCATGTAATCACTATAAAATTAAAACAAAATAATTAAACACATAAGTTGTGGTTTAAAAAAATGCCAAAGCTAACAAAATAACAAGGAGAGTATTGTCTTATTGATTCTAGTTCTATTTTAGGTTTAAATTTAATTCTTTGTTTTAATATTTAGCATTTTAACTAGTTGATGTATTTAACTTAAAAGTAAGGAGATAAGGGTTGGAATTACTTGGTATGCTTTAAAATTATATTTTAGAGTCAAAGGGATCCAAGAGAAGCATGCCTTAAAAACAAGAGTTTTGATGGGTAAAAAGGTTGGAAAGATTAATATTATAACAAGCATTTATAACAAGTATTTTAAAATTGAGTCTTAAGGTGGGTGTACAAATGACATTTACCTTAAAAAAAACTTAAGGTTTAGTTTAGAGGTGTAAAATATTTTTTGATATATAAATCATCAAATTCTTCACATCCAAAAACAACTGTGTATGCAAAAAAATTTGTTTGACATACACATCCATCCATCCCCGCACTCAAGTCATATATCACATCTCTAATCATTGAATTGACAAATTAATTTTCAGAATGGTACATTTCCTTTCCAATTGAATTTTAAGAGGGAGATTAGAGCATTGAGCTTCCATTCCTCAATATCATTTAATTACCTCCTATTTTGATTTATTCAAGTGGACATTCATCATATATATGTATGTAAGTAAAGAAATTCCAATTATTTCAATAGAATACCCCTTTGGGGTGGCTTTTCCAGTGGTTACCCCTTAGGAGGTAATATATCACACTTTATATCCTTTCCTATAATGAGTAAGCTTATATATATAGAACTATCAACACTAGAAAATCAAATATGACTCAACATATACACATTAGGATCTGATATGCATGTAAGGAAACCTTGGTAAATAATTCCTAAAGATCCATTTTTCATACCAAACTCGATGCACCGACATAAGTCCATATAATGATTTCTTCCTCATCATATTCTTTTGTTGGTGGGTAAAAGCATGTTAATGTGTCTCATTATATGGCAAAAGAAAAATAGTACTCAAATGAAAAAAGATTAAAAAAAAAATGAATATAAAAATATCAATTAAAATGTGAGTTTCATACTTGTTAATTATAAAAATAAATGCTAAATTTGTAACAAAGCTAACTAACAATAAATTTTGGTAAAAGCTATAGTGAACATATTTAATGGGTTCAGAAAATATAATAATGTTATAAAGAGTAAATATTAAATTGGTAAATAAGTCAACTGATAGTAAATATTGGTAAAAACTATGGTTAATCACTGACAAAATATAAATAACTTTTGTAAATATGCAGGTTTAAATATGTAAAGTTAAATGAAATGCTAAAACTCTTTAAAATATATATATAAAAATAGAATTATAATTTCTAAACAAATAATTTTATATATTATATTTTGAATAATATAAATTACGTTATTATAATCATATTTAAAAAACTTTATTATAAAAAATTTAAAATATATTTTAAAAATTTTCAAAAAATAATTTTAACAATTTGTTATATGTTATTTTTGAATTTCTTTTAAAAAAAATTGATTTTATAAACTTGAAAGAATAGTTTCTTGGGTCGCGGTTTTATATATACAAAAAGATTATCATTTTTACTAGTATTTTAATAATAATTAAAAATATGCTTACTTTTTATTTTTAAATTTGTTTAGTAATCTTTAGAATGTTTACAACACATCTCATAAAGAAATTGGAATTAAAAAACATAAATCAATAGAGAAATGGGGGGTCGCAGTTTTGTCACTACTTATAAATTTATGTAAAATATTATTGAATATCTTTTAAAGAAAATGAATAAATTAGATAAAAAATATATATTAAATTTTAGAAAAAAATATGACATGAAATTGAATTTAAATTGACATGTTTTGTCTTCTTTTACCACCACCTAATTCTTTATGATTTTGTAAATTTAAGAGTAAACATTCCAACTCCATTTATTTTTATAAAACTTCTTTGCCACAAAAAGGGAAAAAGGGAAAAAGTGATACCAATGTTAATCATCATATCCAAGTGTTAGATATAAAATTCTTATGCTAAATCCTTCTTGTAATATTCCATCATTCAATCACAATAGGTATTTATTTTTCATCAATCTCCCATAAACTAAGGCACTTGCAATAAATAAATATATTATTCATTTTATTGAATTTGTTTTTTGTAGGGATCAGAAAACCCATTAAACATGGTTGAAAAATGGACATTATGCATAGAATTTTCTTGTTATCCCAATCCAGGGCAAGCAGTGATTACTTATGTGCTATGCAATATTATGACAAAAAAAGTCTTCCAAAGGAAAATGAATGTACCTGGAAGGAAAAAAAACAATGAAGCATATTATATTGCATTGATAGAAGGCTTAGGAATAACTAGGGAGTATGGATCTAATAGAATTGTAGTCTTCACCATTTTTGAACTTATGTGCAATCAAATGAAAGGCATATACCAAGTAAAAAAGGAGAGGTTAAACAACTACATGGAGAAACAAAAGATATTGTTAGTCAATTTAAATCATTTAACATAAGACATTGTGAAAATGTTAATAGGATGTCTAGTGATCTATTGTATGGGGCAATGCCAATTCAAGATTTGTGTGTGAAAGATGATTTGGTGTTAAGAATCTCTCCATTGAAATTTATTGATGGACACTGTAAGATATCTTTGATATGTATGTGTTTTTTAGTTATAAATGTGTCATTTTTAATGACATGTATTTTTTTCAATTCCATACTAAGTGTGCCCCCACTATGTAAGCAAAACTGGGTGAACCTAACATGTTTTAGAAAATTTTGTATTAATTTTCAAAATGTGCACTTCAACTTTTGTGTTTTTAGTCTTGAGTATATTTTAAATGAAGAATTTACACCAAATAATTTTGAAGAAACCCTCAGATAGTTACATTAATTTTCTGAATTCTTGATCTTTTTATATAGTAATTTTAAGGTTTTTGAATGCATGAGGTAACTTCAAGGGTTACATCAATTAAATGCATGTTGACATACACATCCATCCATCCCCGCACTCAAGCCATATATCACATCTCTAATCATTGAATTGACAAATTAATTTTCAGAATGGTACATTTCCTTTCCAATTGAATTTTAAGAGGGAGATTAGAGCATTGAGCTTCCATTCCTCAATATCATTTAATTACCTCCTATTTTGATTTATTCAAGTGGACATTCATCATATGTAAGTATGTAAGTAAAGAAATTCCAATTATTTCAATACCCCTTTGGGGTGGCTCTTCAAGTAGTTACCCCTTAGGAGGTAATATATCACACTTTATATCCTTCCCTATAATGAGTAAGCTTCTATATATAGAACTATCAACACTAGAAAATCAAATATGACTCAACATATACACATTAGGATCTGATATGCATGTAAGGAAACCTTGGGAAATAATTCCTAACGATCCATTTTTCATACCAAACTTGATGCACCCACATAAGTCCATATAATGATTTCTTCCTCATCATGTTTTGACCTCATGGCATTCTTTTGTTGGTGTTAATCATCATATCCAAGTGTTAGATATAGAATTCTTAAGCTAAATCCTTCTTGTAATATTCCATTATTCAATCACAATAGGTATTTATTTTTCATCAATCTCCCATAAACTAAGACACTTGCAATAAATAAATATATTATTCATTTTATTGAATTTGATTTTTGCATGGATCAGAAAACCCATTAAACATGATTGAAAAATTGACATTATGCACAAAAGTTTCTTGTTATCCCAATCCAGGGCAAGCAATGATTACTTATTTGCTATGCAATATTGTGACAAACAAAGTCTTCCAAAGAAAAATGAATGTACCTAGAAGGAAAAAAAACAATGAAGTATATTATATTGCATTGATAGAAGGCTTAGGAATAACTAGGGAGTATGGATCCAATAGAATTGTAGTATTCACCATTTCTGAACTTATGTGCAACTAGATGAAAGGCATATACCAAGTAAAAAAGGAGAGGTTAAAACAACTACATGGAGAAATAAAAAATATTGTTAGTCAATTTCAATCATTTAACATAAGACATTGTGAAAATGTTAATAGGATGTCTAGTTATCTATTGTATGGGGCAATGCCAATTCAAGATTTGTGTGTGAAAGATGATTTGGTGTTAAGAATCTCTCCATCAAAATTTATTGATGGACATTGTAAGATATCTTTGATATGTGTGTGTTTTTAGTTATAAATGTGTCGTTTTTAATGACATGTGTTATTTTCAATTATACTAAGTGTGCCCCCACTATGTAAGCAAAACTGGGTGAACCTGACATGTTTTAGAAATTTTTTTATTAATTTTCAAAATGTGGTCTTCAACATTTGTGTTTTTAGTCTTGAGTATATTTTAAATGAAGAATTTACACCAAATAATTTTGAAGAAACCCTCAGATAGTTACATTAATTTTCTAAATTCTTGATCTTTCTAAATAGTAATTTTAAGGTTTTTAAATGCATGAGGTAACTTCAAGGGTTACATCAATTAAATGCATGAGGTAATTTCAAGGGTTACATAAATTTTCTTAATTCTTGATCTTTTTAAATAGCCATTAGAGGAAATTTTAGCCTAAACATGCCCATGAATTTTTCATGTAATTTCCATGTCATAATATGTAAACCAATCAAAATCCTTTAAATTTAAAAAGAGGTAAATGTTGGGACAGGGTCCCCTGGGTAAATTTTGTAAAAGTTTTGTTAATATTGTAAAGTCTCCACATTTTGAGGAGCACGACGCGTAGGTCGATAGGAGTCAAAGGGGCTTTAGGAAGGTCAAAGCCCCTTAGTTTGTTAGGAGTTAAGTTGTTTTGTGACCTGCCCATGGTTCACAGACCATGGTATTGTAATAGAGAATGATATAAAAAGGAGTCATAGAGAGTCATGGGAACAATCAATCAATGAGTGAATGATCTAAGTAAGGGATAGAAGTTTGTTTTCTGTACTTAGGCGAAGGGGAAGGCTCCTGTAGCTGTGTGCGCAAAGACCTTGGTAAGTCCATAGCTGAGTGCACAGGCCCCTATAGCTGTGTGCGCAGGGTTGAAAGAGTCTGTAATTAAATATCTAAGTATAATAAAGGTTGTTTTGGATCATTATCGATGTATTTCTGTGTCATCATTTACTTCTAAAATTATTGTATGTTCACTCTGTTTACTGCATTTATCATGAAAAGTACTTAATAGATGCGCGAAAAGGGTAGATCTATTTATTTACATGATGTTATGAACGTTTAGAACAATCAACGAAGTGTTTGAACTTGTTATCTGTTAGTTACTGTACTTTCCCAGTTTTAAGGGTTAGGGTTCGTGAAGGTCGAAATAAAGCCCTAAGAGTAACATAAACACATCACATAGTCATTTGGTTGCAGAAACCTGGTTCTAGCATCCCTCAATACTACCTCAGGTGAGACTGTAGCCTGCGCTATGTGGGTTATTGCCGAAAGGGCCAGTAGTGTAGGGTTTTGTTGGTTAGCATAGTTAACTCTGAACCTGGGTCCAAGCCCCCTCAAGCCAACAAATGGTTCCATTGCCAAGACCAGGATCTATCTGAGGAATGTGTGATGTGGAATAAGTGGATACTGACTAAGAAAGAGATCGAAAATTGGATAGATCAGAAGCTGCACGAGTTTGCATCCCAGGAAAACAACAATCCACACTTGTCGAAGGAAGAGCGGTTGAATAGATACCTGTATACAAAAGAACACAAAATTTTCTTCTGCTCTTTTCTATGGGATTTATATGAATGGTTGGAGGTCGGATAAACCTATTGTGTGGACTCCAAATTTAGTGAGGCATCTGGAAGGTTCAAAAAACAAGATTGAGAGGGTTGTCGATTATTGGATCGATAACATTTTGGGTGGATTCAATACTTAGTTCGCAATTGACACATCTTTCAGTTATAGTGAAGATGAACATGAGTTTTTCAAAGGAGAAAGAGGTAAGTATCTGAAGTCCCTGAAAACTTAGATTAAAATTCTATTGTGTGAGAAACGGGTATTGCCATTGAATTTAAGTTTAGATGAGACTTGACGGGACCTATGTGAAGTTGGAAACCATTTAGAAAAGATCTAGATTAAGGTGCTAAGTAAAATCCTTTTTTGGGAGTGTCTAATAGTGACGAAGAAAGCAGTAGTCTGAAGACACCTCAAGGTGTGCCACAGACGGTAAATCAGGGTATTGCAGGAATACCACATCCATCCACTCCACCTCCACCTTCACCTCCACTTCATGAACCTACACCTACACTCGCGCCTCCGCCTCCACCTCCACCTCCACCTCCACTATTCAATATGGTTAATTTTATGAAGATGACCATATTCAAGGGTCTGGGGATAGAAGACCCTGAACAATTATGGTTTCTAGCAGATGCTATGTGGAAGTCACAACAGATAATGAATGATGATCTGAAGAAAGTGCATCTAGTCACAACATTACAAGATAGGGAACTGAGCTGGTATATTATGTATAGTACTACTCATCCACCTGCGACGTCGAAATATATGAAGGAAAATGAATTCAAGAAGCCCAAGTCACAAGCCCAGTCTATAACTTAGGTTAAATAAATTAAGTAGATTATAAATGAGTCTACATGGGATTTTGATCAAAGTTTGATATGTCTGCTTCAGCAGGCTAATCTGCAAATCACAGATGACCAACACAAGGATTGGTATATTGCTTAGTTATTACCGCATTTTAGGTTTCCATTGTCCCAACAAAAGATTGGAACGTAGGCTGAGGCACTGGATATTGTTATGAAGTTGGAGGCCTCGCCTATCAAGGATGTGAATTTGGGAGTGAAACATATTCAGTCACAATTTGCTAGACTACATATGGAGTTGCAGAGTCTCAAAAAGGGAAAAGAAGTCCAGAGTGAGACCCACGCGGAAGTATGGTGTTTAAAATGAAAAGGCCATTGTCACAACAAGGATCATTACCCCGTGTATCATAATTGTCTAGTTTGGGGAGGTCGTGTCCCCCTAAATCCAAAAAATACCACTGGAACGAGTACAGGTGTGGTACCTTAGTGCGATATCTGCCAGATCATAAGAAAACATACGACGAAAAATTGTCATTTATTACAAAAGTTTGTGCAGACTCCCCAACAACTATTTTTCAATTTATGTAAGTCTGTAGTTCTTGATGAGTGCAATTGCCAAAGTTATCAATTAATGATGGACATAACCCCAACATATAGAGTATAGACAAAGGCACGTCCTCAGCAAGATCAAAGCGCAAATGTAGTGTGTGGATGATTCCATGGACGAGGAAGAGGATGAGGGGACGTAGATGGAAGAGGTCGTGGCCAGATCATTTGTTACAATTGTCGAGAACTAGCCCACTTTGCATGGGATTGTCAGAATCCAACGCACCCCTCTTGTCAATATTGTTGACAGTTTGATCATGTCATAGAAGATTTCCCTATGCTCATTGCAAAATGAAAGAAAATAAGACCCAGACCCAACAACTTACTTAGAACATCTAGATGATGAGATCAGAACTGTGCGAAGATGGATCAAGTGTTAATATTATTATGCGGAGCAGTATAGCTACCCGGGAGGATAAAGGGAAACAATCAGAGGAAAATTTATGGGTGTGCAGGGCTGCTGACAAGGAGACTAGGTTCAATTTGAATAAAGAAAAGGAAAATTTTATGGAGGCAAAGAGGAGCTTTGCAGATGCAGGAGCTTCTACATCAAAGGATAAGAGTACACACATGAAGAAGCCTGAAGAAATCAGTACTACGCAAGAAACAAACCCTTAATTATTGACATATTTGTTACAGACCTGCATTAAGCTCCAAAGGGACCAAAAAGTAGTAGGGGGATTGCAAGAGTTGATAGATAACTACACTGGCAAGGGTAAGCCACTACCGGCACAATGCATATTGCATAAGGTGGGAAAACGTAAGAAAAGGACTAGTCAGGAGATGTAATTACCTGTCCAGAAGGGAGAATTTGAAATGGACCAAGTAATCCTTGATTTTGGATCTGATGCAAATGTTTTGTTGAAAAAAATCTGGGAAAGAATGGGAAAACCAACACTATAATGGTCTCCGATCTAGCTATGAATGGTGAATCAACAAAATATTATTCCTATGGGGTACCTACATGGAGTAACCATGGGTATTTTGAAGGGGCGCACACCATAGACGATTTTGAAGTAATAAAAATAGTGGATGATAGTAATCCATACCTGACGCTGCTTGGAATTGATTGGGAATTTTATATGAACGTAGTCATTAACCTCAAGAAGCACAACATGACATTTGAGAAGAAGGAACTAAGGGTTATTGTTCCATTGGATTCGACTAAGGGTACGCAATATACTGAACCGGTCTTAGATTATTACGAGGAGGACGATATTGAGCAAATATATAAGCTTACTATGTAGGATGAGGATTGGATCAACCCTATGGCATATGGGTGAATTACTTGGGAAAAGGAAAAATCCTACAATTCGGACTCAGATGAGGAGGTTAAGCACTGACAGAACAAATTTCATGAGGTATCAACGCTGCGATGCAACATTCTCACTAAGTCACTTCGATGTATATCTACTGAGGTTTGCAACTTACTGTATTATGATGGTTTAGAAGATGTAATTTATTTCTAGTTAAATTTGAAAGGGACGTACCGGAGGAACATTAGTTCCAGGCATTAAACATTCCACTAATAGCTACGCCTACTAGATGATGTGGAACACATAAGAACAACTTTGCAGACTGAAAGGAATATCGACGGATGATGAAGCTGCAGTTTGGGTATGCCAATACTTGCATTGCAGAGAAATATACAAGAAAGGATGATTCGCATGAGAATCTGGCTTGATGGATGAAAGCATGGGGAGAAGAACCACAACTAGAATGGGTTCACGTATTCTGCCACACTTTTGATACTATTCCAATGAAATGGTATCTAGAAACAAAGTTGCAACATAGAACCAAAGAATGGGATGCTTTGAAGGAAAGTTTTCTATTAAATTTCAATTTTGAGGATGGGTTTGAGTGTATTGATGAAGCGTTATAGGAGATCAAAGTTGCAATATTCAGAATGCTTGAAGAACCTATCATGTGGGTACAACCAGACTGGAGTACGCAGTTGCGCCATGCTCTAGAATGCTACAATGTGACCATAGAGGAAGGTGAGGATGATCCTAGGAATATCAGTATTCCTGAGATAGAAGGACAACGTGAAGTCACAGGGACTAAGGTGGAAGTCCCTGACATCTAAAAGCCATTCAAAACTAAGCAGGTGAATATTGGATCAGAAGCACAGTCGAATTTCGCAAATATAGGTGATTACTAGGAGGAGGACACAATGAAAAAAGTCACATAGTTATTGTGGGAGTATCAGGACTTGTTTCCCACAAATTTCTCTGATCTAAAGGGAATAATAGGTGATTTGGGTGTCATGAAGATCACTCTGAAGCTTGATGTGAAGCCAATGAAGCAGCACCCATACCGGTTGAATCCTAAGTACAAGGAAAAAGTGCGCGAAGAATTATAAAAGATGCTTGCAGTAGGAATTATTGCGTCTGTAGAAGAATCAGACTAGGTTAGTCCTATGGTGGTTCAAGAAAAGAAGATGAAGGGAAAATTTTGGATTTGTGTAGATTTAAGAAATTTTAATGATGCTTGTGTCCATTATCCATTCCCTACGCTATTTACAGATGAAGTATTGGAGAATGTTGGAGGTTAGGAAGCCTATTCATTTATAGATGGGTTTTGAGGATATCATCAGATCAAATTTGCGCTGGAGGATCGATGTAATACTACCTTCACTACAGAATGACGTTATTTTGAGTTTACAGTTATGCCCTTTGGACTTAAGAATGCCCCTACAATATTTTCTAGGGTGGTAGTAATGGCAGAAGTGTCCTCAGACACGTAGTTTTATTAATAAGAAAAGCAACTACATCTGGAATTTTGCAAGAGTTTACACTCGAACAACAAAACACTCTTTCAATGAGCTATTTATAAGCTCAATGTCCTAACTAACTCTAATTATGGATCACTTATAAAATAACAAGTGTCCATTTACAATAAAAGCTATTCAAACAACTTACTAACAATTCTCCTAACTTAGAGCCTAAGATACGACATATTTGTAGAGTCATATCTTTTACAACAATATTCTAATTCTAAATGTCTCCATTTAATAATTAAATATTCTAGATTAATAATTATTAATTTAATATATTAAATTAATAATTATTTTATTCTAACTTTATAACCTATGATAATATTTATTTTGGATCATCTAACATTCCCCCCTATGATCCAAAGATACATTACAACAGATACCAAGTTCATCCCTAAACTTAATAAATTTTATTCTGCCAAGAGGCTTCGTGAAAATGTTAGAGATCAGATCTTTTGAAGGACAATAAATTGGCTTGAGGAAATCCTTGGCAATGAGAGATCTTATATGATGATACTTGGTGTCCTCATGATTTGTCTTTGACCGAAAAAATGGGTTCTTGGCAAGCTTCATGGCTGACTGGCTGTCAATGAATAATGATGTAGCTTTTGCCTGAGAAATGCCCAAGTCCTACAAAATTATGCACAACCACACAATTTCACATGTTGCTTCCCATACTGAAATGTACTCTACTTCTGTTGAAGAAGTGGCCACTGTAGCTTGTTTCTTACAACTCCAAGACACTCTACTGACTCCATGCTCATTAAATAACCTGATGTTGATGCTCAATCATCAATACTTCCAGCAAAATCGGCATCTGAAAAACCACCAAGTACAATGTTTTTAGTCATTGTGTAAAGAAGACCAAAATATTTTGTTCCTTGGATATATCGAAGAACTCTTTTGGCTGCATTCTAGTGGCTGTCTTGTGGTTCCTACATAAAATGTGCAATAATACTGACTACATAAGATAGATCAGGGCGAGTGTTTGTCAAATAAACCAAGCTGCCAATCAACTGTCTATAAGTAGTGTTGTCCACCATTTCCCCCCCTTCAAATTTTGAAAGTTTCAAGTTTTGCTCCATGGGGGTAAGAACAGGCTTGCGATCCTGCATTCCAAATTGCTGAAGAGCCTCTGCTACATACTTACTTTGAGAAATGAAAATATGATGTGGACGTTGGAAGACTTCAACTCCAAGATAGTAGTGAAGTAATCCCAAATCTATCATCTTAAAACCTGCATGTAACTCCATTTTCACTTGTGCAATATGATCATCATTGTTTCTAGTAATGAACAATCATCTACATACATAACAAGAATAACCAGATATTTACCCTATTGTCACACATACAAAGTATCATAAAATTCACTTCGTTGAAAACCAACTTTCCTAAGGTATTCATCCATTTTTGCATACCAAGCTCGGGGAGCTTGTTTTAACCCATATAAAGCCTTGATCAATTTGTAGACTTTATGTTCCTGCCCTTCAATTTCAAAACCTGGTGGTTGTGTCATATATACTTCTTCCTGTAAATCCCCGTTGAGGAAAGCACTTTTTACATCCATTTGATGAAATTTCCATCCTTTTTGAGTGGCCAATGGAAGTGTTAATCGGATGGTTTTCCGTTTAGCTGTAAGAGCAAAAGTTTCCTCATAATAAATGCCTTCTTGTTGCTCAAAACCTTTAGCAACTAGTCTTGCTTTATACTTTTCAAGTGCTCCATTTTGGTTGTACTTAATTCTATAAGCCCATTTGCATCCGATGGGTTTAACATTTTGAGGACAATCAACAAGTTTCCAAGTGTTTTTATCAATTATTGCTTGATATTCTTCAATCATATCCTGTTGCCATTCTTTATGTTTTACTATTTCTTTGTATGTGGAAGGTTCAATAAAATCATTTTCTAGCAAGGCAAAGTTTCCTTCACTTCTGTGTGACTTTATTATTCCTGTTTTATTATGCTCATCAGGCCTTACATCTTTCAAAAGTTGAACTGCCCATTTTGGTAGTTCATGCTCACTTGTTTGAGATTCTGAAAAGTCACCATCATTATAAAGAGGATTAATGTAAGAGATTATGAAAAGTCACCATCAGTTGAAGATTCTGGAGGTGGAGAATCACTATTTGAAGAACTGCTGCTGCTTGGAGATGTGAATGAACTGCTAGAAGATCCAGATGGTGTCGTTGAAGTAGATGGATGGGATGAATCATCTTTAGATGACGGAAAATTGAGTTCATACCAATTTGGTGAATTTGGTTTACTTTGCATATTTCCTTTTCTTTGACTGCCTTTAATTTCTAACTTTTGAAGAAGAATTTTGATTTCTTCAGCACTCTTACTCTCCGTTTCATCAAAAATTACATCCCTGCTCATAATAAATTTTCCATTGGTCAAAATACGGTACCCTTTCTTCTCATTAGAATACCCATTCATTGTGCATTTCAAACTTCTTGAGTCAAGCTTAGTTCTTTTTTCTTTCGGAACTAAGGCATAACATACTGATCCAAAAACTCTAAGATGTTTAACTCAAGGTTTGAAACCAAACCAAGCTTCATAAGGTGTGATTCCATCTAAAGAAGCAGTTGGAGATCTGTTTCTTAAGTAGACAGTTGTATGAATTGCTTCTGCCCAATATGTTGAACTTAACTTTTTGAAAGTTAACATAGATCTTGCCATTCCTAACAAGGTGTGATTCATTCTTTCTACTACTCCATTTTTTTGTGGAGTGTAAACATTTGTAAGATGTCTTCTTATGAAATTATTGCTGCAATAATTTTTGAATTCATTTGAAGTGAATTCTCCCCCATTATTTGCCCTGAGAGTGCCTATCTTTTCTTTGACTTCATTTTCAACAAATTGGCGAAAAATTTAAACTTTCAAATGCTTCTGACTTTTTCTTCAAGAGATAAACCCAAGTCATTATACTGAAATTTTTAATGAATAGTAAGAAATATTTGCAACCACAGAATGAAATTTGTATTGGTCCACAAACATCACTGTGAACTAGTTGCAGAAACCTGTTTGCGCACCATGAACTTGTTGGAAAACTTTCTCGACTTTGTTTTCCATAAATGCAAGCTTCACATTTTGCATTTTCCTTTTTGAAAGTTGGAAGTCCCTTAACCATCCCTTTTTTTTGCAATTGAGAAAGACTATCAAAATTTAAATGTCCATATCTTACATGCCACAATCTTATAGGTGAAATTCTTGTAGTCATTGCCCCTGCAAAGTCAGAATGCCTTGGAATAACTGTCCCTTTCATCCTTAACAATTTTCCATCTTCATAACCTGTCATCACAGTTTGCAAGCTCTGTTTGACTGAATTAATCTTAACTAAGCCATCTTCCATAATTACCTGATGTCCTGCTTGTCGAATCGTGACTAAAGATAACAAATTTTTCTTAAAGGTTGGTACATACCATACATTTGAAATACTTTTCTCTCCAATGCCAGGGAGAGAAAATTTAACTACACCCTTTCCATAAGGAGTATGTTTTGTATCATCTACAAGAAAGATGGAATTAAGTTGGCAATCTTGAAAATTCCAAAAGAAGTCACGTCGACAAGTCATGTGTTGAGTTTCCCCTGAATCCAAGATCCAAGCATCTTCATAATCACTTTTAAGATGGGAGGAAAGTTGTAATGTCGGTGAAGAAGTAAAGCCATATTCTGAACCATAATCATCTTGATCATTTGCAAATTGTGATGAGTGTTGATGAAACTTGGGGATTTTATCAATAGAAGTTTGACAATCTTCAGCATAATGTCCAACTTTGTTACATCTTTGACACACAATTTGACTTAAGTCTCTTCCTCTTCCTGGAGATTGTCCTCTACCTCTACTTTGACTTATGTTTTGAGGTTTTCCTCTACCTTGAATATTATTTCCTCTTCCTTGAAAATAGCCTCTTCCTTGACTGTTTCCTTTGCCTCGAAAATTATTCATGCCTGAACTGTTTCCACTATTAAAGTTGTTTCCTTTGCTTTGGCTTCGACCTTGACTTTGTACATTATGTGCTTCTTGATTCTGATTGAAATTCCCTCTGCCTCTGTTTCTAGAACTGTCAGTTGATGATTTACTAGTGTTGGCTTCTGTGAAAAAGACATCTTCACCAACTTTTGTTTTCTTCCCAAATGTTTTATCATGTTGGGTCAACATTTCGCAGAGCTCATCAAACTTTAGCTTCTCTAACTTTCCAGTTAATTGTAGAGTTTCCAAAAAATGTGTGTAGGAAGAAGGAAGTCCAACAATTAAAATTGTGACCATAAAGCTATCATCTATTGCTTGAAAACCAACATTAATGATTTCCTGCTTAATATTCTTAAGTCTGGATATGTATTCAAGGACATCACCTCCTTCGGTCAAATTTTGTTGCAACAATTTAAATTGTAGATCAACTTTCTTTGATTCAGGTTGAGTATCAAAGAAGTCCTTAAAAATGCGCAAAGAAGACCATGCATCTGTAGCATTCACTATATGGACATACATTTCATCATTAACAGAAGATTTAATGAGAGCTAATGCTTTGGCATTCTTAACTTCCCATTTTGCTAGTGCAACTGCATCTGTGGGTTTATTTGGCTTAATGTCTCCATCACATATATCATGCCAAAGTTCATTATAAATAAGAGTGCTTTCGATGAGGCGTTGCCATTTTTTGTAAGATTTTGTGCCTTCAGATTTGTCGGAATCAGAAAACAAATTAATCAACTTTGACATTGTAGTGTTGAAGCTTCACACCAAGAATCAGGGTCAGAAAAAAGTATCAAGATGAGCAACAAAACATGCAACACACTATGCAAAAAAAAAGAGAAGGATCTATCGGGGCTTGGCCTTGACCCTCGTATAGTCATTGAAACAGGAGAAAAATGACTGAGCTTTGCACTTGGCTCTAGTCAATTTCTCAAATATTTACAAGGTAACTTTCGAAATTTGACTTTTACAATGATACTCTTGCAAATCCTGGTAAACAAAAATGTTACCCCCCCCAAAGTAGAATTACTTTGAGTTACAATGCGATGAACCCAAATTTACAGATTTTAAATAAAAAGTCACTTCTTTGAGAAATTATCCAATTCACCTTATTTCTCCATTACAAAAAAAACTTTATCGCCCCATTACAAAAAAATCTTTTCTCTCCATAAACTTTTCACAGAGGAGTGTGTTAGAATTTGTAAAGCCTATTTGGAGGAAGATAATTTATCAATGAACATGATGATGGAATGCAACACTTTTTTCATCGTAGACCTTGGCTATTCGTCCAATCCCAATGCTCTCTTCACTGCCAAAAATATAACGCAGGGCCTTGTAGCAGATTTGGAAAAGAGTAAAGCAGATAATGTTAAGCGGTATGAGAAAATTCGTTACATACAAGATTATACAAAGAATTGGCCTCTCTCTCGAGGACAGAGAAAGCGTGATGAAGATGTAGAGAGTGGGTTCAATTCAGATATAGAATTGAAATACAAGAAGATATATGAAGATGACATAAACCCTTTTGCTGCTTTTTCAAAGAAGGAAAAGGAGCGTAGATACAAGGAACTTGGAATAAGAGACAAAATTATGCTTACAAGTGGGTGTTTCCTTCTTGGCAACAAATATGCTCAGAATTTTATGCTCGAACTTTTATATAGAATGTCGACTCTAAGTTACCATAGCATTGCTAAAAGTGGAGTTTTGGAATCTGAGAAGAATGCTATAAAATTTCATAACATGACCATGCCGCATTCCACACCAGTATAGTGGTCAGATTCAATGGTAAGTGTACAGGAGTTTGACTCGCGAAGATCTAGGATACAAATCCTATTGTCAGCTCCACAATCAATCAAAATATCCAAATCTCTGAAGCAAATTCCTCTGATAGGCCCGTGGTGATGTCCAGAAAAGGTCCTGTCTACTTCAATGCCGAAGTCTCGCAAACTGCAAAACCCCACCAACGAATCCTTAGAAGTAGTGGCAATTCTACAATTGAATTCCTGCAACCCAAAAATGTTGTTGGAGTGAAATTTTCCACCTCTACTACAATTGGAGTGTTTTTGAAGTGGGATACTTGGTATGAACCCAAGCTCTATATCGCGTCGCTGCAGGCTTGGGCCAACACTATTTTACTAGACATACTTGGAAATGGGCGAACAACAATGGAACAGTTATTGGATTTTATCATGCTAGAAAGGGTAAAAATAATAATATAAACCACACATGGTTAAGGAGTGTTTGTTTTCGGCATTTCAATGCCTTTGACACACGTTATGTTTACCAAGAATTATATATACTATTGTTACACAGTAATTTGTCACTGCCTTCACCCCAGCCCTTCTACTATGTCATGTGTCCAATGAAACATGCTAATATTAAACAAATGCTCACTTATGTTGCCAGTTGACCCTCTTTTCCTAAATTTTCAGCCTCATCATGATAATACACTTAATATACGCGATGGACCCCTGTCATAAACAGTCCTGTTGTGACCCCGTTGCGAGAGTACACCTGTTTCTAGCGACGGTCAGATTTCATGCCCCAGCACGAGGCTATTAGCTATCTTTAGCGACGATCGGTCTGCATACATTGCTTCCTAGCGATGTTGGTGCTAAAGCTTAGTTAATGACCAGCGACGATCCAGATTGGGTGAATTCGTTCCAACAATCAGCCTTCTAGATGTCTCTAGACCTGGTTGTTGGGTCAGATTGGGTTGCCTTTCCCCCTCTGGCATGGTAGTTCTGTCTTTTGTGCTGCTTGCCCTGAGGATAAGCTCCCTCTCCCTCATTTCATGGAGACTCCTTCTCCTATAAAATCACTCACCATTGCTATGATCTGCTAGTTCCTTAGTTGCTAGTTTTTAGTTCTTTTGGTTGTACAGTACTGTTGTCACTTTTGAGGTTGGTAGATAGTTTTGGTGTGAGTGTGACAAGTGTGGGATTGCTTTATAGTTTGCAAGAAGGTGTGGAGTGCCCTTAACCTTATGTTAAAGCTTGTGAATAAGAGAGAGATATATATTGCTATTTAGGAGACCCATCTTTAAGAGTGAATGCTTGAAGAAACACACTGGTTGGACCCTCTGAGAAGGCTTGCAATGTCAAGAATTGATTGTAAGCTTTGCTCTTGATTTATTATTAATACAATCAATGATGATTTCCTATGTCTTGTATGCAATTTACTTGATAGCTCATGACTTCTTGACTTTGTGAGTAAATAGATCATTATTGTTCCTCGGTTACATGCTTTGTTGATTCTTTGTGTTGTTTCAGGTTAATCGCTCGTTAAGGAGAAGGAAATGGAAGCTGGAGCAGTGCAATGAAACTTCATGAACCACTGATTTGAGGTAACCCTCCAACGATGAATATTTAAGGGAATTAATTGTTGTTTTGTCCTTGCTGTGACTAGACCCACTCTAGGGCTAGAGGGGTTGCCTTTGTCCGCAGAGGGAGCACTTTCCTTCATCACAAGTTGGAAACTCCACTGGGGAGTACTTTTCATGTTTCTTCTCTTGTTTGCTCTTGTTTTGGTTTTGATTTAGTGTCTCTTGAATTTTGGGGAAAAACTATTAGGCTTTTGGGTTACCTTGGTCAATTTGGGAAATACCTCTATTGTCTGTAGGATTGACTGGTTTTTGTTTGGGAGTTTCTTGTTCATTTGTCATTATTTTTAAGATTGTCACTGAAAATAGTTTAATAGTCGTGCCGACGTCGCTTTGTCTCTGTTGCAAAGTTCTGTGCGTCGCTAAATCCCATCGTACAATTGCGACAACTCCTGAAATCAGCCCGTTGTGGAAGAGATGTGTACTCTCGCAACAACGTCACTCTGTTGCTACAACTAGTGGCTGACCGTCCCTAGTTGCTGGTGTTATGCCAGCGACAATTCCTGTAGAGTTGTTTTTTTCAATTCTACCTCCTGAATTCACCAGTCCTGTTGATCCCCTGTTCTTTTTTTCTTGCCCATTAGCTTGTTTTGATTGCTTTTGGTTAAGGTATTGTCTCTTTGGTTTCATTGAGTGAGTATTGTGTTTTTATACCATGTGACCTAGCCCTTTAGAAGTTTTGTCGAGAAACCTTTTGCTTGGGTTACTTGTCTGTTCAAGGCTCATCCACAACCGTCTTATTGATTTGCTTGAGGCTTTTTTGCTACTTGTTTTCTTGCTGGTTGATTTTTAGTGTCGATTATTGAGCCAATTTTTTTATGTTGATTTGATTTCTTCACTACCAAGAAAAGATCACAATTGTTTGGATCGATCAGTTCACACTTTCTTGTTTGTCTCTTTAAATTAAAAAAAAATAAAAATAAAATAAAAATAAAAAATTAAGGGATTGCATTCATTTGATATACGAAAGTGAAATTATATGTGCATTTCAAATTTTCATGTTTGAGAAATTGAAAAGAGAACTCTAAATCTTTCATTAGTAGTATTGATGCATCGTGAGATTAGTGTATTGATGCATTGTGTTTCTTAGTGTTTTCATTCGCTTGTCTTGGTTTGGGAATGAACTCTCTACCTTTCTCTAAGTAGGTGTTCATCGAAATGAAATATGCTTTACTCATTCTAATAGCATCCTAGGTTTTTGTATACATATGTTATTGGGAAAACTAGTGTCCATTCAGAGTTGCTAGTCCGACTAAGACAGGTAGCTATCTTAGAAAAAAACAAACCAAAGTTACTTGTGTTTTCCTCTATGATAGATAGATGAGAGAGAAGCAGAGAGTACCAACCTCAGTCTTTCGCTATTCTCCTTGCTTGTTTCCTCTCTCCCTTGTTAGAGCTTTCACCACACCTTTCTCACTTGTTCCGCTTCAAAGAACACCTGTAGAGTCAAAGCAGAAAAATAACTTCAAAGCATAGAGATCTATAACCATAAACAATATAGGATTAGATGTACATTAACCATACAAATTCATATATAAATACAAAATTCAGAGATATACAAGTATATGGAGGAAAACTCAAATAGCTCTATTGATAGAAGTAGTAGAAGAGAGGATTACAACCAAGTTGTCTGATCTAGCATCATCCTCCCAGCATGAAAGCCCTCTTCACCTCATACAAAGCAAGATCACCCAAGAATAAAATGTCTCAAAGAGAAACCAACAACACTTCCTTACAAATTACAAAATTCTAGCCTCTGGATCTCTAGGATGAGGGATCCATATATAGATGTTTGCAGGAGAGTGAGTTAGCTTCTGGGATTTTTATTAGTGTCATTTCATTGATAGTTCTTGGTTCCACTTGGAGATTTCATGATCTTTTACTCATCCCTGGGCGAATTCAGAGAGGCAAGTGTCATATGAGCAGTTTCTAGAAGATTCTTTGAGTTTCCACCTAGCAAACTGCTTTTGCCATTTTTTTGCTCTTGCTCATCGCACCCTACAGAAGGGATTTTCAGTATGCATCACACCCTTTGTGTGTAGCAGGTGAGATGCATCGCACCCTCAGCATGGAGCAGTCTGTATGGTCCAGTTTTGACCAGTTCTGAGCAGTTTTTTAGGGAGAACTTCTGGGAAATGATGTAATTGGTTGACCTTGATCCTTTAGGGTCTGAAACAACACTTTTAGGGGTTTAGAAGCCCTTGGTTTATGGACATATTTGATTGGGGTTGCAGTGCCCAAATATGTCTATAATAGTTTCCCCCTAAAGCATGAGGTCGTAAATCTTTTGATGTCGGGTGAAATGCTTTATTATGAGGATCCAAGGTTTTTTGAACTGGAAGGTGACCTATAATAAGATACAATACAATACATTATCTTCACAATATTTTCATGATCTAGCTAAGGCGGGCATTCCCATGCTCAGCTTTTTAAATTAATTTTCATGTACATAAGACAGACAATCGTCTGTGTGGCAGACTGATGATTCTGGTAGAGCCATCATCCCTTAGTTTGGATGATTATTTGTGCAGCTATGATGTACATTTGATGTCTTTATTTTCTTGAATATATCACAGCCTGGATGGATGAAACTAGATCCGGGGTCTTCAAACTCGTTCAATCTTCGCTCAAAGTACAAGTCGATCCATGTGAAAAGATGTTCTGATGTCGAACATGGAAAGACATCACTTGATTACCAGTGATTGATGTAAGCTGTTAATAGGTGCGAGAGGAATCACCGATAATGATGATGACTCTCAAGGTACTACAGTACAATTCACGTGGTGTGAATACATGAGTCGATGTCGAACACCACGCAAAATCTTTCGGTCGAAGGCCATTGATGTAAACTTGGTGGCGGAAGTGAGAAACTTGCGATTGAGGCATGCAAGCTTCAAAGTACTGAAAGGGTTGTTCCTAAGTCAACTTCTTGGATAATGAGCTAATGTCAACAAGAAGTGACCTGTTGTAGGAGGGCCTTGATGAATCCCACATCTACGACACGGAACGGAGCAAATGGTTTTGTGGAGGTGAAAACGATATGATGATACAAGGTTTAGGGTGGCGGTCATGAAAGAATGGAGCTTCAAGGTATTGCAGTGGATGAGGTGTTAGCTGGGTTGGTGAATTCTCTGAGCGACTTCTCTTGAACATATCGGCGACACTAAAATGGATTGGTAGTGTTAACCCCAAAATGGATGGTACAAAGGACCAATGGTGATATGATCGGTGAACAGAATAACCCAACCTGACTCAATCATGGTGATGGAGCGAAAGTGTCATGTTCAAGAGCGACTTGCTACCAATGAAGTTATTCAAGTTTTCTTCCCTTTTTCCCCAGTCATTGCTGACTAGTACCTCTTTGTTTTTGTCAAGCTTGAGGAGGATAACATATGATTGTTCTATAATTTTCCCTTCGGGCAAACCTGTTGCTATGTTTTAACGAGCCTAGTGATAGTGAAACTCGCTCTTGTCTGCATGGACAAGTTTGTCACTATTGTTTTTAATGAGTTTAACGACAAAGATAACTCGGTCCTTTTCAATTTTAGAGAGTCTAAAAGAGACGGAAACGAAACTCCAGTAGTCCTTTTTCGTAATATAATCCCTTAAGTTTGAAAAAGTATAAAATAATATGAAAGGGATGACTTTTCGATAGTTTTAATGAGCCGAACAAGACAAACGCTCGATCTTTTTGTGTAATGATCCCTCAGGTCCAAAAAGATTAAAATATAGAGGAGGGATGGCACTTCCAATCAATTTAACTAGCTAGAGAGGCCAATTGCTCAGCAATCTTTTCATATTTTACGAGTCTAAAAGAGCTTAAAGGAGACTCGCTTTTGAGGAATAAGTGATGTTTTTGGATAGCAACTAGTTCCAGCTAAGGTTTGGAACTTTTCAATCACGGCATAGGATCACTCGTCGCAGTTGTTCCTCAAAAAGGTAAACAATCAAATGGAGGCATATGATCGGCTAAAAAAAGGTGGAGATGATGGTAAGAACACGACCAAGGTTCAAAAGCTGATAGCTATGTGATCGAAAATATTATTTACCGAAGGTGGGTTCATTTTTTAATGAGCTTAAACTTTGGGGAAACATGTGCTCATTGCAAGGTTTATTTTTTAATGAGCTTGAACTTCGCGTAAACCTGCTCATTCTAGTCATATAATAAGGATGTCTCTCATTGGTAGGTTCATTTTTTAGGGAGCTTGCCCCATGTGAAACTTTGCTCTAGAGCCTTTTGTATGCAAGCTAGAAACGACCAACCTACGAGGTTAAAGGGTTGAGAGCCTACAAACTAAGAAAATAAAAGGTCATTTTTCACTTGCATGAAAAAAGGTTTGCATGCCCCCAGGTATAAAGAGAAGTAAAGTTTCCAGGTTACCATATGGAAGTTCTTGCATTAAAGCAAGGTTGTTCCATCCGCATTTGCAGACAAAACACTTCCTTGGCTCTGTCCGAAATAGACAAAGGTGAATGGTGGGAATTTCCAATCACATAACCTTTGACGGGGGAATCCTTTTCCAGTCTAATCCCATTTTCCTAAATGGATAGGGGTGTTAGACTAGTCATATATCCTACATGGAAACCTACCTTATATCTGGGGTTTTCCTACCGAAGCAGACCAGGGCGCATGCCCCCTGGGTTTAGTCACATTCATTGAATCACTCACGATCATCAGGTGGATGGACTGGAGGTTGATGAGACATTCCTTGTGCAAAAAGACCATTTAGGGATGGAATTTGACTAGTAGCTGTGTTTGAACCAGGGAATGAAAGCTGATCAACTAGTTGGACCATTCTGCCTTCATACAGAAAACACATCACTCGAAAGAGTGAGGAAACAATAGCTCCCATGCTGTAAATGTAGTCACACCCAAGGAGTAGATTGTAATCTAGAGGTCCTTGGACTACCATCACATTTAGATGAATGGTTTTCCTTCTCAAATTTATAGGCAAATTTGGAAGGATCCCTAAAGGTCGATTGGTTCTTTTGTTGAAGCCTAACAGATTTTGAATCTCAGGCAGAAGCGATGGTGAACCAAGCGCTTTCCAAGCAGTTGAGGAAAGGATACTCACAGAATCCCCTTCATCTATGATAGTACCAACCATGATCATTTTGTAAGCTTGCATTATGATTTAGAATGGTACATTAGATGGTAGGCGGGGTCTCCCTAGTAGATCCCAATCAAAGGAAATGACTAGATTTCTTGGAGGAGGGACCGAATAAACAGCCGGATGAATCTTTGACGAAATTCCTTCCTGTGGTAAAGGAATGGGTATTTTGCCCCCATGTTCATCGGATTCTATGTTAACAAAAATAATTTGAATGGTGTTGTTCTCATTCTCTAGTGATTGTATCATCTGAAGGTGGACCTTCTGAAGACAAGACTGGGTCGACTGCCGTCTCGACCTGTTGACTTTGGTCCGGTGTGGTCTTAGAGGGTTTATCTTCGATGACAGGTTCTTCGACTAACAACAAAGGTGTGTCAGTTGGATTTTCAACCAGCGCTGGACTCGGCAAGAGTTTCTTGTATCCAAGAGGAATTCGCTGTGGTGAAGCAGGACGGTTATCCAAGACTCTTTTAGCTTCGTCTAGGAAAGGACAATGGTGGAGGGCATAATTGCCTTCACACAGTCTACAAGGAAATTTAGATCTTCCTTTCTTTCCATTAACTTCGTTTTCACTAGTTGATGGTGTGCTCTCAACATGATCGTCAGAGGTTGAAGACACCAGACTGTGCAAATGAGGAGACCAGTCCCTTAAGATCCGCGGGATGTAGGGACAATCTTGATGATAGTGGTCTCCTTTGCAAATGACACATGGAGATTTAGGTTTGGATGGTGCAGTGTGTGGATTTTCACCAGACGATGCAGGGTTTCCCCCTTTCACCATTGGCTTCTTCTTCTCCTTCTCCTTCCCTTTCTTATTCTTCTCGGTTACTTGGGTTTTAGTGTTACTAGCTTCACCAAGCGAAGAGGAAGAAGGAGAGGGAGAAACAAAAGAAGTAGAAGGTGGGGGAGAAACTTCAGTATCATCTGGTTGCTGATTTGATTGCTGAGGAATTACAGTGTTTTGAATGACAGAGGTCGAGAAAAGCCATACTGGTAGGCCAATTGCAAGTTCTGGAAGGGACAATGTAGCCATTTGTGGAGCACCAACTTCTCCCCAAGAAGAGAAAGGACTAGGATTCCCCCCAAGGGGAAATCCTTGATTGGTGGACTCCATTTTCTTAACCTAAGACCAATGAGGGAACAATGATGTTATTCTCATTAAAATAAATTTTATGACACTTTGACACAACTTGCTTTTTCAATTTTTAAGAGTCGAGAAAAAGCTAAAGATGACTCCAGTCACCTTCAATTTTTAAGGAGCCTGAAGTCATAAGTGCTCAGATGGACCTTTTCTTTTAAGGAGTCTGAAAAGGAACGAAAGTGACTACTCTAGAAATCTAGACAGAGGGATTACCAAACCAATCGCAAAACTGCAGAATGCTTTTTACGGTACAACAGTCAATCTTCCCGAATGTTGTGTTTAGTGCATTGCGATCGATAGGGCGGCAGACACAGCTTCCTAAGGATAAAGGATGTAGCCTATTGTGGTCTCCCAATATATACTCAACGGTACGATGGAGCACAAGTCTGTACTGGCACTTGTCGTATCAAAGAGGAGGAATCACCCATCCTACGATGAAAACGATAGTTACCAGGCTTTACGATGCCGGAATACGTCTCTAGCCTAGACTTCTAGATGTTGTGCATTAGGTTCCAAAGCATTTTTATGTTCATTGAGGTTTATTTTACAGTTGATCTTTCTTAAGAAGTTTGCCTTCAAGATTCACCACATGATGTAGATATACAATTCCTAAATATGCAATTTCAGATGATAAACAGTCGTTTACTTTCTTTTAGCAATGAAAATCCTAGCTACTAAGGAAAGAGAAATAAAATTCTTTCAACATAGAGCAGAGAGCACACACTAGATGCACTTTTCCTAAATCAATTTCTACATGCAGTCTAAATGCAAATGCACATGCATGTATTTG
Source organism: Pinus tabuliformis (assembly GCA_031772625.1). Lineage (NCBI taxonomy): Eukaryota > Viridiplantae > Streptophyta > Pinopsida > Pinales > Pinaceae > Pinus > Pinus tabuliformis. The sequence continues at coordinate 1,107,567,550 of CM062820.1, read as the reverse complement.
TTTTTCAATTTCATTAATGTGAGAATGACAAAAAGAAAACTAAGTATAGATTTGAACTATCTTCTTTCAAAGCGACAGTACTAACAATTTTCTCTTCAAAAACGAAAGGAAGACTAAGATGACACTTTGCGATTTCGAATTTAAAACTGCTTTCAACACTTGAAATACTAATAATTCAAATCAAATACAATGGAAAAAGTGTAATCGACTATCTAAAAGAGGAATGCTTTACGACACTCTTTTTCTTGACTGAAAACAATAGTTGCGACCCTTTCAAATCAAAAGACGACAATTCGATTAAGCTACTGTTTGCAAAGGAGAACTGTAAATGATGAAAAATACATAAAAAAAACATTCACAATTCTTTATCAATGGAGGCTAAATAATGTAAAGGAAGAGGGTTTCAACAGTGATATACTGATCATAGACAGAAAAACTATTGAATAAAGTTGAAGACAATGAAGAAAAAACCAAAATATGGAGGCAGAAACAGTCTTACTCAATCATCGCACCTGTAACACAGGGAAAGAGGGATGCATCTCACCTACAACACATGGGAGGTGTGATGCATCTAGGTTACCAATGAGAGACAGTGCAATGGTCCAGGGATGATACTGAACTTGGTTTTCACTCATAGTTTGCAGCTAAGTTCAGGGGTTTAGGCTGAGCTAATGGTAGACAATAAACACAAAGTATAGGGGCTGATCTAATGAGGTTATTTGAGCTACCACCAGGGAACTTAGGATGTTTGCAAGTCATATATTCAGTTCATAAACTAACCAGGAGATTGACTGAAGCAGCATTGATCTACTTTGCAGTTGCATAGAAAAAGCAGTTCGAAGGCTATTTGGCTTAACTTCAGGCTCCGTCTATAGTTTATAAAGCAAACAACAGTAACAAAACAAACAAACTATTCGCTCCCCAGTGGAGTTGCAATTTTGTTATCGAGAAAACTAGTGTCCATTCAGAGCTGCTAGTCCCACTAAGACGGGTAGCTAGCTTAGAAATAAACAAACCAAAGTTACTTGTGTTTTCCTTTATGAGAGATAGATGAGAGAGAAGTAGAGAGTACCAACCTCAGTATTTCACTAGTCTCCTTGCTTGTTCCTCTCTCCCTTGATAGAGATTTCGCCACTCCTTTCTCACTTGTCCCACTTCAAAGAACGCCTGTAGAGTCAAAGCAGCAAAATACCATCAAAACATAGAGATCTATAACCATAAACAATATAGGATCAGATCTACATTAACCATACAAATGCATATATAAATACAAGATTTAGAGACATACAAGTATATGGAGGAAAACTCAAATAGCTTTATTGATAGAAGTAGTAGAAGAGAGGATTACAACCAAGCTGTCTGATCTAGCATCATCCTCCCAGCATGAAAGCCCTATTCACCTCATACAAAGCAAGATCACCCAACAATACAATGTCTCAAAGAGAAACCAACAGCACTTCCTTACAAATTACAAAATTCCAACCTCTGGATCTCTAGGATGAGGGATCCATATATAGATGTTTACAGGAGAGTGAGTCAGCTTCTGGGATTTTGATTAGTGTCATTTCACTGTTAGTTCTTGGTTCCACTTGGAGAGTTCATGATCTTTTACTCATCCCTGGGCGAATTCAAAGAGGCAAGTGTCATATGAGCAGTTTATAGAAGATTCTTTGAGTTTCCACCTAGCAAATTGATTCTGCCATTTGTCTGCTCTCACTCATTGCACCCTATAGAAGGGATTTTCAGTACGCATCACACCCTTTGTGTGTAGTAGGTGAGATGCATCGCACCCTCAGCATGGAGCAGTCTGTATGGTCCAATTTTGACCAGTTCTGAGCATTTTTTTATGGAGAAATTATGGGAAATGATGTAATCAGTTTACCTTGATCCTTTAGGGTCTGAAACAACACTTTTAGGGGTTTAGAAGCCCTTGGTTTATGGAAATATGTGATTGGGGTTGCAGTGCCCAAATATGTCTATAACAACATACGGTAAGGCCTGGAAACTGAAACATAATTCAAGATCAACTCTAAAATGAACTAAATGAACTTAACAATGCATTGGAACATAATGCACATTATTTAGAGGTCTAGGCTAGAGACGTGCTCCAGCATCGTTAAACCTAGTCACTATTGCTTTCACTTAAGGTTGGGTGATTCCTCCTTTTGTGACTCAATAGCGGTCTCGTACGGACTTGTGCTCCCAGTACCGTCGAGTATATATTGGGAGACCCCACTAGGTTATCATCCTACATCCATAGGAAGCCATGTCTGTTGCCTTGCAAACTGTAACGCACCGAACACAACATTCGGGAAGATTGACTGATGTACGAGAAGTCCTTGGTTTTCCTATGATCAACAAGGTGTATATGCAGTTTTACGAGTTGTTTGGTAAACCTTTTGCCTAGTTTCTCCAGAGTAGTCACTTTCGTTCCTTTTCAAACTCCTTAAAAGAAAAGGTCCATATGAGCACTTGTCCTTTCAGGCTCGTTAAACCTCAAAAGTGATAGAGTCACATTTTCACCCTTTTCTTGACTTTTGAAACATGAAAAGGTTAAGTTTTGTTCCTGCGTCATCAAATTTATTGCCCAAGAAATATTCATGGTAACAGTTCGCATTCTTAGTTACGATATGAGTGTTTCTCAGGCTCGTTCTCGATGGAAACATCCCCCGAGTCTCCCGACAAAGGTCTTCCCCCAGATGGGAACCCTGGTCCATTTCCTCCTTTTGGAAATGCCAGTGCTCCATATATGGCAACACTGTCCTTGCCTGGGTTAACCATCGGTTTGCCCGTGTGGTTGTTTTCAACCTCGGTGGTCCCGAGAATCATGACTCATGTTCCACCGTCTCCTTCGTTTGAATCATGACACGATGATTCCAAGGTTGACCCTGCACCATCTTCCCCTGTTTCTTCACCTTCATCTCCTCCTTCGCTTGGTGAAAGTTTCACATCTAGTAACCACGAGACTAAGAAGAAGAAGAGGAAGAAGAAGAAGAAGTCCGATAAATGCGAGGCCACTTGTGCAGCTATTTCCCCGAGTACATCTTAGGTCAGAACACCTTCTGCTCCTCTGCAGAAGGTTAAGTTTCCTTGTAAATTGTGTAAGGTTGACCATCTTCTTCGTGATTGTCCTGGCATTCCTAGGGTCTTAGAAGTATGGTCTCACAATCCGGCTCATTCCTCATCGTCCTTTGAAGATCATGAAGATGCTACCCTATCAACTAATAGTGCTAAGAAGAAAGGGAAGATTTTATTCCCCTGTAGGCTATGTGAAGGCAACCATCCCCTTCACCTTTTTCCGCTCATGGATAAAGCTTCCGTTGTTTTGGAAAGTCTTACAACTTCTTCACCCTGACTTCCCGTTGGTTATCAGTGTCTCTCTTCAGACCCTCTCCCGGTTGACAACGAGATTAACTTAGATTCTTCTCTTGTCCACACTTCTCTTCCCGAACCTAGTTATGCTCAGCCTACTCCTAACCAACCATTGGTCGAAAAGAGTGTCGACTTGGATTCACCACCTGTTGATCACTCTGTTCCGGAAGAGCATCATGATTATATGGCTCATGTTCTTCTCATCTCATCAAATTCTCCTGAGTCCGAGAATGACCATCCTATCCCAGCTGATCAAGAGAGTCCTTCTTCAGTTCCTGTAGATCATGGGGGCAATCATATGATACCCCCACCAAGTAGTATGGTCATTTCCTTCGACTGGAGTTACTTGACTATTTTCTGCCTTCCATCCTATGTGCCTTTCCAGATTACAGTACATTCTTATGATAAGGTAGTACCTGGAACTATCTTGGATGAGGGTGCGTCTATCAGTCTTATGCCTTCCACTACTTAGCAAGCTTTGGGCTCCCCACAGCTTGTGTCGGTCATGCAAAATCTGTTGGCATTTGACGGAGGAACCAGTCAACCTTTAGGGATCATCGTGAAGTTCCCTGTTACTTTGGGGGGCAAAACCGTCTATATAGACGTAATGGTTGTCCAAGGTGCTTTAGATTTCAGCCTTCTCCTTGGTTGTGACTATATTTATGCCATGGGGGCCCTTGTCTCTTCACTTTTCCATGTGGTGTGCTTTCCACACGATGGAAGAATGGTGACTATTGATCAATTGTCATTCTTTAGTCACCCATTGCCTCTTGTACCACCGTCATCCCCCATCGGTTCTTGATGGAAAGCAGTGCCTTCCTTGCCACAAGTCAATTATGTGGCTACCTGTTCCATCTCCACCTCTACTTCTTATTATGCAGATGGTCTAGTACATCATGTACTGGGGGAATTGGAACTCAATCCATTGTTGATGTCTACTGACATGTGTTCCTCCCAGAGCATAGTTCTTCCATCTAGTGAAGACCTCTTGGGAGCCATGTTCTTGTATGGCCCATGAACCAAGGAGTGACAAGGATAGTTTGTTCTTGTCTCAACCTCGTTAAAAAATGAAAATAGGGGTGACGAGCATAGTTCCCGATCTTGTGTCAAGCTCGTTAAAAAAATGAAACAAGGAGTCTCAAGCATAGTTCCTTGTCTTGTGTCATGCTTGTTAAAAAATGAAACAAGGATTATGAGGATAGTTCTTTTACTGTGTCAACCTCATTACAAAATGAAACAACTCCCTTTCCAAATCAAGTCTTTGCTTAAGATCTCGTAAAATCCAAGTCGAGTCTTTCTAATATCTCGAAAGTGAACCTTCATTCCGTCCACCTCATTGAATGCAATGAAGCTTGGGGGGCATGTACTTGAATTTGTGTCATTGTGATGAGGGCATGCGAACTTATAAAAAGCATAGTTTTTCATTTCAAGCTTGTGTAAACATGAAACCGAATCCAAGCAGAGTTCTCCATGGTTAAAGCTTGTGTAAAAATGAACCCATAGCCGATTTACATCTCGTGATTGTCGTTTTTATTTGCTAGATTATGCTAGATGAGCCTTGGTTGTTTCATTTCATCACCACTATCTCTTTGGCCGATCATATGCTTTCACTTGGTTGTTCTTCCTTTCTTGAGGGACCGCAACTATGAGTGGTTTTATTGGCCAGCCTCTTGACCATTACATGTTTTGAGCAGTTCCACCATTGCCGGAACCAGTTGGTACCCTTTATACCACTTGTTCCTCCAGGACGAGTCTCCTTTAAGCTCTTTTCTGACTCGTAAAATATGAAAAGATTGCTGAGTATTTTTCCCTTTTTGACTCATTAAAGAGAATAAAAATGGAGGTCTGCTTTTAGCGCTTTTTCGACAGTGTAAACATGAAAAGATAGCTGAGCTATTGTCGTTTCGAGCTCATTTTTGGTTATGAAATGACGTGTATTCGATCACTTTTTTAAATTTTCAGATCGGAGCCCCTAATTACGAAAAGTACTCCTTGATCATAATGGTCAAGCAGTTCTCTCAAGTATTATTTTATACTTTTTCGGGCTCGAGAGACACAAATCTATGAAAAAGGACCCCCCTGTAGTTTTCTTTTCCGTGTCTTTTTCAAACTCTCTAAACATGAACAAGACTCTAAGTTTTACCTATGTCATACTCGTTAAACCCTGACGACATCAGACTCGTCACCATGACAAGACTCGAGCTTCTCCTCCCTAGGGCTCATTAAACTATTACTAGGTTGGATTCGACCGAAGGTCGAACTTATATTACAAGCATATGCTATCCCCTTTAAGCTTGTTTTCAAAAATAATTCGGGTACTTGCCAGCAATGGTGGGGGAAAATTTGGAAGTTGTCATTGGTTACCTGCGGCAGCTAGTCACTCTTGAACATCGACACTTTTGCTTCTTGTCGGGTTGGGATATCCATACATCATCATTTGGCCTTCCGGGGTTTTGGGTTGCCATTTAGCCTCATTCCATCTGATCCATGCTGTCTCCATCAAGCCTATGATCCCTTGGTACTTGAATTCTACCACCCTTCGAAGTCATGTTGCCAACATGTTCAAGAGTATAATCCTTCTGCAGTTCACATCCTTACCTCCTCCTCTGATACTCTGCTTCACCATCTACCACTTGTTCCTTATCTCGTGTCGTTGATGGGGGAAACATTATGGCCCTCCTGTGACAGATCATCTCTTGTTGACACCAGCTCATTATCCAGGAGACTGATCTAGAGATCCCCTTTGGTAGCTTAGAGCTTGCATGCCTCAATGGCAAGTTCTTCACGCTTGACGATAGACTTTCGTCATTGGTTGTCGATTGGGTGATTCCATGAGTGTTCGAATTCAGCTCATTCTTCACACTTCGTGGATTGTACTATACAATACCTTGAGAGCCATTGGCATTATTGGTGGCTTCTCTTGCGCTTGTCAACTGTTTTCATCATTGACTAGTAATCAAGCGACTTTCTATCATGCTCGACCTCAGCACATCTATTCGCATGTTAGAATTTGTACTATGATCGGTTGGGTTTCAAGACCCCGAACTAAGATTACACATGTTCAGGCTGCGTGGATTGGTTCATGATCACATACATGACTCTTTGATGGATGGCTGCAACCATACCTGAGTCTTCATGGATGGCTGCGACCATACCTTTATCATTATCATGGTCTTACTAGCTGAGTGGCTGCATCCATACCACAGACCAAGTTCATATGTCTTTTGGCTGGCTGCGCCCATGCCTTGACTTCATGTATTTCAATATTATAGATATCAGTTGTACTTGTTCCTGCAGGTTCTTCTAGGTGGTGTTCCAGTTTAGACAGTTTCATAAAGCATTTCACCCCTCCCACTCTCTCGGGCTTCATACTTTAGGGGGAATTTGTTACACAATAATTTGTCACTACCTTCACCGCAGTCCTTCTACTGTATCATGTGTCCAGTGAAACATGCTCATATTAAAAAAATGCTCTCTTATGTTGCCAATTGACCCTCTTTTCCTAAGTTTTCGGCCTCGTCACAATAATACACTTAATATACGTGACGGACCCCTGTCATAAACAATCCTGTTGCGAGCCTGTCACGGGAGTACACATGTTTCTAGCAACGGTCTGATTTCATGCCCTAGCATAAGGCTATTAGCTATATTTAGCGACGATCGGTCTGCATACATTGCTTCCTAGCGATGTCGGTGCTAAAGCTTAGTTAACGACCAGCGACGATCCAGATTGGGCGAATTCGTTCCAACAGTCGGCCTTCTAGATGTCTCTAGACCTAGTTGTTGGGTCAAATTGGGTTGCCCTTCCCCCTTTGGCATGGTAGTTCCGTCTTTTCTACTGCTTGCCTTGAGGATAAGCTCCCTCTCCCTCATTTCATGGAGACTCCTTCTCCTATAAAATCACTCACCATTGCTATGATCTGCTAGTTCCTTAGTTGCTAGTTTTTAGTTCTTTTGGTTGTACAAGACTGCTGCCGCTTTTGAGTTTGGTTGATAGTTTTGGTGTGAGTGTGACAAGTGTGGGATTTTTTATAGTTTGCAAGAAGGTGTGGAGTGCCCTTAACCTTGTGTTAAAGCTTGTGAATAAGAGAGAGAGATATTGCTATTTGGGAGACCCATCTTTGAGAGTGAATGCTTGAAGAAACACACTGGTTGGACCCTCTGAGAAGGCTTGCGACGTCAAGACTTGGTTGTAAGATTTTCTCTTGATTTATTATTAATACAATCAATGATGATTTCCTATGTCTTGTATGCAATTTACTTGATAGCTCATGACTTCTTGACTTTGTGAGTAAATAGATCATTATTGTTCCTCAGTTACGTGCTCTGTTGTTTCTTTGTGGTGTTTCAGGTTAATCGCTCATTAAGGAGAAGGAAACAGAAGCTGGAGCAGCGCAACGGAACTTCATCAACTACCGGTTTGAAGTAGACCTCCAACGATGACTATTTAAGGGAATTAATTGTTGTTTTGTCCTTTCTGTGACTAGACCCACTCTAGGGCTAGAGGGATTGCCTCTGTTCGCAGAGGGAACACTTTCCTGCATCACACTATGATTCTACCTCATGATATTGTGTTTTATTACAAAATGTGAGAGCATGCTTTTGTATGCTAGGATTATCTAATTTACCAACCATGTAAAGATTTCTAGCAGATTATATGCAAGAAACTGTTATCTGTTCTTTTTTCTTTCACATGATTGTTTTCAATCTGGCTCAAGCTTTTAAAAATTGTTAAAAAAAAAAAACAAAAAAATAGGTACCAAATATTAACTAACCAAATTAATGGAGTTTTCCATGTGCCTGTAGAGCTAGAATCTCCTCCTCACATCAGCTGCAACATTACTGTAGCTCCGATACCACAATAATGGTAGAAGTGTCCTCGGAGGCGTAATTTTATTAATAAGAAAAGCAATTACATCTGGAATTTTGCAAGAGTTTACACCCAAACAACAAAACACTCTTGCAATGAGCTATTTATAAGCTCAATGTCCTAACTACCTCTAATTATGGATCAGTTATAAAATAACAAGTGTCCATTTACAATAAAATCTATTCAAATTCTCCTAAATTAGAGCCTAAGATATGACATATTTGTAGAGTCATATCTTTTACAACAATATTCTAATTCTAAATGTCTCCATTTAATAATTAAATATTCTAGATTAATAATTATTAATTTAATATCTTAAATTAATAATTATTTTATTCTAACTTTATAACCTATGATAATATTTATTTTGGATCATCTAACAAGTAGTCACAAATTTCAAATAATGTATTCATAAGTTTTTGGAGGGTAATTTGATGATTGGACAATGGATGGGTTAGTAAATAAGCACGTTCCAGTCTTCACCTCGTGATGGATACTTTTCGAAAGTATCAGACATCCCTTTATCTGAAGAAGTGCATATTTTGCGTACCATATGGGATACTCTTGGGCCATGTTTTCTGTAAGTAGGGGTTGATGGTAGACCTTGCCAAAATTGCAGTAATAATCAATTTGGAGCCTCTAAGGAATGTTAAACAGCTACGCATGACATTGGGACATACATGATATTATAGTAAGTCCATCAAATCATATGTGTAGATCACTACTCCCATGGAGAGATTACTGAAGAAGGATGCGACATTTTTTTAGGATGATAATTTCCAGAAGAGTTTGGATGTACTAAAGGAAAAAATGGTCACATATCTTATTCTAGTGTTCCTTGACTGGAAGGAGGAATTCCATGTACATGTAGATGCATCCTACATAACATTGGGAGCTGTGCTAACCCAACCAGGCGCAGGTGATATTGACCACCTGATATCGTTTGCGAATAGGAAGTTGTCAAAGGAAAAAAAGAATTATTCAACCACAAAGCATGCAGGATTGGCAATGATGTATGTGCTCCAAAAGTTCAGGCACTATTTGTTGGGTGCACACTTCAAAATGTACATAGACCATTCTGCTTTGAAGTACTTGGTCAACAAGCCTGTGTTGGGGGGGGGGGGGGGGGCTCTGTAGATGGTTGCTTCTCTATCAGGAATATGAATTTGAAGTAGTTGTGAAGTCAGGGTGACTAAATGTTGGATGAAATCACCTCTTGCGGATTGAGAATGGTGACGAGCCAACAAATCTAAATGAAGGATTACTTAATGTGTAGCTCTTTGTAGTGTGTGTGTTGCAAATGAATACTTTGAAGACATAATCCAGTTCTTGTCTACGGGTACAACTCCTGAAGGGTATACAATGAAACAAAAGAAATAATTGGAGGCCAAGGCTGCAGATTTTTTTGTCATTGTAGGGCACTTATATAAAATGGGATCAGATGAAGTGATGCATAGGTATGTTCTAGATTATGAAAGACAAAGTATCCTCACGAAAGCACATGGAGGAGTTGTGGGAGGAAATTATGCGGGAAGAGAAACTATGCAGAAGATCCTACGAGCAGGACTATGGTGGCCAACTATGCATAAGGATTCCAAGGATTATTGCAGGGCATGCGATTCCTGTCAGAGAATGGGGAGGCTGTCACGAAGGGATGAATTTCCTTTGAACCTAGAAGTGTTGTTACAGGCGTTCGATAAGTGGTAAAATACACTTCGTGGGACCAATTCAACCACTAGGAAAGAATACAGGAGCAAGATACATCATTACAATGACCGAATACTTGACCAGGTGGGTTGAGGCACAACCCATAAAGGATTATAGCGCGACTACAACTGCGAAGTTCATTTTTGAATACATTTTGTCTTGGTTTGGCTGCCCTAAAATTTTGATGAGTGATAGGGGTTCACACTTCTTGAATGAAACAATTGTTGCCTTGCTTGAAGAGTTCCAAGTGTATCATTAGAAAAGTACGCCGTATCATCCTCAAGCGAACGGAACAGTGGAAGCCTTTAATAAAATCCTGGAGAATTATTTAATGAATATTTGTAATGAAAATAAGAATGATTGGGATGTGCGCATACCAGCTATTCTGTCCCACACAACCTAGCCAAAATGTGACTGTTGGAAGTACTGTAGATGATTGGATGGCAATTTTTCTATTGAAGGGAGTGGATGGGGAGAATTTAAGGAGCATATCTTTGGAAATTTGTCGCCAAAAACGCATTAATGATAGGGATCTGGAGGGAATGGATGGATTTGAATTCAAATTTGGATATAAATACAACATCCTGCTCCATATTCGAACACTTTTCTTCCTAAGAAATTTCCTTGAGATTTTGCACTTTAGTTTGCACCAAGATAATTGATGTATGTCTGGAGAGGCTTGGAAAGAACTTCAAGAGAAGCTTTCGCAGCAAGGGTTTGAGAATTTACTTGAGTGGTAGCATGAAATATTCTTGGAGAGAATGACTACAACTCGACTCAATCCAACCCAACCTATTCCTACAACCTTTCCTACCACAACACCTAGGTCACTGAGGCCTAAACCATCTACCTTCGCAGCTGGAGAAAAGAAACAGAAGAAGCCCCAACAAGTGTTGGTTCGGAAATCGCTGCATAAAAATCGAACAAAGGTCAAACAGAAGGGTAAGATGGATGTAACCAAGTAGTCAATGGTAAACTTGGACTTAGATGAAGAAGAGCTCACTATGGGGATTGAAGAGATTGATGTAGATGAAGCCGTGCCGATTACTCGACTACCGCCTTATATCCCACCTAGGAAATCCACAACCAAGGTTACTAAAGACCCAGATTTGGTGAAATTCTAGGTCTCCACACCATTGCTGCTAGAGAACGTACCTTTTCAAGGCAATCTGCTGGCTCGAATACTGTATTTGAAGATGGAGGACTGGGACCTAGGGGATCACACAAAGTTCCCATAGCTAGAATTGAGAAAATACCTGAAGAAATTATTTATGAGAAGTCGAATGTTACACGTCTCAAACCAATGAAGGGGGCAGCCAAGTTGAGTGCACAGGGTTTCTCAACATGTTATGAGTGCCACATTTTAGCCATAACACCATTAACACTGTTTGTGTGTGTCAATTATTGACGTTGGTTCATGATGGGTACCTTTGGTTGGGAGGGCCCATCCTAATTACTGATATGTTAATCCAAAGAATCACATTGTTTCCATATCAAGGAGTAGACCCTATAGATGCTTGTGTGGGGAAATTGCAAGAGAATAAGTTGGTAGACCAAATCAGGAGCGACTTCGGGCTAGTGAAGAAGTCACATGGCTATGCGATTAGTTCCATATTAGATGGCACGGTGTAGTTCGTTGCACAAATATTGGCCGGAAAGATCATGAGGAAGTGTCGTGTTGATCAAGTGTCTACGCCAGTAGTATATATGGTTGTGTAATGCACCAAGGGAGTCCAATATAATTGGGCTAAGTATTTATGTCATGAGTTTTTGGAAGATTTCCACGAAGCCCAAGAGGAGGACAAGGAATTCCACTACGCGTGGCTACTTCTGTTGATTATGCTAGTGGCATTGAGGATGCTTAAGGAAAGCCAATTCCCACAACATGATCCAGATCTATGCAAGGCCATGAAATTTGCCTCTCTATGGGTGACATAGGACCCTAAGCGCATCTTGGAAATGAAGATATTTTGGGTCCTTTTCAAATCTGAGTTGAGGATGGTGATTAACTAGCAGCCATAGTTATCACCAAGCTTGCATGCTCAGTATGGTAACATTGCTGATTTCAAGGCAAATTTTCATAATCTATCTATCCACATGAAGAAAGATGCCATGGGCACATGGCATAAGTTTCCATACTTAGTTGCCAAAGACGATATTATGGGGGTCATTAGTAAATGGCCGAGCGACCGGCTCACCCCATCTGATGCAAGCGCAGAAACCAGTGAAGCTGCTGAAGGTGAAGTAGAGAAAACCACAGCTACGACAACAACAGTGAAAGAGAAGAAGAAGAAAGCATAGAAGGCTTCTGTGAAATAAAAGACCATAGAAAAAGAAAAGGCCACACAAAAAAAGCGACTTATACAAAGGATAGGGAATCACCAAAAGAGTAGGTCTCCACCAAAGAGACAGAAGCGCCAAAGGAGAAAATTGGCACCATGTCACAGGTCACTATCGACCTCAATGAATCTGAAACAAAGTGCACCATTATAGAGGAAGAGATAGAGGGTGGAGAGGAAGGGGGTGCAAACTTGGAGTCCCCTTTTGTTGTTAGAAAGAGGCAAAAGCAAAGTTCCACGGGACCGCGTGAGACAATTCTACGAGTGCGACACTATTGGTCCTCATGGAAGGGGACCTGGAAGAGATTGGTGATGTGGTGCGCAACTCAACAGAGACTATTTGGAAGCACAATGAGGCCCAGTACCATCAAACACTAGATAAGCGAGCCTGAAGTAAGCGAGAGGGTAAGCCTTAGTAGCAGAGATCACCACAGACCTCCGTGTAGTGCAATTACCATAGGTATCACTACACGTGGAGACTTCAGAAGATAAGGAATGCCTATTGCATCTGAAAGATTTGAGTCCGAACCTTGTGGTGGTCCCTATTCAGACACTGCATGAGCTACATCAAGGGGTATTAGATGAGCTCAAAGTTCGGGAACAACAATAATTATTGGTTATCAGCGAAGTAAAGACCAACAACCAGCAGATGTTCAAAGAAAAGGCGTAGGCACTCAAGGAATGGGAAGAAGTCATTGTGCGTAGTCAGCAGATGGAAGTAGCAATAGTGCAAGCTTGTAGTGAGCTTCCTGAGCTCTAGATCCTAGCAAAAGTGGCCTCTGCAAATAAGATCCAGAAGTTAGCTACCATGGCGAAATAATCAAAGGAGGAAATTGGTATGGTTCATTTTGAGCTGTAGCTACAGATATTTGAGCTTCAACTTAAGCTGTAACCAACCACACCTCTGGAAGTCAGAGAGTAGCGGGAAGCTAATATTAAAGAAGACATGAATACTCTAGAAGTTGCAATCAAGGATTGCACTCAGTTGTTTGAACAGGCCATGGAACTGTGGACCTCACTGTACTAGGATCCACACTTATAGAAAATCGAAGCAGATATCCGAGAAAATAAAGGCATTTCAATGAGATTAGGGCAACATCGTAGACCTTAGCTCCAGTGCAAAGGTTCATCCAACTGTAGGAGGGGAAGTTCATCCAGACCGTGATTGATGAGCTGCATCGAAAAGCATCCATCATATCCTCAAGGACGTAGCCCTGGGCTGATGAGGCAAGCCAGTTGACACAGATGGTGCAGAGCAAGCTGAAGGTTATGCAGTAGACACAAAGAACCATGGGCCTTGCAGTCGAAGGTCCAACTACAAAGAAATTGTTTGAGGAAGTTCGTTAGGCCACTGCGTAGGGAACAAAAAATCTTCAAGCATTGAAGACAAAATTCAGTGGTCTGCAGGCAAAGATCGAGGCAACACCAATAGAGTGACTCGAGATGAGTCACAACTTTGTGTTGGGGGCCTGTTGGGACAGGGTCCCCTAGGGTAAATTTTGTAAAAGTTTTGTTAATATTGTAAAGTCTCCGCATTTTGAGGAGCAGAGTGCGTAGGTCAATAGGAGTCAAAGGGGCTTTAGGAAGGTCAAAGCCCCTTAGTTTATTAGGAGTTAAGTTGTTTTGTGACCCACCCATGGTTCACAGACCATGGTATTATAATAGAGAATGTTATAAAAAGGAGTCATAGAGAGTCATGAGAAAAATCATCAATGAGTGAATTATCTAAGTAAGGGATATAAGTTTGTTTTAGGTACTTAGGTGAAGGGTAAGGCTCCTGCAACTGTGTGCACAAATACCTTGGTAAGTCTACAGCTGAGTGCGTGGGCCCTTGCAGCTGTGTGCGCAGGGTTGAAAGAGTCTATAATTGAAGATCTAAGCATAATACAGGTTCTTTTGGAGCATTGTCAGTGTATCTTTGTGTTATCATTTACTTCTGAAGTTACTGTATGTTCACTCTGTTTACTGCATTTATCATGAAAAGTACTTAATAGATGCGCAAAAATGGTAGATCTTTTTATGTACATGATGTTATGAATATTTAGAATAATTGATAAATAGTTTGAACCTGTTATTTGTTAGTTACTGTAATTTCTGAGTTTTAAGGGTTAGGGTTCACGAAGGTTGGAATAAAACCATAAAAGTAACATAAACACATCACATAGTCATTTAGATGCAAAAACCTGGTTCTAGCATCCCCCAATATTGCCTTGGGTGAGATTGCAACCTCCACTACACAGGTTGTTGCCGAAAGGGTTAGTAGTGTAGGGTTTTTTTGGTTAGTGCGACTAAATTTGAACCTAGGTCCAAGCCTCCTCAAGCCAATAGTAAATGTAAATATTTTGGAGGGAAAAGAAGAAAAACTTTTTTTTTTTTTTTTTTTTTAATTTTATTTTTGGCTTATCTCCTTATAGGTTTATTAAAAGTTCAAGTGTAGACACTCGTTGGATGCGAAATTAAATTACACATCAAATGAGTACCCATTATGCATACTTTTGAGAAGAATCACATTGATAAAGAAATTGAAGATACATTAAAAAAGCATGTTCAACCCATTCTTTTAATGTATATTCATTTTTTATGAATGTGTCTTCTAAAAAATATGCATAATGGGTACTCATTGGATGTGGAATTTAATTCCGCATCCAACCAATGTCTACACTTGAAATTTGAGTAAACCTATTAGGAGATAAGCCAAAAATACAATTAAAAAAAGTAGTTTTTTCTTTTTCCTCCAAAATTCATAACTCTTATTTTATTATTTTATTATTTTTCCTTAGGAGACCACTTTTAGCCTAAAATTTCCTATGGATTTTAAAGATTTTTAAATGCATGAGGTAACTTAGAGGGTTTTTTTTAAAGATCACACACACACACACACACATCTATATATCTATCTATCTATCTATATATATATATATATATATATATATATATATATATATATATATCATGGATCGAGGGCTTGGGTCATCATATGAGCATTTGCCACTTTATTCTTCTAGGTGAGCATCAATTGAGTCCCATGAATTGACTAGAGGGAGAGGTAATGGATCGAGGAGTTTATAAAATGAATCAGGGGAGGTCCATCATTTGTTACATCATGATCATGGTATATATATGTTTATGTGAATAATTTAAATGATATTTGAATATAATCATATGCACATACATATGACATTGATTTTTCTTTTTCAATTTAGCTTTATTAGTTTATAGTAAATTTCATCTTTTTAAGGAGCATCTCTCACTAGGTCGAAGATAGTATCTACTCAATCAATGGAGGGACATCATTCACATCATCATGGTATGGTATATGTATGTTTATGTGCATTTACTTAAATGATAGATAGGTAGAATCATATGTACATACATATATTTAATTGAATTTTTTCAATTTAACTTAATTAATTTATTATAATTTCTATTTTTTTTAGAAGCTTCTCTCACTATGTTGTCGCGTGAGGGTGGTCAACATTATCCAAGTGGTCTACAAGCTCAATTAACTCATGTACTTGGGCATGATGGTGCTCAACAATCTTTGGGTGGTCATGATGGTTCTCAACCATCTCTAGGTGGTCATCAATCTCAATCGGATCATCACAATCCTCATCATTTTGGTAAATTATATATATATATATCTATATATATATATATATATATATATATATATATATATATATATATATATATAACAAATTTGTACATGTACATGTCTATTTTGTATGTGTATAAATACATTTGTTCACATGTTTTTATATTTATGTAATTATACTGATGCAGGGGGTGAAAATGTTGATCAAAGTAAATGTAAGAAAAGTAGGGAAATTCAAGAAGAAGACCATACACCAACTACCACCTATCCATATGATATTTCTGATGAGCTTCCTTGGGAAACAAATTTCCAACAATGTATGTTACAAAGGTGCGTATGTCATTATTCAAAATTGAAGAAATATCATGCGGGTTTGGAGCTCCCTACAGAGAGTTGACAAAGCTTAGAAATAGTTGTGCACTCTTTGAGATCATTTCTTGATATTTACAAGAAGCTTGTGACAACCACTAATTTATTTATAGATATGATGAGGCATAGAAAGGAAGCAATAACAGGTCCTGATAAATGGGCTGAGGTGAGTAAAAGGGTTACAAAAGCACATGAAAAATCTATGTTTAATTTCAAAGAAGGATCGAAAAGAAAGATGCTCAAGGTGCAATATTTCAAGCACCCTGAAATAGCCAGCCATTTGTAAGATAGGTTCCTTGCAACGTATGGAAATATTCCATGGAATGACAAGGTTGCACAATATTTTGCAAGATTATTTTATGCAAAATTATTTTTGGGAATGAAACCTGATTATACTTACCTTCTCTCTGAATTTTATGGTACTGGGAGAGGTTGGATATATGAATGTAAGGGTGCATTAGGGGATACTAAATTTCCTCACCCTCTGCCACCTTTGGTACCTCAACCTACTCATTTGCTAACTTTGTGGTTGGAGATGGATGCCACTTCTCAAACTGGTCGAGAAACAAGGGATGCCATTATAGAAAATACCCAGACTACATTGACTCAAATTGATGTTAGTATAAATCAACAAAGAGCATGAACTGGTGCATGTGCTAATTTTGTATATAAAACAGATGAGGAGATATATAATATGAATATTGAGGAGGTTAAAGCATATGAAAAGGGTTGTTGTGATGGTTGGCAAGGCCTAGTTGGTCATGAGGAAGAGAGCGTGGGATCAGTATGTGTTAATGGTTAGGGTGGATATTTTAATTTAATGTAATGTATGTGTTAATGTTGATTCACATACATTTTGTTAATTTTTTCAGATATAATCTAACAAAAAACTATCATAGGTTCACCATTTGTAGTTAACTCATTTTTTAAACAAAATTTTTGATAATATCATAGTCCCAAGTTCAAGTTCCAATCAAGATATGTTGAGAGATGTTAATTTTTTTTAAGAGTTCATGTTGATACTATTATTCTACTTTTATTATATCAGTATCGTGAGGACATATTTTTAAAAGAAATAATTACATATATAATTAAATGTTAACAGATTTTGATTCTGTCTAACATTTTCGACATAGCGCCACCCTCTTCCTCCCTATTAGGAGATGTGTCAAATATTCACTTGTCACAAGTATTGAATATTTCACTTTTGTTTTGTTATAAATTGAAGCAAGTTTCATTAAAAAATGAGATCTCTATCTTATAGTTTTAAATTTTTTGAATTTTAGGTTTGTGGAGATGGTTTCTGTTCTCTAGGGACTTTAGCGATGGAAACAACAATGGGGATAGGATCATCTAAACAATTTGAAAAAGTTGTTTAACAATTTTTTTAATATTGCGAGTTTATGCATTTTCATGTGAAATTTTAAATTTTTAATATATACATGTACATGTATTGTACAAGGCATCCATGAGGGAGAAATGCAGGGGGAACACCATGAGGTATTGCATGGAATTTGAAACTTGAGTCAGTTACAGGGATTGAATCGTCTAGACAATTTGAAAAAGTTGATACTTGATTTTTTTAATATTGTGATTTTATGCATTTTCATGTGCAATTTTAAAATTTTAATATATATGTGTGTGTGTGTGTGTGTGTGTGTGTATTGTATAGGTTATGCACAAGGGCACAATGCATGGAAAACACCACAAGGGCACAATGGAGGGGGAACACCATGAGGTATTGCATGGAATTTGAAACTTTATATAATTTTGTTTTCATGATTACATTTTCATCTAATTTTAAAACATTAAAATTTAAGTTTAAAGTACGTAATCTTATGTATATATGCAATTACACATGTTGTGCAAGGTACCCATGATTCTGATGAGAGCACGAGGATGTTGATAGATCATATATTTCAGTGAGATTCTCTTTGATGCAACTTTTTATTTGACAACCTTTTTATATTATATTTACTTTTATCATGATATAAATTTTGGACATATTTAAAGTAAAACTTTTTATTATGAATTGATCTCTTTGATGCATATTTTTATTTGACAACTTTTTATTATATATTTACTTTTATAATGATATAAATTTTGGACATATTTTAAATATAACTCTTTATTATGATTTAATACATGCTAATTTTGGAGTTTATGTACATTTTGCATCATGATTTTTATAATTGTGCATTATAAAACATGGTACAATTTTCATGATGCATGGTTTTATGCTTAAAAGTTTTACATATTTAAGTTCATGAATATGAAACAATGAAAGTAAATTTGCATTTATTTTGCATGATGATTCTTATAATGTTAGTAGATTATTATTAGGTTTTGTTCAAAGTTGTTTTGTCAAGTTATTTAATGAATAGTAAAATTGCAAATTACAAAACATAGTACATTTTGCATTTGAATGAATCTTGTAATGGCATAGATGTCTAAAACAATCATAACATAAAATTGCATTATAAAATATGTTACACATTTTGCATTCATGAATAGATCATCATTTTTTAGAGAAGGGATATTATAGATATAGACCTTGATAGTTAACTTTTAATACATAAAGTTGTTCATGCAAACATACTATAAAATTGCATTATAAAACATGGTACAATATGCATGATGCATGTTTGTATGCTTAAAGGTTTTACATATTTAAGTTCATGAATATGAAGCAATTAAAGTAATTTTTCATTTAGTTGTACATTTTGCATGATCATTCTTATAATGTTAGTGTATGATTCTTAGGTTTTGTTCGAATTTGTTTTGTCAAAATTGAAAATTACAAAACATGGTACATTTTGCATTTGAATGAATCTTGTAATGGTGTAGATGTCTAAAACAAGCATAACTTAAAATTGCATTATAAAACATGGTATACATTTTTCATTCATAAATAAATCATCATGTTGTATAGAAGGAATATTATTGATGTAGACCTTGATAGTTAACTTTTAATATATAAAGTTGTTCATGCAAACATTCTATAAAATTGTATTATAAAACATGGTACAATTTGCATGATGCATGGTTTGATGCTTAAAGGTTTTACATATTTAAGTTCATGAATATGTAGCAACGAAAGTAAATTTGCATTAGTTGCTACGTTTTTCATGCTCCATCTTATAATGTTAGTATATGAATCTTAGGTTTTGTTTAAAGTTGTTATGTCAAGTTATTTAAAATGAATAGTAAAATTGCAAATTACAAAACATAATACATTTTGCATTTGAATGAATCTTGTAATGGTGTAGATGTCTAAAACAATCATAACTTAAAATTGCATTATAAAATATGGTATACATTTTTCATTCATGAATAGATCATCATCTTGTATAGAAGGGATGTTATGGATGTAGACCTTGATAGTTAATATATAAAGTTGTTCAGGGAAACATTATATAAAATTGCATTATAAAACATGGTACAATTTGCATGATGCATGGTTTGATGCTTAAAGGTTTTACATATCTAAGTTCATGAATATGTAGCAATGAATGTAAATTTTAAATTAGTTGGTACATTTTTCATGATCATTCTTATAATGTTAGTAAATGATTCTTAGGTTTTGTTTAAAGTTGTTTTGTCAAGTTATTTAAAATGAATAGTAAAATTGCAAATTACAAAACATAACACATTTTTCATTTGAATGAATCTTATAATGGTGTAGATGTCTAAAGCAATCATAATTTAAAATTGCATTATAAAATATGGTATACATTTCACATTTATGAATAAATCATCATTTTATATAGAAGAGCTACTATAGATGTTAGTTGATAGTTAACTTTTAATATAAAGTTGTTCATGCAAACATACTATAAAATTGCATTATAAAACATGGTACAATTTGCATGATGCATGGTTTTATGCTTAAAGGTTTTACATATTTAAGTTCATGAATATGTAGCAATGAAAGTAAATTTGCATTTAGTTGGTAAATTTTGCATGATCATTCTTATAATGTTAGTAGATGATTCTTAGGTTTTGTTTAAAGTTGTTTTGTCAAGTTATTCAATGAATAGTAAAATTGAAAATTACAAAACATGGTACATTTTGCAGTTAAATGAATCTTAATGGTATAAAAGTCTAAAACAATCATAACTTAAAATTTCATTATAAAATATGGTATACGTTTTGCATTCATGTATAGAAAGGCTAATATGGATTTCGGTTGATAGTTAACTTTTAATATAAAGTTGTTCATGCAAACATACTATAAAATTGAATTATAAAACATGGTACTAAGATAGCAATAAAAATATTTGAAAAGATAAAATGATGGTCCACAAAAAAGAAAAATGCAATACAAACATGACAACTGTACAATAAAAAACAAACAATAAAATTGTGATATGTTACATCATCACGTTGTAGTAGTATTTTGGATCTTTGAATTTCTTTTAAACTTAACAATAAAGTCATGCCATATTAATGAAAACAAGTTTGTAATACTTAGTACTAGCTGTTACATAGTGTTTTGTCACTATCCCTGTACTCCCCGTTCCTTGATCCTGGAGAACCTATACAATGAACCCTATATGCTTTCACTTCATGAAGAAACTCCCATTATGTCCCTCTTCATGAGCAGAACAATTCCCTTTTGCACCATTTCCCCAAAATCTTCTTTTTTTTTTCCAGTTTACAATACTGGCGCTAATGGCCCTTGTCCTCCTCATGCTGATATGTAGGGATTAACACTGTCCCTAGCACCGACCGGAGCGACTGAGCTTTGTTCTAGTCACGTCGGTCCTCTTATGGAAAGTTTTTAAATAAAGAGTCGAAGCTTCCAGCTCTAGAAGCTTCGTAACAAAAGTCTGGTAAATGGTTTGGTCAGATGGGGTCAAGGATATCAGTTTGGGATCCTTTCCCCTATAATGATGGAACTACGTCAAGATATAAGACCTTCTCCCATGAGAAGAGGATCCATCTCCCATCCATTCATGCTATATAAACCTCCCTTTTTCCCAAGCACAAGCTAGTGTTAATGTTGGTGTGCTAGTGCTAATTAAGTTTGGAGTAAACAGCAAGCTATTCATAGTTGTAGCTCTCTACTTGTGTAAGGGAGAAGTGTGAATTTGGTTTAGTATGAAGCCTAAAGGGAAGAGCCTTAAAACTATCATTGTTGAGGCCACCATGGAAAGCTAGCAGAAGTGTGTGGGAATCAGGTTTTGTCAGAGGAGAATGGAAACGTCAAGACAATGGTTGTAATCTTTTCTTGATTCAATATATATGAAACTATCAATTGATTTCCTACATGATGTTTCATCTTACATGTTCATGGTTTAATGTTTCTTGACTTGTTAAATAGGTTGAATTATAATTCGTCTATTATCACGGTTTTTGTTTGTTGTTGTTTACTTGTTTCAGGTGTTTGAAGAAGGAAACGAGAGATAGCTAGAATGAGAAAGCAAGGACATCATCAAACAGGATAAGCGTACTAAGAGGTAGGCCCTCTTAATTGGTTTTAACATAAAGAAATCTTCCATAGAATGTATCAGTTGTGACTAGACCCATTATCGGGCTAGAGGAATTGTTTGTGTCTGCACTCATAATTTTACTTCACCACAAATTGGTGACCATACTGGGGAACCAATCCTTTTGTTTGTCTTGTTTGAGATTTCATGATTTTGTTTGAAATTTTATAGTTCCACTTTTTCCTTTGGTTATGTTTCTTTTCCTTTGCTTACTAGTCTAAGTTTGAAATTCATAGTAGCAAATTTGGTCCCAGCTTTATTTATTTATTTATTTTTTCTTGGCTGCCTCACTCAGTGTGCTTAATTCACTGACAGTCGCATCGATCAGCGTGATATGCCAAGAAATGGTCACGCCGACCTCCCTTTGGCACTTGTTGTCAGTTAGGAAGTCACGCCAATGCCTGTAAGCGAAGATTAGGGTTTGTCCCCAATCTTGGCCAGTGTGTTTTTCTCTCATGACTTCGACCTCGTAAGCCTTTTAGATCGTCTTCTCCCTAACTAGAAAGCTGCTTTTCATTTGGTTTTGTTTGCTTGATGGTTTTTCATCTTTCTGCTTGGTTTCTCAGGTCATTAGGTGGTTAGTGGCACTAGGTCATCTAGATTGTCATCCATTCAACTGATTGTGAACTAAGTGAGTCAAGTTGTTGGTGTATTTACTCCCTGCGTTTTGTTTGTTGTCCTGTTATAACTTTGATCTCCATTAAACAAGTTTGAAAAGTTTTCGTTTGCTTGTATAAACATTTCTTTTCCAGAATGGATCACATTGCTTATCTTGTTTTTGGTAAAGTCAATGCTTTATTAGTCTGAACGAGTTTCTCTTTTCGTGTTTTCATTTTCTTGAAGAGCTAATTGTATCAAATAAATTTTCATTGAGGTGTTGTATGCAAAAAATTCTTTTCATCGTTTCATGAAAAAGGAATGAAATTTTATTTTGTTGCATCAGTATGCTCCAGTAGTCAGCATTATTAAAGACTAGGATTGCATTGGAATTTGAAATGAAAAATAACTCTTTTTGCTTTTAGAAGGACTATCAGAAATGTACTTGTCAAGAAATTAGGAATTGGAATGTATTTTTCATTAGTTTATTATCTCAAAAAGTGAAGTAGTGGAAAATGATTTTTCTTTTAGTTGCTTGGTTGTTTGCATTTGATTGTGTCTTTTCTACCCTCTCTAGTGTAGACAATTCATCGAATTGAAAGGGTCTTGTCTCATTTAGTTGCATTTAGGTTTTTTCAAGTCACATCGCTAAGGCCTATAAACTGAGACATAACTCAAGATAAACTTTAAAATGAACTCAATTAACCTAAGGCGCATTTGAAATCTAATGATTATATCTAGAAGGTATAGGCTAGAGACGTGTTTCGGCATCTTTAAACCTAGCAGTTGTTGTTAGCTTCGGCATTAGACAATGCTAGTACGGATTTGTGCTCCCCGTACTGTTGAGTATATAATGGGAGACCCCTCCAGGCTTCATTTATCCATAGGAAGCCGAGTCGGCCACCCTGCAAACGTGATACACCAAACACAACATTCGGGGAGATTGCCTGCCCGTACTTCTCGATTCATCGAGAGGTATTATGCAGTTCACGGTTGCTTGGTAATCCTTTTTACCTAGATCATCCAAAGTAGTCATTTGATCTTTTTGGCTCATTAAACTTAAAAGATCATTCAAGCACTTGTCCTTTCGAGCTCGTTTCCAATCGAAAGCGATAGAGTCATCTTTGTTTTTTTCTTGACTCTTAAAAAATGAAAGAGCACCAGTCTATTTATGTGTCTTAAAAAATTGATTGCCCACAATCTGATAACATCCTATTAGTCTTTTCTAGACCAAATCATGAGTTTCCCTTAAAGAACTTTTAAAGCCTTGAAGTTTATCTCTCCCTTTTCTAGTTAACTAAGACAAGGTCATCGTGGCTGAACCATCTGGTTCACCTAGTTCCTTTTCCTCTCTTCCATATGAAAGATTGCATGAGGAGTCATTTCATGAATTACCAGAGTCAATTGAGGACCAAGGTGTTGAACTCGAAATTATTCTGAGCATTCAACCTTTGTCATCTCGTCCTCCGCCCACTTCAGATACTGGGTCACTTACTGATCTTGGCCCGAAATCTCCGGAAAATCTCGTTCAAACTCCTGAGAGTTCGTCGACCACTGACGGTCAGCTTGGACTGGTTATCTATCCTCCGAATCCTTTGTTTGACCCTATTGTGATATCACTGCAGCGTCTGTACAGTCTGTACGATCAGCCGGGTGTTCCTTTGGAATTATCCCCTCATACTTCTTCGGTCGTTCGTCATTGTTTGTTCCCAAATATGGAACCTGAAGGTGATGCTCCAGTCACCTCTCCAGATGAGTCAGAAGTTTCTACTCCACACACTATCGAGGAGGAAGAACATCCTTTTCCTCTTGAAGGTTTCCCCTATACAGGGAGCATTCCCATCAGTGTGCCACCTAATTATGTGTCTTTGGCACAGTTGGTTTCAGGTACACCTAGTGCCTCATCACTTTACCATAACCCTGTTTGGGCATCAGGCGCCATGCCTACTACAGGTCTATTCATAGCAAACTCGACCTCCCAACAGGCCATTACCTAAGTCTCGATGCAACCCACCATTCTGAACCCTCTTGTATTGTCTGTCCCAGTCACCTGTCCAGTTCAACCGGTGGTCTAGAGGAATGTCTCTATCAGTTCCTCCATCCCTCCAGTCAGTGGCCAAGCTGTGCCATCACCTAGGGGGCAGAACCTGAATGTTTCTATGGTGTTAGATGCCACCAATGTGAGTGGTTCACAAGTTCACATGCTTGGTTTGAACCAACCTTCTTCTGGCATTATTCAAAACCCTGCTGATCCTATTGGATCTACCAATGTCCAGTACCAATAGGTTCAAAATCTTGTTGGTTTGTCTTGGTCAAACAATGTCCAGTATCAGTAGCCTTATGAGGTTCATGTCTAATACCAAACTCCTTACATTCCATATGGTTCTCAATGAATGGTTATTCAGCCTTACACCCTTAAGGCTGGGCAGTACGTTCAACCTAGCTCATCCACTTTCCAAGGTGGCTATGGCCAGATTCAGTTCGGGAATTTTCCAGACACTGTTCAAGTACCCTTGCAACAATAAGGACAACCTCTACAACAAAAAGGGCAACCTTTGTTACCGCAATGGCAACATTTTTTGTAGCAAGGGCTATCTACGCAACAATAAGGGCAAATGATCCCGCAGCAAGGTCAACTGCAATATCCGCAAGGGAAACCCTTGCAACCGTTGTAGAAAACCGTGCAACAATAGATGCACTATGCTCTACAAGCTTCCTAGCCCATGTCCTCACAGGTTCAACCTCTACATCCCTAGGGAAAAATTTTGCAGCCGCAAGGCCAACCCTTGCAGCAACAAAACCAACCCGGGCAGCAACAACCCTTGTATACATATCAGCAGGTTCAACCCTTGCAAGGGCAAGGCCAAGGTAAAGTCCTACAGCAGTAGGCCAAAAATACAAATGTCCTAGGTTAACAGGTCTAGAATCCTTTTGGCCAAGGGAAACAGGTACAAAACCCTAAGGTCCTAGGTCAATAGGTACATAATCCTTTTGCTCAAGGGCAGCAGGTATAGAATCCCTATGTCCAAGGGAAACAAGCGTATAATCCTTATGCCCAAGGGAACTAGGTCCAAAGTCCTCTTGTTCAGGGGCAACAGGTTCACCACCCGTATGTTTAAGGACAACAGGTACAATACCCATATGTCCAAGGTCAACAGGCTCAATAGCCTCTTATCACATATGTTTCTTATTAGCAACCTATCACTGGGTAGTTTCAAGGTATTCAAGGTCAAAATCCTCCCTTTGGCCAAGGTAACCCAAAATGGGGGCAGCATATAATGCCATATGGCCAAAATCCCCCAGTATGGGGCCAAAATCCATACCAACAGGGATGGGCTCCTCTGCTTGGACTCGCTTATCAGCTTCCAATGCATTTTAATACTCAATTGCCATTCTTGGCCACACTAGAGTTGCCAGATGTGTCTCACCTTACAAATGATCCAATTCTTCTTTCGCCAAACTGGCCTCTGGTTCCGTCCAAGATACTAAGGGATTGTTTGAAATTCGATGGGAAAGCAAAAGAAGACCCTCAAGCCCACATGATGACATATCACCTCTGGTGCTCTTTGAACTCTTACGTTGATAATTCCATTCGTCTCTGCCTTTTCCAACAAACCCTCACAGGTGCTACAGCCAAGTGGTACATCGAGCTTCCTTGAAGTAATTACCATGACTTTAACTCTTTAGCCATGGCTTTCCTCACACATTTCTAGATGTTGGTTCACTATGAAACTGGCACCTATTTGCTCACATCGCTTAAGCAAGATACTACGACGCACATATCCAATCACATCCATGAATGGAGACATAGACGTCGCCTGATCAAATTTGAGATTGTTGATCAATTGCTCACAGAATGGTTCACTAAGTCATTCATGGCCCCAATTTCTCGCGATATAGCTATGGGTGGGTGCATTACTGAAGAACAAGCCATTTCTCATGCCCAGTACTTAGATTTCGTTTACTCTCAGTGTAGCACTTTGTATGAGTTATTACCCAATGCTCTGCAGCCATCATCCAATCCCACGAAATTGAAGTCATAGGCTACACCTCCTGTTGATGGAGTCATTGGTTCAGTGTCCCAAACCCCTGCTAAATCTTCTTCCAAACAAAAGTCGGTCTCGAACACTGTTCCCAATAGTTCTTCGCAGAATCCACCAGGCCCTGGTAAAACCTCAGAGGTCCACACTGTCCAGTCTACCACAGCAGACAAATCCTCGAAAGGTAAGAAGAAAGGCAAAGGCAAGGGTAAATTCGATGCCCCAAAACAGGGTCCTTCTAAATCATCTGCTGGTGAATCTTCATAATGGAATCCTAAGTATCCTTGCCTCATTTGTGAGGAGGATCACTATACCAAGGATTGTCCCCGATAGTCCAAAGTTAGTCGTTTGCTCAAAGGGACCCCAGTTGTCCTAAAAGAGCCTTTTTCGTCTCAGCAGACCCAAATGGTAGACCAACCTAAATCATCTGCTTCCTCAGGATCTCAATTGTTCATGATGAGCATGCCTATTAATGTTGCCACTAGTTCTAAAGATTACGAAACTCCTGCTCTGACAGATGGGAAAGAGAAAGAAGCCACCCCTTCTTCTTCTGCCCTGAGTTTTGGCCCTCTTCATATCAAGTGCCCTAATCCTGATTTCGCTATACGGCCACCCTCTCAAGGTGTGCTAAGGAAATCCTCGTACAATCCCAATGCCCAAGCCACTCAACACTATAATATTGTTGAAGATTTGGCTGAAGCGTTGTTGTCTATGTTGGCTCTCGAGGTGCTCCAAAGCTACCCATCACAGCGGAAATCTTTGCTTTCGGATATCAGGGGTATTGATCCCACCGATTCGAATTTGATATGTTTTGATCTAGAGAACCATGTTCCACGTCTGCCCCATCAGATTACCTTTCTCATTCAGGTAATCATTAATGAGAAGACCATCCACAGGATTGTCATCAATGAAGGTGATTCCACTTGATGTCAACCACATGCTGGAAGGCCATTGGTTCTCCCAATTTGAACCAACCGCTAACACTTTGGAAGCTTTTGATGGGCATGATTCACAACCTTTCGGTGTCTTACCTAACCTTTCCATTACTCTGGAGGGAAAGATAGTACAAGTCGAGGTAGAGATTGTTGACGCTAATCTCAATTATAATCTTCTACTCGGCCGGAGCTGGACCCATGCCATGCATGCTATGGCCTCCTCCCTATTCCACGTGATTCATTTTCCCCATCAAGGGAAGATTGTCACTGTTAACCAATTGTCCTTCTTTGCCTCTTCCTCCTCAGATGGCAATGTTTTGTACATCAAGTACACTGGTGCTCCCTATGAGAGTGTGAAGGCAAGTCTTTTCAAAGATTCTACCTTAATGGGAATTTTTCCGCTCCCACCTCCTCATGTTGTCTCTGTCAACATGGTCTCAGTCAAATCTGATCCTTGGGTCATACCTTCACCAAATCTTGAAGATACCTGGGGCGAGGCTATGCTGCTTGGTCCTGTCGAAATCAATTACATGAAAATTGTTTCAGCCTCAAGTTCTGCATCCTCTGATTCTTTTGTTTCGAAGACCTCTCTCGATACGTATTCTCAATCCCCATGGCTTGGTGCTTTGGAATCGCTTGATCCCTTAGCTGAGACTTTCCTTACTGATGAAGGTATCATGGAAGTAATGTCTCTCGAGGAACCACCTTGGACTGACACTCATCATCGTTTCTCATTCCTGCATCGCTCGATGGTCACGTCTACCAGTTTTGAAGAGTTATATTCTCTGTTTCCTTTCCTCCCACTTCTACCACCGATCATGACTCATGAAGTATGGTTGGAAGGAAATTTGGGTAATATTACCCAGACAATGCCGATTGATATTTCTTTCAAGCCTAGTATCATTGAAAATGTCCATATTGGGGTAACATGTTCTCCGGATGAGAGCCAGACCTATACTCATCTATTTCAAGTATTTCGTGATGTGTTTGCATGGTCTTACAAATAAATTCTTGGCATTGATCCTATCATTGTTGTGCATGAAATACCAACTTATCCTCACGCGAAGCTCGTTCGACAATGGCTCCTCCCAATGCACCCTAGGAAGGCTACCGCTATCAAGGGTGAAGTTGAAAAACTTCTCAAAGCTAGATTCATATATCCCATCCCTCTTACAGATTGGGTGTCAAACATCATCTTGGTAAAAAAAAAACAAGGCATGATCCGCATTTACGTTGATTATCGTTATCTCAATCGTGCCTGTCCTAAGGATAACTACCCTACTCCCTTAATTGATCATATCATTGATGAATGTGCTGGGAGCGAAATTTTTTCCTTTATGGACGGCCTTTCTAATTACAACCATATTAACATTGCATCAGCCGATCAAGAAAAGACACTTTTTATCTATCCATGGGGTACGTTCGCGTACAAAAATTTGTCTTTCAGCCTCAAAAATGTTGGGGCTACATTTCAGCGGGAAATGTCCTATGCATTTCATGATCTTCGCCACATTTTCCAACCTTACTTGGATGGCCTTCCCGCTCATTCTCGTAAGTGCCAAGATCACCTTGACCATCCTCAGAAAATTTTTCTTCGTTGTAGACACTACAACATTCGACTCAACCTGCATAAATTTGTTTTCTGTGTAGAATCTAGACGAATCCTCAGCTTTATCATTTCCAAGGATGGTATTCACCTTGATCCGCTTAAAGTCAAGGCCATTGTAAATTTACCCCCTCCATCTTCATTGCACCAACTCTAAAGCCTGCAAGGAAAGGCAAATTTTCTCCGTCATTTTATACCCAATTCTACGGGGCTAGCTACAAGATTTACCCGGTTGCTCAAAAAAGGAACGCCCTTTGCATGGGATGAGGTTGCCCAGAAATAATTCGATGATCTCAAAGTTATCCTCGTAAATTATCCTTTGTTGCATCCCCTAGATTATTATCGAGATTACTTCCTTTACTTAGTTGCAGCCTCTAGCACCATTGCTATGGTCTTGGTCCAAGACGATGACGAAGGAAACAAAAGTGTTATCTACTACCTTAGTTGTAATCTCCTCTACATTGAAACACATTATGCCCATGTCGAGAAGTTGTCTTTGGCTGCCATCCAGGCTGTTCAACGCTTTCGAAACTACATCCTCTTACGCATGACTACTATGATTTCTGAATGCAACCCCATGACCTACATCCTAACTCATTAGTTTCTGGGGGGCAAGTATTCTAAATGGATTGTCATCCTACAAGAATTCAATTTGGTATTTACTACTGCCAAATCTAAGAAGTCACTAGCTTTTGCTGAGTTGATTTGTTCCCTTCCTTGTAAGTCTCTCCCTACTGGTACAGATGAAAAACTTCTAAAAGAGACTCTTTTCCTAATCAACACCCTCGATCCATGGTACAGTGATATCATCGTGTATCTCTCGACGTCCAAGTTCCAATCCGCGTTGACTAAGGATGATCATCGACGGATTCGATGTCATTCCCAACCCTACCATATTATTGGTGATACTTTATACCGTGTCGGTGTCAATTTATTTCTTCGTTGATGCCTTACTCTCGAGGAGGCTG
The DNA here is from genome assembly GCA_031772625.1 of Pinus tabuliformis. Lineage (NCBI taxonomy): Eukaryota > Viridiplantae > Streptophyta > Pinopsida > Pinales > Pinaceae > Pinus > Pinus tabuliformis. Next base: position 1,107,537,660 of record CM062820.1, on the reverse strand, counting down.
AAAAATTTCTCAATGACTACCACTTCGGGGCATGTGGTGGTCATATGTATGGCTATGCTACCACTCAAAAAATTCTTCGTGTTGGTTATTTCTAACTGTCCATTTTTAAGGACTGCATCCTTGTTGTTCACAAGTGCCACGAATGCCAAATTTACCAACACAAGATGTGTGCCCCACCCGCTCACCTACACCCCATCATTACCATTGGGCCTTTTTCTAAATGAGGCATTGATTATATGACATGTAACCCTTGTTCGATCAGGGGGAATGGTTATATTATCGTTGTTGTGGATTATTTCACCAAATGGGCCGAAGCGATGCCTACATACTTTGCATATGGTAAAACGATGACTCAATTCCTTTTTAATCATGTTATTTCCAGGTTCGGTGTACCTCAAGCCATTATCATAGGCTATGGCTTTCATTTCAAAGATTACATGATGGCTGAGCTAACATCTGCGTTGGGTTTGCACCACGATGGCTCAACCCCATATTGCCCTCAGGCCAATGGCCAAGTTGAAGCCGTGAAAAAGGTTTTGGTTACAATGCTTCATCATAATATTGGGATGCACAAGTCAAATTAGCATCTCATGCTCTTTTAAGCTTTGTGCGTTTACTGAACTTTGACCAAAGACGCAACTGGTTTCACACCATTCCAGCTAGCCTATGGTCTAGAAGTAACATTATCAATTGAATGCGAGATTCCTTCACTCAAGCTAGCTGTCGAACTTCTCCCTGAAACATCACCTCAGGAAGAACGCCTCTTATATTTAGAATGATTGGATGAGACTCATCATCTTGCTGATTTGGTTATCGAAGCACAAAAGAAATGGGTCAAGTCCCATTTCAATCAGTCAGTCTCCCCTCGTGCGTTTTTTGAGGGTGATTTGGTTTTACTATACAACTAAGCTAATGATAAGCTAGGGGTAGGCAAGTTCGAGCCCATGTGGCATGGGCCCTACATTATGAAACGTGTTTTGCAAAATGGGGCCTATGAGCTTATTTATTATGAAGGAAATCCTTTGGATAAGCCTCGAAACGGGCTTTACCTCAAGAAGTACTATGCTTAGGTCATCTTGCATGGTTACTTATGTACATTAGTGTGTCATTCATTTTTGTGTAGTGTGGTTTGGTTTGTTATTTTTCAAACATCTTTCCTATTTACTATGTTTTCCTTGCTTTGCAAATGTCTGTGACTCCCCACATTGGTTTTGCTGATGGTGCTTGTCGTAGTACCCAGAACCTATCATCCACGGCATGGGCTATTTGCGACCCTAAATCTGAGTTGATTGACCTTCAAGGTATCTGTTTAGGTCGCACAACTCACAACATTGTTGAATATAGTGCGGTCATTGAACTGTTTTTGAAATCCATTGCTATTGACATTCAAGAGTTGTTTGTCAACCTGGATTCACATCTTGTTGTCCTTCAACTCAATGGGAAATATTCCATCAGAAACCCTCAAATATTGAGAATGTATCTCCATATTCGTCCACTAGAATGGCATTTTGATTAAATTACATTTCATCATATTCCTAGACGCATGAATACATTAACATATGCATTAGCTAATTATGTGTTGGATAGACATTTATGAAACATGTGAAAAGATAAAACAAATCATTTGTACCATAGTAAGCAAGAAATACAACATATATATATCTATATATATCTATATATATATATATATCTATATATATATATATATCTATATATATATATATATATATATATATATATATATATGGTGATAATGGTTTATACATCAAAACCCCAAACAATAATATGTGTCTGAAATAACATCGGCGACTCACAGGCCTCATATATCTGTGGCACGCAGGCCTGAAAAATGTAACTGCTAGACCTAGAAACTAATCAGCATGGTGATCATGGTAGCATGACACGGCTCGTGCAACACAAGTCAACAATTGGCGGATCTGATCCGATACTCTCACCGTGTGTCTCTGGTACTAGTGAGGAATGTTTCCCACCCGAGCATACTCTAGGATATAATGAGTCAACCCCTCAAGGTTCCTCGTGATCTCTTCCTCGTTGTCACTCCCCTCCTGATAAGGAGCGACAACATTAATTAGAAGAGCGACGTGCCTGGCTATTAGGGACATCCCAGTAGGACGATCTGGTCCAATGTCTACATCAACAAAGCGAAATGTTATAAACACATATATATATATAAAACAATTAAAAAATCACAAAATAAAAAAATTGATTTTTTACCTTCATAATCAAAATCCTCTCCATCTGGTAGCGGCATGTCTGGATCTCCATAGAAGTTAGTGCCACTATATGGCCAATCCTCCACGACGATCTTATGTCATTGTAGCCATGAAAAGAATGTAGGTTTGTACGACATGTGCTGACCCCTAGTGATTATGGGCATCAAATGACTCCAGGGGGCCATCAGTGGGTCTCGTGGAATGGGAGGATCTACCTTAGTCAATTGGTACTGGAACAGTGGCACTCGTTACAAGAAAAAGGTCACTAGTATGGATCCGAAGCAAAATTTTTCAAATTCCCTGCCTTAGCTTTGGTCAGCTGGCATTTTATGTTGATCTTCATTGCCTCCACCCAGTTGAATATTGTCGATGTTGTGTAGTCAATGGAATATAGGAATTTCAAATTGTTAGTCTTGTGCACTGCCTGGGACCCCACCACTTTATTGATAATCAATAGTAGCACTTGTTGGACCTCAAAATTACTCTCTCTTTGACAACTTTTCTCACTTCTTTCTCTTGTTTTCCATAAAAGACAGATCCCCATCACTGATAAATGATAGATTTTGTCTCAAGGAGGAGATTAAATGACTGACATGTTATACTTTTATGTTTTTGCTAATTGAAATAAGTTTCTGCAAATTAGCTATGGAACGCAACCTATTCTACAGCTAACCATGTGTTCTATAGCTACTTCTATGGTTGAACAGGTTACAGGTGTCAAACAAAGAAACTGGCCACATGGGCATCTCTGGAATCATCTCGACATGGATCCTATCCTAGTCACCCAGCCCAAATCAACCAAAAATCTAGCTCAAGACCATAGTCAAAGGTGGAGTCAAATGTATGAAACCTGAAAGCAATAGGACTCTTTGTATACCCTTTTGTGGTTAATTAATAAATCTGATAGATCTATTGAAGCATTAACTCGGATCAGCTACCTGTGTCAATGGTTCTGTGCAACCACCTTGTTCGAATTCAAGTCACCTGTAGCCGATAAAACATTTACACAGACTGGTTGTAATATGTGTAGACCACCTGTAGCTAATTTTCCTCAAAAGACAGTTATGAATATTTTCTTTTAAATACCAGTTGAACAGGACTGGAAGGAGCTCGAAGTTTTTGATATATTAAGTTTAAACTTATTAGCTCTGTAATTTTGGACTTTTGTTTTATAATACAAAGCCGTGTGTTGACTGATGATCATTTGAAGGAGCATTTTGAATTAAGTTAGCAGCTCAACCTAGTCAGTTGCAGAGGGTCCCTGTGCTGAAGGAGGTTTTCTTTTCATTTGTTTTCTTCTTTTTGTTTAGTTTTAAATTCCTCATTTTCTTTTAGCAATGTTTATAACTTAGGTTGATTTCTTATAGTTTGATTCCTTTTAGTTTTAATCAGTAACATAATGTTAAAATTAAATTATGCAGTCTTGTTTCTCCAATCCATTTCATAAAGGAAATGACTTTGTTTCTAAATAGAGTAAGGTTGAAAGTAATGAGGATGCGTTGTTGATTAGTTTACTCACTGTTTTTGTGATTTACTTCCTAGTTCAGGTTGTCAATGCACTGGTACTAGTGAATGTTTTTGGTGACCATTTCAAGCTAATATCCATCCTAAGCTAAATGGTTAAGCATTCGCTTTACATAATGGTTGAAACCAATCAGTTACCTTCTACATGTTTTTATTTAGTTTCTTTTCTAGATCATGAAGTACAGAAGTTTCTTGAATTCCATCATAAGGAGGTTATCCTTCAAAATTAAAGGTTAAGGTAACTAGAAGTACTTCAGTTAATTTCATCCTCTGTATTTATTTTAACATGACTTACAACTTTACCTTCTAGTTTTAAGAATTATTCATGAATTAGGATTAGATCAGAAGATAGGATATATGCTCTGTTTCTTTCTTCTTTTAACTTAGATTTTGACTAGTTTCTAGGATCTTGGTTCACCTTTAAGAAATTTAGATTCGGTTTCTCATAGTTCAAATTGTACATCAATACGAATCAAAGAACAGATAGCCCCAAAACAATATAAAATACAAAACAATGAAGTAAGAAGGGTTAACTAGCACATACAGTGCACTACACTTCATCAGCTTACGAGCCTCGGTTGATAATTTATGCAAAGCAATTTAGGAGACTAAATTGACTAAACATTTTGGTGTCATTGCTAGGGAGTGTAAATAGGTAACCTTATCTCTTACATTAAAAAAAAAAATGATATGAATAGAGAAAGAGACTCTAGGGGTAGATTTATAGCTAGAGGCAAGAGTTCAATTCCTACAACACCACCTACTCCGCCAAGAACAAGAAGAGATACACCTCCATCCCAAGCTCATACTCCCAGCCATAGAACTCCTGAAATTCTAGGGGTAGAAATCCAATCAAAATAATCTCCTACTTCATCTACCAAGTTAGACCTAGAGGAGAAAAATGTTGGGTCTCCAACAGCAGGAGTAGCCTTTTTCACCTGTATAAGGGAGCACATTTTAGTTGAAGAATTAAGAATACCTAGTGAGGAAGAAGAAGTAGAACCTCTCTCCCATATCCCACTAATAGAAGAACCATAGGAGGAAAAAGTAACCTTGTAGGTTGAACCCTATACTGAATCTGAAGAAACTATAATGACAGAAGAAGGAGAGGATGGAGAATTCACACTATTCGGAGGAGGGGGTAGAGGAAGAGGAAGAGGAAATAATGGAGGAGGCAAAGGAAATAGGGAAATAGATAATTCTTTTGGATTCCCTATAGTGGATGAAGAAACAAATGCCACAATGAAAAATATCTCACCTTCTGTCCTCCCAAACTTCCATGCGTTAAAAAGTGAGGATCCTGAAACATTTTTATTTGAGTTTGAAGTCTTGTGCAGAACCTATGATTATCTAGAAGACTCTCAGAAACTTAAGTTGTTCCCTTCAACACTGAAAGGAGCTGCTTTGAAGTGGTTCATGGGGTTAGTCACTCAGTCCATTAGAACATGGAATGACATGAAAAAGTGTTTTTGGATAGGTATTTGGATTATTGCATGCCTACCAATCACAAAGATGAAGTGTTCAAAATGATGCAAAGAGAGGATGAAAATTTAGAGGATTTGATTGAGAGATTCAACTGTAATTTGAAAAGAGAAAAGATGGACAATTTAGATGAAGATACCTTAAAAGCCCTTTTGATTAAAACCATTAGAGATGAGTGGATAGATATCCTTAACATTATGGGGAAGGGAGATATCTCTCAACTCCCATTAAATGATATAGGAGAAATATGTGTTCATCTCTCAAGAGGGAAATCCAAAACTGGGAAAGGTCCAAGAGATCCTTCTCTTGTTAGAGTAAATAAATCCACAACTTGATCAATGAGTAGGGAAGAAATTGGTAATATGCTTGATGAATTCAAAACAAATATTCTAGGGAATCTCAATGAGCAAATAGACACCCTTAAGTTGCAAAACAAGAAGAAAACTTAGGCTGATGCTTTAGCTATTTTCTGTCCAAAATGCAGAAAAAAAACATGCTCTAAGAGAATGCCCTTTGGATGCAAAAATTATAGAGACTTGTATGATTTTCTCAGAGAATCATGAAACCAAGGGTTGTCCTTCAATTCTAGGTCTTAAGGTTGTTTCAAGAAGAAATAGTTCCAAATTCAGCAGAACCTCTTTGCTTTGTCTCTAGAAAACCTTGGCAGGGGCCACAAAATCAGGGATTTAACAATCAAATGTATCTTTAGCCCCCACCAAATTGGAATTCTTGGTAGCAACCTTGGCCTCAACCTCAATCTCAATCTCAAACTTGGCCTCAACCTCAATCTCAATCTCAACCTTGGGCACAAGGAGTACAAAATCCTTATGGGAGATTTTCTCAATATTATCAATATCCTCCATCATATCAAAATTATCCTCCCCCACACATTCCACAACAAAATCAGCAGCCACAACTTCAAAATCAAAAACCTCAACTTTCATTACCATTTCCACAACAAAACCAAAATCCTCAACTCTTACTGCCATTTCAGTAGAGACCAAATCAGCTACCTGCTCAACCATTACCAAACCCCAACAATAAAAATCCTCATAATACTTACATGGTGGAAGGACAACAATTTCCAATTTATATGATCACTCCTCTAGATCTCAATGATGTTAAACTAAGATCTGGTAGGATATTAGAAAAGGAAAGGCCTTTTGTAGTTATTCGGGAATAAGATAATTTTGAGGAAGATTCTCTACAACCCAATAAAATTCGAGGGAACATCTCTCCAAAACAAAAATATTGAAAATTAAAAATATAAAGAACCAGTGAACTCAACTCCTATCATTGAATAGCTAATATCTACTTTTGCACCTCCTTTTCCTGAAAGATTACAAGTTGATAGAGGAGTATAAAAGCAGATCATGTTGCCTAATTATGATTTTCTAGATGAATTAAAAAAAGTCTGTATCAAAATTCCTTTGTTACAAGCCATTAAGGAGATTCCAATCCTAGCTAAAACAATAAAGGAGTTGAGCATAAAGAAACCAGGAAGAAAATAAAAAGAAACAAAAAGAATTCACCTGGTAGGAAAAATAACAGATATAATGATGGGAAAATTTGCCATACAAAAATATGTAGATCCAGGAAGTCCAATTGTGAAAACACATATCAATGGAGTTGAAATTCCAAATACATTGATTGATTTATGGGCAACAATAAACATCATGAGCAAACAAACCATGGAACAACTCAAGCTTCCTAATCTTCTTTACACCCCTACATTACTGCAAATAGCGGACAGATATGTAATCAAACCAAAAGGAGTGTTAGAAGATATTTCAACATCCTTAGATTCTTGGGAATATCATGTTGATTTTATGATCTTAACCCCCAAGAACAATCTAGGAGGACATCCACTCATATTAGGAAGACCTTGGTTGGCCACAGCTGATGCTTTCATTAGCTGTAGATCTGGTGATATGTATATTTCTAACAGGAATTCAACAAAGAAATTCACTCTATATCCTCCAGCAAGAACAATCACAGAAATAGATGACAAAGAATGGATTGATGATGAAAATGAAATTCAGCCTCTCTTTACTATTTCAGATATTAGTGAAGATAGTCAAATCTTAAATACAATGGAAAATTTTGAATCATCTCCAGAATATGAACATGATCAATTTCAAGAAAAATCCAATATTGAATATTTGTCATCTAGGCATATGTATCTTTATTCTATGGAAGAATTTGGTAGCTCTACAATTGAAATCTTTCCAGGGAGAACATTGAACATAAACAATAACTTGGAGAAATTACAACAGGAAAAGCTAATCAAGACATTACAACAACATTCTGCTGCATATGCATGGGAATATACTGACATGAAAGGAATTAGTCCTAAGACTTGTATACATCACATCTACATTGACAAAAATTGTAGACCTATCAGAAAACCTCAGAGAAGGAAGAATCCAAATCTTAGAGAAATTGTGAAAGAAGAGCTGCAAAAACTGCTGAATGTAAACTTCATTTACCCAATTTCAGACAACCAATGGGTTTCCCCTTTAGTGATTGTGCCTAAAAAGAATGGTAAATGGATGGTGTGCATCGATTACCAAGAATTGAATAACGCTACCCTTAAAGATCATTTTCCTTTGCCCTTTATAGATCAAGTGTTATATACATCAGCTGGTAAGAAGTATTTCTCATTCTTGGATGGTTTTAGTGGTTATAATTGGTTTCAGGTGGCACCTGAAGATCAAGATAAAACCACATTTACTTGTCCATGGGGAATTTATGCCTACTGAGTACTTCCTTTCGGGTTATGTAATGCACTTGCAACATTCCAAAGAGAAGTACTAGGAAATTTTTCTGATCTAATACATGATTGTGTAGAGGTATATATGGATGACTTTACAATCTATGGGAATTCATTTGAAGCAGCTTTGGAAAATTTAGAAAGAGTTTGTTATAGACATTTTTGGGCACTGCAACCCCAATCATAAATGTCCATAAACCAAGGGCTCTTAAGTCCCTAAAAGTTTTGTTCCAACCTCTAAAAGAACAAGGTCAACTGATTACATATTCTCCCAGAAGTTCTCCATGAAAAACTACTCAGAACTGGTCAAAACTAGACCATCTCACCTGCTCCATGGTCAAAGTGTGCTGCATCCCACCTAAATACACACGGGAGGTGCGATGCATCTTGAAAAGCCCTTCTATGGGGTGCGATGGGCGAGAGTGGAAAAATGGTAGGGTCAATATGCAAGGTGGAGGATCATGGAATCTTCCAGAAACTTCTCCTGTGACACTTGCCTCTCTGCATTCGCCCAGGGATGAGTAAGAGATCATCAATCTCCAAGTGGAATCAAGAACTATCAGATAGAGGACACTAATCAAATCTTAGAAGCTGACTCACCCCCTTGAAAACATCTATATATGGATCCCTCATCCAAGAGATCCAGAGGTTGGAATTTTGTATCTTGTAAGGAAGTGCTGCTGGTTTCTTAGTGCAATATCATAGTGTTGGGTGATCTAAGCTTTTCATGAGGTGAAGAAGGGCTTTCTTGCTGAGAGGATGATGCTGGGTCAGAACAATTGGTTGTAATCCTCTTTGCTTCTCTTGATTATTAATAAAGCTATTTAAGTTTTCCTCCACATTCTTGTATGATTGATGATATATGTGTTTGTGTGGTCAATATATATCTGGTCCTATATTGTTTATGATAATAGATCTATGTTCTTGGATAGTGTTATGCTGCTTTGATTCTACAGGTGCTCTTTGAAGCTGGGTAGACGAGGAAGCGAGTGGCAAAGATCTATCAGAAGGGAGAGGAATCAAGCAAGGAACCAAGCGCAAGACAGAGGTTGGTCTCCTTTATTCCCCTCTTATCTATTTCTTATAAAGGAAAACGAAAGTAGTTTTAGTTTGTTTGTTTCTAAGGTAGATACCAGCCTTAGTGGGACTAGTAGCTCTACATAGACACTAGATTTCCCGATAACAAAATGGTGACTCCGCTAGGGAGCGAATAGATTGTTTTTTTGTCTACATTTGTTTACTTTATAAACTTACAGACGGAGCCTGAAGTTAAGCCAGCTAGCCTTCGAACTTCATTTTCTATGCAAGTGCAAAGTAGATCAATGCTGCTTTAGTCTATCTCCGGGTTTTGTTTATGAACTAAACAATCGATTTACAAGCTCTCTAATTGCCCTTGTGGTGGCTCTAGTAACCTCTTTAGATCTACCCCTGTGATTGATTTACTGATTACCACTTGCTCGACCTAAATCCCTGAACTGAGCTGCAAACTGTGACCCGAAACCCTGTGATTGATTTACTGATTACCACTTGCTCGACCTAAATCCCTGAATTGAGCTGCAAACTGTGACTCGAAACCCAGTTGAAGTCTCGTCCCTGGACCATCGCACTGTCTTTTCTTTGAATTTTGGATGCATCGCACTTCCCGAGTGTAGTAGGTGCACTGCATCTCTTTTTCCCTGTGTTACAGGTGCGCTAATCAGACAAGGCCTCTTCTACTCTTAGATTTTGGTTTCTGTGTTCACTCTTTTCAGCTCTATTCAGGAGTTTTTCGGCTTGTAGTCAGTACACCTCTATTGAAACCCCCTTCCTTGCCATTATTCTGCCTCCATTTTGCAAAGAACTGTAAATGTTTTTATGTATTTTGAGCCATTTTCAGTTCTCTTTTACAAAGAAGTAGTTTGATTGAATAGTCGTTTCTTGATTTGAAAGTGTCGCAAATGTCGTTTTCAGTCATAGAAGAGAATATGATTGTTCTTGATAGTCGATTACCCTGTTACTCTTGTATTTGATTTGAATTAGTAGCTTTTCAAATGTCGAAAGCAAGTTTTCAATTCCAAATCGCAAAGTGTCGTCATTGTCCTCATTTTGTCTTTAAAAGAAACTTGCTAGTAATGTCGCTTTGAAAAATAATTCAGATTTGCGCTTAGCTTTCTTTTTATCATTCACACATTAAGAAGGCTGAAAACAAATACATGCATGTGCATTTGCATTTAGACTGTTTGTTGGTTTGATTTAGGAAAGTGCATATAGTGTGTGCTCTCTGCTCTATGTTGAAAGAACATCATCTCTCTTTCCTTAGTAGCTAGGATTTTCATTGCAAAAAGAAGATTAAATAATTGTTTATCATCTTAGATTGCATTTTAGGAATTGTACATCTACATCACGCGGTGAACCTGAAAGGCAAATTTCTTAATCAAGATCAACTATAAAATAAATTTAATGAATCTAAAAACGCTTTGGAACCTAATGCACAACATTTAGAAGTATAGGCTAGAGACGTATTCCGGCATTGTAAAGCCTGGTAACTGTTGTTTTCATTGATGGTTGGGTGATTCCTCCACTTTGAGATGATAAGTGCCAGTACGGAATTATGCTCCCATGTACCGTCGAGTATATATTGGGAGACCACAATAGGCTTTATCCTTTATCCATAGGAAGCCGTGTCTGCCACCCTATCGATTGCAATGCACTGAAAACAGCATTCGGGAAGATTGACTGTCGTACCGTAAAAAGTATTCTGCAGTTTTGCGATTGGTTTGGTAATCCCTCTGTATAGATTTCCAGATTAGTCTCTTTCGTTCCTATTCAGACTCCTTAAAGGAAAAGGTCCATCTGAGCACTTGTCACTTCAGGCTCATTAAAAATCGAAGGAGACTAGAGTCATCTTTTGTTTTTTCTCGAATCTTAAAAATTGAAAAAACAAGTTGTGTCAAAGAATCTAAAATTTATTTTAATCGGAATAAATATCACCTTTCCTACGTTGGTCTTAGGTTGAGAAAAATGGAATCCACCAACCAAGGAGTTCCCTTGGGGGAAATCCTAGTCCTTTCTCCTCTTGGGGAGATGTTGGTGCGCCCCATATGGCCACATTGTCGCTTCCAGGATTGACAATCAGCTTGCCTGTATGGCTCTTCTCAACCTCTGTCGTTCAGAACACCATGATTCCTGAACAATCAAGTGAGCAACTAAACGATACCAGAGTTACCCCCCAACCTTCTGCTTCGTCCAATTCTTCCTCTCCTCCTTCCTCTTCGCTTGATGAAGCTAGTAAAGCAAAAAATCAAGTAACCGAGAAGAAGAAGGAGAAGAAGAAGAAGGGGCCAAAGGCGAAATAGGGCAACCAAGCATCGTCTAGCAAAAATCCACACACTGCACCATCCAAGCCTAAATCGCCATGTGTCATTTGCAAAGGAGACCACTATCATCAAGATTGTCCTTGCATCCCTCAGATCTTAAAGGACTGGTCTCCTCGTTTGCACAATCCGGTGTCGTCAACCTCTGATGATCATGTTGAAAATACACCGTTAACTAGTGAAAGTGAAGTCCCTGGACAAAAAGGAAAATGTAAATTTCCTTGTAAACTGTGTGAAGGCAATCATGCCGTCCACCATTTTCCCTTCTTAGACGATGCTAAAAGAGTTTTGGATGACCGTCCGGTTTCACCGTTACGGCTTCCTCCTGGATATAAGAAGCTCTTGCCGAGTCCGTCACTAGTTGAAAATCTGGCTGACACGCCGTTGTGGTCAGCCGAAGCGTCTATCATTGAAGATAAACCATTTGAATCCACACCAGTCAAAAGTCAAAAGGTTTAGGCGGCAGTTGACCCGGTCTTGCCTTCAGAGGATCCATCTTCAGATGATACAGTCACCGGAGAGAATAAGAACGACACCGTCCAAATGCTCTTCGTAAGCACAGACTTTAATGAACATGGGGGCAGTCCACCCGTTCCTTCACTGTAGGAAGGAAGTTCGTCAGAGTCATATATAGCCATATATTCGGTCCCACCTCTAGGCAACCTGCATGTTTCCTTCGATTGGAATCTACTAGGCAGACCCCGTTTACCGGCTAGTGTACCATTTCGAATCATTGCTCAATTATACAGAATGGTCATGGCCGGTACCATCATAGATGAAGGGGCTTCTGTGAGTATCCTTTCCTCAACTGCTTGGAAAGTGCTTGGTTCGCCATCGCTTTTGCCTGAGATGAGAAATCTAACAGGCTTTGACAAAGGAACCAATCGACCGTTAGGGATCCTTCCCAATGTGCCGATAACATTGAGAAGGAAAACCGTTCACATGAACATAATGGTAGTCCAAGGACCCCTGGATTATAATCTACTCCTCGAACGAGACTATATTTATTGCATGGGAGCCATTGTCTCCTCACTCTTTAGAGTAATGTGTTTTCCACATGAAGGAAGAGTGGTCAAGCTCGTAGACCAGCTTTCATTCCCCGGTTCACACATAGAAAATAGTCATACACCAACCCTGAATGGTATTTTCACGCAAGGAATGTCTCATCAATCCTCAGTCCGTCCTCCTGATGAGTGCGAGTGATTCGGAGGATATGACTAAAATCCAGGGGGCATGCACCCTGGCCTGTTTCGATAGGAAAACCTTGGGTATAGGGTAGGTTTCCGCAAAGGATATATGACTGGTTGACACACCCGTCCATTTAGGAAAATGGGGTTAGACCAGAATAAGATACCTCTGTTAAGGTAGGCCTTTCCCGATAGAACAAATGTTTTGTCTGCAAATTGAGGGGTAACCTGGAAAAGGTAGGCCTTTCCCGATAAAACAAATGTTTTGTCTGCAAATTGAGGGGTAACCTGGAAAATCTACTTCACTATGCCTGGGGGCATGCAAGCGAAGAGCGACCATTTATTTTTTTAAATTTTTAGGTCCTATAACCCTTTAAACTCGTAGGATTGGTCGTTTCCTAACTTGCATAAAGAAAGGATGTGGGGCAAAGCTTTGAAAAATGTCGTTTTATATGAGATTATACGACTGGATCAAGCAGTTTTAACACGGAATTCAAGCTCGTTAAAAAATAAACATAAGCAATGAGAAAATGTTCCCCCAGAGTTTAAGCTCATTAAAAAATGAACCATTTTCCAGTAAATAACCTTCGTGAATGTATTATCATCAGCCTTTGAAGCCTTGGCCGTGTTCCCATCATCACCTCCACTCTGTATTGGCCGATCATTCACCTCCATTTGATTGTTTACCCTTTTTGAGGAACAGCTACGAAGAGTGATCCTGTTAGCCGTCCTTGTGACACTGCCATGATTGGAAAATTCCAAACCTTACCTGGAATCAGCTGCTACCCAAATTTATCACTCGTTCCTCAAAAAGCGAGTCTCCTTTAAGCTCTTTTCAACTGACTCGAAAAATATGAAAAGATTGCCGAGCAATTGGCCTCTCCAGCTTGCTAAAGGGACCGGAAGTGCTATCCCTCCTTTATATTTTAATCTTTTTGGACTTGAGGGATTATTACGCAATAAGATCGAGCGCTTGCTTTGTTCGGCTCGTTAAAAGTACCGAAAATTCATCCCTTTTGTATTGTTTTATACTTTTTTGGACTCAAGGGATTATATGACGAAAAAGGATTATTGGATTTTTCTTTACGTCCCTTTTTCAGACTCTCTAAAATTGAAAAGGACCGAGTTATCCTTGCCGTTAAACTCGTTAAAACCTAATAGCGACAAACTTGTCCATACAGACAAGAACGAGTTTCACTATCGCTAGGCTTGTTAAAAAATAGCGATGGGTTTGCCCGAAGGGCAAATTATAGAACAAGCATATGTTATCCTCCTCAAGCTTGACAAAAATAAAGAGGTACTGGTCAGCAATGACTGGGGAAAAATTGGGAAGAAAACTTGAAGAAACTTTATTGGTAGCAAGTCGCTCTGGAACATGACACTTTCACTCCGCATTCGAGTCGGGTTGGGTCGTTCCGTTCACTGGTCATATCACCATGGGTCCATCACACCATCCATATTTGGGGTTAACGCTACCAATCCATCATTTCAGTGTCGCCGATATGTTCAAGAGAAGTCGCTCAGAGAATTCACCTGTGTCTCACCGACTGCAATATATTTACGCTCCATTCTTTCGTGACCGCCACCCTGAACCTTATATCACCAGATCGTTTTCACCTCCATTAAAATCATTTGCTCTGTTCTGTGTCATTGATGTGGGATTCACTAAGGCCCTCCTATGATGGATCGCTTCTTGTCGACATCAGCTCATTATCCAAGAAGTCGATCTAGGAACAACCCTTTCAGTACTTTGAAACTTGCATGCCTCAATGGCAAGTTTCTCACTTCCGGTGACATGTTTACATCAATGGCCTTCGGTCGAAATATTTTTCATGGTGTTCGACGCCAAGTCCCTTATTCACACCACGTGAATTGTACTGTAGTACCTTGAGGGTCAACATCATTATCGGTGATTCCTCTCATGCCTGTTAACAACTTACATCATTGGCTGGTAATCAGGCGATGTCTTTCCATGTTCGACTCCAGAACATCTCTCACATGGATCGACTTGTACTTTGAGTGAAGGTCGAACGAGATTGAAGACCCCGGATCTAGTTTCATCCATCCGGGCTGCGATATATATTCAGGAAAATAAAGGCATCAAATGTGCATAATTACTGCACAGATAATCATCCAACCTAAGGGATGATGGCTCTACCAGAATCATCAGTATACACTCAGACGATTGTCTGTCTTATGTACATGAAAATGAATTTATAAAGCTGAGCATGGGAATGCCCACCTCAGCTAGATCATGAAAATATTATGAAGATAATGTATTGTATTGTATCTTATTACAGGTCGCCTTCCAGCTTGAAAAAACTTCAGATCCTCATGATAAAGCATTTCACCCGACATCAACAGATTAACGACCTCATGCTTTAGGGGGCAACTATTATAGACATTTTTAGGCACTGCAACCCCAATCATAAATTTCCATAAACCAAGGGCTCTTAGGTCCCTAAAGGTGTTGTTCCAACCTCTAAAAGAACAAGGTCAACTGATTACATCTTCTCTCGGAAGTTCTCCATGAAAAACTACTCAGAACTGGTCAAAACTGGACCATCTCACCTGCTCCATGGTCAAAGCGCATTGCATCCCACCTAAATACACATGGAAGGTGTGATGCATCTTGAAAAGCCCTTCTATGGGGTGTGATGGGTGAGAGTGGACAAATGGCAGGGTCAATCTGCAAGGTGGAGGATCATGGAATCTTCCAGAAACTTCTCCTGTGACACTTGCCTCTCTGCATTCGCCCAGGGATGAGTAAGAGATCATCAATCTCCAAGTGGAATCAAGAACTATCAGAGAGAGGACACTAATCAAATCTCAAAAGATGACTCACCCCCCTTGCAAACATCTATATATGGATCCCTCATCCCAGAGATCCAGAGGCTGGAATTTTGTATCTTGTAAGGAAGTGCTGCTGGTTTCTTAGTGCAATATCATAGTGTTGGGTGATCTAAGTTTTTCATGAGGTGAAGAAGGGCTTTCTTGCTGAGAGGATGATGCTAGGTCAGAACAATTGGTTGTAATCCTCTTTGCTTCTCTTGATTACTAATAAATCTATTCAAGTTTTCCTCCACATTCTTGTATGATTGATGATATATGCATTTGTGTGGTCAATATATATCTGGTCCTATATTGTTTATGATAATAGATCTATGTTCTTGGATAGTGTTACGCTGCTTTGATTCTACAGGTGCTCTTTGAAGCTGGGTAGACAAGGAAGCGAGTGGCAAAGATCTATCAGAAGGGAGAGGAATCGAGCAAGGAACCAAGCGCAAGACAGAGGTTGGTCTCCTTTATTCCCCTCTTATCTATTTCTTATAAAGGAAAATGAAAGTAGTTTTAGTTTGTTTGTTTCTAAGGTAGCTACCAGCCTTAGTGGGACTAGCAACTCTGCATAGACACTAGATTTCCCGATAACAGAGTTCTTAAAAGATGTAAGGAAGCAAACCTTTGACTAAGTAATGAAAAATGTTTTATGATGTTTACAGAAGGTATTGTTTTAGGGCATCACATTTCAGGTGATGGGATTAAAGTTGATAAATCTAAAGTTGAAGTCATCTCTAAATTATTAATTCCAAATTGCCAAAAGGATGTTCGAGTTTTCTAGGATTTATAGGATACTATAGACAATTTATAGAAAATTTCACTAAAATAGCATCTCCACTCTTCAAATTACTCACCAAGGATTGTGAATTCAGTTGGAATCCTAACTGCCAGTTAGCATTTGAGACTTTAAAAAAAAAAATCTGAAGCACCCATCTTAAGAGGTCCAAATTAGAAACTACCTTTTCACATTTCAACAAATGCTTCAGATACAGCTCTGGGAGCTATATTAGGACGAAAAGACTTGATTCCCTATGCCATCTACTATACAAGTAAGAATTTGACTCCCACTGAGTTGAACTATACTGTAACTGAAAATGAATTTTTAGTTGTTGTTCATGTAATCAACAAGTTCAGACATTATATAACATGCTATGAAACCTTTGTTCATATAGATCACTCTGCAATTAGATATTTAATGAATAAACCTATTACTAATGGCAGACTTACAAGATGGCTCTTACTCTTGCAAGAATACAATATTACTGTGCTAGATAGACCTAGAAAAGAAAACACAGTTGCTGATTTCTTGTCTAGAATTCAAAATATCAAAGATGGCACTCCGGTTGAAGATAAGTTTTCCGATGAATATCTTTTTGCAGTGACTACTCAAACTCCTTGGTTTGCAGATATTGCTAATTACTTAGTCACAGGGAAATTACCCTCACATTTGTTTCCTAGAGAAAAAAGAAAAATCATTCAGATAAGTTCAAGATACTTATGGATCACTAATGAATTGTATAAAACAGGCCCAGACCTTATGATCAGAAGATGAGTTAGGGAAGTTGAAATACCTAAGATTCTTAAGGCATGTCATGATGAGTTGTGTGGTGGACACTTTGCTAACAAGAGGACAGCCTATAAAATCCTTTCTTTAGGATATTATTGGCCATCCATATTCAAAGATGCCAAAGAATATGTCAAGAGGTGTGACAGCTACCAGAGGGTAGGGAAACCTACTCCTTCAAATGAAATGCCACTACAAATTTAGGTACTCATTGAATCTTTTGAAAAATGGGCCTTAGATTTTTTTGGGCCAATTAATCCTTCATCTAAGAAAAAGAAGTATATATTGGTATGCACTTATTGTAGAAATTTCTCTATGGATCAGCTACCTCTGATACCATGTAGAAATTATCACTACAGATCACCTGATAATGCAATATACTAAAGAAAAATACTAGATCTACTTCTACAATCAAACTTTACAGAAGCTTAATCAATTTAAGCTAGATCAATCAGAACACATATCACAGAGAAGAAGAAATCGTACACATGAAACACAGAAGAATACTCTGGGGAAAGCCTCAGCTAAAAACCCCGATCTCTGTATTATCATACAAGTGGAAATATGTTTGGATTACACAAAGCATTAGCTCACAAGCTATCCTACTCTCAATACAATCCAACTGCTGCTCATAGACAGTCAAAGGCTTCTCACAAACCTTCTCCTCTGCCCTCCAAGCCTCCTATTTCCTTGTGCAGTTTCTCCTGGGGTCCAATGCTGCCACCTATGTGAATTTACCTCTCACACAACACATTAAACTCAAAAGTAATTGCGCAGTATTGAAGGAGATAATTCCTTCTGCATGGATGAGTTTCCTATATAGGAAAATTCCTCCAACTGATAGTACACTATCCCTTCCTCTGATCTCAACTGGGTCTCTGACTGAACTAACATGCATGAGTTATTTATGAGAGAATATTTAGTTATCTGGATAGCAACAGTTACATGCATGCAAGCATTAACTAACTAAACTCACAATTAATTCCACAAACTGTTGGAACTAATCTAACTAGACTTAACTCAGTTAACTGAGTGTTAGGTAATGGAAGCCCTGCACAACAATTAGAGGGCATGAAGCCGGATATGTTGGGTAAAGTTAGGATAAAGACTCCACTGGAAGCACACAGCGTGAATTATAATAGGTTGAGTCAAAGGGTAGTCTACCCAAAAAACCTTTTAATAGAGTCAGCCCACACAAGGATCACGGGCGAAGGAAGGGTATAAATAGAGCGAGGCTCTATGGGTAGAAAGGGGAGAGTTTTTGATAGTGAATCTGAAATATGAAATGTAATGGGTTCTCGAAGAAGATAGTCTGAAAGCATCTCTAAGTCTGAGTTGAGGGATTGGGGTAGTGGGTAGAGGCTCCGTAGCTGGGTGTGCAGAGGCCTGGAAAGTCCGCAGCTGAGTGCGTGGGGTAGATCTAGATGTATTAAGGATAAAGTGGAAATAAAAATAAGTTTTTTTTGAAATTTTGTGTTTCTTCTGAACTGTCATAATATTTGTGTAATTTCATCTGCTTATGGTTTGAATGAAAATAAATATGGGTTTATTTTAATACGCAAATCAGTTGTGTTGGTTAAATGTTTGCTTAAAGACCTTGGTAATTGGTAACCACATCATCTAATATAATAGTGCACTAGAAAGAAAAACATAATCAAGCCGGATCTATGCGAATATCAAGCAGCGTGGAGCTATAAACCAGTGCGCGAAACCTCCAGACCACACCAAGAAATCCATACAGGTGTGATGCAGGAAAGTGTTCTTTCTGCAGACAGAGGCAACCCCTCTAGCCCTAGAGTGGGTCTAGTCACAAACAAGGACATATCAACAATAGCTTTCCTTAAACAGTCATAGTTGGAGGCCTACCTCAACCGGAGATCGATGGAGTTTCGTTGCGCTGCTCCAGCTTCCGCTTCCTTCTCCTAATGACTAATCAACCTGAAACAATGCAAAGGAAATACAGCAAAGCACGTGACTGGAACAATAATGATCTATTTACTCGCAAAGTCAAGAAGTCATGAGCTATCAAGTACATTACATACAATACATAGGAAAACATCATTGATTGCATTAATTATGAAATAAGAGTAAGCTTACAACCAAAGTCTTGACATCACAAGCCTTCTCAGAAGGGTCCAGCCAACATGTTCCTCAAGCATTCACTCTTTGAAGATGGATCTCCCAACATACAAGTCTCTCTCACTCACAAGTTTTACACAAGATTAAAGGCACTTCACAACCTTCCTCAAGCTACAAACAATCCCACACTTGTCACACTCACACCAGCTATCTAGCAAACTCACAAGCACTAATAGTACTATCAACAACCATTCCCAAGACCAAGAACCCCAAACTAGCAGCACATAGCAATGGTGAGAGTTTAAATAGGAGAAGGAGTCTCCATGAAAGGTGGAAGAGTGAGCTTATCTCTAAGGAAGGTAGCACAAATGATGGAATAGCCACGCCAGAGAAAGGAGGGCGACATAAACTAGGCCAACAACCAGGTCTGGAGTCATCTGGAAGGCCGATTGTTGGAACAAATTTTCCCAATTTGGATCATCGTGGCACATAACTAGTCTTCCGCGCTGACATCGCTATCGAATAACGTAGCTATTCAGATCATCACTCAAGATTACAAGCGACAGTTGCGATGGCACATAAAATCCGACCATCGCGGGAATCAGGTGTACTTCCACGATGGAAGTGCTTCTGGACTGTTTTAGAGTGCCCTTCAGCACGTTTATTTAGCCAATAGACGCGATGAGGCAGAAACCTTTGGAAAAGTGGGTCATTTGGCAACATCAGAGAGCATTTGTCTAACATGAGCATGTATGACTTGGACACATGACACAGTAGGAAGACTGGAGTGAAGACAGTGACAAATTAATGTGTAACAGATGCCCCCTAAAGTATGAAGCCCAAGAGAGAGGGAGGGGTGAAATGCTTTATGAAACTCACTAAGCGGGAACACCATCTGGAACGATGTAACGACCAGTAGCTCCGCTCGAAGTGCGACCGCGGAGGACGCGCAGTTGGAAGTGAATGAACGATGTTCCGGTGAAGTGTGAGCTCCCTTGGTTATGCGATGGAGATGTGTTACGCATATGAGGAGGTCGAACTGAACTTATACGCGTGGGAGCATGGGATAAACATTACGGAGGCCGACCACACTTGGAGACAAAGGCCGACGTGAAGTTAATGGCTTTTGCAATGAAGTGTAGGCGTGGGGAGGTCGGCTGGGCAAGCCACGACCTCGCCCTACTGTTGGTATATATTAACATTCCTGTCACGCCCCCAAGCCGGCGGTTGTCTTTCAACTGCTCTTAGCAAGGTGCGGCACCACCGAACACTTTCTTTTCACCAATACTTATGTTCGTGGACTACGCCTAACCACTTACTCCTACTTAGTTTGTGTTTCATAACCAAGTATTATTATGTTATACTTTATACCAATGAACATCCTTACAGATTCATTATCATCAGCAATTATAAATGAAGAACACAATTGCACAGTATAAAGGGAGGGGAAACTCTATGAATAATGAGTCTGCCGAATAATATATTATACAGTCTTTTGCAACAGTTACAAAGCTTTACAAGTATACTTGGAAACCCCAAGTTTCATACTTAGCCAAATTTACAATCTTCGGCAAACTCAGCTGCCCAGCTCGTTGGCACTTCCGCACAGTCGTTGCACGACTCACCAACCCTTCGTTCACCTCGTCGCACGATCATGTTGTTTGCCCAACTTGGGTGCACCTCCAAGTCGCCACACATGGGCACCTCTGCCTGAGACACACCTCCGTTCACAATCTCAACACTTCACCAAGTCACCGTGCACACTTGCACGATGGGCGAGCGCTCACCCGAGCCACCCAAGAACCCGTGCCAAGTTGTCGCACAAACCGGGTGCCACACACCCGTGCAGGCCTCACTCCAACCGGTGGGTGACCCTGACTGCGCCCTTCACCCAAAACCAAGACAAGCGACTAACTCCATGCGGCCTTGCCCAAGGATAGGCGCATCTCCAACTGCGCCTTTCTTCCTTTGCTACGCCTACACCTTGTTCTACGCACTTCTCTTTGTTGAGCGATGAGCGAATGATGGTTGAATGTCCAAATGAATCCAACGCAATGTTAATATATACAAGTGGTAGGGCGAAGTCTTGGCTGCCCAACCGACTTGCCCAACGCCCATACTCCATCACAATCTCGTCCAAACACATGTCGGCTTGCCCATGTTGTAGGTCGGTCGTGGGTTGAGCATTCATGCTCCCCACATCTCTATAAACCATTGTCGCTTTCTCCCTTGTGCACATTATAACATATAACGCCATCGCACATGAAGTCCAACTCACACCCCATCGTTTCTTCAAGTTTCCAACCGGTCACTCATTGTTTGAACGTAGTCACACTTCCATAAGAACCGCAGGTCCTCACATCCTGCTCCACCTGAAATCATTGTCATCCTCGACAACATACCATATTGGTAGCCATCCACCAAGATCATCATCGATATTTGTCTCATCCTTGGTCCATGATGTCAACTCCTCCACATACTGCAAACATCCCTGCAACATATACAGAACTCCATGTGTCGTCCTCATCCTGTGAACTATCCTCCTTCCTACCTGATTCCAACATCTCTCCGTGTACTTCTGGACCCCATGTATGAACTAGTTGGGTAGCTAATCCAACTGTCACACTCTAGCCATGAGAGTGAACATCCTTATGCCTTCACCAGTCTATCTCAGATTCTACCACATCCTGGACTCACCAAGAATCTCTCCACCATGTTCAGGTCCATGGAAACTCCATCCCATCTACAACATGTCATGATGCTTGATGCCAAGCCATCCCTGCACCATCTGTCATACCTGCTCAACCTGTTTTAAGGACTCACTGCCATGAGCAGCTAACAATGAGCCCCATCTTCTTGTCATCTAAGAAGATGTGGAGGGGGTAGAGCCTGAAGGCTCACTCTCACTAATCAACTCAATCCATCTGTTAGGATTCTCTATCTCCATCCTTTGTAGATAAGTGACCTGATCCTCCTCCTAGACATTCAGCCTCACATATGCCTCCTCATCATCATCATCATCATCCTCAACCACTTCTAGCCTTCTGGAAAAATCCAAGATACTATCTGAAAGTGTCCTGATGACCAATGACTGCTCGGTAAGCTTTGTCTCAACCATAGACAACCACTTATTCATATCTTCCATTAACTTCTCATCCTCCATTTGCATCACTGCCAACTTACAATCAGGCCTTGTCACTCCAATGGTTGGAACACCAATGGGTACATCTTCCCTTCCATCGTAAATGTATAGCTTCCTCAAATGTGGAACAATCATAGCATCAAACTATTTCATGAATTCCATTCCTAGCATAGCCTCATAGTCATCAATCCACACTATAGTGAAGTCGACCTTCCCTGTCCACTCACCTAGTGTTGTGTCCACTTTTTCAGCTACACCAAGAACATTATCAGGAGGAGAATTGACTGTCTTCATCTGTGCCTTCACCAGTACAAATTTCAGCCCAATTCTTCTCGCAGTATCTTCTCCCATGAAGTTGTGAGAGGCCCCACTATCCACCATAGTGAGTATATCAACACCTCCAACCTTCATCTGAACATACTCCAAACTGTTCCTCTCAGGATCCCTCCGAGAGACCACCTCTATAGAAGCAACAGCTCCAAGTATCTGCATCATCCCCACAGAAGCTTCTTCATTCTTCGTATTAGACTGTGCAATCACAGCCACTTTCAGTCTAGAAGGACAATTCTTCACCGTATGTGGTCCAGCACATATCCAACACTTCAAGGCTTTCTTCGTCTTTGAATTATCATCCGATTTCGAAGCATCATCCTTCTTCTTATCTTTCAGTTTATCGGACTTCTTCTTCCTATCATCAGAAGTCTCATCATAATGCTCCACCAACCTGTCCACAGTAGCAAAAGCTTCCTCAAGTGTTCTAATCCTTTGCCTCTTCACTTCATTGCGTGCCCAAGACTTCAACCCAATAATGAAGTTGAACAACTTGTCCCTCTCTGCCATGTCAGGAAGTTCCAAAACCGCACTTGCAAACTCCCGCTGATATGTCTGAAGGTTCCCTGTCTGCTTTATGAACTTAATTTTCATCCTTGCTTCCCACTTTTCATCCTGAGGACTGAAATGGGTCTGCAAAGCTTTCTTCATCTCATCCCATGAAGTATTGTCACTAGCACTACCATTGGAAATCTGATCCATTCTCGTTCACCACCACATCTTAGCATCCTTTGTCAAGAACTGAGCAGCTACCTTGACCTTCGTCTCATCATCAGATAGACCCAATCATTCCAAGTATTGCTCCATGTCCCATAGAAAGTTGCCAAGAGTCTTTGCACTCCTTGTACCATCGTAAGATTCTGGTTCCTTGACTTTCACATGAGGTACTCCTCCACCTGATTTATGCCTCACAGCCTTCTTCAACACCACGATCTCATCTCTGGCTTCGTCAAGAGATTTTCGCAAGCCCACGATCTCTGCAAGACCTTGGTCTCTTGCCTCTTCAACCTCCTTGACCCACACTTCAAGTTGTGTACACATAAGATCAGTGTACTCGTGTTGAGTCTGGAGTTCATCGAGCTCTTCCTTCATCTTCGAATTGGCCTCTTGCTCTTTATCGAACAAGTCCATCTTCTTAGTCCAGGAAGCTTCCAAGTCGTCCATCTTCTCCAACACTTTTTCCATAAGTGCCATAGTAGCATCCTTCGTACCGTGACTAGACCCGACCTGAGATTCTGCTGCCATTGCTAACAACTTCCTTCTTCTTTGCGATCTAATTTCGACCATCCAATAGCTTCACCAAGTTGCCTGCAACCTGAACCAGCCCTTGTCCCACTTGTATGTGAAATAGCTTCCTTCACCTGCAAGTACCTGCTTCACTGTCACCAACTGTCATGCTTCTTCAACCCTGAATCAGCTTTCGACTTCCTGCAAGACTCCTCCAAGTCTTCATACTAGCTCTGATACCACCTTCACTTCAGTGGAGGTGTGTAGTAGCTTCAACCTTCAATGCCCGAATCAGCTGCTCTGATACCACCTGTCACGCCCCCAAGCTGGCGGTAGTCTTTCAACCGCTCTTAGCAAGGTGCAGCACCACCGAACACTTTCTTTTCACCAATACTTATGTTCGTGGACTACGCCTAACCAATTACTCCTACTTAGTTTGTGTTTTGCAACCAAGTATTATTATGTTATCCTTTTTACCAATGAACACCCATACACATTCATTATCATCAGCAATTATAAATGAAGAACACAATTGCACAGTATAAAGGGAGGGGCAACTCTCTGAACAATGAGTCTGCCTTAATAATATATTATACAGTCTTTCCTTCATCACCAATTTTTGATGTAGGAAAGTGTTCCCTCTGTGGATAGAGGCAACCCCTCTAGCCCTAGACTGGGTCTAGTCACAAACAAGGATAGATCAACAATAGCTTTCCTTAAACAGTGATAGTTGGAGGCCCACCTCAACCGGTGGTCGATGGAGTTTCGTTGCACTGCTCCAGCTTCTGCTGCCTTCTCCTAATGAGTAATCAACCTGAAATAATGTAAAGGAAATACAACAAATCACGTAACCGGAACAACAATGATCTATTTACTCAGAAAGTCAAGAAGTCATGAGTTATCAAATACATTACATACAAGACATAGGAAAACATCATTTATTGCATTAATTATAAAATAAGAGTAAGATTACAACCAAAGTCTTGACATCACAAGCCTTCTCAGAAGGATCTAGCCAGCATGTTCCTCAAGAATTCACTCTTTGAAGATGGATCTCCCAACATACAAGTCTCTATCACTCACAAGTTTTACACAGATTAAGGGCACTTTACAACCTTCCTCAAGCTATCAACAATCCCACACTTGTCACACTCACACCATCTATCTAGCAAACTCACAAGCACTAACAAAACTATCAGAAACCATTCCAAAAACTCTCCAAAAACTAGCAGCACATAGCAATGGTGAGAGTTTAAATAGGAGAAGGAGTCTCCATGAAAGGTGGGAGGGTGAGCTTATCTCCAAGGAAGATAGCACAAATGACGAAACAGCCACGCCAAAGAAAGGAGGGCGACATAAACTATGCCAACAACCAAGTCTGGAGTCATCTGGAAGGCCGACTGTTGGAACAAATTCACCCAATCTGGATCATTACGGGCACATAACTGGTCTTCCGTGCTGACATCGCTACTGAATAACGTAGTTAGTCAGGTCATCGCTGAAGATTACAAGTTTCCTCGCGCTGGCACATAAAATCGGACCATCGTGGGAATCAGGTGTACTCCCGCGATGGCAGTGCTTCCGGACTATTTTGGAGTGCCCGTCAACGCGTTTATTTAGCCAATAGACATGATGATTCAAAAACCTTTGGAAAAGTGGGTCATTTGGCAACATCAGAGAGAATTTGTCTAACATGAGCATATATGACTTTGGACACATGACACAGTAGGAATACTGGGATGAAGACAGTGACAAATTACTATGTAACAGATTCCCCCTAAAGTATGAAGCCCGAGAGAGAGGGAGGGGTGAAATGCTTTACAAAACTGACTGAACTGGAACACCATCTAGAAGAACCTGCACGCAAGTACAACTGATATCTCTGATAATGAAGTGCATGTAGTCTAGGCATGGGCGCAACCATCCAAAAGACATACGAAATAGGTCTGTCGTATGGATGCAGCCATCCAACGAATGAGACCATGATGATGATAAAGGTATGGTCACAACCATCCATGAAGACTCAGGTATGGTCGTAGCCATCCATCAATGAGTCATGTAATCATAAACCAATCCACGCAGCCCGAACATGTGTAATCTAAGTTCGGGGTCTTGAACCCATCCGATCATAGTACAAATTCTAACATGCGAATAGATGTGTTGAGGTCGAGCATGATAGAAAGTCTCTTTATTACCGATCAATGATGAAAACCGTTAACAAGCGCGAGAGAAACCACCAATAATGCCAATGGCTCTCAAGGTACTGTCTAGCACAATCCACGAAGTGTGAAAAAGGAGCTGAAGTCGAACACTTGTGGAATCACCCAATCGACGACCAATGATGAGAGTCGACCGTCAAGTGCGAAGAACTTGCCATCGAGGCATGCAAGCTCTAAGGTACCAAAGGGGATCTCTAGATCAATCTCCTGGATAGTTAGCTGATGTCGACAGGAGACAACCCATCGCAAGAGGGCCATAATGTTTCCCCCATCAACGACACGAGATAAGGAACAAGTGGTATATGGTGAAATAGAGTATTAGAGGAGAAGACAAGGGTGTAAACTCCAGAAGGATTATACTCTTGAACATGTCGGCGACACGACTCCGAAGGGTGGAAACATTTAGATACCAAGGGATCAAAGGCTCAATGGAGACGGCATGAATCAGATGGAATGAGGCTAAATGACAACCCAAACCCACAGAAGGCAAACTGACGATGTATGGATGTCCCAACACGACAAGAAGCAAAAGTGTCGATGTTCAAGAGTGACTAGCTGCCATAGACAATCAATGATAAACCTATTGTTGAGTCCAACCTAGTAATAGTTTAACGAGCCCTAGGAAGGAGAAGCTCGAGTCTCATCATGGTGACGAGTCCAATGTCATCAGGGTTTAACGAGTCCTACATGGGTAAAACTCAGAGTCTTTTTCATGTTTAGAGAGTTTGAAAAAGACACGGAAAAGAAAACTCTAGGGGGGTCCTTTTTCGTAGATTTGTGTCTCGTGAACCCGAAAAAGTATAAAACGATACTCGAGAGAACTGCTCGATCATTACGATCGAGGAGTACTTTTCGTAACTAGTGACTTTGACCCGAAAAAGTAGAAAAGTGGCCGGAATCACGTCGTTCCGGGACCAATAACGAGCTTGAAATGACAAAGTCCTGGCAATCTTTTCGTGTTTACACGGTCGAAAAAGAGCTTAAAGTCGACCTCCTCTTATTTCTTTTAACGAGTCAAGAGGAAAAACTCGGAAATCTTTTCATTTTTCGAGTCAGAAAAGAGCTGAAAGTAGACCTCCATTTTTATTTTCTTTAATGAGTCAAAAAGGGAAAAAATACTCGGCAATCTTTTCATATTTTACGAGTTAGAAAAGAGCTTAAAGGTGACTCATCCTAGAGGAATGAGTGGTATAAAGGGTAGCAACTGGTTCGAACAATGGTGGAACTGCTCAAAACATGTAATGGTCAAGAGGTTGGCTAATAAAACCACTCATCGCTGCAGTTCCTTAGGAAAGGAAAAACAACCAAGTGAAAGCATATGATTGGCCAACGAGATGGTGGCGATGGAATGAAACAACCAAGGCTCATCTAGCAGAATTTAGTGGATAAAAATGACAATCACGAGATGTAAATTGGGTATGGGTTCATTTTTACACAAGCTTGAACCATGGAGAACTCTGCTTGGATTCGGTTTCATGTTTACACAAGCTTGAAACGAAAAATTATGCTTGTTATAAGTTTGCATGCCCCCAGCATAATGACACAAATCGAGGTACATGCCCCCCAAGCTTCATTGCATTCAACAAGGTGGATGGAATGAAGGTTCACGTTCGAGATCTTGGAAAGACTCGACTTGGATTTTACGAGATCTTAATCAATGACTCAATTTGGACAGGGAGTGGTTGCATTTTTTAATGAGGTTGACACAGTAAAAGAACTATCCTCATAATCCTTGTTTCATTTTTTAACGAGTTTCACATAAGATCAAGAACTTTCCTCAAGACTCCTTGTTTCATTTTTAAACGAGGTTGACACAGGAACAAACTATCCTCGTGACACCTTGTTTCATTTTTTAACGAGGTTGACACAAGATCAAAACTATCCTCGGACTCCTGTTCATGGGCCATACAAGGACATGGCTCCTAAGAGGTCTTCGTGGGATGGAAGAAACGAACTCTGGGAGGAAGACATGTCATGATGCACTAATAACAGATCGGGTTCCAATGCCCCCAGTACATGATGTACGAGACCATCTGCATGATCGTCAGCAGAGGCGGAGACAGAACGAGTAGCCACATAATTGACCTGTGGCAAGGAAGGCATTGCTTGTGAGCAAGAAACGATAGGGGATGACAACTGTGTAGGAGGCAACGAGGGACTAAAGAACAATAATTGATCTATTTTCACCATTCTTCCATCGTGTGGAAAACAAACCACACGGAAAAGTGAAGAGACAAGGGCCCGCATGGCATAAACATAGTCACAGCCAAGGAGAAGACTGAAATCTAAAGCACCTTGGACAACCATAATGTCTATATAGACAGTTTTGCCTCCCAAAGTAATAGGAAGCTTCAGGAGGATCCCTAAAGGTTGACTAGTTCCTCCGTCAAACGCCAACAGATTCTGCGTGACTGGCACAAGCTGTGGGGAGCCCAAAGCTTGCCAAGTAGTGGAAGGCATAAGACTGACAGATGCACCCTCATCCAAGACAGTGCCAGGTACTGCCTTATCATAGGCATGTACGGTAATCTAGAAAGGAACATGGGATGTAAGGTGGAATGTAGTCAAATGACTCCAGTCGAAGGAAACGACTGAACTACTTGGTGGGGGAATCGTATGATTGACCCCCTGCTCTACAGGAACTGAAGAAGGACTCTCGTGATCAGCAGGGATCAGACGAGACGATAAGAACATGAGCATGATACTCTTCCAAAATAGAGTGATCAACAGGTGGTGAACCCAAGTCGACACTCTCTCAGAACAATGGTTGGTCCGGAACAGGCATAGCACAGCCAGGTTCGGAAAGAGGAGGACGGATAAGAGAAGGATCTAAGTCAATCTCTTTGTCAACAGGGAGGGGGTCTGAAGAGAGCCTCTGATAACCAATAGGAAGTTGGGGTGAAGAAGCTGTAAGACTTTCCAAAATGGCGGAAGCTTTATCCATGAGTGGACAAAGGTGAAGGGGATGGTTGCCTTCACGCAGCCTACAGGGGAATCGAATCTTCCCTTTCTTCTTACCGTTTCGAGTTGATAGGGTGGCATCGTCATGAGATTCAGAGGACAATGAGGGATGAGCCGGATTGTGAGACCATACTTCTAAGGTCCTAGGAATGCCAGGACAATCACGAAGAAGATGGTCACCCTTGCACAATTTACAAGGAAACTTAACCTTCCGCGGAGGAGTAGAAGGTGGTTCGACCTAAGATGTACTCGGAGCAGTAACTGCACAGGTGGCCTTGCATTTATCGGACTTCTTCTTCTTCTTCTTCTTAGTCTCCTAGTTACTAGATGTGAAACTTTCACCAGGCGAAGCAGGAGAGAAGGAGGAAGAAACAGGGGAAGAAGGCGTAGGATCAACCTTGGAATCATCGTGTCGTGGTTCGGACAAAGTAGACGGTGGAATAGGAGTTATGACACTCGAGACCACCGAGGTTGAAAACAACCATACGGGCAACCCGATGGTTAACCCAGGCAAAGACAATGTTGCCATATACGGAGCACTGGCATTTCCAAAAGAAGGAAGTGGACTAGGATTCCCATCTGGGGAAATACCTTGGCCGGTAGACTCAAGGAATGTTGCCACCAGGAACGAGCCTAAAAACACTCGAACTGTAATGAAGAACTCTAACTATTACCAGGAATATTTTGTGGGCAGATAAATTTTATGACACAGGAACAAAACTTGACCTTTTCATGTTTCAAGAGTCGAGAAAAGGACGAAAAGGTGACTCTATCTCTTTTGAGGTTTAATGAGCCTAAAAGGAAAAGTGCTCAGATGGAACTTGTCTTTTAAGGAGTCCGAAAAGGAATGAAAGTGACTACTCTGGAGAACTAGGAAAAAGGTTTACCAAACAACCCGTAAAACTGCATATACACCTTGGCAATCATATGAAAACCAACAACTTTCCGTACGACAGTCAATCTTCCTGAATGCTATGTTTGGTGCGTTACAGTTTGCAAGGCAGTAGACACGGCTTCCTAGGGATGAAGGATGATAACTTAGTGGGGTCTCCCAACATATACTCGACGATACATGGGAGCACAATTCCATACTAGACCACTATTGAGTCACAGAAGGAGGAATCACCCAACCTTGAGTGGAAACAAAAGTGACTAGGTTTAACAATGCTGGAGCACATCTCTAGCCTAGACCTATAAATGTGTGCGTTATGTTCCAATGTGTTGTTAGATTTATTCAGTTCATTTTAGAGTTGATCTTGAATTATGTTTCAGTTTCTAGGCCTTACCGTATGTATATCAAAAACCTAGGATGCAGCTAGAATGAGCGAAGCGTCTTTCATTTCGATGAACACCTACTTATGGAAAGGGAGAGAGTTCATTACCAAACGAAGACAAGTGAATGAAAACACTAAGAAACACAATGCATCAATACGCTAATCTCATGATGCATCGATACTACTAATGAAAGATTTAAAATTCGCTTTCCAATTTCTCAAACATGAAAATTCGTAATGCAAATGTACTTTCACTTTCGTATGCTAAATGAATGCAAACTTTTGATTTTCTTTTTGTAAACAAGCAAGTGTGAACTGATCGATCCAAACAATTGTGATCTATGCTTGGTAGTGAAGAAATCGAATCAACATAAAAAATTGGTTTAATAATCGACACTAAAAATCAACCAGAAACAAGCAGTGAAAAAGCCTCAAGCAAATCAATAAGACGGTTGTGGATGAACCTTGAACAGACAGGTAACCCAAGAAAACGGTTTCTCAATGAAACTTCTAAAGGGCTAGGTCACATGGTCTAAAAACATAAG
The DNA here is from genome assembly GCA_031772625.1 of Pinus tabuliformis. Classification (NCBI taxonomy): domain Eukaryota; kingdom Viridiplantae; phylum Streptophyta; class Pinopsida; order Pinales; family Pinaceae; genus Pinus; species Pinus tabuliformis. The sequence continues at coordinate 1,107,506,928 of CM062820.1, read as the reverse complement.
ACTCACTCAATGAAATCAAAGAGACAGTGCCCCTAACCAAAAGCAATTAAAACAAGCTAATAAGATACAAGAAACAACAGTGGATAAGCAAGATTGATGAATTCAAGAGGTAAAGTGATAAAAACAACTTTTCAGGAATCATCACAAGTTGTACATTGACAACTAGAGATGTCATCGCTAGTTTAGATACCATCGCTAGTGATGGACACGCAACTAGAGATGTCAGCGCAAATTTTACATTGATAACCCGAGATGATCGCGGAAATACACCTATTTTCCGCGATGATGTGATTTCAAGAGTCGTCACAGGAATTAAGCTAGCAACCCAAGATCATCGCGGGTAAAAAGCTACAAAGATGACATCGCGACTGTTAGGCTTTTTTCCGCGATGATGCTAAAAACAATGACAAATGAACAAAAAACTCCCGAACCAAAACTAGTCAACCCTTCAATCAAATAGAGGTATTTCCCAGATCAACCCAGGAAACTCAAAAGACTGGTAACTAATCCCCAAAACTTCAAAAGAGACCAAATCAAAAATCAAGACAAGAGTAAACAAGAGAAGAACATAGGCCAAACTCCCCAACGGAGTCGCCAATTTGTGATGCAGGAAAGTGTTCCCTTTGCGAACAAAGGCAACCGCTCTAGCCCTAGAGTGGGTCTAGTCACAAACAAGGACAGATCAACAATAGCTTTCCTTAAACAGTCATAGTTGGAGGCCTACCTCAATCGGTGATCGATGGAGTTCCATTGCACTGCTCCATCTTCCGCTTCCTTCTCCTAATGACTAATCAACTTGAAACAATGCAAAGGAAATACAACAAAGCACGTGACTGGAACAACAATGATCTATTTACTCACAAAGTTAAGAAGTCATGAGCTATCGAGTACATTACATACAAGACATAGGAAAACATCATTGATTACATTAATTATGAAATAAGAGTAAGCTTACAACCAAAGTCTTGATGTCACAAGCCTTCTCAGAAGGGTCCAGCCAGCATGTTCCTCAAGCATTCACTCTTTGAAGATGGATCTCCCAACATACAAGTCTCTCTCACTCACAAGTTTTACACAAGATTAAAGGCACTTCACAACCTTCCTCAAGCTACAAACAATCCCACACTTGTCACACTCACACCAACTATCTAGCAAACTCACAAGCACTAACAGTACTATCAGCAACCATTCCCAAGACCAAGAACCCCAAACTAGCAGCACATAGCAATGGTGAGAGTTTAAATAGGAGAAGGAGTCTCCATGAAAGTTGGAAGAGTGAGCTTATCTCCAAGGAAGGTAGCACAAATGATGGAACAGCCACGCCAGAGAAAGGAGGGTGACATAAACTAGGCCAATAACCGGGTCTGGAGTCATCTGGAAGGCCGATTGTTGGAACAAATTCGCCCAATATAGATCATCGCGGGCACATAACTAGTCTTCTGCGCTGACATCGCTATCGAATAACGTAGCTAGTCAGATCATCGCTCAGGATTACAAGTGATAGTCATGCTGGCACATAAAATCTGACCATCGTGGGAATCAGGTGTACTTCTGCGATGGCAGCGCTTCTGGACTATTTGGAGTGCCCTTCAGCGCGTTTATTTAGCCAACAAACGTGATGAGGCAGAAACCTTTGGAAAAGTGGGTCATTTGGAAACATTAGAGAGCATTTGTCTAACATGAGCATGTATGACTTGGACACATGACACAGTAGGAAGACTGGAGTGAAGACAGTGACAAATTACTGTGTAACAAGGGGGTTGAAACCTGGTTCCAGCATCCTCCCCTACTACCTTGGGTGAGACCTTAGTCCGCGCTTCACGGGTTGTTGCTGAATGGGCAAGTAGCTGTGGGATTTTTTTGGCTAAATAACTCTTCCGAACCTGGGTCAGGACCAAATAAGCCAACAAATGGTTCCACTGCTGTGACCAGGATCTACCTAAGGGGTGTCTAATGTGGGAACATTAGAATCCTACGAAGAAAGAACTCGAAGATTTGTGGGATCTGAAACTTCATGAGTTCGCAGTTCAGGAAAACACAAACTCACAGATATCGGAGGAACAGTGGTTGGATCACTATATATTCATGGATATACACGAGATCTTCTTCGTAACATTCCTGATAGAATTTTACAAGTGGATCGTGAAGTTAGCTAATAGCGTGGGGAGGTGCAGATTAGACCAGCCGATAGTGTGGACTCCGGAACTGGTGCGCAGGCTGGAAGCCACCGAAGATAGAATTGCACGCGCAGTATACCACTGGTTAGATCAGATCATAGGGGGATTTATCATTGAATTCACGATAGATACAACCATAAGTTACAGCGAAGTAGAAAGGAAATTTCTCCAAGGACCGCGGGGTAGGTACATCAAATCATTGAATACTTGGATTAAGATGTTGTTGTGTGAAAAACAGATTCTGCGTGTATATTGATGTCTAGAGTAACGCAGAGCGGAAGGGGTTATCAAAGGATAGGAGAAATAGAGATCAGGTCTTTGATTTCTATCTCACGGGAAAGTGAGGATGATTTCGCTAGGTTCTCGCCAAGAAGTACGGTTCGATTGATTAAAGAACGCTTCCCACTAATACCACCTCCGTCTACACTGCCACCTGCTTCACTCACGTCAAGTCCATCCACACCAACACCCCCTCCACCACCAAAATATAGGATGGCAACTACAGTTAAGTTACTGACATTTCAGGGTGTAGGGAATGAAGAGCCAAGTTAGTTCTGGTTTGTGATAAAATCTGTATGGGACACACAAGGCATAACAGATGAAAACATTAAAAAGGCCACGCTGGTCAGTGCACTACAGGACCACGCACTGACATGGTACATAAAATACTCAACCGACCATTTGAATGAGGGAATAGCAGTGATCTAGGATGCGCTTAATAAAGAGTTTGGCTGACCAAATTCTAAAGCCCAGTCGGTCATTGGATTCAAGGAGATAGCAATGTTGCCTGGTGAAACTCCGTGGGATCTGGACCAGAGATTAAAGAGTACCATTCATGAAGCTAACATGACTTTAACATATGGGTAGCATTTTGTGTGGTTTGTGGCATCTTTGACGCCCCATCTGAGGACAGCTTTGTCACAACATAAGATCTCAACCCAAGTTGAGGCACTGGAGACAGAAATGAGGTTACACGCGACCCCAATACCAGACCCAGGGTTGGGAGTTCAGAAAATCCACGTGCAACTTCAAAAATTGAGTCTGGAAGTGCAAAGTCTGAAGCAAGGAAGAGTGTCCCGACCAGAGGTACACCCAAAGGTAGGTTGTATTAAATGTAAGAGCCAAGCGCACGACAAGGACCATTTTCTGGTTTTCTCGAACTATCTGGTGGGAGGAGGCCCAATGCCGTTAAAAGTAGAGGTACAAGCAGGACCAAGTACTATGCAGGCGCTCTAGTGCACGATTTTCCAGGTAGGAGGGAAGCATGCGATAGATAACTACCACCTATTACAGAAGTAAACCCAGACCTCACAATAGTTGTATTGTAACTTTTGTTGATCGGTGGGACACGATGAGCGAACGTGTCGAAGTTATGACTTAATGCTAGAGAGAACCCCAACCTACCGGATGCAGACTGAAGTGTGGGGAGGATTTCAAGGACGTGGCCGGGGAAGAGGATTGGGGCCTGGATGGGGCCAAGGACAGTTAATTTGCTATAATTATGGTGGATAGGGGCACTATGCTCCCGACTGCACTAACCCAACCAGGATCTCATGTCCCTACTGTGAGTAGTTTGATCATGAATTGGTGGACTGTCCAACCTTAATTGCCCAATTGAGTGAAAAGGGAGTACTCCAATCTCCACCAACCCAGAATATCCAGATGATGCACGCAGAACCTCGTGAAGAGGACCCTAGTATAAATATGGTACTAAGAAGCGGCGCAACTATAGGAGGGAATGAAGGCAGAAAAAGGTGTGACACACCTATGCATGAACATAACACTGAGCTGGAACAGGGGAAGATGGGGCCAAGAGAAGCTCAGTGGAGCTTCGCGAAAGCGTCTACCCCAGGTAGGAGGGATCGAATGGAGTCAGGAGTGGACTCCTCCATGATCACTACCTTTCTTGAAACCTACATGAAGTTGTTGCGTGATCGTAATGCTGTGTAAGGATTGCAAGAGCTGATCACCAGGTGCGCTGGATCCAATGAACTCTAGGTCATCCAGAAGATAGGAAGACATGCTATGTGCATCGAACAAGAGATGAGACTGACAGTGCAAATTGATGATTATGAAATGGATCATGTCATCCTGGATTTAGGCTCAGATGTGAACGTATTGCCTAAACTAACCTGGGAGTGTATGGGCAAGCCTGCACTGCAATGGTCTCCGATTCAATTACGAATGGCCAACCAACAAAAGATCTTACCAATGGGCCAATTTGCAAGGATTGATGGTGGATATCGACAGTGTGAGTACCCAGACTGATTTCAAAGTCATAGAGATTGTTGATGACAACAATCCTTACCCTGTACTGCTCAAAATTTATTGGGCCACAGACATGAAAGGGATCATTAACTTAAAAAGACGCAAGATGACATTCAAAAATAAGTCACTACGAGTAGTAGTTCCGTTGGACCTAGCGGAAGGGGAATGCTATACTGAACCCGTACGCGATGAAGGAAGTGACGATGAACTGGATTGCATTTATTAGATAACAATGCAAGACTCAAATCAAATGCAGTCCATCGATAATAGAAGAACCTTATGGGAACGTGATAGTATCTGCACCATGGATTTCGAAGAGGAGGCAGAGTGATGGTAGAATCGACTGTAGGAAGTTACGACACTGAACTGCAATATGGTGTTGGGACCCTATAATACTAATGATTACCCCATTACTATTGTAGTTGTACCCCTTATTAATATTGTTGTGCCCCTATTATCCCCATATTGTTATTACTGTGCCCCATAGAATCCCTCTATTGTTATTTTTGTGGGCTTTATATTATTATTGTTAGATCGGATGGGTTATATTGTGACTCCTTATACTCCTATGTATAGAAAGGATGTTTTGTCATTTGAATCATCCAAGAATTGTTCATTTATGTAATGTAAAGGAGGCTGCCCCCTCGAAGAGGCTGAATTCTAAGGTGTTGATCTATCTTTTCTATCTTTTTCTTTAGCTGGTTTCATAACATTTGGTATTAGAACGTTGGATTCTAGGGTTTTGCTGCTCCAAACAGGTCATCATGGAATTTTCACTAGAACTTATTTTCTACAACATTTCAGAAGCTAAACAAAAAACCCATTTGAGAAGACGTCGCATTAAATCTCGGGTCCAAATTTCAGAGCTTTTTGCGCTATATTTGCGGAGATATGATCTGAGGAAGTTGGTCTTTTTGAAGACTCCTGAATTACATTCCAAACAGGTGACCTGGGGAAAATCGTAATAACTTTATCTCTGAGCATTGGATTGAAATTTCGTAAGAAGCTACAAAAAGAGGACGGACTGTAGTTTCTTGTATATCTTTTTCAAAGCCAACGGTTGAAACAAGGACGCGTGGAACATCGTACAAGTTAGCTCTACTAAACTAGTCTATAATCAGGTCACTATGGGAGATTTCACATAACTCTTCCTTGGAGAATCCAATTGGGATGAGATTGGTAGCATTGGAAAGAGGACATAGAGGGCTACTACAGGTCACAATTTCAGAACTGGATGATCAGAAATTAGAAAGATACATCAGAGGCAATATCGAGCTCCTACAAAGTGAGAAAAGGTGTGTAAATTTTTTAAATTTTTGCTTAAGCTTGGTTTGAAAATTATTTTGAAGGAATTAAAAGGGCATAGTAGAGCATTGTTATTGGTAACTGATTCCCAGAGGAAAGAAAATGCAAACACCTAGTAAGCAACCTGAAAGAAGTAGCATGACTCATGAAGAAGAGGAAGAAATGCTACATGATATATCAAAATTACAAGACCAAGTGCAACAAATGTCAGTCTCACAAAAGCTAACAGAAGCTAAGATAAATGGCATGGAATCTAAGATAAAGGGCGTGGAAGCTAAGACGAATGGCATGGAAGCTAAGATGGACGATTGGAAGACAGATTTGAAGACAGACATGGAAGAATTGAAGATAAATATGAATAAGTTGCTACAAGAAATGGTCACTAATGGTGAAAGGGTAGTAAAGGAAACTCATGATGAGAACAAAAGAAATGTTAATCATGATTCCATAGACCCTAATGTTGGATCGAAGACCCAACATATTCCAAAAATCAATATGAGGAAGTTTGATGGCAAGGATCCCACAACATGGATATTACAGATGGAGCAATTTTTTGATCTCAATAATGTGCAAAACACACAAAAGGTACGTATTGCAACTTTATATTTGGAACCAAATAATTTTTTATGGTATCAATGGCTTTGCTCTCATAAACAAATTATCACTTGGGCAATTTTTACGGAAGAATTGATAGCACATTATGAGGATACAAAAAGCAACACTTTTTTTAGCCAATTGATAAGTCTCAAACAAAAGGGTTCAATAATGGAGCACATTGAGGAGTTCCAAAAATTGAACATAAGGGTAAAAAATATTCCAGAGGAGCATAGGATTGATGTGTTCATAGGGACTTTAAAGGATAATATCCAACATGATGTTCGCCTTTGGGAACCTGATTCATTAGAGAAGGCATTCAGGTTAGCAAGAAAAATGGAAAGCAAAATTATGGCAACCAGGAAGCATACCACTCACAACTATAAAGATGGAAGTGTTGTTGCCCCTAGTCTTCCACAACCTATAAGGTTGACACCACAACAATTGGAAGAAAAAAGAGCAAAAGGGCTTTGTTACAGTTGTGATAGCAAATACACTAAAGGTCATAAGTGTGCTGAGAAGAAATTATTCTACATAGATTGTGAAGAGGAAGAAGAAAAGGAGCAAGAAAGGTCAAAAGAAGAGGATATACTCCAGGAACAAAGCCTAGATAAAGAAGAAATGAATCCGACCATATCTTGTAATGCATTGGCAGGAATTACCACTCCTCAAACCATCAAGATAGAAGGACAAATCAAGAAGAAAAAGGTAATAGTGTTGATTGATTCAGGAAGTACCCACAATTTTATTCATTGTAAGGTAGCAAAAGAATTGAATTGCTTCTTATATCTAGCACCAGAGTGTCAAGTGATGGTTGCAAATGGAGGAACAATAAATTGCTTGGAAAGTGCCATAATATCAAGCTATCCATGGGAGAATATGTATTGACTAGCCCAATGCTTTCCATTCCAATGGGAGGTGTTGATGTTGTACTAGGAGTCCAATGGCTACAATCCTTGGGTACAATAGCTTTTAATTTTCAAGAACTTTTCATGAAATTTTCTGTGGAAGGAAAGGAAGTTGAATTAAGGGGTATTGCAGGGAAACTGGGAAAGATAATCAGCTCTAACGGTATGACAAAGCTTCTAAAAAAGGAACAAAGAGGTGTAATTGCACAATTATGTTCGCTAGATGTTTCCACATTGGAATCATCTATTTCTCCAGATCTCCAAAAAGTCTTGGACAATCATTCCAAGGTATTTGAGACTCCCAAAGGTCTCCCACCTATTCGTGATCATGATCATGCTATTCATCTGATTCCAGGAAGTGTTCCTCCAAACATCAGGCCGTACAGATATCCCTATGCCCAAAAGAGTGAAATTGAACGTATGGTTGCAGAAATGCTAGAGGCTGGTATAATTCAACCGAGTCAAAGTTCTTTCTCTGCTCCAGTAGTATTGGTGCACAAGAAGGATGGATCATGGCGCATGTGTCCGGATTATAGGGAGCTCAACAAGCTCACTATTAAAGATAAGTTTCCCATTCCTGTCATTGATGAATTACTGGATGAATTGCATGGATCAATTTACTTCACCAAGTTGGATCTTCGTTCAGGATATCATCAAATCAGAATGAAGACTGAAGACATTCAGAAAACAGCATTTAGAACTCATGAGGGTCATTATGAATTTTTGGTCATGCCTTTTGGCCTTACCAATGCACCTTCAACATTTCAAGGTTTGATGAATTCAATTTTCAAACCATTCCTTAGAAAATTTGTGTTAGTATTTTTTGATGATATACTAATCTACAACAAGTCTTGGAAGGATCATGTTGAACATGTTGACAAGGTGCTACAACTATTGGAGGAGAAACAATTATATGCAAAAAGATCCAAATGTTTCTTTGGAGTACAAGAGGTGGAATATCTGGGTCATATTGTATCTCATGAAGGAGTTAAGGTAGACCCTAGCAAAATTAAAGCCATTAAGGAATGGAAAATCCCACATCCATAAAGCATCTGCGAGGATTTCTCAGGTTGACAGGGTATTATCGCAAGTTTGTTAAGAATTATGGGAGAATAGCAGCACCTCTAACAACATTATTGAAGAAAGATGCATTTTCATGGACTCCAGAAGCAACAAAGGCCTTCAAACATCTTAAAGAGGCAATGTGCCAAGCAACGGTCTTAGCTACACCGGACTTCACAAAAACCTTTATTGTGGAATGTGATGCTTCAGGAAATGGAATTGGTGTTGTTTTAATGCAAGATGAAAGACCCATTGCTTTTGAAAGTCGTCCAATCAAGGGAAAGTTTTTACACAAAGCTATTTATGAGAAGGAAATGTTGGCAATACTCCATGCACTTAAGAAATGGCGACCCTACCTAATGGGAAGACACTTCAAGGTAAAAACGGATCATGATAGCCTTAAATACTTTTTAGAACAAAGATTATCCTCTGAAGAGCAACAAAAGTGGGTCACAAAGATGTTGGGTTATGACTTTGAAATCATCTACAAAAAAGGGAAGCAAAATGTGGTGGCAGATGCACTCTCAAGAAAGGATGAGGATGTGGAAGCATTGTTGTGCGCCATTTCTATTATCCAACCAGATTGGATAAACGAAGCAAGGGAGGAATGGAAGAATGACGAAGAAGTGTGGGCACTTATTCGAAAGTTACAACAAGATTCCAGTATGTCTGATACATTTAGCTGGAAAAATGATTCGTTATGGTACAAAGATCGCTTATACCTCTGTAAGAATTCCCAGCTAAAACAAAATATTCTTATGGAATTGCACACTTCTCCCTTAGGAGGGCACTCAGGATTTTTAAAAACTTACCACAGGGTTAAGAAGGAATTTTTTTGGGATGGCCTTAAATCAGATATTCAAAAGTTTGTGGTGGAATGTTTGGTTTGCCAACAAAATAAAGTTGAAACAATTAAGACACCAGGTCTATTACAACCTTTATCCATTCCAAGCCAACGTTGGGAGGAGGTTTCAATGGATTTTATCACAGGTTTACCCAAGTCTGAGGGAAAGAGTGTCATCATGGTGGTAGTTGACAGACTTACCAAGTATGCACACTTTTGTGCATTATCACATCCATTTAAAGCCAGTACAGTTTCTACTGCATTTATGGAAACAATTCAAAAGCTACATGGAAACCCAAAGATTATTGTAAGTGACAGAGATCCCATTTTCACTGGAAATTTTTGGACAGAATTATTTTCTTGTCTTGGTACTCAGTTAGCTCATAGCTCATCTTATCATCCTCAATCTGATGGGCAAACTGAGATAGTAAACAAATGTTTGGAAGGATATCTTCGTTGCTTTGTATCTGATAAACAAACACAATGGGTCAAATGGTTGCCTTGGCTGAATGGTGGTATAACACTTCCTTCCATACAGCAACAAAAATGACCCCATTTATGGCACTTTATGGGTATCAGCCACCATCCATCACATCATATTTAAGAGAAAATTCTAAGGTTCAAGCAGTGGAACATCACATCGAACATCAACAACAAGTCCTCCAACTCTTAAAGGATAACCTCGTGTTGGCACAGAATAGAATGAAACAATAGGCAGATCAACATCGCAGCGAAAGAAGTTTTGATGTAGGTGATTGGGTATTCCTACGGCTACAACCATATAAGCAAATGTCCCTCAAGCAAGCTAAGAAGGATAATAAATTATCACCAAAGTATTATGGTCCATACAAGGTGTTGCAAAAGATTGGTACTATGGCATACAAATTGGAGCTTCCTACAGCTTCTCGATTGCACCCAGTTTTCCATGTTTCATGTTTAAAGAAGGTTATAGGTGACAAGCTCCCAGTTCAAACAATATTGCCAGAACTTGACGAGGAAGGAAAAATTATATTGGAATCGGAAGCAGTCATATAAACAAGAACTCGACAACTACGAAATCGATCAATTTCAGAGTATCTTATCAAGTGGAAGAACTTATCCGCTGAAGATTCCACATGGGAGGATGAGAATTTTATACAGAAGCATCCAGAACTTCTCAAGCGTTGAGGACAACACTTTTTTGAAGGAGAGGGGCATGTTGGGTCCCTATAATACTAGTGATTACCCCCTTACTATTGTAGTTGTACCCCTTATTAATATTGTTGTGCCCCTATTATCCCCATATTGTTATTAATGTGCCCCATAGAATCCCTCTATTTTTATTTTTGTGGCTTTATATTATTATTGTTAGGTCGATTGGGTTATATTGTGACTCCTTATACTCCTATATATAGAAAGGAGGTTTTGTCATTTGAATCATCCAAGAATTGTTCATTTATGTAATGTAAAGGAGGTTGCCCCCTCGAAGAGGCTGAATTCTAAGGTGTTGATCTATCTTTTCTATCTTTTTCTTGAGCTGGTTTCATAACATATGGTGACTCAGTCGGTACAACGCATAACGACAGAAGAAAGACCCTGACCAGAGGAGAATGGCGCGACCGTCGAAGCGTAGCTTGGCCCTCCCGGTACATTATGCATAATACGGGAGTAGCCCAGTGTGCCAAAAGACAGGTTGTGTGCACCTGGAGGGGAGCCGCAGAAGCTGGGATATAGGCGGTGGTTTCAAGTCTAGATTAGAGGACGTGCATGGTGGCCACGATGGCATAAAGTAGTAGTTCGAAAGATACGGATGTGCATCGGATGACTGACAACCCAACTGGACCTGCACAGAACACAGGGTCACAATGCTGGGAGGGACCATCTCTCTACAATCCGACTAACCACTACTGGTGCAACTCACTCCACCGGTGACAACGTCCACGATAGAGTTCAGCAGCTTTGGGCAACCATTCTGCATGGGAAAATACGACTTGATAAGTTAGAAGAAACTGGGGCCCGACTCCGCGCACGAAGTAGGAAGCTGGACAAAGCAATTGTGGAACTGCAGTTAGAAGTTTCCTACCTGGATTACGGAAAGGAATTACCAAAGGAAACTGACGTGTCTGGCTCTCCTACCTTGTTACAAACATTGACCCTGCTAGCGTCGTTGCGATTGCACTCGAAAGAACATGGATGCATGCACCATAATTCAGTAGTAGAATCAATGGAACGTATAGGGTGCTCGTGACCCGGGCTAGTTGGGAAACAGAAGACCTGTACTAGGGGTTCTTCCACTTGACTATCTATCGGAGACCCAGTCCCAACGCCCCATGTAGTTGAAAGAAGCCACAGGATAATAAACCAGGCTGTTATAAAGTTACGTGACAGAACCATCGCATACATAAAAAAACCACATCTGCGTCCTTGGGGATTCGTTGCCGTGAAGGAAAGATGGAAAGCAACCATTACAAGTACTATTCATGAAATAATGACCCATTTAAAGCACTACGAAGCCGACAGTGGGCAATTAAGGCAAAGGAATAACCACCAAAATCGCATTTATGAACCATCGCAAGGGCAAGCAGCCAACTTGGAATGTTGAATCATATATAATTAGAGTCAGGGTCACACCACCATGTCTTACCGCTCTGCAAGAAAACCGCCCAGCATCAACAACATGATGAATGACGAGCAATTCAAAAATAGTCCATGGTTTCAGGAATTTCCCAAATATTACCAAGACGCAATTCTGAAGGCACAAGATCCTACCATAGATAGGCCACAGATAGCCTCGTCATAGACCACCGAGCTCCCCAAATCTCCTCGGACGCCGTGAACCAAGAAGGATCCTTAGAACCCAGACCCAGTAAGAAGGTCGCCCCGACACTTGCAGTCTAGAAAATTCACAATGGAGGAGAAGGCTAAAACTATGATAATTGAAAGCGAGGAAGAAGATGAGGGTCCTCCCACATATGTCGAGGAAGTCCTCCCTGAAGAAGACCCCATACAGCCAGTAAGACAACCCAAGTATGTGCCACCAAGCAAAGGGAAGGCCAAAGTACCTACAAATCTTGATGAATTCGACTCTGTAATCGTCACCCCGTCACTACCAAAGGCTGTGCCAGTGGAAAACTTGGTGGTTGGCCATGTTACGACAATGAAGTTCGAAGATTGGGACCTTGCAGATATAGTAAAATCTCCCCATCTGGCGACGGATTAACTAATGGACCGGAAGATAGAAGGGACAGTGACAACCCTGCAGCCAAAGGCGTGGCTACAAGAGGTGGACAAATCTGGATTCCACTGTCTCTTGTCAATTCCTCATTTTCTCTGGCCCCCTATCACCATGTTGGTCATAAAGCAGTTGCTCTGTTTAATCCATGAAGATATATTATGGGTTGGTAAACCCATTCGTATCACAGCAAAACTGGTTCATCGAGTTTCACACCTACCCTACAATGGGAGAGACCCTTGGGAGTTCACTGATAAGGGTAATGATGTCGCGATGATTGAATGACTGAAAAAGAAGTACCAGCTCGCCAAGGGATAGCGAGGGTATATCATTGATAGTATCTCAAACAACACAGTTCGCGTTGCCACCCAATTGCTGGCGGGGAAAGTCATGAGGAAATGTCGCGGCACTGAGGTCCCCACTATAGTTATCGCTCTTGCTGAGGAATTCTAGTTGGTGTACAGTTCAATTGGTCGCAGTTCCTTTGTGAAGAGTTTCAGACCAATTGCCGTGACATGCAGGAGGAAGGCATGAGATTCCATTATGCATGGTTGCTCCTATCCATCATGCTGGTCACCACTGACCTACCCTAGGAGAGCTAGTTTCCAGTCTTGGATCTGGAATGGCTTGAAGCCACTTGATATGCTTCCCTTTGGGTGACAAGGGACGCAGGACGAAATTTGCAATATCAAAATTTTTTGGGTATTAATGGATGCAACTGTGTGGCAATGGATTAATAAGTTACCCTGCTTAACTGACGAGATATATGAAAGCATGAAGCACATTGCCGAATTTAAAGTAGACATGCATCATGTCTACATCAAGGCATGAAAGGACCAGGCCCAGGCATGGACATCCCTCCAGTTTGTTTCCATTAATGACATTATTGACAAGATTGTGGACACTTGGCCAGCGGCTTGGCACAGACCCTTGGTGGAAAAGCATGACGAGGCCACTATTGAGAAAAAAAGGAGGAAGCCAAGCGTGCTGCACAACAAAAGCAGAATGCACTGTTGGCTGCGCAAGTTAAAGCAGCTCGGGAGGTGGCACTCACAACAACAGGAAAGATCCAACCTGGTGAGTAGACATCGACAAAGAACACAAGGAGTCAGAAGGAAACCACCCATCTGGTCGCAACAGATACTCCATCCACTACTACGAGGGCTCCTTTAAAGCGCTCAGCGACACCTCAGCGGCTAAAACCATGGAAGAAGGCGAAGGCATCCAAGACAGATAGCGAGGTGACCACCCTAACCGAGGGTGACCTAAATGACATCAAAAATGTCGTTCACAAGTCCACACATGATGCAGTTGACAAAGCCATGTCCGAGCTGTAGATTGTGTTAGGGGAGCTCCGTACGCAGTTACAGACTTTAGGAATCCACGTTGCACCCACAAGTGAAAGTACTGCTACCAAGGGTTCCAGTATGGCAGCTATGGAACCATTACTAAAGACCCAAGTCACCTATGTTGTTGCCATTCCAGCAGGTGCGTTGATCATCGAAAACATGGAGGATAGAGCTGTGCTGGGACGGCTTACAGGACTGGGACTCAACATAGCCACTTTACCACACGAAAGCTTGCACCAGCTCTAGGACAGCACCATGAGAGAGCTCCGCACTCAGGAAGGCCATACTGAACAAATCCTCTAGGAGCAGAAAATAAATCTCGAATAGTTGTGCATCCAATGGGACGAAGCCGTCACACAGAACCACCAAATGCAGTAGATTGTCGTGAAAGCTTGCTCAAGTGCCCCTGAATTGGAGATTACGGCTGATCTCCCTATTGAGACCCAGAAGCTGGCTACTGGGTTACGTAACACTAAGGAGGAGGCTACATGGATCCATCGGGAGCTTAATGTACAGATTGCAGAGTTAAAATTTCAGACTCAGCTAGCGATGCCCCCTAAGATCGTAGAGCAGTGCAAGAACATCATCACTATTGCCCGCGTAATGCTTACAAGAACAATGAAGGAATGTACAGACTTGTTCACACAGTCGATTGTCACACTCATGACCCTGCAAGAGGATCGAACCCTTTAGCGCTTGGAAACCGAAGCTCGGGAGCTTCAGGAAGCTTATGATAGTATCAAAGGAGCCGTGTCAACTGTTGTTATCACGCAATGCCTGGCTAAGATAAGGGAGGCCCAAGACCTAAAGATCCAAGTTGACACAACCCGATAGAAGGCAAACGTGATTAAAGCTCATCTCCAGCCATGGTTGGATGAGGCATTTTCACTTTCAACCACCATCGAGCACAGGTTAGCTCAGATGCAAAGTGAGTACGCTACCATTGAGACAGCACCATCTAAGACTGAGTTGACGGCCACACACATGGAAATGATGCAACAGATGACAGAAGAATTTGTTGCTGGAACAAGTGAGGCACATAGGATGCTAACTGCCCTACACAAGAAGATTACTACGCCAGCCGAGTGACTCAGGACGAGTCACGATGATTGTGTTGGGGGATTGTTGGGTAGCGGAAGCCCCACACAACGATTAGAGGGTGTGAAGTTGGATATGTTGGGTAGAGTTAGGACAAAGACTCCGTTGGAAGCACAGAATGTGAATTATAATAGGTCGAGTCAAAGGGTAGTCTGCCCAAAAATGATGTAAATAGAGTCGGCCCGCGTAGGGATCGTAGGCCAAGGAAGGGTATAAATAGAGAGAGGTTCTATCGGTAGAAAGGGGAGATTTTTTGATAGTGAATCTGAAATATGAAATGTAATGGGTTCTTGAAGAAGATATTCTGAAAGCATCTGTAAGTCTGAGTTGAGGGATTGGGGTAATGGGTGGAGGCTTTGCAGCTAGGTGCACAGAGGCCTGGAAAGTCTGCAGCTGTGTGCGTGGACCCCTGCAGCTAAGTGCATAGGGCAGATCTGGATGTATTAAGGATAAAGTGGAAATAAATATAAGTTTCTTTTGAAATTCTATGTTTCTTCTAAACTGTCATAATATATTTGTAATTTCATTTGCTTATGGTTGGAATGAGTATAAATCTGGGTTTATTTTAATGCGCGAATCAGTTGTGTTGGTTAAATTTTTTCTTGAAGACCTTGGTAATTGGTAACCACAACATCTAATAGAATAGTGCACTAAAAAGAAAAACATAATCAAGTCGGATCTATGCGAATATTGAGCAACACGGAGTAGTAAAACAGTGTGTGAAACCTCCAAACCACACCAAGACATCCCAAGGGTGCGGAAACCTGGTTCTAGCACCCTCCCCTACTACCTCGGGTGAGACCTCAGTCTGCACTCCCGCGGGCTATTGCCGAAAGGGCTGGTAGCTGCGGGATTTGTTTGGCTAAATAACTCTTCCGAACCTGGGTCAGGCCCAAATAAGCCAACACCAAGCTAACTAATTACAACTCAATATTAGAACTCATCTTTATCTCTTTAACTGATGGATAAATTCCTCCATTAATGGGATAACTGTTGCATGTCCCCACATAGACTTCATGTTTGATTTTCTACAACTAATTAACTCAAGATGAATTAATTAATTATTTTACAAACAGATGCTAAGATCAAATTCGAATTTTACTTCTCAATTTTAGTTTAGGGAGTAACTAAAATTGGAATCTAACTCGAAATGTTATTTATAGCACTTCCATTTTTCATTCCTTGTTGCTATGTCCAACACTGGTACCCGAACTGCGATTTATAGCAGTGATATTTTTATCACTTCTATTTTTAGCATTTCTTGTTGCTATTTTCAACACTCCCTCTCAACAAGAAAGGCATTCAACTCAAACCCAATCTTGAACCTTTGGAATGTTCTGCATGCAAAACTTTTCCCAAGTGTTGTTACTCCAGCGACTCTAGGAAAAAAAAAAAAACTCCCAACTAACCTTCCTATTGTGCTAGAAACATCCTCTGATGTTGAAGCTCCATCTGTTTCTAACAAGTGCTCCCTCTCTGACCTCTAAGCTACTGCAACACTCCATGCATCTCACACCGTTGCACACCTCTCTGTGCCATCCTGCACTGGTGCAACACTCCTGTGCCTCTCGCATTGTTGTAGCCTGCTAGCTCTGCACAGTCTTGGGACTCATGCACTGTAGCTCTCTCTGCCGCTCCATCTGCATCTTCCTCTACCCACTCAGCCAGTCCTGCTACTCCTCATCGAGGCTCCCGTAGCAAGGTCTAATCGAAGAGGTTGGGTACCTCAATGATCCTGCCCCTATTCCAGCCTTCTTGGGACTGTCACTCCACATTTCCCCACCTCCTACCTGGAGGTATGGATGCATGTGATCCCTCTACCCACTTGTCTTCAAGTTTCCCCCTACTGGAGGTCTCTGCATGAGTAGATGTCTCTACTCGATCTCCTCTCGGCTTCTCTAGTTGTGGCTACTCCACAACCTCCTGAATTTTCTTCACCAATTGTGGCTCCTCCACAATTGTCTGAGACTTCTTCTGGCACTGCATGTTGAGAGGTAATTTACTCTCCCTCCCAATCACCAAGTCTCCATCAATTGCCTTGCTCCTTAAGGATTTGCATGCATCTTGAACCTCAAGAGCATACAGGTTCTTGACTCGGGAACCGATCTGCTTCACCTATCTCATGGTGATGTGTAGAAGGAAAACCTTTCCCTTACTGAAGACTACATCATAGCCTTTGTCTTCCAGCATTGCGATCGACACCAAATTTTTCCTTAGTCCTGGTACATACTTGACATCGGTCAAGGTAATTCAAACTCCATGCTCCCTCTAAAAAAAAACTGTGCCTACACCTGAGACACTATACTTTTCATCATTACCCATCGCTACAAGTATCTGGAGATCTTTCTCCTCCAAGGTACTGAACAAACTCTTGTCGCTAGTCATGTGGAAAGAAGCTCCACTGTCAAGAAACCAACCACATCCCACCATGGATGAAACCATGCATGTGAAGAGGGTGAAATCCAACTCAAACTGTGAGGCCAATGCCTCACCTTCAGATCCCATCTTGGATTTCTTCAGTGGACAATTTGTAGCAAAATGGCCCACCTCATGACAATGAAAGCATCACACTTTCAATTTGTCAAACTTCTTCCCACCATGGGAAGAACTTGATTTGGGATGAGAATCCCTCTCCTTCCCTTTCTTCACCTTACTCACTAAGGCGCAATTTTCTTCATCCTCCTTGGATGAAGAACCATCTTTGGTGCTTCTTCTTATGTCCTCCTGCATCAGATCCGACCAAAGTCGTTCCCAATCTGGTAGTTTTTCTCTTCCATTTACCAAGTCTTGGTAGCTATCCTAGCTCTTAGGAAGACTGAGGAGTGCAAGACTCACCATGTCATCATGGATTGTCATGATCCCTACACTTCCAAGCTCATCCCTGCAAGTGGTGAGCTTGTTCAGATATGTAGAGATCGTGTTGCCCTTTTCACACTTGATTTTCCAAAGCTTGTCTTTTAGCGCCAGCTTACTCTGATCGTTGTTGTTTTGATATAGATCTTTCAATGTTCCCCACATCGAAAATGGTGTCTCCTTCCCATGGAGACTCGAGACTATGTGGTCTTGAACTCCCTCCATAAGGATTCTCCTTGCTCTAGCCACACATTTCTTCCATTCTGCCAATTGGGTAGCATCAGTCGGCATGGGGACTTCTTGATCAATGAAGTCCTTTAGACCATTATCCTCTAATACTACTTCTATGCAATCCTTCCAGGCTATATAATTCGAGCTGTCATTAAGGGCATACTCAAGTCTTAAACCACTGAACATCATTAGTGAAATTGAGATGTGATAAGAACTCGATTTCTGTAATCAGGAACTTGAAACTTCGAAATTCTCGCTTCTTTGTATATTGTTCTTCGCTTTGAGAAAATTTTCTCTGATACCATGTAGAAATTTCTCTATGGATCAGCTACCTCTGATAACATGTATAAATTCTCACTGTAGATCACTTGATAATGCAGTATACTAAAGAAAAATACTAGATCTACTTCTACAATCAAACTTTGCAGAAGCTTAATCAATTTAAGCTAGATCAATCAGAACACATATAATAGAGAAGAAGAAATCATACACATGAAACACAGAAGAATACTATGGGGAAAGCCTTAGTTAAATACCCCGATCTCTGTATTATCATACAAGTGGAAATATGTCTGGATTACACAATGCATTAGCTCACAAGTTATTCTGCTCTCAGTATAATCCAACTGCTACTCATAGACAGTCAAAGGCTTCTCACAAACCTTCTCCTTTGCCCTCCAAGCCTCCTATTGTTGGCATTATGATTCAAGTGTTGTCCTTGATGGCAACTCACTCAGAGGTTGATACAGGTGCTCAGAGGTTGGTACAGGTGCTAAGAGGTTGGTACAGGTGATGGCAACTTAATCAGAGGACAGATCTTAGTACAACATGCCAAGAAAGTTCATACACGCAGGTTCGTTAAGCCCAAGTCGCGTATACAAGCAGGTTCACTATATACCAAGTCACGTATACGCAGGTTCTCTATATATCAAGTCGCGTGTACACGCAAGTTGGCTTCAGTAAAAGCGCGTGTATGTGGAAAACTTATCTTTGGTCCACAGCGGTTATTCCTTGGAAGTTGTGCCTATGGTTTTGGACCTTGATGTCTCGACAAATGTGTTGATCCCTAGTTTTGAAGCTAATGGTATTGGGTTACTATGGTTTTGGACCGTGGTATTGTAAAGGTCCTAAGGCTATATAAGGAGAAGATCATTAGACAAGTGTGTGCAAGCAATGTGTGTCTGACAAAGTGAGAAGATCTGGTATTACTGTTTATCTGTTCGGGACGCTTGGCAAGGGTCGGATCTAACAGCGAAGGCATAAGAAACTATTTCTAGATCTACACGCGGGTTGCATTTGGTGAAAGCGCGTATACACGCGGTTTTGGTACAGTGAAGTATCGTATGCATAATAAGATTTGATATTTCAGGTTGTTGCTGATTCTGGTGGTTGTTGCAGAGTTCTGGGCTCTGGTTTGGGTTCTGTGTTCTTGATGACAGTGTTTCAGTGATTCAGTATTGGGTTGTTTAATGAATTATGATGCAAGTATAAGTTGATGATTGTATTGCGGTAATGTTTGTTTTGTACTCTTGGATCCAGTCTGAAAATTGATGAAACGTGGTCCCTGAAGGAAAGCAGGTTGTAGGGTCAGCACCTACGTACTAGTAAATGGATCGGCTAGTACAAGAGCTGAGGGGGTTGTAGCTCCCTTCCAAAAGTAGTTGGAAAACGAGAGAGGGTTGTAGCCCTCTGCAGGTTGTAGCCTGCGTACTGGTAAAGGACTGCACCAGTACATTGTAAAAGAAGTTCTTATTAAAGAAGAAAGAGACGAATTGCAGCAGGTGGTTTTCACCCACATTGGGTTTCCACCTTATATCATGGTGTTCATGTGTGTGGCTCTTGTGTGATGTTCTGTTCTGTTATTCTGCACCTGTTTACTGTTAATATGCCTAATAATGTTCTGATGCATTTACTGAAGATTAAGCTAACTGAATTATAAGATCTCTGAATATACGCGAGTTTCATTAGACACAGTAGCGTGTACACGCGGGTTCACTTAATTGAAGTATCGTATATGTTTCTGAGTATGAAATTGGAAAGTTTTTACTGATCTGATAATACTGATTCACCCCCCCCCCCCCTCTCAGTATTATTTCCAACAATTGGTATCAGAGCAGGTCCTTCAGAGGAATCTTGATCGCTTGAAGGAAAAGATCCATCAGAATGGCTAATCCAGAAAGAGAGGCACACATCAGGCCACCAGTCTTTGACGGGAACAATTTTACTCACTGGAAGATAAGAACCACTGCATATCTACAATCACTTGGAGCAGAAATTTGGGGAATCGTAGAAGGAGGATACAAATTCCCATCAGCAACTCCTACAGATCCAGCAGAGAAAAAGCAATATGAGCTCAATGCCAAAGCTGTTACTGTCCTATTGAGTAGTTTGACACAATCAGAATTTATGAAGATCATGCATTTCAAATCAGCTAAGGAAATATGGGACAAAATCGTCACAAGCTACGAAGGAGATGATCAGGTAAAAAGAGCAAAGCTTCAAACTCTCAGAATCCAGTATGAAACTCTTAAGATGCATAGTAATGAAAGCATAGCTAATTATTTCTTGCGTATGGATGAGATTGTGAATTGCATGAGGGATCTGGGTGAAGAATTTGAGGAAGTTGTCTTAGTTGAAAAGGTTTTGAGATCTCTGTCTGCTAAATTTGATTCTAAAGTATCTGCCATAGAAGGAAAGGAGAATGTGCAGAAAATCACCATGTCACAGCTTCACGGGATCTTAACTGCGTTTGAAATGCGACAAGAGGTACCACCAGAAGCCGCATTCGAAGTGTCAGAGGAAGAAGATGAGGTAAATTTTGTCAAGAATCTTGAACGGGGAACTGGACGGTTCAAAGGTAAGCTACCTTTCAAATGTTTTCTATGTGGTAGAGTTGGTCACTATGCTGCTAGATGCCCTCATAACAAAGGAAAGATATCTGAAGAAGATGGTAGAAGCTATTATACCCATATTACAAGTTCATTCAATGATAGTGAAGATATTAGAAGTCTCATGGCACATGAAAAGAAGAATGCTTCATCCAATAATAGCAAAGATATTAAAAGTCTCATGGCACATGAAAAGAAGAATGCAGAAACAGAAGAAGTTACCAAATTAAATGAACAATTGGAGACAGTAACCAGGGTAAGGGAGCAACTGCAGGATGTAGTAAAGGATCAGAGCATAACTATTCAAAGGCTTGAATCAAAGATCCTCTCTCTAAAAGAAGATCTTAAAAAGTCAAGAGAACAGAACAGAGAAGCTCTTGAAGATCAAGAACATGAAGTGATCAAACTAAAGCGACAAGTGGAAGAAGGAAGAAAAGCTGAAGAAGACCTAAGGAATCAATATCTGAAAAAGGAAGAACAACATCAAGTTGAGGTAAATATCTTGAAAGGTAAAATAGAAGAAAAGGATAAGCTGTTACGATTTCAAGATAGCTCTAAAGTCTTGGATGATATTCTTAGTAGTCAAAGGTCTCCTGCTATCAAGACTGGTCTTGGTTTTCATGAATATGTTGAAGGTGAATCTAGTTCACAAGGTGAGGCAAGAAACTCTAATGAGAAATCTCAAATGCTCAACAAGGAACAACCAAGGAAAGAAATTCCTCAAGGAAGATCCTTTACTCCTAACTATGGACATGATAGACGATTATTTCCTCCACTGAATAATGTTGAATGTTATGTATGTCATAATCTTGGACATGTTGCAGCCAGATGTAGAAGTAGAATGGTTCAAGAAAGATCATCACATCCCAGGTATTTCAGAGGATATTGCTTTGCCTGCAATGCATATGGACACAAAGCAATTGATTGTGATAGAAGGAACATGAAAAATGTAAGGTGTTATACATGCAACAACTATGGGCATAAAGCAAGGGAATGCAGGAGCAGATTTCAAAACTCAAAACAAGAGGACCATACATCATCACAGTTCCAGGAACTGAAGAAGACAGAGACAGAAAGGTGCGGCATAATTCAGACAGTTGACATAACAGACACAGGGGAATCTGAAAGTGATGAAATTCAGTATTCCATCCTGCATACGCTGATATAATGAAGACAAGTCACGTATATACGCGAGTTACAGACTGCAAAGTCGCGTATATGAAGAAAGGGTAGCAGAACAGACCCAGGTTCAGTCATGGTTGGCTCAGGCTCAGGGGGAGCAGAACAGACTCAGGAAATGGTTCAGTCAAGGTTGGCTCACTCTCAGGGGGAGCGTATACTTCACATCATTCATTGTTGGCATTATGGTTAGAAGTTGCTGATGAAACTAAATGATACATCTTGTTGTTTGATCAAAGGAATAGTATTGCAGGCTGATGCTTATGGTACAGATCTGAATGGATGGTCTTAGAACCTGCATCTGCTCAGGGGGAGCATGGATGGATTGATACAACTTGGCATATACAAAGGGGGAGCCAAATCAGAAACTTCAGCATGTACTCAAGGAGAGTATGGACAGCAGTATGGACAACAGAAGGTATACCAAAGAAGAAAATATCTTGGTCCGCCCTTTGCCCTTGATGTCAAAGGGGGAGAGTGACTTGGTGTGGTGGTTGCCATCAAGTCCAAAGGGGGAGATTGTTGGCATTATGATTCAAGTGTTGTCCTTGATGGAAACTCACTCAGAGGTTGGTACAGGTGCTCAGAGGTTGGTACAGGTGATGGCAACTTAATCAGAGGACAGATCTTACTACAGCATGCCAAGAAAGTTCATACACGCAGGTTCGTTAAGCCCAAGTCGCGTATACAAGCAGGTTCACTATATACCAAGTCGCGTATACGCAGGTTCTCTATATATCAAGTCGCGTGTACACGCCGGTTGGCTTCAGTAAAAGCGCGTGTATGTGGAAAACTTATCTTTGGTCCACAGCGGTTATTCCTTGGAAGTTGTGCCTATGGTTTTGGACCTTGATGTCTCGACGAACGTGTTGATCCCTAGTTTTGAAGCTAATGGTATTGGGTTACTATGGTTTTGGACCGTGGTATTGTAAAGGGCCTAAGGCTATATAAGGAGAAGATCATTAGGCAAGTGTGTGCAAGCAATGTGTGTCTGACAAAGTGAGAAGATCTGGTATTACTGTTTATCTGTTCGGGACGCTTGGCAAGGGTCGGATCTAACAGCGAAGGCATAAGAAACTATTTCTAGATCTGCACGCGGGTTGCCTTTGGTGAAAGCGCGTATACACGCGGTTTTGGTATAGTGAAGTAGCGTATGCATAATAAGATTTGATATTTCAGATTGTTGCTGATTCTGGTGGTTGTTGCAGAGTTCTGGGCTCTGGTTTGGGTTCTGTGTTCTTGATGACAGTGTTTCAGTGATTCAGTATTGGGTTGTTTAATGAATTATGATGCAAGTATAAGTTGATGATTGTATTGCGGTAATGTTTGTTTTGTACTCTTGGATCCAGTCTGAAAATTGATGAAACGTGGTCCCTGAAGGAAAGCAGGTTGTAGGGTCAGCACCTACGTACTAGTAAATGGATCGGCTAGTACAAGAGCTGAGGGGGTTGTAGCTCCCTTCCAAAAGTAGTTGGAAAACGAGAGAGGGTTGTAGCCCTCTGCAGGTTGTAGCCTGCGTACTGGTAAAGGACTGCACCAGTACATTGTAAAAGAAGTTCTTATTAAAGAAGAAAGAGACGAATTGCAGCAGGTGGTTTTCACCCACATTGGGTTTCCACCTTATATCATGGTGTTCATGTGTGTGGCTCTTGTGTGATGTTCTATTCTTTTATTCTGCACCTGTTTACTGTTAATATGCCTAATAATGTTCTGATGCATTTACTGAAGATTAAGCTAACTGAATTATAAGATCTCTGAATATACGCGAGTTTCATTAGGCACAGTAGCGTGTACACGCGGGTTCACTTAATTGAAGTAGCATATATGTTTCTGAGTATGAAATTGGAAAGTTTTTACTGATCTGATAATACTGATTCACCCCCCCCCCCCCCCTCTCAGTATTATTTCCAACAATTGGTATCGGAGCAGGTCCTTCAGAGGAAGCTTGATCGCTTGAAGGAAAAGATCCATCAGAATGGCTAATCCAGAAAGAGAGGCACACATCAGGCCACCAGTCTTTGACGGGAACAATTTTACTCACTGGAAGATAAGAACCACTGCATATCTACAATCACTTGGAGCAGAAATTTGGGGAATCGTAGAAGGAGGATACAAATTCCCATCAGCAACTCCTACAGATCCAGCAGAGAAAAAGCAATATGAGCTCAATGCCAAAGCTGTTACTGTCCTATTGAGTAGTTTGACACAATCAAAATTTATGAAGATCATGCATTTCAAATCAGCTAAGGAAATATGGGACAAAATCGTCACAAGCTACGAAGGAGATGATCAGGTAAAAAGAGCAAAGCTTCAAACTCTCAGAATCCGGTATGAAACTCTTAAGATGCATAGTAATGAAAGCATAGCTAATTATTTCTTGCGTATGGATGAGATTGTGAATTGCATGAGGGATCTGGGTGAAGAATTTGAGGAAGTTGTCTTAGTTGAAAAGGTTTTGAGATCTCTGTCTGCTCAATTTGATTCTAAAGTATCTGCCATAGAAGAAAAGGAGAATGTGCAGAAAATCACCATGTCACAGCTTCACGGGATCTTAACTTCTTTTGAAATGCGACAAGAGGTACCACCAGAAGCCGCATTCGAAGTGTCAGAGGAAGAAGATGAGGTAAATTTTGTCAAGAATCTTGAACGGGGAACTGGACGGTTCAAAGGTAAGCTACCTTTCAAATGTTTTCTATGTGGTAGAGTTGGTCACTATGCTGCTAGATGCCCTCATAACAAAGGAAAGATATCTGAAGAAGATGGTAGAAGCTATTATACCCATATTACAAGTTCATTCAATGATAGTGAAGATATTAGAAGTCTCATGGCACATGAAAAGAAGAATGCTTCATCCAATAATAGCAAAGATATTAAAAGTCTCATGGCACATGAAAAGAAGAATGCAGAAACAGAAGAAGTTACCAAATTAAATGAACAATTGGAGACAGTAACCAGGGTAAGGGAGCAACTGCAAGATGTAGTAAAGGATCAGAGCATAACTATTCAAAGGCTTGAATCAAAGATCCTCTCTCTAAAAGAAGATCTTAAAAAGTCAAGAGAATAGAACAGAGAAGCTCTTGAAGATCAAGAACATGAAGTGATCAAACTAAAGCGACAAGTGGAAGAAGGAAGAAAAGCTGAAGAAGACCTAAGGAATCAATATCTGAAAAAGGAAGAACAACATCAAGTTGAGGTAAATATCTTGAAAGGTAAAATAGAAGAAAAGGATAAGCTGTTACGATTTCAAGATAGCTCTAAAGTCTTGGATGATATTCTTAGTAGTCAAAGGTCTCCTGCTATCAAGACTGGTCTTGGTTTTCATGAATGTGTTGAAGGTGAATCTAGTTCACAAGGTGAGGCAAGAAACTCTAATGAGAAATCTCAAATGCTCAACAAGGAACAACCAAGGAAAGAAATTCCTCAAGGAAGATCCTTTACTCCTAACTATGGACATGATAGACGATTATTTCCTCCACAGAATAATGTTGAATGTTATGTATGTCATAATCTTGGACATGTTGCAGCTAGATGTAGAAGTAGAATGGTTCAAGAAAGATCATCACATCCCAGGTATTTCAGAGGATATTGCTTTGCCTGCAATGCATATGGACACAAAGCAATTGATTGTGATAGAAGGAACATGAAAAATGTAAGGTGTTATACATGCAACAACTATGGGCATAAAGCAAGGGAATGCAGGAGCAGATTTCAAAATTCAAAACAAGAGGACCATACATCATCACAGTTCCAGGAACTGAAGAAGACAGAGACAGAAAGGTGCGGCATAATTCAGACAGTTGACATAACAGACACAGGGGAATCTGAAAGTGATGAAATTCAATATTCCATCCTGCATACGCTGATATAATGAAGACAAGTCGTGTATATACGCGAGTTATAGGCTGCAAAGTCACGTATATGAAGAAAGGGCAGCAGAACAGACCCAGGTTCAGTCATGGTTGGCTCAGGCTCAGGGGGAGCAGAACAGACTCAGGAAATGGTTCATTCATGGTTGGCTCACTCTCAGGGGGAGCGTATACTTCACATCATTCATTGTTGGCATTATGGTTAGAAGTTGCTGATGAAACTAAATGATACATCTTGTTGTTTGATCAAAGGAATAGTATTGCAAGCTGATGCTTATGGTACAGATATGAATGGCTGGTCTTAGAACCTGCATCTGCTCAGGGGGAGCATGGATGGATTGATGCAACTTGGCATATACAAAGGGGGAGCCAAATCAGAAACTTCAGCATGTACTCAGGGAGAGTATGGACAACAGTATGGACAACAGAAGGTATACCAAAGAAGAAAATATCTTGGTCCGCCCTTTGCCCTTGATGTCAAAGGGGGAGAGTGACTTGGTGTGGTGGTTGCCATCAAGTCCAAAGGGGGAGATTGTTGGCATTATGATTCAAGTGTTGTCCTTGATGGCAACTCACTCAGAGGTTGGTACAGGTGCTCAGAGGTTGGTACAGGTGATGGCAACTTAATCAGAGGACAGATCTTAGTACAGCATGCCAAGAAAGTTCATACACGCAGGTTCGTTAAGCCCAAGTCGCGTATACAAGCAGGTTCACTATATACCAAGTCGCGTATACGCAGGTTCTCTATATATCAAGTCGCGTGTACACGCCGGTTGGCTTCAGTAAAAGCGCGTGTATGTGGAAAACTTATCTTTGGTCCACAGCGGTTATTCCTTGGAAGTTGTGCCTATGGTTTTGGACCTTGATGTCTCGACGAACGTGTTGATCCCTAGTTTTGAAGCTAATGGTATTGGGTTACTATGGTTTTGGACCGTGGTATTGTAAAGGGCCTAAGGCTATATAAGGAGAAGATCATTAGGCAAGTGTGTGCAAGCAATGTGTGTCTGACAAAGTGAGAAGATCTGGTATTACTGTTTATCTGTTCGGGACACTTGGCAAGGGTCAGATCTGACAGCGAAGGCATAAGAAACTATTTCTAGATCTGCACGCGGGTTGCCTTTGGTGAAAGCGCGTATACACGCGGTTTTGGTACAGTGAAGTAGCGTATGCATAATAAGATTTGATATTTCAGGTTGCTGCTGATTCTGGTGGTTGTTGCAGAGTTCTGGGCTCTGGTTTGGGTTCTGTGTTCTTGATGACAGTGTTTCAGTGATTCAGTATTGGGTTGTTTAATGAATTATGATGCAAGTATAAGTTGATGATTGTATTGCGGTAATGTTTGTTTTGTACTCTTGGATCCAGTCTGAAAATTGATGAAACGTGGTCCCTGAAGGAAAGCAGGTTGTAGGGTCAGCACCTACGTACTAGTAAATGGATCGGCTAGTACAAGAGCTGAGGGGGTTGTAGCTCCCTTCTAAAAGTAGTTGGAAAACGAGAGAGGGTTGTAGCCCTCTGCAGGTTGTAGCCTGCGTACTGGTAAAGGACTGCACCAGTACATTGTAAAAGAAGTTCTTATTAAAGAAGAAAGAGACGAATTGCAGCAGGTGGTTTTCACCCACATTGGGTTTCCACCTTATATCATGGTGTTCATGTGTGTGGCTCTTGTGTGATGTTCTGTTCTGTTATTCTGCACCTGTTTACTGTTAATATGCCTAATAATGTTCTGATGCATTTACTGAAGATTAAGCTAACTGAATTATAAGATCTCTGAATATACGCGAGTTTCATTAGACACAGTAGCGTGTACACGCGGGTTCACTTAATTGAAGTAGCGTATATGTTTCTGAGTATGAAATTGGAAAGTTTTTACTGATCTGATAATACTGATTCACCCCCCCCCTCTCAGTATTATTTCCAACACCTATTTCCTTGCGCAGTTTTTCCTGGGGTCCAATGCTGCCACTTGTGTGAATTTACCTCTCACACAACACATTAAACTCAAAAGTAACTGCACGGTCCTAAAGGAGATAATTCCTTCTGCATGGATGAGTTTCTTATATAGGAAAATTCCTCCAACTGATAGTACACTATCCCTTCCTCTGATCTCAACTAGGTATTTGACTGAACTGACATGCATGAGTTATTTATGAGAGAATATTCAGTTATCTGGAGAGCATCAATTGCATGCAAGCATTAACTAACTGAACTCACAATTAATTCCACAAACTGTTGGAACTAATCTAACTGGACTTAACTCAGTTAACTGAGCTAACTAATTACTACTCAATATTAGAACTCATCCTTATCTCTTTAACTGATGGATAAATCCCTCAGTTAATGGGATAACTGTTGCATGTCCCCACATAGACTTCATGTTTGATTTTCTACAACTAATTAACTCAAGATGAATTAATTAATTATTTTACAAACAACTGCTAAGATCAAATTCGATTTTTACTTCTCAATTTTAGTTCAGGGACTAACTAAAATTGGAATCTAACTTGAAATGCTATTTATAGAAATTCTATTTATAACACTTCCATTTTTCATTCCTTGTTGTTATGTCCAACACTGGTACCCGAACTTATATTTATAGCTGTGCTATTTTTAGCACTTCTATTTTTAGCATTTCTTGTTGCTATTTTCAACACTGATTATGTCACTAAATGGGTAGAGGCCAAAGAATTACCTTTTGCTAATGAAAAATATGTAGTTAATTTTCTTTTTGAGGACATCTTCACTCATTTTGGTGTTCCAAGAGAAATTGTGACAAATCAGGGATGTCAATTTACATCTAAAATGGTGAAGGGTCTTGTGGAATATTACAAGATCAAACATAGGAAATCTACTCCCTATCACCCACAAGCAAATGGTCAAGTTGAATCTACAAATAAGGTGATTGAAGGAATTCTCACTAAGACTGTGCATCTACATAGAAGAGATTGGGTAGAAAGGCTTCCTGAAGCCTTATGGGCCTATAGAACTACATGGAGGAACACAACGAGACATACACCCTATGAACTTGTTTATGGGAAACAAGCCTTGTTCCCTATAGAGTTTCAAATCAAAACCTTCAAGATGGTAGTCCAATTGGGATTGGATTTATCAGAGGCACAGAAACATAGATTGGAGCAACTCAATGAACTTGATGAAATCAGGCAAGATGCAGTCCAAAGAACCAGTATAGTCCAACAGCAGAGGGCTAAATGGCATGATAAATATATTGAGGAGAAGAAGTTTCAAGCAGGAGATTGGGCACTATTGGTCGATTCAAAGTTCAAATATTTTCAGGGGAAGTTTCAAACTCATTGGCTTGAGCCATATGAGATTGAAAAAGTCTTTAATAATAGAGCAGTAAAGATAAGGATGATAGATGGAAGAAAAATACCTCTTCTTGTGAATGGTCATCGGTTGAAGATATATCAAAAACCAGTTTCAAGAGAGGATTTCATTAAGATTTTCTAGGATAACTCTGAAATGAAGCTAGTGAAGAAGAATTCTTCTTCTCCACTAGCTTAGTCTTTATTTTTTCCTAAAAAAAATGATAAAAAAAAAAAGAAAAAAAAATGTATGAAGTTGAAAACCAATCATTGATTGGCATCCTTATACAGAAAATATAGGGTGAAAATCCAATATTTCTGCCATCCTATATTTTCCATTTCCTTTCTGTAATAAGTAGTGACAAAAAGCTACATTCATTTACAGTTTAGAGTCTGCAAATTCATCATCTCATTCCATCTCATTCTGTCTTCATTTTTTCTACAGTTCCACTTCATCTCACTGTCATATTTCATTTACATTTTATCTTTTTACAGTTTTACCCCATTTCACCCTATTTTTCATTTTATCTTACATCTCATTCCATCTCACTGTCATAACTCATTTCCATTTTATTTTTACATCCATATTCCATAAGCCATATTTCACTTTTCCTTCTTTTCACATTCTGCAGCTGATTCCATTCCGCAGCTAATCTGATTCTGCAGCTACAACTTACTTATCATCTCTGGCACAATTATACATCTCACAAATAAATCATGAATGCAGGGAAATTGAAGAATCAAGTTTTGGAGATCAACCATGCTCAAAG
Source organism: Pinus tabuliformis (assembly GCA_031772625.1). NCBI lineage: Eukaryota > Viridiplantae > Streptophyta > Pinopsida > Pinales > Pinaceae > Pinus > Pinus tabuliformis. Next base: position 1,107,477,005 of record CM062820.1, on the reverse strand, counting down.
TACCTATGGATCAACACTAAAAGAATTATCACGCAAAACGTAAGTTCTAAAAGTAAATTGCAAATTTATTTCAAACAACAAGTCATAAACATAATTCATGTATAATATGAATGATCTTATGTCTCCTTAACAAGTCATCATTTGATTTGACTGCCACTTCATGATACCACATCTCTGCCACATCTTCCACATTCGATACCAAACGGTCTATAATGATTTCATCATACCACACCTCCACTACGTTCTCCATACTCTGTACTTAAATGATCTCTAATAACTCCATCTATTAATGGTCAAAACTACGATGTGACCAACATATTCACGTCTCTCCAAACCCTCACCGTCTACTTATTCCATGCAAACCCATAGTTCTTTTTCACCATACCCGCAGTCAGTCCATTTCATAGACCAGGAGAGTAATTCTGAAGGTTAGAAAATTCTACGAAACAGAGACCATGGGACTCATTGTTAGGGCAGAGCCCGTAGGGGAAAAGTTTATGGAAGGGTACCCACAACTCAAGGAGATGCTGCAGAAGGCTGGATGGCTCAATTTCATTGAAAAATTTGATGGATATCACAAGGAGATCACAAAATATTTTGCTAGATCATTCAATGGTATAGAAGTAGAGATTGGAGACATTAAGTTTGCAGTAATAGAATCTTACATAGCAGAGGCTACAGAACTGCCAAGACTTGGTGAGAGATGGTTCAAAAACAAATAATTTCACAGTGAATCATGGAAGGTAATCCTCAAGAACCCAGGTATGGATGTCACTGTGTTTAGAAAAGGAATTCCTATTTCAGCACTTAAAAATAAATGGAGAAGCATGCTTTTGATATTACAAAAATTTATTACCTGTGAGGGAAGATTCAGATGCATGTATGTTTATCATATACGTTTATTGATGAACTTTCTAGAAAATGGAAACATCAACCTCCCTTTCTTCTTTCTAAACATTTTAAGGAGTATGGCTTCAAATGTACAGAAGAAAATATAATTCATAGAAACAACTATGTACCATCATGGGTTGGTAAAAATACTGGTTGAATTTCATCTGAAAAGAATAGGAGATACTTGGGAAAAGTTCTTGATAAGAAACTATTTCCAAGAGGCACCAAAATCACCTGAAGAGGGTAATGTCATAAGGAGTAAGATGAAAAAGACCACTATGACCATTCAAAGAAAACCTGAGTCCTCCACACAAAAAAATGATGAAGAGCCAGTCTATGAGACAGAGATCAGGGAGTAGATCAAGCAAAAAGGAAAGATAAAAGAAAGCTGGTGGAATTACTGAGAACAAACCTGAATCTTCATTACAACAAGATAATGAACAACTAATCTCTGAAAAATTGATGGAGATTAGGAAACAAATCAAGAGGAAGGAAAAGATAGGAAAGGAGAAAAAGGGTACAAAGGAGGAGAACATAAACCCCCTACAACTTAGAAGGAGCTCTAGACTCTGAGGCATGGTAAAGAAGGTATCATCAAAGGGAACAGAGTTCATAAATCTAGAAGAAGAAACCCCAGTACCATCTCCTGATAATGTTCCATTTACATACAGTCCTCAAAACTCTCCTAAACAGTATTTTGAAGGCAGCCCTAGCAGAGGATCCCTAGGCATAGACCCAGTGCAACAACAAATTTATGATTACATAGAATCACTGGAAAAGAAAAGTGCCTCAATGGATCCAGGATCCTCAACCAATCCAGAACAACCTTTCAATCCACAAGAACCTCTGACTGACTCTCTTAAATAGGAAATCTATGAGTTAGAGATATTGAATAGGCATATCAAGAAAGAAAATGAAAACCTGAAGGAACAAAGCAAATTGGATAAAGCCTTTCATGATAATACAATACAGCACCTAGGGCTATGGTACAAGAAGAATAGGAAGTTGAAGAGGAAGAATACAAACTTGAGAAAAACAGTCATCAACCTTAAATATAGACTTCTCATGAAGAAACCCAGGATGACAGTCACTTCAAAGAGGAGCAAGAGAAGAAAGTTAGATGTACTAGCAGAGGTATCTGAGCAGATGCAATAGGAAAGAAGAGTTCATAGTTTTGGAAAAATTGCATGGGGACATGCAATGATTTTGTAGTGGGGGTATGTTGGACCTCAGAATTACTCTCTTTGACAACTTTTCTCACTTCTTTCTCTTGTTTTCCATAAAATACAAATTCCCATCACTAATAAATGATAGATTTTGTCTCAAGGAGGAGACTAAATGATTGACATGTTATACTTTTATGTTTTTTCTATTTGAAATACGTTTTTGCAAATTAGCTATGGAAAGTAGCCTATTCTGCATCTAACCATGTGTTCCGTAGTTACTTCCATGGTTGAACAGGTTACAGGTGTCAAGCGAAGAAATTGGCCACATGGGCATGTCTGGAATCGTCACGATATGGATTCTATCCTAGTCACCCAGCCCAGATCGACAAAGAAGCCAGATCAAGACCACAGTCAAAGGTGGAGTCAAATGTATGAAACCCAGAAGCAATAGGACTCTTTATCTACCCTTTCATGGTTAATTAATAAGTCCAACAGATCTGTTGAAGCATTAACTCGGATCAGCCACCTGTGTCAATGGTTCTGTGCAACCACCTTGTTCGAATTCAAGTCACCTATAGCTGATCAAACATTTACGCAGACTGGTTGTAATACGTGTAGACCACCTGTAGCTAATTTTCCTCAAAAGATAGTTATGGTTTTCTTTTAAATACTAGTTGAACAGGATCAAAAGGAGTTCGAAGTTTTTGATGTATTAAGTTTAAACTTATCAGCTCTATAATTTTGGACTTTTGTTTTATAATACAAAGCCATGTGTTGACTGATGATCATTTGAAGGAGCATTTTGAATTAAGTTAGCAGCTCAACCTAGTCAGTTGCAGAGGGCCCCTGCATTAAAGGAGGTTTTCTTTTCATTTGCTTTCTTCATTCTATTCAGTTTTAAATTCCTCATTTGCTTTTAGCAGTGTTTATAACTTAGGTTGATTTCTTATAGTTTGAATCCTTTTAGTTTTAATCAATAGCATAACGTTATAATTCAATTATGCAGTCTTGTTTCTCCAATCCATTTCATAAAGGAAACGACTTTGTTTCAAAATAGAGTAAGGTTGAAAGTAATGAGGATGAGTTATTGATTAGTTTACTCATTGTTTTTGTTATTTACTTCCTAGTTCAGGTTGTCAATGCATTGTACTAATGAATGTTTTTAGTCACCATTTCAAGCTAATATCCATCCTAAACTAAATGGTTAAGTATTTGCTTTACATAAGGGTTGAAACCAATCAGTTACCTTCTACATGTTTTTATTTAGTTTCTTTTCTAGATCATGAAGTACAGAAGTTGCTTGAATTCCATCTTAAGGAGGTTATCCTTCAAAATTAAAGGTTAAGGTAACTAGAAGTACTTTAGTTAATTTCAATCTCTGTATTTATTTCAACATGACTTACAACTTTATCTTCTAGTTTTAAGAATTATTCATGAATTAGGATTAGATTGGAAGATAGGATAGATGCTCTATTTTTTTCTTCTTTTAACTTAGATTTTGACTAGTTTTTAAGCTCTTGATTCACCTTTAAGAAATTTAGATTCGGTTTCTCATAGTTCAAATTGTACATCATTAGGAATCAAAGAACAGAAACCCCCAAAACAATATAAAATAAAAAACAACGAAGTAAGAAGGGTTAACTAGCACATACAATGCACTACACTTCATTAACTTACGAGCCTTGGTTGATAATTTATGCAAAACAATTTAGGACACTAAATTGACTAAACAACACTCTCAATGTCAGATCCTGAACGATGGAAATCTCAATCTTGCCACTCTTGGATTTGAGGGCTTCAGAGAAATGTTCAGCGAGCAATATGGATATGCTTGCCTCAATCGGTCATGACCCATATAAGTTGACTGGTTCCCTTCTTTAGGATAGTCCTGTGATGAAATATATGTCTAAAGTTTCTAACTCCAACTCCTGGTCACCAATGATGAATATATCCTGATTTATGTCCTAGAGACTAAGCACGTAACGAAGCAACTCAAGTTGGGCCCACATCCCTAGTGTGAGAAATAATTTGAGGAGCCCACAGGCCCTCAAAGCTTCCAGGCAATTTGGATCATTCAGTGCTTGGGTTTCCACATCCTCGTGCTCCCATTCTTTCTAGTCTACCATTTTCAATGATTCTTTCCTACAAAAACCATAGATTTAAGTCAATAATCATTTTTGACCCATCAATTTCAAATTTCAACGATGGTTTTAAGGGGAAATAGGTTTTTTCCCTATTCATGTCGTCGGCGAGCCAGTTTTAAAAATAGTTGCACCCACGACGTGATAGGTCCTGTTAATTACCCTCAGGTGGCTCGATTCCATGCTCGGAAGTCGCACCAACCGAGGGCAAAAAACTTTTAATAAATCCTCCCTCAAAATCCAAAAAAATGTTTAAAAACAAGGATAAATGGTATGAAAATGAAGCTTAATTTTTGGCTCTTACCTATAACTGGCGGCTCAACAAATGACCTCCCGGATCTCTCGCAATCTGCTTCGAAATAATTAGGGAAAAAGAGAGTAAAAAGTCTTTCACAGTAAGGTAAAATAGCAAAAGGTAAAAAATATTTACTTTTCCTCCTTTTTATTCAGTTTTTCATGAAATATTAGGTTTTTGTAAATATTTTGACCTATTTTGCCTCAAGAATTGGATAATGCACTTTACCTTTTTCGCGCAGCGATAGGTGATGGATGTTCGACGATGATGCCGAGTCACATTTCAGCTCTTTTCGCGACTCGTAAAACTCATATGAAAATATTGCCGAGTATTTTTTCCCTTTTTGACTTGTAAAAGAGAGTAAAATGGTGGGTCTGCTTTCAAGCTCTTTTCCAACCCTTTAAAAATGAAAATATAGTCGAGATCTTGTCGTTTTGAACTCGTTAACGGATGCGAAAAGTTGTGCGCCCAGTATAAGTTTACCCCTTTTTCGGTCTAGGATGCACTATTTACAAAAAAGATACTCCTTGACTGAAATGGTCAAGCAATTCTCTCAAGTATCATTTTCTACCTTTTCGGGCTTGTTACACAGCATTTTGTTACTGTCCCTATACTCCCCATTCCTTGATCCTGGAGGACCTCTACATTGAACCCTACATGCTTTCCCTTCATGCAGAAACTCCCATTGTGTCCCACTTCATGAGCAGAACAATTCCCTTTTTCACCATTTCCCCAAAATCTTTTGTTTTTCCCAGTTTACAAGGCCGGTGCTAATGGCCATTGTCCTCCTCACGGTGATATGCAAGGATTAACACTATCCCTAGTGCCGACCAGAGTGACTGAGATTTGTTCCAGTCACACCAATCCTCTTAAGGAAAGTTTTCTAAATAAGGAGTCGAAGCTTCCAGCTCTAGAAGCTTCGTAACGGAAGTCTGGTAAATGGTTTAGTTGGATGGGGTCGAGGATGTCAATTTGGGCTCCTTTCCCCTATAACGATAGAACTACCTCAAGATATAAGACCTTCTCCCATGAGAAGAGTATCCATCTCCCATTCATTCATGCTATATAAACCTCCCTTTTTCCCAAGCACAAGCTAGTGTTAGTGTTATAGTGTTAATGTTGGTGTGCTAATGATAATTAAGTTTGGAGTAAGCAGCAAGCTATTCATAGTTGTAGCTCTCTAGTTGTGTGAGGGAGAAGTGTGAATTTGGTTTAGTGTGAAGCCAAAAGGCAAGAGCCTTAAAACTATTATTGTCGAGGCCATCATGGAATGCTAGCAGAAGTGTGTGGGAACCTGGTTTTGTCAGAGGATAGCGGCAATGTCAAGGCAATGGTTGTAATCTCTTCTTGATTCAATATATATGCAACTATCAATTGATTTCCTACATGATGTGTCACCTTACATGTTCATGGCTTAATGTTTCTTGACTTGTTAAGTAGGTTGAATTACAATTTGTCTATTAAAATGGTTGTTGTTTGTTGTTGTTTACTTGTTTCAGGTGTTTGAATAAGAAAACGAGAGTTAGCTGGAGCGAGCAAGCAAGGACATCACCAAATGGGATAAGTGTACTAAGAGGTAGGCCCTCTTAATTGGTTCTAACCTAAGGAAATCTTCCATAGAATGTATCAGTTGAGACTAGACCCATTATCAGGCTAGAGGAATTGTTTGTGTCCACACTCATAATTTTACTTCACCACAAATTGGTGACCATACTAGGGAACCAATCCTTCTGTTTTTCTTGTTTGAGATTTCATGATTTCGTGAGAACTTTTCTAGTTCCACTTTTTCCCTTTGGTTCTGTTTCTTTTCCTCTATTTACTGGTCTGAGTTTGAAATTCATAGTAGCAAATCTGGTCCCAGCTTTAATTTTTTTTTCTTGGCTCCCTCGCTTAGCATGCTTAATCTGCTGACAATTGCGTCGATCAGTGTGATATGATGAGAAACAGTCACGCTAACCTCCCTTTGGCACTTGTTGTCAATTAGGTAGTCGCGCTGATGCCTATAAGTGAAGATTAGGGTTAGTCCCCAATCTTGGCCAGTGTGTTTTTCTCTCATGATTTCGACCCCGTAAGCCTTTTAGACCGTGCTCTCCCTGACTAGAAAGCTTCATCTAGCTTGGTTTGTGTGATTTCTTGGTTTAGCCCACCTATGATGTGTTAAGTTTGGCCCTGTGTGAAGTTCTCTTTTATTTATTCTTTGAATCCCTCAATCAGCGCTATTTTTGGCCAAACAATAGCGTCGATCAGGCCTGTCAGCGCTAGTTTTAGCCTGAAAGTCGTGCCGATCAGCGCTACTTTTGGCCCAAAAGTCGCTCTGGTCTCTGAGTTAAGGAAAATTAGAATTTCTCCCATTCCAGTGCCAGTGTGTCTTGACCCTCAAACTCTCTTCTTCCGCCCAGAAGTGACTTGGATGCTTTGTTTTCAATTGAATGGGTGAAAGAGTCTTGTTTGTTCTCTTATTTCGAGTGTCTCTTTTCTCTTTCCAAGCATAGATTGCATTGCTTGGTTTGTCAATTGAAGCATTTTATGTGTTTGGTTTGTTCGATTCAAGGAAGAAGTTGCTTTTAGTTTCATTTATAATGCTTTGGATTTGATTTATGCTTGTTTGTTCGGAATTGTGAAAATTTTCATTTAAAGTGCTTTATGTGAAAGATTCATTTTGCATTTTATGAAAAGGAGAACATCATTCTAGTTTACTTAAGAAAAAATATTGCATTAGTAGTGTTATTGAGAAGCTAGAATTGCATCATCATAAGAATTGGAAATGAAATGAAACTTCTTATTTTGTTTTAGGAAGATTAAGTGCATTTAGGAGATTTATTAGAGAAAGATTTCATTCTTTTATTGTTGCATTGATTTTGTGTTCCCTATCTCTCAATTAGTGTTAACTTTCATCGAACAAAGATCTCTTTTCTCATATAGTTGCATGTAGGAGTTTTGTCAGATGACAGTGGTAGGGCCTTGAAATTGAGACCTAATTCAAGGTCAACTGTTAAAATTTATTGAATTAACCTAAGGAAGCATTAAAACCTAACGATCACATCTAGAAGGTATAGGCTAGAGACATGTTTTGACGTCTTTAAACCTAGCAGGTATCATTAGCTTCAGCACTAGACAATGTTAGTACGGACTTGTGCTCCTCGTACCATCGAGTATATAAAGGGAGACCCCACTAGGCTATAATCCTTTATCCATAGGAAGCTGAGTCTGTTGCCTTGTAAACATGATACACCGAACACAACATTTAGGGAGATTCCCTGCCCATACTTCTTGGTTCGCAGGGAGGTATTATACATTTCACGGTTACCTAATAATCCTTTTGCCTAGAATACCCTAAGTAGTAATTTTTGATCTTTACTGACTCTTTAAATTTGAAAATATCATCAAGCACTTGTGCTTTTGAGCTCATTGATTCCAAAAGCAACTAGAGTCACCTTTCATCCTTTTCTCGACTCTTAAAATATGAAAAGGCAAAGTTTTGTTTCAGTTTCTTAAAATTAACTACCCATGAAATATTCCTGGTTAAAATTATCTTCCTTAGTGATTCTTTAGGGTCGATTCCAATGGAAACATTCCCATAGTCTACCAGTAAAGGGTTCCCCTTGGATGGGAATTCTGGTCCTTTTCCTTCTTTTGGAAATGGTGGTGCTCCTTATATGGCAACGTTGTCCCTCCTTGGATTAACCATTGGTTTACCTATCTGGTTATTTTCGACGTCGGTGGTCCTGAGCATCCCGACTCCTGTCCAAATGTCCTCTTTGTTCAAATCATGTCACGATGATTCTAAGGTTGACCTCTCCCCTTCTTCCACTGTTTCTTCCTCTTCCTCTTCTACTTTACCTTGTGAAAGTTTGAAATCCAGTAACCAGGAGGCTAAGAAGAAGAAGAAGAAGTTAGATAAGCTAGAGGCCAACCGTGTGGTTGTTACTCCAAATACACCTCCTGTAGACAAACCTTTTGATCCTCCATGGAATGTTAGATTCCCTTGCAAGCTATGTAAGGGTGACCATTGTTAGCCCCCTAATTTTATCTCTTTTTGCCATTTTTCCCTTCCTAAATTATAACCATTTACCATTGTTTTACCTCTCTTATACACCCTCATCTTGCACCAGTCCAAGAACGGTGACATATTTCGTATGCCTTTATTTTTCATATTTCTAACTTAACTTAGCATTAATTAATCTTTTATTACATGATTTCTTGCTTATAATCACTCTTTGTAACTTATTGATATCTCCAATGTTTATTTGGTAGTCAAAGTACTTACTGTGACCGCTGATCCTAGTGCAGGATCAGATCTTGCACTAGTGCCAACACCAAATCCTTGCAACAGATCCAAACCTCCTTGATCACCGCCTTGTTTTGAGCAGCTTCAGCCATGACAGCAAGATCGATCTAAAGGCAGCCAAGCTTTAGCCACAACAGAAAGATCGATCCAAAGGCAACCAAGATCAATTTATGAAGAATGAATAGCTGGAGATTGGCTACAGCTAGTTTTGTTAAACTGTCTAATTTTGAAGGCTGAAAGCTAAATTCTGCATTTGATTATGTAATTGGTTAAATGATCTACTTTGGCCTTTGGCCAAAGATCTATATAATGAAGAATGTAAATAGGACGAGACAGTTTTTGATAGAAGTTTTGTACAGAACAAAGATACAGCCAGAGAGGCGATAATAGGTTGTTGTATTTTGTTATCGCCGAATATGGGCTGGACTATGTATTCACGCATGTATTTTCCTTAGTGAATTAATAAAAAGGGAGTTGCGCCTCATGTTTTATAAATCGCATTTCTGTGTTTGAAGCTGATGAATTGATTAAAGTACTGAGCAACGTTTCTATTTGAAAGGGGAACACGCTAGTTGGCTAGGGCACAGCCAACCCAACACGTTTACCCTATTTCCTGTTTCTTGTAATTTATGTTTATATTTTCAAGTGTGATTTAATTTCAATCACATGCATTCATGTCTGAGTGAAAGCGGATCCGTTGTGTGAAGCAACTAAATTTCCTTTTCCTGCACCTAATTTCAGATTGGTTTTCCCCGCCTGGTCCAAGCAGGAGAAATAAACCTGCACCATTGCACGTTGGTGTGATATTCCTTTTCTGCATTTCTGTTTGGTTGGTTTTCCCCACGTGGTCCAAGCAGGAGAAATGAACCTACACCAGTGCACGTTGGTGTGATGCAGAAAGCCTTTCTAGTTTACTTCCCATAATTTTCTTGCTTTCATTAGACACTTTATGACAGGATAAATGTATATGAATTGTTTCTTTATTTATGCACTCTGTCAAAATTAGAAACATTCATTTTTTATGTGTGAAATTTGATTTAATAGTGTAATAGCACTTTCAGTAACTAAGCACTTATTTTAAGAATTAAATGCTAAGTGCAAGAAGCTCTGATTCGGTGCAAGAACTAGTTTCTTTCCACGGGATCTGAGTGCTTTGAACCTGGAAAAGTTCAAGCCCTTGCAGGAAGTAAAATTCCTTTAGTAAAGACACCATTTGCACCCTCTGCATAAATCTCTGTCCCTGCACTAGTGCAAGCAGACTATGATAGTGCAGGACAGATTAGTGCAAGAAGGAAATCTCTAAAGGAGCAGGTTTAAAGGGCCCATCTGATGAGACTGTTAAGTGTCTCTGCTAAAGAAAAACACACACTCAGTAGTTAAAAAATAGTTAGCTAGAGTGAATTCCCCTTTATTTCTAAATCCCTTTTGCAAATGCATTCTTCCTTGTTCCAATCTTAGATTATTTTTATGGTTCAAGTTGCCTTTTTCTCTTTTTAGTTTGATTCTGCAATCTGTCCTTTAAAGAAAGTAGGGATTTATATTAGAAATATTCATACCATCTCTGGCATTGCTTGTGCCTCGTCTCTAAGTTTACATATCCCTCGGGTTGACAAATTAAGTGTTTAGGAGTTTGCTTAAGTGTAATTCCTGCACCCAACATTTTGGCGCCATTGCCGAGGAGGCGATTTGATTTGGTAAGAATTTTCTGATTATATAATAGAGGTAATTTTTCCTTTATTTTTGCAGTATTGTTTGGAAAATATTCTTTGAAGGAATTTTACTGGTGTTGATTGATTTCTGACAGCATTTTTATTAGAAGTTGATTTGTTATTTTTCTTTTTTCTTGAAATGAATGCCTAGAAAAGGTAAGGGTTCAAAGCCCACTAAGGGCCGAAAGAATTTTGAAAATAATTCTCATATTGGGTCTCCTTCTATGAGTAGGAAACCCAATCCAATTCAAACCCATCACGCAAGAACAGTCCACCTGGATTCTGGTGACAACTGCTGAGTTGTGGTTCAGTCTGTTGGGAGCAAAAGGGAAACAATGGAAGACCATGAAGATCATGTGGAAGGGACTGGTGAAAACCAGGTAAGTAGGGAACAATCCACTTTTGTGTTTCCAATTGTGGACCCTGATACTATGGCACAAATGAAGAATATTCCACCATCAGCTCTCCCTCATTTCCATGGTAAAGTTCATGAAGATCGTGACCCTTTTCTATTCGATTTTGATATTCTGTGTAGAAGTTATGATTATTCAACTAACAGTCAGAAGCTAAGATTATTTCTTGTTACTCTCAAGGACTCAGCTCTACACTGGTTTATGGGGTTAAGAGGAAACATTATAGCCTCTTCGGATCTAATGAAGAGAGTGTTTTTGTCTAAATATCAAGAATATTGCAAAACTCGAGACATGCAAGATGAGATTTTTACAATCATACATGATGATGATGAAACTCTTGAAGACTACCTAGAAAGATTTCTGTATATTTTACAAAGGTTGAAACTTAAGCTTGATTCCAGTACTATTAGAACCTTTTTCTTAAGAGGACTTACTGATAATGCCAGAAATAATTTATATCTGTTAGGACAAGGTGATATTTCTTAGCAAACTTTTGAACAAATTTGTGAATTATGTAGGAAATTTTCAAGAAATCAGTATAGATCTGGTAGAGGAACTCGAAACAAAAATAGAAAAACTGAATCTATTGATGCTATGATTATTGGACTAGAAAATAAAATGGAAAACATGAAAATCAATATAATGAATACTGTTACCAAACAGTTGGACTCTTTAAAATTTCAGCAAAAACTCATGAAGGAACAAGAGTCACTATGTATTTTTTGTCCTAAATGTAGAGACAAGCATCCTCCTAAAGAGTGTCCTCTTAATTTGAAAGAAACTAATAAGTGTGCTATTTATGTAGAAGACCATGTCACAGAAATATGTCCCTCTATACCAGGACTTAAAGCTGTATTTACAAGTTGACAACTTGAAGCTGAATACTTGTATGCTATGGGAGCAAAAAGAAATTGGCCTCAGGTAGGTGCAGGTATGGCTCCTGAATTTTCTCCACACTATTTTGGTTATAATTCACATGCATATTCTTATCTTAACACTAATCAGTAGTGGCAGTATGGGAACCAATATCAGCATGGGCAACCTTCTCAACCATGGCAACAAGGTTGGAGAGGGCCAACTCATTCTCCATATTCCTACCAGCCACCCATGCAGTCATATCCATCTACACATACACCTTATTCAATGCCTCCACTTTCGAATCAGTCTACTCCACCATTACCTTACCTCCACCTTTTTGACCTCCTCAGTTGCTTGCTCAACCTATGCCCAATCCTAACAATAATAAAGTAGTGCAAATGATCTATGTAACAAACCCACTTTTATTCGAGTACCAATCTATTCTAGTTGGGGTTCATGATATTCAATTAAGATCGGGAAGGACTGTAACATCAGAAAATCAGAAACAACCTAGAGTGATTGTTGAAGAGAAATAAGAAGAGGAAACTCTTAATCATTCTCCGAAAGATGTCACTAAGCATCCCTTACGCTCTAAATCCTTGCCATCTTCTTCCAACCAGCCTCCCTTCCTAGAGAGACTAGTAATGAAAAGAAGTGAGCCTATTTCTGAGACTAGCTTGGCATCAGAGCTTCAGAATCTTTTCATTAAGATACCTCTGCTCCAAGCCATCAAAGAGATCCTTATTTGTACCAATATTATTAGGAACTCTGCCTCAAGAAACCTGGGAGGAAGAGATTGGAACCCCAAACCATTCAATTTGTTGGTAGGGTAGCAGAGTTGATGACGGGATGTGTGTCTATGGAAAAATATACTAATCCTGGAAACCATATTGTCTCAGTTCATATTAGTAATGTCCTTGTCTCTAATGTTCTTATAGACCTGGGGGTATCCATTAATGTCATGACTAAGCAAACCATGGATCAACTTCGGTTATCTCATATTCGCCCTACTCCCATCATGCTTGAATTAGATCTAAAATTAAGCCAGAAGGAGTATTAGACGATGTGATCATCTCATTAGATTCTTGGGAATATCCTGCTGATTTCATTGTGCTTCAGCCAAAGAACCCAGTAGGAGGACATCCCTTGATCTTGGGTCGACCATGGCTTGCTACAGCCGATGCATATATTGGATGTTGCTCCGGTGATATGTATATTTCACATGGAGATTCTAGGAAGAAAGTTACCTTATACCCCCCTGCCAGATCCATTCAGGACCTTCGAGATACTTTATGGTTGGATCAAAGTAGTGATGAGGAGACTTAGCCCATTTCCCTTATCCATCAGTATACTGGGTCTTCACAAGAAGATGAGATTCAAGATTTCCTGAATAATCTAGACACCATGCCTAATTTTGAGCTATTGAGCCAGATTTTCAGCCTAGATTTTCAAGATAATCATGATTCTCATTCTTCTGTACCGCTGCATTTGACCACCCCCTTGAGTACTCCTGAGCTTGATACTACTCTTGTTGAGATTAGCCTCAGTAAATCCTTGTATATTAGTTCAGATTTAGACTCATCTCAGCAAGAGCAGCTCGTGAATTTGTTGCAAAACCATCTTAGTGCCTTTGCATGGAGCTATGAAGATATGAAGGGTATTCCTCCTCAAACTTGTACACATCATATTTATATTTAGGAAGGAATCCGACCTATCCGACAACCCCAAAGGTGAATGAATCCATCTCTAAGAGATATTGTGAAGGAAGAAGTACAGAAACTCTTGGATGCCGGTTTTATCTATCCTATTTCGACAGTCAGTGGGTCTCTCCATGAGTGCTAGTACCTAAGAAAGATGGAAGATGGCGTATTTGTATTGATTATCGAGAATTAAACAAAGCCACTCTCAAATATTATTTCCCTCTCCCTTTTATTAACCAGGTGCTTGATACCCTTGCAGGAAAGAAACATTTTTCCTTTTTGGATGGCTTTAGTGGTTATAACTGGATACAGATTGCACTTGAAGATTAGGATAAAACTACTTTTACATGTCCATGGGGTACATTTTCTTATAGAGTGCTTCCCTTTGGTTTATGTAATGCCCCGACTACCTTTCAAAGGGTAGTCCTGACCATTTTTGCTAATCTAGAATTTGTAGAAATTTATATGGATGACTTTTCTGCGTTTTGTGATTCTTTTCAGGAAGCTCTCAAAAATATGGAAAAAGTACTTCTTCGTTGTCAGGAAGCCCATCTCACCTTGAGTGACAAGAAATGTAGATTAATGTGCAAAGCGGGAGTGGTACTTGGCCATTTGATTTATGGTAAAGGTATCCAGGTTGATCCAGCAAAGATCGAAATCATTTTGCATCTTCCTGCACCCAAAACTGAAATGGAAGTAAGAGGTTTTTTAGGACATGCTGGTTACTATAGGAGATTCATTGAAAATTTTTCTAATATTGCTGCCCCTCTTTTCCGACTTCTAGCTAAGGATAGTGAATTTCTTGGACCACAGCTTGCCAACAGTATTTTGAAACATTAAAAGAAAAGTTAGTACATGCACCAGTTTTGAGAGGTCCTAACTGGTCTCTGCCTTTTCACATTTCCTCTGATGCTTCAGATTTGGCTATTGGTGCAGCTTTAGGACAAGAGGAAAATAAACAATCCTATGCTATTTATTATATTAGTAATAATTTGTCTTCTCCTGAATTAAATTATACAGTTACAGAGAAAGAGTTTTTAGCTGTAATTTTTGCAATTAATAAGTTCAGACTCTATATTACAGGATATGAAGTATTTGTACATACTGATCATTCCATGATCAAATAAATGATGAACAAGCCATTAACTAGCAGTAGAGTAACTAGGTGGTTGCTATTGTTGCAAGAATTTAATATTACTATTGTTGATAGACCCGGAAAATCTAATGTTGTAGCAAATTTTCTTTCTAGATTAGATAATCCTGGTGAAGCAACTCCTGTTAATGATGATTTTCCAGATGAACATCTTTTTTCTATGTCAACAGATTCCCTGTGGTTTGCTAACATTGCTAATTACTTGGTTACTAGGAAAACACCACCCCACTTGTCCACTCGTGAAAAGCGGAGTATTTTTCAGAAAAGTGCTGCATATTCCTAGATTCAAGGAGATCTCTTTTATACTGGTCCAGATCTAATTATCTGTAGGTGTGTAAGAGAGGAGGAAGTGTTTGACATATTGAAATCTGCTCATGATGAACCTTGTGGAGGCCACTTCGCTGATAAGCAAACTGCATATAAAGTATTGCGTGCTAGTTACTTTTGGCCTTCCTTGTTTAAGGATGCCAAACAATATGTCAGGCATTGTGATAGCTGTCAGTGAATGGGCCAGCCTAATCAAGCCAATGAAATGCCTTTATGCCCCCAACTTATGATTGAGCCATTTGAAAAATGGGCTATTGATTTTATAGGGCCAATAAATCTAACATCATTAAGTAAAAAGCATATCTTGGTTTGTACAGATTTTGTTACGAAATGGGTAGAAGCTAAAGCTATTTCTTTTGCTATAGAAAAAGTTGTTGTTGATTTTCTTTTTACTGAAATCTTTACTAGATTTGGTGTGCCTAGAGAAATTGTTTTTGACAATGGTCCGCAGTTTATTTCTAATCTGGTACAGGGTGTGATGGATCAATATAAGATCCGGCACAGGAAATCCATGCCGTATCACCCGTAATCAAATGGCAGGGTGGAATCCACAAACAAAGCGATTGATTCCATTCTTACAAAGATAGTAAATATGCATCAGAAAGATTGGGCTGAAAGATTACCAAAGGCTTTGTGGGCATACAGAACCACTTGGAGAAATAGCATGGGACATACACCATATGAGCCGGCATATGGCAAACATGTTCTGTTACCAATTGAATTCCAGATCAAAACTTTCAGAACTGCAGTTCAGTTAGGACTAGATCTCTCTGAGGCCCAACAACAACATCTTCTCCAATTAAATGAGTTAGATGAATTTCGTAGGGATGTTGTTCAGCAGAACATACTAATTCAGCAGCAACACAAAAGGTGGCATGACAAGTCTATCCAGAAAAAGCAATTCCAACCAGGTGATTGGGTGCTCCTTTATGATTCTAGATTTAAAATCTTTAAAGGGAAATTCCATACACGTTGGATGGGACCTTATGAAGTGATCCGAGTATTCAAGAATGGAGCAGTAGAAGTTAAAACTATTGATGGATAGAATTCAGTATTCTTGGTAAATGGACACAGGTTAAAGAAATATTTTCAGCCACTTACCAGGAAAGATTTTACACAACAAGTCCAACAACAATTCGGGACGGTAGTAGTGAATGGTAATACCAACCTTTTGAAAACATGAATTCTTCTTCTTCTTAAAATAATAATAATAATAATAATAAGAAAAGAAAAAAAAAACCATTTTCCTGTAATTATGAAAATCAGTTCGCTGACATGATTGCAGAAGGATCAACCTGAAAACTAGCTTGCTGGCTGGAAGATCAAAAATTTCTAATAAAAAGAAAATGTTGCTTGATCTTTAGATATGCTAGCGACCACCAAGTAAAAGCGGGTTCAGCAAAACCAACCTTTATACAATTGGGGTAATTAGCATGCATATTTTTATTCAAGTAACGCTTAATTTTCATTGCAGTTATTTTTTCTTGCACCAGTGCAGGCAGACCTTCCAGAAAATTTTTTGCCTTTCTTCATATTCCACTTCCGTAATATTCCATCATTTTTCTTCTTCAATCCTAGAATGATTAACCTTCCCACATTCTTCTAAATTTACCCGGTCCACTTTGAAAAAATCTCACTTTACCCTTGAATTTTTTCCCTATCCCACTTCTGTTTATTCCCTCTTTTGGTACTATTTCTGGAATCCCTGTAACAGAATTCCTTTCCATTCTGAAATTTCCCTTTTCCCACTTCTTTATTCCCTCATGAATTCATTTTAGGATCTCATGCACAAAGAGCAAAAGGATATGCTCTGAAGCATCAAGAAAGGGTGAAGCAAATTTCCAATATAAGTTGAGGAAGTCATGTCGAAATCTAGCCTATATTTTATTTAAATTCTCTATTTTTAAATATTTGCTTTGACTAGTGCAAGCATGTTGTCCTATATGATAAAGCAATTAGAATGGTACCAGTAGAATAGAATAATTCAAGCGATGCAAGCAAACCAGTGCAAGCATGCACCCTGTCAAAAACATAGTACAATTTGTTCTTTCATAGCATACATCATAGGAAAGTGGTCATCATGAAAATTTATATGAAGTCCTTTCACTTAGCCGATGAGTACTTATGCTATCATACTAACTAGGAGAAAATTATTTAAAGTACAAGGTGTTTTTAAGTTAGGAATCATGATCATTTTTTAATGAATGCTAAGTTCCTTTTTTGAATTATGAAGGAATGCGGAAGTGTTTAACTGTTGCTTGGACATAATTGCCCCCTTTCCGCCATAATCCTAGATGTCCTTCACTCATAATTATTACCTCACCTAGTCGTTAAAACACCGCCACAAGTACCAATCCAGCCTAACCTCAAAGATGTCATGCATCTACGACGAATGAACTGGTGATAAGATGGAAAGGATGGTGGACAGTTGGATCCCTATCTATAAGAACTGATTTCCCTGGTGTTGCATGTAAAATTCTCGACTGTTCATAGCCGTTAAGCAATGATGCCACTTGTTCAAAACGAACCCTCATATCTCAGTAGGGTAGAATAGACTGTCAAGTATCGCAACAGTCTTGCACTATTGCGAGACTCAGGCTTTCTCCAGTTCTTACAGAAGTTTGACAGACACGATAAAGAAGTGGCTTTACATTTTTCCAGAAGTTTCAAAAACGGCCAAGTAAAAATTGGGCCTCTCAAATTCAAAGTCACAGAAGAATTTATAGCAGTAGTGACATGCTTGGAAAATACTGGTGAGCAGTGGTTTAAAAATTAGAAACTAGAAAGGAAGCGATGGCAGCATTTGTCGTCAACAAGAAGATGGAGGTAGAGTGGAAGGAAGGAGTTCTACACAGTGCCCTGCTGAGATAGTGGAAAGACCTCATTTTCATCCTACAGAAGTTTGTAACCTGTGAGGGAAGATACTCCCGCACTTTTTTATATCATTTTAGGATGTTGCAACATTTTGAAGCCGCCCGACACATCTGGTGGAGGATGAATTTCCCCTATTTTCTGCTTAAGAGCTTGGAAAAAATGGCCAAAGGTGTGTGGGACGGATGGGCAGACTAGGCCGACACGAAGCTATATCACCACAGCCTGATAAAGATTCTGGTCCTGAAACAGCTAGAAGTTAAAGGCATGACCTGGGAGGCGCTGTTAAAACAACTGCATAAAGAGAGAGCTACTGGAAAGGAGACAAAGGACCCCGCCAACACAAGCAAGGGCCCGAGTAAGAATGAAAAAGGGAGTCCTTCTTGCACCAATGCAAAAAGGAAACGATCTGAAAAAGCAGAAAAGGCCCCATATTCAAATAAGAAGACAAATAGTGCACCAGTTGAAGAGACTCTCTCTACACCACCAGTACAGGCACAGACCCCCAAAAATGACAACCTGTCAGTCCTTGCAGATGCAGAAAAATTTGCAGAGGTTGAAGATGATGCTCTGTTGGCCGATTTCATTAAAAGGCCCTAGAAAAGTAATAAACTGTCTGATGCAGGCAAAGAACCATAGTCCCCACAGGCTGTTGAATCCCCTCCTGCACCAGTACAATAAGAAGAAGAAGAAGCAGGAGGAGAAGAACCCAAAGAAGAAGAGGCAGAAGAAGAATAGGCAGAAGAAGAAGCAGGAAGAGAAGAACCCGAAGAAGAAGAGGCAGAAAAAGAAGAAGCAGGGGGAGAAGAACCCGAGGAAGAAGAGGCAGAAGAAGAAGATACAGAAGAAGAAGAGGCAGAAGAAGGAGAAGCAAAAGAAGAAGAAGAAAAAGAAGGAGAGGTAGGAGGAGACAAACCAGAAGAAGAAGAACCAGAGGAGGAAGAACCAGAAGAAGAGGGACCAGAGGAAGAAGAATTTCCTGATGTAACCATGAGGGATATTGAGGCCCCTGAGGAAGACATAGCCCCTGCCGAAACAGAAAAAGAAAAAGATTTGGTAACTCCTGTTGCTCGGGTAGTTGAACTAGAGCTTCAAGTGCAGAACTTAGAACAGCTTATAGCTAAAGCGCAGCAAGATAAAGAACAGAGTAGACGATAATTGAGGGCGGAGATCCAGAAAAAGAAAAGGGAAGTTAATGTCTGGAAGTACCAAGCTGTGCAATGTTTCAAGCGACTTTAAAAGGTGACAAAGAAACTAAAGAACATCAAAAAGAAGAAGTCTGAAACATTGCAAGCTGATGTTGGTATGCCAGAGCAGGATTGAGCTTGAATGCTCAAATTTTTGAAGTTTTTTGCAGAGATAAAGAGTTGTGTGAGGACACACAACAGTTTAGGGATGGGAGGATGTTAGCCCCCTAATTTACTCTCTTTTTTCCATTTTTTACTTCCTAAATTATAACCATTTACCGTTGTTTTACCTATCTTATACACCCTCATCTTGCACCAGTCCAAGAACGGTGACATATTTTGTATGCCTTTATTTTTCATATTTTTAACTTAACTTAGCATTAATTAATCTTTTATTACATGATTCCTTGCTTATAATCACTCTTTGTAACTTATCGATATCTCCAATGTTTATTTGATAGTCAAAGTACTTACCATGACCGTTGATCCTAACGCAGGATTGAATCTTGCACCGGTGCCAGCACAGCAAATCCTTGCAGCAGATCTAAACCTCCTTGATCACCGCCTTGTTTTAAGCAGCTTCAACCATGACAGCAAGAGCGATATAAAGGAAGCCGAGCTTCAGCCACGACAACAGGATCAATCCAAAGGCAGCCAAGATCGAATTTATGAAGAACAAACAACTGGAGATTGGCTATAGCCAGTTTTTTTAAACTGTCTAAATTTGAAGGCCGAAAGCTAAATTCTGCATTTGGTTATGTAATTGGTTAAATGATCTATTTTGGCCTTTGGCCAAAGATCTATATAATCAAGAATGTAAATGGGACGAGATAGTTTTTTATAGAATTTTTGTACATAATAGAGATATAGCCAGAGAGGCGGTAACAGGTTGTTGTATTTTGTTATCGCCCGAATCTGGGCTGGACTATGTATCCACGCATGTATTTTCCTCAATGAATTAATAGAAAGGTAGCTCCACCTCATGTTTTATAAATCGTATTTCTGTGTTTGAAGCTAATGAATTGATTAAATTACTGAGAAGCGTTTCTATTCGAAAGGGGAACACATTGGTTGGCTAGGGCCCAGCCAACCCAGCACGTTTACCCTATTTCCTGTTTCTTGTAATTTATGTTTATATTGTCAAGTGTGATTTAATTTCAAGCACATGCATTCCTGTCTAAGTGAAAGCAGATCTGTTGTGTGAAGTAGCTAAATTTCCTTTTCCTGCACCTGATTTCATATTGGTTTTCCCCGCCTGGTCCAAGCAGGAGAAATAAACCTGCACCAGTGCACATTGGTGTGATATTCCTTTTTTGCAGTTCTATTTGGTTGGTTTTCCCCACCTGGTCCAAGCAAGAGAAATGAACCTGCACCAGTGCATGTTGGTGTGATGCAGCAAGCCTTTCTAGTTTACTTCCCGCAATTTGATTTCCAGTCACTCCAGTCCTCTTATAGAAAGTTTTTTAAATAAGGAGTCGAAGCTTCCAGCTCTAGAAGCTTCGTAACGGAAGTCTAGTAAATTATTTGGACGAATGGGGTTAAGGATGTCAGTTTGTGATCCTTTCCCCTATAAGGATGTAACTACCTCAAGAGATAAGACCTTCTCCCATGAGAAGATGATCCATCTCCCATCCATTCATGCTACATAAATCTCCCTTTTTCCCAAGCACAAGCTAGTGTTAGTGTTATAGTGTTAATGTTGGTGTGCTAGTGCTAATTACAATTGGAGTAAGAAGCAAGCTATTCATAGTTGTAGCTCTCTATTTGTGTGAGGGAGAAGTGTGAATTTGGTTTAGTGTGAAGCCTAAAGGGAAGAGCCCTAAAACTATTATTTTCGAGGCCATCATGGAATGCTAGCAAAAGTGTGTGGGAACCAGGTTTTGTTGAAGGAGAACGGCAACGTCAAGACAACGGTTGTAATCTCTTATTGATTCAATATATATGCAACTATCGATTAATTTCCTACATGATGTGTCACCTTACATGTTCATGGCTTAATGTTTCTTGACTTGTTAAGTAGGTTGAATTATAATTTGTCTATTATCACGGTTTTTGTTTGTTGTTGTTTACTTGTTTCAGGTGTTTGAAGAAGGAAACGAGAGTTAGCTCGAGCGAGAAAGAAAGGACATCACCAAAAGGGATAAGCATACTAAGAGATAGGCCCTATTAATTAGTTCTAACCCAAGGAAATATTCCATAGAATGTATCAGTTGTGGCTAGATCTATTATCGAGCTAGAGGAATTGTTTGTGTCTGCACTCATAATTTTACTTCACCACAGGCTCGAAAGACACAAATGTACAAAAAGGGACCATGTGGAGTTTTCTTTTCCATGTCTTTTTCAAACTCTCTAAACATGAAAAATATACTGAGTTACACCTTTGTCGGACTCGTTAAAATATTAAACGACATCGGATTCATTGCCATGATGAACATGAGCTTGTCCTTCCTAGGTCTCGTTAAACTTACTAGGTCAGGTTCATCCGAAAGATGAACTTAGAGTGAAAGCATATGTTATCCCCTTCAAGCTTGGGATTAGAAAATGATTGGGGTACCTGCCAAAAATTGTGGGGGGGAAATTTGGAAATGTGTAGGCAGCTCACTCTTGAACATGACACTTTCTGCTTCGTGTCAGGTTGGGATATCCTCCTTTTTATCATTGACCTTCCTAGGTTGGGCCCTTCATTTTTTCCTGCCATTTGATCTCTACCACATTGTCATGACCACTGATCCTATGGATCCAAAAGCTACCAAACTTCTAGTTGTGTTGCCAATATGTTCAAGAGTTGTCCTTCTACAGTTACAGTTACCTCTGATTCTATGTATCATCCAAAATCATTTTGCATCCCTTTGTCTCGTGTCGATGATGTGGGATACATTATGGCCCTCCTTAGATGCGATCGCTTCCTGTTGACTTCAACTCATTATCCAGGAAGTTGACCGACAGAATCCCTTCCGGTACCTTAGAGCTTGCATGCCCTAATGGAAAGTTATTTGCACTCGACAACAAGTTCACATCATTAGCTTTCGATCGAGTGATTTCACAGGTGTTCAACTTCAATTCCTCTATTCACATTCCATGGATTATGTTGATAGTACCTTGAGTACAATTGTCATTATTGGTGGTTTCTCTTGCGCTTGTTAACGGTTTACATCATTGAGTTTTAATCAAGCGACTTTCTAGCATGTTCGACGTCAACACATCTATTCACATGTTAGAATTTGTACTTTGATCAAGTCGTGTTGGAGTGCAAGACCCTGAACTCAGATCAAAAAAGTCTAGGTTACAAAGTGATGTGAGATGGTTATGACGATATACATGTCTCTTTCAGATGGATGGTTGCGAACATACCTTGGTTTCATTATAATCCTCTTTAAGGGATGGATGCGCCCATGCCTGGATCCATTTACATGATCATTCTCTGGATGGCTGTGTCCATACCATGATTCATGTATCATTTTACAAAATTTTGAGTTATGTATATGTATCTGTACTTGCTTGCCTGTTTTTGGATGACAAACTACGGTTCCCCACACTGATTCGTAAAGCATTTCATCCCTCACTCTAGTTTGGCCTTCACACTTTAGGGGGCATCCGTTACACAACATTTTATCACTATCCCTGTACTCCCCATTCCTTGATCCTGGAGGACCTCTACAGTGAACCCTACATGCTTTCCCTTCATGAAGAAACTCCCATTTTGTCCCTCTTCATGAACAGAACAATTCCCTTTTGCACCATTTCCCCAAAATCTTCTATTTTTCCCAATTTAAAAGACTGACGCTAATGGCCCTTGTCCTCCTCACGCCAATGTGTAGGGATTAAAACTATCCCTAGCATCGACCAGAGTGACTGAGCTTTGTTCCAGTCGCGTCAGTCCTTTTATGGAAAGTTTTTAAATAAAGAGATGAAGCTTCTAGCTCTAGAAGCTTCGTAATAGAAGTTTGGTAAATGGTTTAGACAGATGGGGTCGAGGATGTTAGTTTGGGACCCTTTCCCCTATAATGATGAAACTACCTCAAGAGATAATACCTTCTCCCATGAGAAGAGGATCCATCTCCCATCCATTCATGCTATATAAACCTCCCTTTTCCCCAAGCACAAGCTAGTGTTAACATTGGTGTGCTAGTGCTAATTAAGTTTGGAGTAAACAACAAGCTATTCATAGTTGTATCTCTCTAGTTGTGTGAGGAAGAAGTGTGAATTTGGTTTAGTGTGAAGCCTAAATGGAAGAGCCTTAAAACTATCATTGTTGAGGCCACCATGGAATGCTAGCAGAAGTGTGTGGGAACCAGGTTTTGTCGAAGGAGAATGGCAATGTCAAGGCAATGGTTGTAATCTCTTATTGATTCAATATATATGAAACTATCAATTGATTTCCTACATGATGTGTCATATTACATGTGCATGGTTGTTGTTTGCTGTTGTTTACTTGTTTCAGGTGTTTAAAGAAGGAAACGAGAGATAGCTGGAGTGAGCAAGCAAGGACATCATCAAACGGGATAAGCATACTAAGAGGTAGGCCCTATTAATTGGTTCTAACCTAAGGAAATATTCCATAGAATTTATTAGTTGTGGCTACACCCATTATCGGGCTAGAGGAATTGTTTGTGTCCGCACTCATAATTTTACTTCACTACACTAGCTAGAATGAACAACTTAAGAGTGCACAAAAAGAAAGGCTAACAATCCACTTGAACTCTAATTTCTCAAAGATGAATACGAGGAGATGATATTGTTGGGTAGTCTAATAAAAAAAATTCTAACGGAATGTCATCCTCAATGATTTGTTCATAGTCAACTTTTAACATTCTCCATTTTTTAACTTTCAATTTTTTTATTTATTGAACTTCTATCAACTTTATGGGCGCTGCACACAACAAGTGACTATATTGATAACTTATGGCATCAAGTTGATAGTCTTGAAAGTAAACATTAGTCCCAGTTTGATGAGATTCTTGGAAAAAATATCGTTTCAGTATAATATACCTTCTTTCATATGTAAAACCGTTATCATCATAGTCTTCCCATAACTTCATCTTTCGTTCAGTGCACCACATCAAATAATACTTTATATTTTCTATGTTGTTAATGGGTGCAATTGCAACAAGAACACCTCCTACACAATAAAACAAGTGTAAATTTGGATCATTATTAACAAGAAATTAGTTATCAACATGGACTTGATTTTATTATCTATTTAGATTTATATTTTAACTATTATCTAGATACTTATACCCAATGACTTTAAAAACATAAAAAATATCTATCTATCTATATATATATATATCCTTTGAAAGAAATTGAAATGTTACCTTCTCTAACAAGATCAGAAACTCGATCACCTTCAGATGACACTATAGTCTCCTCATATTCCATCTTTTCGAAGCTTGCAACCGACATTTTCCCCTTTGCATTAAGTTTTGTTTGTTGCAAAGATTTTACATACATATTGTTTTCACAAACATCATTAAATTGTGTTTCCTCTATGCAAACATGACAAAAACAAGATTATTTGATTTTATCAAATGAAAACACATTTCAGTTCTCTTTTGTTTTAATTAAATGTAATTTTCGAGTCCCTTTTACTGTTTCAACTTCATATGTAATCGATCTATCTACATCTTGGACTCCAATATGCCAAAAAAATATAGTAAATTCAAACAAGAATTTAAATATGTTATTTAAAATACAATTTATATATCAAAGATAATCATCGATCAATTATTTAAACTATTTAATTTATAAATGTTTAAAATTAGAAAATTAGAAAATTAATAAAAATGATCATATTTTAAAAATATATACAAGTTAATGTATATATGTACATACCTGTGTACCACCGTTGATGGTTTAGTCTTATGGCTTAGTGCAACAATGCACCATTGAAAAACTTGTTCAACTGAGACAAGTTGGTTTGCAGAGTGGTCCATTTGATATATTTGAAGTGCTCGTTTTATACATACCTTTGCACTATCATGTTCTCTCTTTCCATGACCAGTCTCAAATAAATTCCAACAACGTTTAATGTTGGTTTTCATATGAAGACGACACAACCAAAAGAATGACTGTGAAGATTTTAATTGATCTACAAATCCATCTGACCATATCCAGAGCTCATTGAATTATATTCCACGACCTTTCAATATGTCATAAATCTTATCAAAGCAATGTTGTACAAAATGTGTATCATGTGTACGATCATCGCTGATATAAAAGTGATTTTCTTTAACAACCTGCCGATTCTCACCAGCGCTTTCTATATGATCAAAATTTTGTTGAACATGTCTATATAGAACAAGGACAACCATGGAGACTTCATTAGAATGATAATATTCACACTGTATTTCATTTTGTGCAACAAATGTGTAATTTTATGCAAAATCAACTATTGAAAAATGGTCCCTAGTGGAAAATTTCATGGGATTTTTTGAATTGCAGGTCCTACGATTGAGCTCTATGGGAATGATTGGTGTATTTATAAATTTCAGTCTCAAACCTCTTCAAAAACACTATCACAGAAATTTCTTCTTCTTGTAAATCAATCCTTCTAACACTTGTACTACTACTTGAACCAATCAATGTATGGATATATTCATATCTCTTCCATTTCACTTTTATGTTGGAAAATGATTGATCATTCATATCAATAGGATATTTGTCATGAAACAAAGTCAAATTTCCACAATGATCATATTTTTTACCACCAACACATTTATTTTGGTAAAATGATTCATGATTTTTTCTTCCACATAGAATTTGGGATATGAAATCATGGATAGTAGATGAAGGAGGTGATTTTTTCCAAAATGTTTTACCAAAATTAAAGATGGTTTCATAATATAATTGAGATTCCACATGATAATGACAACAACAAGTGTCACGTACAGTGATAGGTTTAACAGACCATGGTTTTTGTTGCACAAAAGTATTGGTTGAGATATTAATTCCACAATCCCCTTCTATGAACTTATTGAACAAATCTATCTGAATGGTGTCCAAGACATGTTTTTCATGTTCTTCATACCGATTTCATGCTATTATTCACCACATCACATCCCTTACTTTTGGTGAAACACGTTAATTTTTTATCCAATATTCATATATTATTTTTTTAACATCTTCTCGAAGTCTATCTTTGTATGGTTTCATACAAATAATTGTCCAACAATCCAACTCATCATTTGCATCTATTTGCAATTGAAATTTCCTATGCTTTTGCAATGTTTTTCATGAGGTCCTAATGTTTTTGCCATATATTTTACCAAACAATTTTCTTTAGTACTTGATGAAACCATTGCCATTTGTATTGCTCTATGTGCATCTGGATCACTTTTTTTTTTATATCTCCCAATTGATTTTAGAGCACCATTTATATTTTGAATCAAATTTTTCTTCACCTTTTTATATTTCGTTGATTTTTGAATACCCAGTAGTGTTGTAGCTTCTTTTAATTTCTTTGATGTTAAGAGACCTCTCAAAATTTGAGCTTTAACGGTCACATTATCATCTTTGAAGAACTTATCATTAATGATCTTAACATGATATTGTATAACATAGTCAACTTTTTTATCTCCATATGTTCCAGTGTCAACATTTTCTAATATCTCATCATCAATATTGATTTCATCTGTACACATGAGAATTTAATGTAAATGGGTATAAATATACATTAAATAATTAAATTAAAAAATAGAGTTTGAATGAAATTGAAACTAATAAATATGTATAATTTCAATAATACACATGACATATATATACATACCTATTGGTGATTCAACTTATTCACTTGAATCTCTTTCAACATTTTCAACAACATCACCAGTCATTGGTTCATTATCTTTTTTCACTTTATCTTTCAACATTTGCAATCTCATCATCAATGTTATGAGGACAATTTATTTCTATTTACATTGCAAAATATTTTTCAAATTAGTTCATCAAATAAAACTTAAATTTCACAATACACTATTAAATTTTAAATATCATTTATAATATTTACATTTACATACCTAGTTCAACTTCTTGTTGAGATTGATTTTCCCTTTCAATATTTAAGTGCTCTTCTTTCTTTTGTAATAGTTTCTCGAGTATTCTCTATGAGCCTCAATGTCTCTTATTTGGTCATATTTTCTCTTGCAATTTATTTGATTTCCCATGATAATTCATTCTATGTATATTTTTAAAATCAAACCCAAAAAAATCAATTTCAAAATCCAACAAAAAAACTTATTTTCAAAATCTAGCCCAAAACACTCACTTTCTAAATTCAGCCCAAAAAACTCACTTTCAAAATTCAGCACAAAATACTTACTTTCAAAATTCAACTCAAAAAACTCAATTTTAAAATTTAGCCCAAAAGAATTACTTTCAAAATTCAGCTCAAAAAACTCACTTCAAAAATTCAGCCGAAAAGACTTACTTTCAAAATTCAGCCCAAAAAAATCACTTTAAAAATTCAGTGCAAAAGACTTACTTTAAAAATTCAGCCCAAAATACTTACTTTAAAAATTCAGCCCAAATGTGAGCGTGAAAATAATGTTTCGGTCGAGTTTATTTATAGCTTTCACCCGAAACAGTTTTTTCGGAGGGTCGCAACATTTAAATTTTGTGGCTGACAGAAAATATGGATAGGTTTTTAGTGGAACTTTTAGAAAAATTCGGCCAAAAAAATGACCCATTTATTTTAACGTCCATCCGTGGAAAACAAGAATTTGACCATTTTTTTTATTCCGCTGAAAACTTGCAACTCTGCAACAATTCTGCTCTGATAACCTTCAACTTTGGAATGGTTAAACTCCATCAAATATGGTTAATTTACTTTCAGAACCAATACCAACATTTTCAGAATGGAATCTACTTTGAGTAGATATAATTTTTATGGAATTTCATAGATATTTGTTAATTTTAATTAATTTTCTAATAAAATGTGTGCAAAAAAATTCTGAAGGTCATTATGATTAAGTGAAATCAAAATTCAGTATCTTCCAAAATACACTGCAAAAAAATATGAAAATTTTATGGTGCATTACATTGGCCCGACTTCTTTAATGGGTAGTTTTTAGATTTTTAGTTTTTAACTAATATGTTGAGAAACATGGCACTATGTTAAACATCTTCAAAATCTACAATTGTTTCATATTGGTTCAATTTAAAAAATTCTAGTAATTATGATGTGCATCAGTTGGTTTCGTAAATATAACCATATTAAAGTAGAGTATGTCTATGTTGTTGCAACACATTTTTTTGTTCAACGACGTCAGGTTAACAAAGAATACACTATTGCCAAAAAAACGGGACTTTTTATGAATCCCTTGATTTTTAAAGAACACAAAGTCAAACAATTGCTAAGTTGACATATCAAATGTGAATAAAAAAATCTAAAAAATTCTAACGAGTTTTCTTTTTACTATAAAATTAAATTCTAAATAGAAAAATTTCTCTTGCTTTCCGAAAGTTGAAGAACTTCTAAAAATGATACACTTTTTACAAAAAAAGGGCAAAAAGTGTAACCCAACTTCACCTTCTAATAATAGTAATTGATGCAAAAAAATGAACAAAAACCATTGAAAATGAACCAAAAATTAAATGAGCTAACTTTACTCGTCACTCGTGAAAGGATTTATAATATCACCAAAATAGCTAAGTTCTAGTACTCCAAAACATATAAATCAGAGGAAAAATGACAACTTTCAGAATTTATGTGTACTAGCATTTTCAATCCTCCCTTCCTTGCCTTTTGTTTAGTTTTGCTTAGGTAGTTGGAGGATTAAACTTTCCTTTAGCTAATTTGTGTGTTATGATAAATATCTTTCCTTTTAATTGGGAGAAGGAATGTAGGAGGGATTATATTTTAATTAATTTACTATAAACTAGTGGGATCCTTGACATAAAGCATTTCTAAAACCTTTTAACTTCATAATAAAACATATGATATTATCTAAAATACCACCATCATGGTAATCGCATGCATAAAGTGAGCAAACATCCAAACCTATATATAATGAAGCATGTGAAACCATCTTGTGTCTCCCATCATCATCGATCCTCTGCTAAAAAGTGCATACTCCATGGTAACCAAACAATTTTCCATGCAACCATCAATTTTCTGAGCATAATATAGCGAAATAAAATATTTTTTTATAGTTATGTTTCACATAGATGCTAGAGTATTTTGTACACAAATTCAAGGGAGACATATAACAAAGGGGGAGGGGACTGCTCGTCGATACTTTTAATATGAGTGGTATAGATATGTGCATTGATATAATAGGTATGATAATAGGAATAAAAAATTTCGATGCCCACATGAACTTCTCATTAAAACAATATGGCACTAAGTGCAAAAAAAATGTGAAGGGGTTGCCATGTACTGATAAAATAGTCAATAATAATTGCTCATGGCACAAACTGGGGCATGGTTAATGAATAAGTCATACCGTGAAAAATGGAAAGGAAATAAATGTTTTCATTTGAGTAAAAATGATTGCAATACTCTGAGTTTTGATTTTATTTTTGCTTTACCCTAATGACCAAAAATATCAAAGTAAAAGAGCACTCATGCCACAAACTGAGTATATATGTACGAGTAAGATTGATAAGTATTTGTAAATGACCAATTTTGACACTCATTTTATGAGTGACTATGAAAATGGTTGGAATGAGGAAGGTGCGAGGCAAAAAATGGTAAGTATGAATGAATATATGCTTGCTTGATTAACCTAGAATGTTGGTCCTTTCTCTGGTCATTGAACTATAATTTTATTTCAATAGGCTAATAAATACTAGAAAACCTTTATAGATTTACATTACACACCACCGAGTAATTTCACAACTTACTTTGATCGGGAGTCCAACAAAAGTAATTTTATTCTACCTACCTCAGTTCAAAAGATGCCCATGACCCACACTTGGTGGCACAAGCTTAGGGAGCCAAATGGAATGGATATGGCATGGTGCTTTTAGGGCTGCCAATCGAACACGATTTCATGCTACATTGTGACCCAATTGAGGGTAATATTATAGGTGGCATATAATATTTTTTTTGTTACATCCGAGCTTGGCATGTGGGTAAAAAATATGAGGACAGAACAAAGGCCTAATAGGTTTGTATTTGTATGAGACAAGGTCGAATAAACATGACCATATGTGGATGGGGTGGCACATACCGTAGTGCATAAATGAGTTGATAACCAATTTGTAGCTTGGTTGTGTAAATGTTTAAACTTAACACTCCTTTTTTTAATTGTGGCCTATTGAAAATTAGGGAAACTATGGGACAAATTTCCCCATAGAAACCCTAAGACCCCAAGAGGACCACATCTCGCCCCAAAGAAGAACTAAAATTGATAAAATAAATATTATTTAATTGATATGATAAAATTATTTGGTTGAACAACTTGGTAAATATATTTAAAATGTTTTTTGTTAACATGTTGTGGGAAAAAATAATAAAAAGGTCAAGCTGTCTTAATTAAATAATTCCATAGAAAGGGCTAGTCGTTGCATCTAAAATATATATAAATAAAAGTATTATTGTTCAACATATCATCAACCTCATGGTGGGAAACTAATCTCCGAGGCTCGTATTATTATAAGACTCACATTATTTTTGAAGCTTAGATTATTCTTTCGATTGCATAAAGTCTGTGGTGTCTCACATATTCTTCCATGGTTCACATACATATTTTTTGAGGCTCGTAACTGTGGCTTGTTGACTTAGATTCCTGGATTATTATATATCTATGGTTTACACTATTTGTAGCCGACTTTACAATTCTCTATGGTTTGTGACTATGCTTTTGTGGCATCGCTCCTTACTTTCGACAGTGGAATCGCTCATGTAATCTATATCATTCCAACTATGCTTGTGTGGCATCACTCCTTACTCTGTATAGTGGCATCTCTCCTATAATATGTATTGTTCCAACTATGATTTTGTGGCATTGATCCTTACTTTGTATAGTAGCATCACTCCTATAATTTGTAGCGTTCCAACTATGCTTCTATGTCATTTCTCCTTACTCTATACAGGGGCATCACTCCTATAATATGTATCGCTCCAACTATGCTTCTATGGCATTGAATCATGTTGACATTGAATAATATTACAATAGTTTGAAGAGGCTCGCAACATAGTGGTTTGGTGGTTCATATTTATTTCTCTAAGGCTCACTTGTAGCTCACACTATATGTATGAGAGGATTACATTGGCTTGCATTGATTGCCTGAGGTTCGAATTATATTTTAGTTTTTCATATTGTCATTGTTATGGCTCACATTAATCTTAATAGGTTCACATTTTAAGAACTCAGATTCGTATCTCTGAGTGACTCACGCAGTTATATCTATGAATTGTATTTTTATCTCTGTGTTTCTCAATTGAATCTCCGTGGTTCTAAATTTGATGTATGGAGTGTATAATAGTGATTCAAAGACATGAATTATGATCTATAATGATTTGAAGACATGGAAATGATATATATGACTATATCCTAGAGGCATGACTATGATCAATGAACTATGATACGCATGACAGGGATCTAAGTAACATATACATGACAGTCACCTTGATGTATGGACAATGAGTCAGTAAAGTATATAATAGTGAGTTGATGGTCTATAGGATAGTAAGACAATGACCTTGATGATAGTGATGATCTATAGGAAATTATGAAAATAACCTTCGATTACAATATATCTTTGATAATGACAGTTGAAAGTGAGGGCACCTATTCTTATGGCTCTTGTCAGAAATGATTCTTGATAACATTTGACAATGCTGATTTCTGACAGTGATGATGTCCCTTGACAATGATGACCTATGATATTATGACTCTTATTCATATGACATGGATGTTACTTCATGTGTCAATGATATGGAAACAACTCTCTAGAGATAAGGTTGTTCAGTTCACAAATGTAGTTGTGAACTGACTTGGTTTGGCCCTAAGAGGCCTAATGTGATTGGTGTATCTCATTCTTATTTTACTTTGTATCTCAACTAAACAATTGATGAACATATAATAAAAGAATAATCTGGTTGGGTTTTCCCCCTCGTGGGGTTTTGCCCTGGTCT
This sequence comes from Pinus tabuliformis, assembly GCA_031772625.1. Lineage (NCBI taxonomy): Eukaryota > Viridiplantae > Streptophyta > Pinopsida > Pinales > Pinaceae > Pinus > Pinus tabuliformis. The sequence continues at coordinate 1,107,444,928 of CM062820.1, read as the reverse complement.
TTGACATAAATCATGGTGTCTCTATTGTGCATGCTTTTCTTTTGTTGTTCCTTAATGTTCTGTTGTATTATTTATGTTTATTGTTCTCTCTACATAATTTATAATGATTATATGATTTTATGGGGTGAATGTAATATCTAAATTATGAAAAAGTGTTAAAATGCAACTATCTACAATATATAACATTTAATTGATCAATCAAGCCTAAAAATTAATAGGATATCAGAGTTGGGTTGAATAAAAGTCATCGAAGACCAATCCCCCTTGAACATACCTATGATGAAGTTCATGATCAAGGCATAGTGTAAGGGATGAAGATGGTAGGGACCTAAAAGAATGTCATGGTTTGAAGGAAACCCTAGGGAGTTGTTGTTCTTGCAAATAGAAGCTAGGGTTTGGAAGAAACCCTATGATTAGCCTTGATATGGAAAGGGTATGGTATGTGTTACAAATATAATTTATATAAAAATGAAATAAATATAAATGAATAAATAATAATCATGATTATAGTTAATTAATGATTAGTTAATGAAGAGGCATGCCTCTAAGGACATGACCATTCATAAAGGGGCACTTGCCTAGGTATATACGTGGACCCTCATGTTAACATTCATTCATCCTTGTTCTATTATCTTATTAATAAGAATATTATTTACAATAAATTTTATATTCTACATTGTAAATAAAAACAATCTCACTTATTGTTTTCTACAGTGGTATTAAAGCCAGGCTCTATCCTTTGGCTGTTAAACGTTGCACGGTCCAATCATAAGGTTTAAGTATGGAAATCATGGAAACATATTCCCAAGATGATTCATTGTATGACCATATGACTACTCGAGAATTATTATTGTAAATGAGAGAAATACTTGCAAAATTAATAAAGCATCTTGAAACATATTCAACATCTATAATGGAAGAGGACATTGACATGAAAGAAACTAATAATGAAGAGCTTTTTAACGGGACAAGGGATGTTGAACATGTTGAATTAGGAACTCCTTAGGGTGAAATAAATGAGACTAATAATCAAAGTGGTTATATGAAAACTAAAGATGAAAACAAGGAGGAAGAAAATGAATCTATAGAATTTATTGATGAAGAATCTGTTGGCATTATATTTCTGGTATGGCTATATGTTACAGATGTTGTACTTGATGGAAACACCCGTGGCAAGGCTCTCAATATGTTGAAAATTAAGAAGTACGCAGGAGAACAGTTTCAGAAGATGCGTACCCGCAGGTACACCGTGAAGGGACCGTGACCAGACTCGCAGGTCAGCCGTTTAGGAGGTGCGTACCCCCAGTGCACTCACTTCAAGGCAGAGAAAAGCACACGTGGGGTTTCTTATGTTTAACCCTTGGTATTTAGCCGACGGTATTTGTGTTATTATGGTTTTGGCTCGTGGTATTGATCCATGATTTTAGGAGGAGCTTGCCTATATAAAGCAAAGGAGATCACTTGGCTAAGCATCTTTTGCAATTGAATATCTTAAGATCTGAAATATTGGGTTATGGTCTTAAAAGCTTGATCTATATGTAAGAGAAGTTGAAAGCGAATCTGTGAAGGGTGATCTCTCGAGCGCATGATCAGATCTGAGCATCTGACTAACTGTGCCACACTGGTGGACTGCCAATTCAGCCCTAATCAGAAGTACGCAGGTGTTTAACGGTACAGGTGCGTGGGTACGCAGAGCAGAAACAGGAGATCTGCGTGGGTACACAGAGCAAAAGAAGGAGACCTGTGTGGGTACGCAACGCGGCAAAGGTTCAGGTGCGTACACACAGTAAAAGTACGTGGCGCGATAGTATCTATGAGTGCGTGGCTACAGTGGCAGTACGCGGCGCGATAGTGTCTCTGGGTGCGTACCTGCAGTAACAGTACGCGGCGCGATAGTGTCTCTGGGTGCGTACCTGCAGTAACAGTAAGCAGCACGGTTGAAGAAATAGTGCGTGGGCACGTAGTACGGCAGAAGGGTCTTTGTGAGTATACGCAGGGGAGTAGAAGGTGAAGTGCGTACGCACGCAGACCAGAGAAAGAAAAACGGCGTATCTGTCTTAAGACCTTTTGTTTGGCTGTATTTTTCTGTTGATAAGGTGTTCTGGGTTTAGTTCTATTATTGTTGATCTGGTTACTACAATTGACTAGGTGATTTTCTTATACTTGATGATCATTTGAAGTTTATGGATCCAGTTTGAAAATTTATGAAAAGTGGTCCTTGTAAGAAAAGAAGTAGGGGGTTGTAGCTCCCTTCCAGGAGAGACTGGAAAACGAGAGAGAGTTGTAACTCTCTGCAGGTTACAGCCTGTGTACTGGTAAAGGACTGCACCAGTACAAAACCATTGTAAAAGGAGTTTCTAATTTGAAAGAAGATAGAGACATATTGCAGCAGGTGGTTTTCACCCACATTGGGTTTCCACCTTATATCTGGTGTTCTTTGGTGTGACTATCTGTTTTTCTTGTTCATGCTAATTATTTTATGGTACTGATATGCAAAAGTAATTCAAAGTATAAATAAAGAAGATTTGTTAAAAGAACTTGATAATACTGATTCACCCCCCCCTCTCAGTATTATTTTCAACAATTGGTATCAGAGCAGGTCCTTCGGAGAAGCTTGATCGCTTGAAGGAAGATCATTCATCATGAGCAACTACGAGAGGGAAGCATCAATCAGGCCACCAATTTTTGATGGGACAAACTTCAATTATTGGAAAGTAAGAGTTACTGCCTATCTTCAATCTCTTGGTACAGAAGTTTGGGATATCATAGATACAGGCTACGCTTTTCCTTCAACTACTCCTACAAATGCGGCCGAAAAGAAGAAATATGAAACAAATGCTAAAGCAGTCAATACTTTGCTGGGATGCTTATCTCAAACAGAATTCGTAAAGGTTATGCAATATAAATCCGCAAAAGAAATATGGGACAAGATTGTCTTGAGCTACGAAGGAGATGAACAGGTAAAGCGTGCTAAACTTCAAACTCTCAGGATTCAGTATGAGAATCTAAGGATGTATAATGATGAAAGTGTGGCTAACTATTTTCTTCGGGTAGATGAGATTGTTAATTGCATGAAAATTTTGGGTGAAGAAATAAAAGAGGCTATTGTGGTTGAAAAGGTTCTAAGATCAGTGTCCCCCAAGTTTGAATCTAAAGTATCTGCAATAGAAGAAAAGGAAAATCTATGAATTCTTACTATGTCTCAGCTACATGGAATTCTAACTGCTTATGAAATGAGAAAGGGAGGTCCATCAGACAAGAGAAGATGCTTTCAAGGCATCAGGCAAAGGAGATTATTATGAAGCAAGTCACGTACCAAAAGAAGAAGAAGAAGAATCAAATTTTGTCAGAAATCTTCAAAGGGGTTCTGGAAGGTTCAGAGGTAAGTTACCTTTTAAATGCTTTTCTTGTGGAAGAGTAGGTCATTATGCTGCAAAATGTCCTTATAAGGATAAAGGAAAGGAACCTGCTAGATGGAACAAGAAACAGGGTGCAAATAAGAAAAGCTACTACACTCATGAAGATAGTGATGGTCTATCAAATAGTGATGAAGATGAACAAGGTAATGAATATAAACTGTTAATGGCATTTGAATATGATGATTATATGGATGCTATAGATGTGGATAACCTTTATGAAGAAATTACTAGACTCAAGAGATGTATAGAAGAAAAGAATATGATCATTGATACTCTACAATTTCAAATTGATGAAAAGGAAAAACATCTCGAAAAATTAGAAGGTGAAATTGTTGCTCTTAGGAAAGAGATTGAGAAAACAAAAGCTATTAATCTTAAGTTTGTCAAAGGATCTGAAACTCTGGATGAGATTATCAATGTACAGCGTTCTCCTCTAAACAAGACAGGTCTAGGCTATAATGGAGAAACTTCTCAAGCATCCACTTCAAAAAGTTATCTTGACGCAGCAAAAAGGAATGAGCAAAAGCACAATGAAGACTATCAGATAAAGCAGGGACGAATTGCAAACAAAGACTATCAGGGGCAATCCGTCTTAAGAGTGAACAAAAGCTACAACCAGCCACAGGTAAAATCTTCTCAATTTGGTTCAAGAATGAATGACAATAGAAATTACAATCACTTGGCCGGTAGATTTGATAACCGCAGAAGTTTCTTCAATGGACAATGTTTCTCTTGTCATAACTTTGGTCACAAAGCAGCTCAATGTGTTGCATATAAAACAATCATGACTAGAGAAGCTCAAAAACAAAGAAGTATGACCGGGATTACAAAAAGGACCTATAACAACTTTTCGGCTCTTGAAAATGAAGTTGAATGTTCTATTTGCAATAAATTTGGTCATGAAGATTCTGAATGCAGGAGCAGGTTTCAGCAGAAAAAGGAACAAGCCTCAAGCACCAAAATATGGAGAATAAAGGAACCACAAACAGAAAGATGTGGGATAGCATTTTATGCAGAGGTACAGGAAAATCTATGGTACATTGACAGTGGATGTTCGAAGCATATGACAGGTGATAAAGAAAAACTTGAGTCATATTCTGCTCTAGAAAAAGGAAAGAAAGTTTCTTTTGGAAATGATACTCCTGCAACTATAAAAGGAAAAGGCATTGCTCAGTTAAAAGAAAAGGTCAAGGCTGGAAATGTTTTGTATGTTGATGGATTGAAGCATAATCTTCTAAGTGTCAGCCAGATGTGTGATCAAAGAACCAAGGTGATATTCAGATCAAATGGATGTCTTGTTCGTGATCTTGATACAGGTAAAACAGTGATCAAAGGCAAAAGAACTCCAAATAATCTGTACATATTTGAAGAAGGACAACAACAATGCTATCTGAGTAAGGATGATGAGCACTGGTTATGGCATCGGAGGTTGGGACATCTAAGATTTTCAAAAATAAGGAAAGCATGCAAATATCAGGCAGTTCGCGATCTTCCAGATATCAAAATTCCTGACAACACCATATGCAAATCATGTCAGTTTGGAAAACAAACCAGAACTAACTTTCCAGAGAAGGAAGGATCAGCTAGCATGCCTCTTGAGCTAGTACATACAGATACATGCGGTCCATTCAGGAAAAGAACACCTCGAGGAGAAGAATACTTGATATTATTCATTGACGATTTCTCCAGGTTTGTCTGGTTAGGAATTATGAAGCACAAAGATGAAGCATTCGAAAAATTCAAATCCTTCAAAGCCTTGGTTGAAAATGAATCAGGTCACAAAATTAAGTGCCTCAGATCCGACAGAGGTGGGGAATTTACCTCAAATGAATTTTTCGATTTCTGTGAAGAACATGGGATAAGAAGAGAATTCTCTACAGCTAGAACTCCTCAGCAAAATGGAGTTGTGGAAAGAATGAATAGAACAGTCCAACAAATGGCTCATGCTATGCTTGATGAGTCAGGAACTCCCGCAACTTTTTGGGGTGAAGCTGCACATGCTGCGGTTGTTATTCTCAACAAAACAAATGTCCGGGTGAACAACGCTCAAACTCCTCATGAGCTCTGGAGTGGTAAGACTCCCTCGGTAAAGCACTTCAAAATCTTTGGGAGAAAATGCTATATTAAGAATACTGATGAGCAGCTTGGCAAACTTGAACCTAGAGCAGATGATGGCATTCTTCTTGGTTACTCTCCACATAGCAAAGCATACAAGTGCTACAATAAAAGACTTGGCAGAATTGTTGACAGCATTGATGTAGTGGTTGATGAGAAGGGATACATTCCTAGGCAAGTACATCATGAAGACGTCGAAGAAGATGAAGGCTACCCTCAAAGACAGAATGATGAAGAAGAAGAACCTCAAGAAGAACCAAAGGAACAGACAAGAATAGAAGAGAAAACTCCATCCAGATATGTTCAGAAGAATCATCCAGAATCTCAGATTGTGGGGCAGAAAGAAGCAGGTGTACAAACAAGAAGAACAGTTGCAGAAGCCTCAAGCTATTTGGCATTACTCTCCTCTACTGAACCACAAATTGTGAAAGAGGCATGCAAAGATGAATGTTGGGTGAAAGCAATGGATGAAGAACTTGAGCAGATCGAAAAGAACAACACTTGGGAGCTGGTTCCTAGACCAAAGGATAAGAATGTTATCGGAACAAAGTGGGTCTTCAAAAATAAATTGAATGAAAATGGAGAAGTAATTAGAAACAAGGCCAGACTTGTTTGTAAAGGGTATGCGCAGCAAGAAGGAATAGACTTTGAAGAAACCTTTGCTCCTGTTGCAAGACTTGAGGCCATCCGAATGTTCCTTGCTCTCTCAAGTTTTCGAAACTTCAAAGTATTTCAAATGGACGTGAAATCAGCCTTTCTGAATGGGGACTTGGAAGAAGAAGTATACATTGAGCAGCCAGATGGGTTCATTCTTGGAAATGATCCAAATCTTGTATGCAGATTGAAAACGGCTCTCTATGGTCTCAAACAAGCTCCAAGGGCTTGGTACTATCGTTTGGACAAATATCTTCATCAACAAGGTTTTTCAAAAGGATCAGCAAATAGCAATCTTTATATAAAAGTTGAAAATGACAAATTGCTAATACTTGTTGTGTATGTAGATGACATTATTTTTGGCAGCAATGAAGAGGCTATGAGTCAAAGCTTTGCCTTGGTCATGCAGAAAGAATTTTAAATGTCCTTGCTGGGAGAACTGACATATTTCCTTGGTTTGCAAATCCAACAAAAGGAAGGAGGAATCTTTTTGTCTCAAACCAAGTATCTCAAACAAATTTTGAAGAAATATGGCATGGAAGATGCAAAACCAATATGTACACCCATGGTCACAGGATGTAGCCTCAGTGCAAATGATGAATCTGCAGCAGTGCATCAACCAACCTACAGATCTATGATTGGAAGTTTACTTTATTTGACAGGTACCCGACCGGACATCATGCATGCAGTTGGAATAGTTGGAAGATTTCAGGCAAATCCGAAGGAGACTCATCTTCAGGCAGTGAAAAGAATTTTCAAATATCTTCAAGGGACACAAAATTATGGCTTATGGTATCCTAGAGATACAGATCTCACACTTCATGCTTATACAGATGCAGATTGGGCCGGAAGCGTGGATGACAGGAAGAGCACAAGTGGTGGTGCGTTCTTTATGGGTTCCAGATTAGTATCTTGGTTCAGCAAGAAACAGAGTTCGATTGCCTTGTCTACAGCTGAAGCGGAATATGTTGCTGCTGCATCTTGCTGCACTCAACTCCTTTGGATGATGCAGACCTTGCAGGATTTTCAAATCACTTGTACACCACCTATCTCCATCTTATGTGATAACACAAGTGCAATCAGCATCTCAAAAAATCCTGTCATGCATTCAAAAACCAAGCACATACCAATCAAATATCATTTTCTACGGGAACAAGTGCTTGAACAGAAAGTCAAGTTGGAGTATGTTCCTTCCAAGGAACAAGTTGCTGATATTCTCACCAAACCATTACCCAGGGAGACTTTTGAATACCTCAGGCAAAAGCTGGGGGTTGTTGATGCATCATCTTATTGTTGAAACTCTTCTGATTGATGGTTGTACGCATGGTTCATCTGGGGTATATGCGTACATGTGCTGGGTTGCGGCACAGGTTCAGGGGGAGCATATAATGCATTGTTGGCATTATGGAGGATGTACAGAAGGAGATCATGGAAGCTGGTCTGAATATAGCTGCAATATGTCTCTATCTCTTTCTGGTGGATTATGGTTCTTCTTTACAGATCTGGTTCATATTCAGGGGGAGCATGTTCTAAGGGGGAGCATAACCCTTTGCCCTTGATGTCAAAGGGGGAGAATGAAGCTGAAGTTTTTGAGGTTGCCATCAAGTCCAAAGGGGGAGATTGTTGGCATTATGTTTCTGGTATGGCTATATGTTACAGATGTTGTACTTGATGGCAACACCCGTGGCAAGGCTCTCAATATGTTGAAAATTAAGAAGTACGCAGGAGAATAGTTCAGAAGATGCATACCCGCAGGTACACCGTGAAGGGACCGCGGCCAGACTCGCAGGTCAGCCGTTCAGGAGGTGCGTACCCCCAGTGCAGTCACTCCAAGGCAGAGAAAATCACACGTGGGGTTTCTTATGTTTAACCCTTGGTATTTAGCCGACGGTATGTGTGTTATTATGGTTTTGGCTCGTGGTATTGATCCATGATTTTAGGAGGAGCTTGCCTATATAAAGCAAAGGAGATCACTTGGCTAAGCATCTTTTGCAATTGAATATCTTAAGATCTGAAATATTGGGTTATGGTCTTAAAAGCTTGATCTATATGTAAGAGAAGTTGAAAGCGAATCTGTGAAGGGTGATCTCTCGAGCGCATGATCAAATCTGAGCATCTGACTAACTGTGCCACACTGGTGGACTGCCAATTCAGCCCTAATCAGAAGTACGCAGGTGTTTAACGGTACAGGTGCATGGGTACGTAGAGCAGAAACAGGAGATCTGCGTGGGTACGCAGAGCAGAAACAGGAGATCTGCGTGGGTACGCAGAGCAGAAGAAGGAGAACTGCGTGGGTACGCAGCGCAGCAAAGGTTCAGGTGCGTAAACACAGTAAAAGTACGCGACGCGATAATATCTATGAGTGCGTGGCTACAGTGGCAGTACGCGGCGCGATAGTGTCTCTGAGTGCGTACCTGCAGTAACAGTACGTGGCGCGATAGTGTCTCTAGGTGCGTACCTGCAGTAACAGTACGCAGCACGGTTGAAGAAACAGTGCGTGGGCACACAGTACGGCAGAAGGGTCTCTGCGGGTATACGCAAGGGAGCAGAAGGTGAAGTGCGTACGCACGCAGACCAGAGAAAGAAAAACGGCGTATCTGTCTTAAGACCTTTTGTTTGGCTGTATTTTTCTGTTGATAAGGTGTTCTGGGTTTAGTTTTATTATTGTTGATCTGGTTACTAAAGTTGACTGGGTGATTTTCTTATACTTGATGATCATTTGATGTTTATGGATCCAGTTTGAAAATTTATGAAAAGTGGTCCTTGTAAGAAAAGAAGTAGGGGGTTGTAGCTCCCTTCCAGGAGAGACTGGAAAACGAGAGAGAGTTGTAGCTCTCTGCAGGTTGCAGCCTGCCTACTGGTAAAGGACTGCACCAGTACAAAACCATTGTAAAAGGAGTTTCTAATTTGAAAGAAGATAGAGACATATTGCAGCAGGCAGTTTTCACCCACATTGGGTTTCCACCTTATATCTAGTGTTCTTTGGTGTGACTATCTGTTTTTCTTGTTCATGCTCATTATTTTATGGTACTGATATGCAAAAGTAATTCAAAGTATAAATAAAGAAGATTTGTTAAAAGAACTTGATAATATTGATTCACCCCCCCCCCCTCTCAGTATTATTTTCAACAGAATCACTACATTTCGTAAAAGATCATGAAAAAGTTATGTCAATGACAAATTATAATGAAGACGACTATGAAGAACAAAATGATGATAGAGAAATCAATGCAAAATTCTCTCTTGTTGATTCAGAGTTTGATCAAAACTTCCAAAAATGATAGCTACCATCTTCGACAAATTCAATGTGTTTTTTCAATTAAAAGTTCATTTGACTTGAATACCGATGACACCATGGAAAATTCCAATATGAATGATTGATGATTCATTGATTAAGATTTGGTATAAACTAAACCGAACATTTATTTTTCTATTGATGGTACTTGACCCACCAACATTCAGGGGATCTCCCCCAATATGAAGTCCCAACTAGATCTCACACCATTTGGGTAGGAGTCCCAGCAATGGTAATGTTATGCCTTGGCCATGGAAATGAACAGAGAAAAGTATGATAAATTTGGGGGAGAGAAAGTGTGTGACCCTACAGAGAGTCAAGTGTGATGCATGAAGGTTCAAACACACAAAGTGAAAAGGAAGTGCACCCCTTGGAAGCATGTAATAGTATGAAGCTTGAAAGGAACACATGAGCATAATGACATCACAAGCTAAGATGCAGAATAGTCCACAAGTTAAAGTGATGAGTTAATACAAAAACACACATCCAACAAGATTCATACAAATGAAAACTTAATATTTCATAAGCATATGCATAAGTTAAATAAAATACATTTGTAATACAACAAGAATAGTCCTACTATATTAATACCATATGCATGAAAGCGTGTTGGCTTTGATTTTATTATTATAAGTGAAAGTTCCATCCATCCATACACCATTGATGACCACTAGCCCCAATAGTGGAACACTATAGTCAAGAACAACTACTCCTCTAAAGAAGTATACTTGCTCTACGCTATGGAGAATCCAAGACTATTCACAATACTCCCAAGATCTTCCTAAGCCTAAGCCTAGCCAAAATATTGGCTCCCAAAACCCCTTTACATGAGTTATGAGGCTATATTTTTAACAACAAGGGGGTGGCTCTTCAAATCCCCCTTTGTGACCTTTGGACTACCCTCATGACTCTTCAACTTCTTCACAAAATAACACATTACATTACATGATGACTTTTCATATTCTAATATTGACACTTGGAGATTCACTTACAACATAACTACAAATAATATTTCATTTTACACTTGTAACCATATAAGAAAAAATAAGGTAGAGACAACTTGACAACCTAACGAGACATAATACTATGATGGTGGAGTTTGGCATAAATCTAGCTTAGCAACCTCCACTTGCTGCTTCTCAGTCACATATTGGTGCCAAGATTGGTATTGTGTGCTGGTGTCCCCAAATTGCTTAATGGTGTCTTGCTAGAAGCGGACTCTAGCCTCCATGGAATCTAGGTACACTATCTTGGAACTTGTGTCCAACTCATTCTTAAGCATGAGCAACATTGTCTTGAATTTGACAGGACCACCAATGAAATTTTGCAAGTTCTTTGTGTTCAACTCCAAGTCCTCCCTGGTGGCATTCTGTGTCATCTAGTCCAAGTATTCTTCAACCTCCTACCAGACTTGGTTCTTCGGTTTAGATTTGGTGATGGAGCCTACTGGTGTGTTCTCACTAAGACATCCAAACTATTGTACAACCATACATATGACACCTGAATGCATCTAATGAATGAGCAAAATTGTTTGTTGTTTTGAATCAGCATTTGAACCTTTTATTTCTCTAGCTCTACATGTGGCTTCATTTTCTTCACTACGTCAAGCAGGGCCCCTTTGTACTACATTGTCCACTCTTGCACATAGGTAATGGAATCTTGTATGTTTTTGAGAGTTTTAACAAACTCTTTTCTTTGCTTCTATAATCCATGCAAATGGACAACTGCTTACATATGATTTCTCCAAGTGTTGATATATCAGTAAGTATCACTACTCTCAACTCCTCCAATGCGGAAACTACATTTTGTGATGCTGCTCAAAGTTGTTCTACCTCTTGCCTGGTAGCCTACACGTTCTGTGCCAGTTGCTCATTCTTGGCCGTCAAATACTAAACATTTGATCTCGTTTCTCCTGCATAGGAAAATCTGGCTTCGACAATGGAATTTAGATGCTTCCTAGTATCCGACATTATCATCCTTTCTCTAATGAATGCAGGTCATGCATGATCATCCAGAAAGTACTTCCTCCATGCTTGTATAATCCTATTTTGGAACTCATTAAATGATATATTGTACACATCCATGACCAGATCATCATCAAGGAGAAAAACATCTCCTTGCTCGCTCGAGGCAGTCTCTATAGCTGGAGGTTGTGGATACTGAGTCTCGAAATTAGGTCAACATCTTCATGTTATGGCTCTTGTTCCAACTCCATGTATATTTCTTCGATCAATTGCTCAATCTGCTGAGCAAGCTCCCAATCCTGCATTTGTTCACCTTTCTCCTCAGTTGTTGGTTGTTTTTTTTCTTCAACCTATATCGACATTATTTTATCTGTCATCACGCATTTCATTTGTTCTTCTTCTTACTTATGCTTCTCTTCTCGTTCTTTCCTTATCAACTCCTATTCTTCCTTAAACTTCTTCTCTGTCTCCTGCAACCTCTTATTTTCTCTCATCCTCTGCTATGATCTCTGTACCCTCTGCTTCCTCTTTTCTTCTACTTCTAAATATGCTTTCATGATAAGAGGATCTGATTTCATTTTTCAGCTTTGTTCTCCCTCTAGACTATCAACAATCTTCCTCTTTCCCTTGTCTTGCATGGGATTTCTTCCTTATGTTGCTATTGCTTCTGGAGCTACTATTTTCTATGGAGAAGCCTATGAAGTCATTGCTAAACTAATTGGCTCATTGAGTCTATAGGCATTGTAGCAGTACCTCCAAGGATACTCCTCTAGCCAATGAAATGCCCCGCCGATCCATGAAAAGTAAACTCTCATACAGTGGTCCTTGAAAATATTTTGGGGATCATACGAATTAAAGTCCTTAGTGTTGAATTCAAATTTTAGCATCTCCTTAGTCTCAACATATATGACTTTCAAGTTATTTATCTCATATAATCCAATCTACAAAGGAAGAGTGGGCCATGGTGCTTTCTTCTTCCTGTGAAGCGCTGCTGACAACCCTATAGCGAGATGGTATGATACTTCTTGCATGATCAGTTTGTTAATGGCATACCTTGGTAAGACATGCAGAGGCTCATCTCTGCCAAACACTCTAATGAAGGTGGCACCTCATGAGGCATACCAATCTGCGATGTCTACTATCACCTCCATTGCTTCTCGAGACATGTAAGGTGGATCTTCTCCAAAGATAAGCTTGTACAGCGGGATGATGAAGTGGTCAATTAGCCGTTCCATTACTCCTCAATAACTGCATTCCGAAGGAAATTTGCAATAGATGTGCACAAAATTTTCTCGTGGTGTGCATTACTAGTTTGTGCCAAGGAACTGCTAGTGTGCATAGATTGCATCCAGTAAGTATGCAGACATATAGAATATTACTCGATCACCCTTGGGAATATTCTGAGCCTTTGCTACATGCACCTTCAATTGTTGAGCCAACATATCCAACTAGTTGAATGACCTCCCATCGTTCACCAATTGGTCCAATAAGACTACCCACACTTCAGGAAAGGTTTCAGTGCTCTCTCGACCATAGATTCTTTAAGAAAATATAACGAAGAGCTGGTAAGCCTTCCTGAGGTACTTTGTCTTGTACACATGGGTGGGTGTCTGTCGAAACTTTAATGGCTCTTTCACCCAATGTTTGACAATGTCTCTTGTATTGTAAAATTATATTTTAGTTGCTTGTATTGTCATTGTTATCGCTCACTTTGTAGTCTCAAGAGGTTCACATTTCAAGAACTCACATTGGTATCTCTAGGTTACTTGCACTGTTATATCTATGAATTGTATTGCTATCTCTATGTTTCTCAACTAAATCTCTGTGGTTCAAAATTTGATGTAATGTAAAATAGTGATTCAAAGGCATGAACTATGATCAATAATGATTTGAAGACATGAAAATGATCTATATCATTATATCATAGAAGTATGAATATGATCAATGAACTATGATAAACATGATAGGGATCTAAGTAACATATACATGACAATGACCTGGTTGTATGGACAGTGAGTCAGTAAACTATATAAAAATGAGTTGATGGTCTACAAGACAACAAGTTAGTGACCTTGATAACAAAGGTGATCTATAGGACAATATGGCAGTAACCTTTGATGACAATATATCTTTGATGATGACAATTGACAATGATGACACATGTTCATACGACTCTTGTCAAAAATGATTCTTAATAACATTTAATAGTGTTGATTCATGACAATGATGGTTTCCATTGACAGTGATGACCTTTGATATGGATGACTATTATTCCTATGACATGGTTGTTATATATTGTGTTAGTGATACAACAACAACTCTCTAGAGATGAAATCATTCAGTTCAGAAACATAGTTGTGAACTAAATTGGGTTGGCCCTAGGAGGCCTAATGGTATTGATGTATCTTATTCTTATTGCACTTTGTCTCTCAACAAAACAATTGATGAACATCTAATAGAATAAGAATCTGGTTTGGTTTTCCTTGTTATGGGGTTTTCCCCTAGTCTCTGACCTAAATCCTAGTGTCTCTATTGTGCATGCTTTTGTTATATTGTTCCTTACTATTCTATTGTATTATTGATGTTTATTTTTCTCTCTACATGATTTCTAATGATGATATGATGTTATAGGGGGAATGTAATATGTAAATGATGAAAAAGGTTGGAAATGCAATTATCTATGTAATACCCTCCTCCCACATTTACCCAAGTTAACTAGCCCACTAGGGTAAACATGTGACGAGAGAATACTAATCTGATTCAACTCCCCATGTATAGTTAAGGAAGTGGAATCGACAACAAACAACCAATATTACCTTCTACACATGCTACAGAACCTCCAAGAGCCAACCAACCTTTCTAGGTGACCAACCCCTGATGCAACTTTACATTTTACTTACTTGGAGCCTTAGTCGCTCCCATGACATGGGAATTCATGTGACTGGTATCCTCTAGTTTCTCTCACAGCAAGGGCATGGAAGCGACTGGGATCTCTTTTAGCTAGTTCAGAGCCAGCGCCTTGAGATTTTGTGCCACTTTTTCAGGGTTAGGACTCAAGCCACAGTCCAGAACTACATGAAACTTCTAGAAATGAAATATAACATTAGAAAAATGATACTAATGCAAATAATTGAACAAATACTTGAATGAAGCCCTACTATCCATGACAGGAATTTTGTTCAACATGTCAAAAATATGCATTCTACAGGTCATAACAACATATCTAAGCACAAGGGTCTCATGCTTATCTGATAATTTCTAAGAAGCATTGATACCTTATAAAATTAGTTGCATTATCATCTATTAGGTCATATATTCACTATTCATTCATTTACAAATCAAACATGATGAGATCCATACAATATTACTGTCATAAAACATGCTCATAACCAACATATAACCAACAAAAATAACAAGGATACAATAACCATAAATACCACATATGAACCATTATATTTACACATGAAATACCAAGGATAAGGAACTCTTATCAATGAATGCATAAGCCAACCAGGTTTGGGACTTCCATGTACGTCACGACCATAGATTAGATGAACCAAATATTTATTTCAGCCAATCACCCTTGTGTCATATTCCAAGCATGAATGTGGGATTCATAACCAAAACTCAACCAGGGCTTCCCGAGGTTACACCATCTCACCCTAATTAATAGAAATAGGATTTACATCAATCCACACTAGATCACTAGGCCCTAAACAAGCATGGATGCCACCAGATTTCTCCACCTACACTGTGAGGAAGTTTCTTGTCTCCTAGTCTCTAGGATTTACCGCAATCCACACCGGATCACTAGACCCTAACCGAAACCCCACCCTTCAGGATTTATTGTATATCCTACGATTCACCAAAAAGGTATTCCTAGGCCTGGTCGAGGGCATCCACCTCTAATATTTACTATATATCCTTCCATTCACCAGTCGAGGATTCCTAGGCCCTCCTAGGTAACAAAAAATATGACTTTATCGTAACCCACAGTCTGATTTAGGGGTTACTAGGCCAAGGATTTACCACAATCCACAATCTGATTCAAGGATCACTATTCCATGTGTTCTTTCTTTTAGAAACCACCTCACTCAGTTTCGAATCCATCTAGCAATCCATCTCAACCAAAACATGAGAACCCCATCACACCATGGCTATTCGAAAATGGAAAGGCTAGGCTAAAGAACACTATCACACCTGGAAAAACCCATTCTAATGAAAACAAGAGAACTAAGAACACACATGCATACCCATCCATGCCAAAACTAGCAATGAAATTATACATGAAAATCGATGCCTACAAATAATCCCATTGTAGCTTCTTGATCCTACTTTTCCTTGCTTGATCCTTGTTTGCCTTTGCCTTCTTTTCTTTCCTTGATCCAAAGCTGAAGTGCTCCAAGAAAAATCTTAGTGTCCAAGAGTGAGAGAAAGAAAGAATAGAGAGAGAGAGCTTAAAAACTAAACTGACAAAAGGTACCAACTGATCCTCATAAGCCTTTTTATTAATGAGGCCTCTATTTTCTTCATTTTCCATTATTTTCCTTCATTTTCCTCCTCACATGCAACCTGTGACCTTTCACCTTCCTTTTCTCCTAATTTCCATTATTTTCATAAATAAAATGCCAATTAATGCATCATGCCTTTTCAAATCCTTTTCCATTGCCTTTGCCAATTTCCTTAGCCATAATAAACCAAATGAACACCCACACTAGGATGTCTTGCCCAACATTCAACTTGGAATAAGTGTCCCATAACCATGGTTATTATTTTTCCTTTATTAAATTTATTACATGGAAATTTCACCTGGGTTGTTATAAAACCCCACCCCTTGGGGGAACACCATCCTCGGTGTTCAATGACACCTTTAAGCATAACATACTTCCATGGAGCTTTATAGCTTAGCTTGATGCAATATTTACAATGATCCACTTGTTAAAAATCAAACCAACATGACAACATAACAACATGACAACCATAATGACATGACACCCATACAGCTTATTGGAACTTTATAACACATCTCATGGTGGTATTTAAATCAATATACATATGTACATAAACCAAAACATCACACCAAAACATATGCCAAAACATTCATTCAACCAACGAATAAAGAAGGATACATAACCCACATATGATCCGTCATCTCCCATGTAGCTTCATCAAGCCCAAAGTGGGTCCACTGCACTTTAACCTACTCGATTGCTTATTTCGGGAGCATGAGCATATTTCTATGCAATATACACTGAGGTTCTGGTTGGAATTCTCCATATATCTCCACCTTCAATACAGACCAATCAATCACATGATCAACATCTTTAACATACTTCTTAAGAAATGACACATGGAAAATCCTGGACTTTCACTTTTATAGGCAATGCAAGTTGATAGGATACTGGTCCAATCCTTTCAATAATATTGAAAGATCCACAAAATTGAGGTGCTAGCTTGGCACATGATCCAATCTGCAGGGAGCTCTTCTTCAGCTTCATGCGCAAATACACCTGTTCCCCAACCTGAAACTCAAAGAACCTATTCTAATCTACATATATTTTCTACCTTTCTTGTGCTACCTTCAAATTCTTCTTGATTACCTTCATTTCCTATTCCATCTTTTATAACATACCTCGTTCAATCAGCACCCTTTTAATTGGATCACTCCAGCTGATGGGAGTATTACTACTCTACCCATACAATGCCTCAAACAAACTCATCCTCAAAGATTCCTGATACTCATTGTTGTAAGAGTACTCAACCAGTGGAAGATAATCTTCCCACATCCACTGCTAATGCATCACATACATCCTCAACAATATCCTATTGACCCTCTCTGTCTATCCATCTATCTACAAATGATAATATGTAATGAAGGCCAACTTTGTCCCTAAAATTGCAAACAACTCCTTCCCAAACTTGGAAGTGAACTTAGCATCCCTGTCTAACACAATCTTCTTTGGTACACCATGCAATCTTACTAGTAGTCTAAAAACCTGTGATGAAATCCATGGAAATGGCCTCCCATTTCCACTATGGAATTGTAATCGACTGTAGTAGTCCACCTGGATTCTTACACTCTACCTTTACCCGCTGACAGTCTAAGAATCTAGCCACAATCTCTACCATGTCCTTCTTCATATTCGGCCAATAATAAAACTTCTTCACTATTGTCAATGTATTTTGATATCCTGGGTGACTTGAATATGGTTTCACATAAAAATATCGCATGATAGGGTTATTGAGATCACTACTGTTTGAAACATATATCATATCCCTAAATATGATCAAGGTATCTACTATAAGATGATAGTCCACATCCTGACCACCTATACCCTACTGTAGCCTTTACATAAGCTCCATGTACTTGTCATCCTACTGACTGACCTGTAAGATTTGATCTTGTAAGTCTGTCCCATAAGAACTCATAGCTTCAATATGATTCACCTATATTCACCTACTAAGAGAATCTACAACCATTTTTTATTTACCCTTGATGTACCTGATCTCAAAATCGAACTTACTGATCATGGCCAACCATCTAGCTTTCCTGGCACTCAAGTTCTGATGATCGATGCCAACTCAAGATCATGTGTCAGATAATTCTACTCATGCTCATTAAGATTCTGTAACTCATAGCACTCTACCTGTCCTTCCTACATCAGGAATCCACCAATTCCTCTCTTACAAGCATCTGTGCATACCACAAATTTTTTTTTGGATATGCAATCTTTAGCACTAGATAATTTGTCAACAACTACTTCAATTTATCAAAACTAGTTGCACATTCCTCTGTCCATTAAAATTTCTTACCTTTCCTTTGCAATGACATAATAGAGTATGAAATGTGAGAAAATATTTTGATGAACCTCCTATAGTAACCTGCTAACCCCATGAATGATCTTACCTCATCCACATTTCTAGGAGTTTTCCATTCCGTGATAGCTCTTATCTTCTTTGGATCCACTTCTATGCCTTCCTTGGAAACAACATGTCCCAAGTAATGTACCTCTCTCTGATATAAATTTCATTTGCTAATATTTGCATACAACTAATGATCTCTTAGCAATCTCAACACTACTGCTAAATTCTCAGCATGTTCTTCCTCATTTTTAGAATATATCAAGATGTCATACATCCATGAGTCTTCCTCGGCGCAATGAAATTCCCCATGGATCTAGTTGAACTGAACTCTCATGCAGTGATCCTTCACAATGCAAAGTGGGTCATACGGGTTGAAGCTTCGGAAGTTGAACGGGTACTTCTTCATCTATTCTCCTTCGACATCCACTTGCTTGATAACTCTGGATCTCATATAACCCAATCCACAATGGAAAAATGGGCCAAGGTGCCTTCTTCTGCTGTATTCTAGCTGTCAATCCTACTGAGATGTGATAGGCTACTTCCTGCATGACAAGTACGTCCAAGGAAAACTTTAGCACAACATGCGGAGGCTTCTCCGCACTTAACATTCAGATGAAAGTGTCAAACGGTGAGGCATACCAATCTGTAATGCCTAACAACGCCTCCATTGTTTCCTTTGAAATATAGGGTGGATCCTATTCAAATATCATCCTGTATACTAGGGTGACGAAATTGTTGGATAGCCATGTGATTACTCCTTTGAAGTTGCATTCGAACAACAACTTGAAATACGTGCTCACAACAGTCTCCACTGGTGACCATGCCCACTCCAAGCCTAGGAACTCATGTCGAGCACAGACTATATCTAGGATGTAGGTGGACATATAAATCTCTGAATGAATACCCTCGGGTGACTGTCGAGCCTTCGTGACTTGTTCCTTCTGTTGATGAGCCAGTATGTTGAACCAATTGCATGGTCTTCCTTCTCTAGCAAGTTGGTCAAATGCGATCACCCAAATCTGAGGAAAGGTTTCAGTGCTTTCTTGGCCACTCAGTCGACATGGGAATATGACCAAGTATTGGTACACCTTCCTCAATATCTTTGTCTTGTGGATCTGATTGGGTTTCATCATGAAATGAGATGACTCCTTTACCCAATCCTTCAGAATGTATCTAAAGTTAGCTCTGTTGTTGGGAAAGTTGAATGGAGGACTCATGATAGTCACGAGCTCTGACATCTGATACATCTCATCATAATCTTGTGCCCAGAAGGTTGCAAGCTTCATCCCACTGACACTGCTCAAGGTCATCGTCTCAGGATCAGTGTGAGAGACGATCCAGTGAATCATGTCCACGCATGGGAACGCAGGGTATCTGCATGAAATCTGATACAAGTCATACTTTTGAATGTTCACGTACACATGACGGTCTTCGAGGTCTTCCCCAAAAGTTCTTGAAAATGTTTCATTTTGATGTCCTTATCTAGATACAACTTCGTATCTTCATAAAACAACATACTAGAGGACACCTACTCAACTGCTGCTCTAGTTGCAAATCCATCAGTGTCCTGTGATCCTATACTCTTGGAAGCCATTGAGACAAATGAACACCTGAAATACCTAGAAACAAGCATCATGCATGGCAACAAATATGTCAGTGGAAACCAAGCAAATTCGAGGAAGGACATAGCACATAACTGGGAAACTAATGAGCAAGTTTGCGCAAATTTTACTGGGAGGTTGGGTGACTGGCTGCATGAACTACGAAAAATACTGTCTGGGCTGTCTGGGAGGTAGGACTGGTTGTAGGATCTGTAAAATGCACAATCCAATCAGGCAGCTGGCTGCTGGGATTGCACAATGCGCAATTCCAGCTAGGAAGGACTACTGGCCTAGGGACAGATTTGCGCAACTTCTTGGGCCAAGCAACCACTGTCCTCCAGAAATGCACAAAATAGTCTTGGAGGCTATTACTGGGTAGGAATGCGCATTTCAGGGGAGGAAGGTGAGCCTTCCTTCCCCAGATTATGCAATGCAGCCTTGGTGGAGGCAGATTTTGGGCTAAGGTTGGCTCGACTCGCAGATGGGAAACTGAAAGCAACTAAGACAGTGCATGCATGGTGACTCTAAGTGATGGCAGAATTGATTGACAATGCATGAAAAACATGAATTAAAGATTCAGCAAATAGATCAACATGCATGTGGGTGAGGCAGTTCGTCGATTGGGTGAACGTCTATGCAAAACCGTTTCATGCATGCGACAGCAGTGAGATAGCAACGAAAATAGAAACAGAGATAGGATAAGCTAGTATACATGTAAATGACAACATGCGTTCAAATAAATCAAGAAAACAACACTCACACAAGCGAATACACAAGAAGCGATGGAAATGTTGAAAAAGACAAGTTGAGGCGACTTACCCATGAATAGCTGAGCCAGATGTGTCAAAGAATCCTGGATGTGTTGTGGGATGTCAGATCTCCAAGATCAGTGTGAATGAATGAGCTCTGATGCATTGAATAAATAAGTTTGGTCTCATGATGCGTATGCCACAAATCTAGGAAAAAACAACACTTGGAGGGAAACTTCTAAAACAACTTTGCATGTAACCCTCGGCTGCTAAAAATATCTCCCTGAATCATGGGATGCCTTTTTCATGTTGTCTCTTGCTATTACAGGAAGTGCAAGTCATACATGCATGCAAGTAAAGTCTCCTTGGTCCTAGATGGAACTGGTCAACCAGACTGTTCATGCATGCAGTTCCTCAACTACTTGGGAAAAAATGCACATTCCTGGCTGGGATCTAGGCTGACTACCCAGGAGGATTGCGTAATTTCTGGGTAGAGAAACTAAATGCTACCCAGATTTGCGCAAATCCTGGGCTGAGTAGCCTTGCTAGGGAAATTTGCGCAAATCCTGCTAGGAGTGTTGGCTGGCAGGATTTCGTAGTCCTAGAGCCCAGCAGGCTGCCAGAGAGTATTGCACAATTTCTCGAGGGAAGCCTAGCTTCCCTGCATAAACACACAATTTTCAAAGGGAAGATGCTCAGCCTGCAGCTGGACCAAATCTGGGTGAATAGCCTGTGAGGGGAATGGATCAATTGTGATCGACAGGCTGTCTTTGTGTGAGGAAAACATTGAAGCTTGAGTACTTGATGAAGCAAGACAAAGTGTTGTGAAAATTTGGTAGGGAGGCTCCAAAATAGGCTAACGAAAAATTTTGGAGGGTGGTTGTAGCTGCTACAACACCTCTATACCACTTGTTCCTCCAGGAGGAGTTTCATTTAAGCTCTTTTTAGACTCCCTAATTTAGAAAATATTATGGAGTGAACTTGTCTCTTTCATGCTCGTAAAATTACCTTAAGGGTTGTCTACCCAGTATAATTTTAACCCTTTTCTAGACTTGGATAAACTAGTTATGAAAAAAGAATACCCTATTCTACTATGGATAGGAAGTTCTCCCATGTATACTTTTATCTCTTTTTTGGGCTTGTGGGAAAAATTTAGGAAAAAGGAACTTATAAAAAGAGAAGGGAGGGAATATTTATTTCCATTAGTCATCAAACGATATCATCCTTTACATCGCCCTTGAATATGACACTTGTTTGTTTCATTAACTCACAGTTTGGTTTTACCTTGCCTAGGATCCATACCATACATATGATTATGTCTACTTCTCTGGCTAGTTACTCTTCCAGTCATATGGAGCATGCCTCGATGCCTCCGACATCATTGCATGATATCACATGGGGCTCATTAGTCATGCAACCAAGTCAATCTTGTGTTGTGCCACTATGTGTTCAAGGGAAGTCTCGGCCCATGTCATCAATCTGTAGTAGCTTATTAACCTTTTTGAGTTGACCATCCCTATGTTAGTTGGACTTCATCACTTCATGACTCTATCCATTATGTCATCCTGCTTTGTTCCGTGCCGATTGATGGGGGATACATCAATGCCCTCCTTCGACAGATCTTCTCCTGTAGAATTCAACTCATTATCTAGGAGCTTGATCTAGGAACCAGTAGTACCTTGGATCTTGTAGACCTCAGTGGTGGGCTACCTCATGATCAACAGTGGGTTTACATCATTGGCTCCTTATTAGTTGAGCTCACTGGTGTTCAACATCAGCTCATATATTCACACTTAGTGGACTATACTAGGTACCTTGGGGTCCATTTTCCTAATTGGTAGATTCCCTTACGCATATTACTAGTTTACCTCATTGCATGGTAATTAGGTGGTTTCTACCATGTTATACTTCATCTCACCTATTCTCATGATGTAGATTCATACCATCAGTATTATGTCAAAGACCATCTCACTCTTATATAGCATCCTTCCCAAGTTGTGTTGTAGTTATGTATCATTTATGTACTTTGAGGGCTCTCTTAGATACTTCATTTTTTGTTTGTGTCCATATTCCTATTGATGTATACTATGACATACATTGTATTTGCTGGTGGCTATGCTCTATTTATTGAGTCACATGGATCCACTATGTATTGGTCATGGCCATGTCCTATAATTTCATCTCATGGATCCACAATGTATGTTTAGCGACCATTTTTAGTACCGCTTTATCACCAAGCATGTGTATGCCCTCCTCAGGGAAATTATCAAAAAAGTTGATACTTCAACACTTGAGTTCCTCTGATCCATCTTTGTAGTCTTAGCTCCTTCCTCCTATTTTGTTATGAAACTAGCTCACAAAAAGATAGACAAGATAGATCAATGCCTTAGAATTCAGCCTCTTCGAGGGGGCAACCTCCATTACATTACACAAATGAATGATTCCTTGATGATTCAAATGACAAAACCTCCTTTCTATATATAGGAGTCTAAGGAGTCACAATATAACCCAGCTGACCTAACAATAATAATATAAAGGCACAAAAATAACAATAAAGGGATTCTATGGGGCACAGTAATGACAATATGGGGACAATAGGGGCACAATAGTATTAATAAGGGATACAACTACAATAGTAATGGGGTAATCACTAGTATTATAGGGACCTAACATGCCCCTCTCCTTCAAAAAAGTGTTTTCCTCAACGCTTGAGTAGTTCTAGATGCTTCTGTATAAAATTCTCATCCTCCCATGTGGAATCTTCAGCGGATAAGTTCTTCCACTTGATGAGATACTCTGAAATTGATCGATTTCGTAGCTGTCGAGTTCTTGTTTCTGTGAATACTTCCGGTTCCAATATAATTTTTCCTTCCTCGTCAAGTTCTGGCAATATTGTTTGAACTGGGATCTTGTCGCCTATAACCTTCTTTAAACATGAAACATGGAAAACTGGGTGCACTCAAGAAGCTACAGGAAGCTCCAATTTGTATGCCATAGTACCAATCTTTTGCAACACCTTGTATAGACCATAATACTTTGGTGATAATTTATTATCCTTCTTAGCTTGCTTGAGGGACATTTGTTTATATGGTTGTAGCCATAGGAATACCCAATCACCTACATCAAAACTTCTTTCGCTATGATGTTGATCTGCCTATTGTTTCATTCTATTCTGCGCCAACATGAGGTTATCCTTTAAGAGTTGGAGGACTTGTTGTTGATGCTCGATGTGATGTTCCACTGCTTGAACCTTATAATTTTCTCTTAAATATGATGTGATGGATGGTGGTTGATATCCATAAAGTGCCATAAATGGGGTTATTTTTGTTGTTGTATGGAAGGAAGTGTTATACCACCATTCAGCTAGAGGCAACCATTTGACCTATTGTGTCTGTTTATCATATACAAAGCAATGAAGATATCCTTCCAAACATTTGTTTACTATCTTAGTTTTCCCATCAGATTGAGGATGATAAGATGAGCTATGAGCTAACTGAGTACTGAGACAAGAAAATAATTATGTCCAAAAATTTCCAGTGAGAATGGGATCTCTGTCACTTACAATAATCTTTGGGTTTCCATGTAGCTTTTGAATTGTTTCCATAAATGCAGTAGAAATTGTACTGGATTTAAATGGATGTGATAATGCACAAAAGTGTGCATACTTGGTAAGTCTGTCAACTACCACCATGATGACACTCTTTCCCTCATACTTGGGTAAACCTGTGATAAAATCCATTGAAACCTCCTCCCAACGTTTGCTTGGAATGGATAAAGGTTTTAATAAACCCGGGATCTTAATTTTTTCAACTTTATTTTGTTGGCAAACCAAACATTCTGCCACAAACTTTTGAATATCCGATTTAAGGCCATCCCAAAAAAAATTCCTTCTTAACCCTGTGGTAAGTTTTTAAAAATCCTGAGTGCCCTCCTAAGGGAGAAGTGTGCAATTCCATAAGAATCTTTTGTTTGAGTTGGGAATTCTTACAAAGGTATAAGCGATCTTTGTACCATAACGAATCATTTTGCCAGCTAAATGTATCAGATTTACTGGAATCTTGTTGTAACTTTCGAATAAGTGCCCACACTTCTTCATCATTCTTCCATTCCTCCCTTGCTTCGTTTATCCAATCTGGTTGGATAATAGAAATGGCGCACAACAATGCTTCCACATCCTCATCCTTTCTTGAGAGTGCATCTGCCACCACATTTTGCTTCCCTTTTTTGTAGATGATTTCAAATTCATAACCCAACATCTTTGTGACCCTTTTTTGTTGCTCTTTAGAGGATAATCTTTTTTCTAAAAAGTATTTAAGGCTATCATGATCTGTTTTTACCTTGAAGTGTCTTCCCATTAGGTAGGGTCGCCATTTCTTAAGTGCATGTAGTATTGCCAACATTTCCTTCTCATAAATAGCTTTGTGTAAAACATTTCCCTTGATTGGACGATTTTCAAAAGCAATGGGTCTTTCATCTTGCATTAAAACAACACCAATTCCATTTCCTGAAGCATCACATTCCACAATAAAGTTTTTTGTGAAGTCCAGTGTAGCTAAGACCGGTGCTTGGCACATTGCCTCTTTAAGATGTTCGAAGGCCTTTTTTGCTTCTGGAGTCCATGAAAATGCATCTTTCTTCAATAATGTTGTTAGAGGTGCTACTATTCTCCCATAATTCTTAACAAACTTGCGATAATACCCTGTCAACCCGAGAAATCCTCGCAGATGCTTTATGGATGTGGGGATTTTCCATTCCTTAATGGCTTTAATTTTGCTAGGGTCTACCTTAACTCCTTCATGAGATACAATATGACCCAGATATTCCACCTCTTGTACTCCAAAGAAACATTTGGATCTTTTTGCATATAATTGTTTCTCCTCCAATAGTTGTAGCACCCTGTCAACATGTTCAACATGATCCTTCCAAGACTTGTTGTAGATTAGTATATCATCAAAAAATACTAACACAAATTTTCTAAGGAAGGGTTTGAAAATGGAATTCATCAAACCTTGAAATGTAGAAGGTGCATTGGTAAGGCCAAAAGGCATGACCAAAAATTCATAATGACCCTCATGAGTTCTAAATGCTATTTTCAGAATGTCTTCAGTCTTCATTCTGATTTGATGATATCCTGAATGAAGATCCAACTTGGTGAAGTAAATTGATCCATGCAATTCATCCAGTAATTCATCAATGATAGGAAT
The DNA here is from genome assembly GCA_031772625.1 of Pinus tabuliformis. Taxonomy (NCBI): domain Eukaryota; kingdom Viridiplantae; phylum Streptophyta; class Pinopsida; order Pinales; family Pinaceae; genus Pinus; species Pinus tabuliformis. The sequence goes on along the minus strand of CM062820.1, from coordinate 1,107,419,063 downwards.
GGAAACTTATCTTTAATAGTGAGCTTGTTGAGCTCCCTATAATCCAGACACATGCACCATGATCCATCCTTCTTGTGTACCAATACTATAGGAGCAGAGAAAGAATTTTGACTAGGTTGAATTATACCAGCCTCTAACATTTCTGCAACCATACGTTCAATTTCACTCTTTTGGGCATAGGGATATCTGTATGTCCTGATGTTTGGAGGAACACTTCCTGGAATCAGATGAATAGCATGATCATGATCAAGAATAGGTGGGAGACCTTTGGGAGTCTCAAATACCTTGAAATGATTTTCCAAGACTTTTTGGAGATCTGGAGAAATAGATGATTTCTATGTGGAAACATCTAGCGAACATAATTGTGAAATTACACCTCTTTGTTCCTTTTTTAGAAGCTTTGTCATACCGTTAGAGCTGATTATCTTTCCCGGTTTCCCTGCAATACCCCTTAATTCAACTTCCTTTCCTTCCGCAGAAAATTTCATGAAAAGTTCTTGAAAATTAAAAGCTATTGTACCCAAGGATTGTAGCCATTGGACTCCTAGTACAACATCATCACCTCCCATTGGAATGGAAAGCATTGGGCTAGTCAATACATATTCTCCCATGGATAGCTTGATATTATGGCACTTTCCAAAGAAATTTATTGTTCCTCCATTTGCAACCATCACTTGACACTCTGGTGTTGGATATAGGAAGCAATTCAATTCTTTTTCTACCTTACAATGAATAAAATTGTGGGTACTTCCTGAATCAATCAACACTATTACCTTTTTCTTCTTGATTTGTCCTTCTATCTTGATGGTTTGAGGAGTGGTAATTCTAGCCAATGCATTACAAGATATGGTCGGATTCATTTCTTCTTTATCTAGGCTTTGTTCCTGGAGTATATCCTCTTCTTTTGACCTTTCTTGCTCCTTTTCTTCTTCCTCTTCACAATCTATGTAGAATAATTTCTTCTCAGCACACTTATGACCTTTAGTGTATTTCTATCACAACTATAACAAAGCCCTTTTTCTCTTTTTTCTTCCAATTGTTTTGGTGTCAAACTTATAGGTTGTGGAAGACTAGGGGAAACAACACTTCCATCTTTATAGTTGTGAGTGGTATGCTTCCTGGTTGCCATAATTTTGCTTTCCATTTTTCTTGCTAACCTGAATGCCTTCTCTAATGAATCAGGTTCCCAAAGGCAAACATCATGTTGGATATTATCCTTTAAAGTCCCTATGAACACATCAATCCTATGCTCCTTTGGAATATTTTTACCCTTATTTTCAATTTTTGGAACTCCTAAATGTGCTCCATTATTGAACCCTTTTGTTTGAGACTTATCAATTGGCTAAAAAAAGTGTTGCTTTTTGTATCCTCATAATGTGTTGTCAATTCTTCCGTAAAAATTGCCCAAGTGATAATTTTTTTACGAGAGCAAAGCCATTGATACCATACAAACTGATTTGGTTCCAAATATAAAGTTGCAATACGTACCTTTTGTGTGTTTTGCACATTATTGAGATCGAAAAATTGCTCCATCTATAATATCCATGTTGCGGGATCCTTGTCATCAAACTTCCTCATATCGATTTTTGGAATATGGTGGGTCTTCAATCCAACATTAGAGTCTATGAAATCATGATTAACATTTCTTTTGTTCGCATCATGAGTTTCCTTTACTAACCTTTCACCATTAGTAAGTATTTCTTGTAGAAAATTTGTCAAAACTATCTTCAAATCTGCCATGCCTGTCTTCAAATTTGTGTTCAAATATATCTTCAAATTGTCCATCTTGGCTTCCATGCCATTCATCTTAGCTTCCACGCCATTTATCTTAGCTTCTGTTAGCTTTTGTGAGAGTGACATTTGTTGCACTTGGTCTTGTAATTTTGATATATCATGTAGCATTTCTTCCTCTTCTTCATGAGTCATGCTAGAGATTTCAGGTTTCTTACTAGGTGTTTGCATTTTCTTTCCTCGGGGCATCAGTTATCGATAATAATGCTCTACTATTCCCTTTGAATTCCTTCAAAATAATTTTTCAAACCAAGCTTAAGCAAAAATTTAAAAAAATCTACACAACTTTTTTCACTTTGTAGGAGCTCGATATTGCCTCTGATGTATCTCTGTAATTTCAGATTATCCAATTTTGAAATTGTGACCTGTAGTAGCCCTCTGTGTCCTCTTTCCAATGGCACTAGTCTGATCCAAATTGGATTCTCCAAGGAAGAGTTATGCCAAATCTCCCACAGTGACCTGATTATAGACTAGTTCAGTAGAGTGAACTTGTATGACATGCCACGTGTCCCTGTTTCGACCTTTGGCTTTGAAAAATATATATAAGAAACTGCAGTCCGTTCTCTTTTTGCACCTTCTTACAAAATTTCAATCCAATGCTCAGAGAGAAAGTTATGACGATTTTCCCCAGGTCACTTGTTTGGAATGTAATTCAAGAGTCTGAAAAAAGACCAACTTCCTTAGATCATATCTCTGCAAATATAGCGCGAAAAGCTCTGAAATTTGGATCTGAGGTTTAGTGTGATTTTGTCTCAAATGGGTTTTTTTTTGCTTCTGAAACGTCGCATAAAAAAAGTTACAGTGAAAATGCCACGATGACTTATTTGGAGAAGCAAAACCCTAGAATCCAAAAGCTCTGATACCAAATGTTATGAAACCAACTCACAAAAAGATAGAAAAGATAGATCAACGCCTTAGAATTCAGCCTCTTCAATGGGGCAACCTCCTTTACATTACACAAATGAATGATTCCTTGATGATTCAAATGACAAAACCTCCTTTCTATATATAGGAGTCTAAGGAGTCACAGTATAACCCAGTCGACCTAACAATAATAATATAAAGGCACAAAAATAACAATAAAGGGATTCTATGGGGCACAGTAATGACAATATAGTGACAATAGGGGCACAACAATATTAATAAGGGATACAAATACAATAGTAATGAGGTAATCACTAGTATTATAGGGACCTAACACATTTGGAGCTTTGAGTATTATTATAATGCATTTTGGCCATCAATTTCTCTTTTGACCTCATGCATTAGGGGGAATCTATTATAAACCTATTTGCCACTCCATTATAGTAAGAGAGACCCAAGATCAACTTACCTTAGTTTTTGGCTAAAATGCACCCTTTTTCACCTCTTCTTTTACTTATGTGAGATTTATTCCATGTTAAAAGGGTGAAATTACATAATTAAGCAATTTGTCATAATTATTTTTCCAAAATATTATAATTATGAGATAATAATTATTTCATAATGGAGATAATTGAGAAAAAGCTCATAATTGTTTAAAAGGTTTCTAGAGTTTTCCATTTCCAAGGAGATCAACTTGACCCATTTTTGTATGAGTTGGCTAGGGATCCATTATTGTAGAATTTCCCTAACTTCTCACGCCCCTAGGTGTCTAGATACATTCTCCCAAAAGATAGAATGAGCCTATATAATCTCACCAAGACGAAATGGGGTTAGATCTAGTATCCACACGATAGAATGAGAGCTATGTTGTATTGGGAGAGGAGACCATGCTACAAGCTTCAGGATAGAATCTAATTTGTTAAAGGTATAATTGTACCATTTGATTCATGATTAATGAAATTACATGTTCCTTCCTATAAATCTATGCTTATGGTTGATTATACAAGTTAATTTTTATTTGAGCTAATAGTCTTCTACGAAAGGTTATTTATGGTCCCTATTTGGTGGTGCATGTGTGAAAGTAGTAGATCTATTGCAAGAGTCAAGATCTCTTGGTTGGAGCATATTCTTTCTGCATCAAATCAAACACCCTTCACTGATTTGCGAGGGCTACAAGTGTGAGCTCAAACCCTTAGTGTAGGGGCTACATGCACGATTGACTGCTTGGGCATTTAGATTGGGAATTATATCTATAATTGAATTAGTCATTTATTTTGATGACTAGTAACCTTGCTATGGCCATAAGGTTGCGGAGCAATATCTCCTTGCATGTGAATTTTCCTACAATAGTGAGTGTTCTTAATCTATGTCTCCATGGTCCAATTAGTTGTGGCATGTTCAATGCAATCTGGATTCAGATCTGTTGGTGTCAGTTGCTTAACATTGTTCGATGTGTCCAACAATGGTGGAAAGCATGGAAAAATACATCCACATTGAATACTAGGTGCAGGTTAAGAAATGGGGGGATACTTAGCTCAAACAATTTTTCACCCAAAATCTTGGTGATGGTGTAAGGCCCACATTGAAGTGGTTGAAGCTTCCAATGGGCTCTACTAAGGCATTTCTTCTACACATTATACCTATGTAGTTGCAAGAGGCATTGCAACACCAATAGGGCACAATGGTTGAAATCCCAGACCCAATTGAAAGGGTTTGTGGCCAATCAAACTATGGAGAGCCCTATTATAGCTATTTTTCACATAAGGAAGACTCTCATACCATGTTCATGGATGCTTGGAGTTGTACATGCATAGTATGTGCATTATCATCATGTTGACAATCTCTATATGACCATCAGTATGGGGATGGAATGTAGTTTACTTAGCGAGCTTGGTGTCCAACAATGACCAGAGCCTTGAACAAAATGTGCTCAGGAACTTATGATCATGATCTAATGTAGTGGTCTACAGGATCCCAAAATGTATCCACACTCATTTGAAGAAGATTTTGGAAGTGTCTTCTACTGTGATACTCTTATTGCACGCAACCAATATAGCTATCTTGGAAAATCTATCAATGACCACAAATACATAGTCATTACCATGCTTGGTAGAAGGAAGGAAAAATAGGTAGTCCATGGAGATGGATTCCCAAGGCTGTCTAGAAGTAGGAAGAGGAGTGTATAGGCCTTAATTATTAATGGTTGGCTTGGCAATGGCATATGTAGTGTAGGATATGATATATTTTCTACCATCCTTTTGGATTTTTGTCTAATAAAAATACTTCTATAGTACTTCCACTATTTTCTCCAAACCAAAGTGTCCGCCGACCTAACTGTAGTGAGCCTCCCAAATCATCTTAGCATGCTCACTTGAAGGAACACAAAGGTTCCCAGGTAGCATAACATTGTGTCCTAGAGATGGAAGCCTGGTACTTCCTTTCCGTCCACCAATGTCTAGTATGTGGTGGGAAATTCTGGATCATTTCTGTATAATTGTGGCCATCTAGAAGTCTTATGCCCACAAGAGTCAATAAAAGTGGTCGATGCCACAACAAGGGGTCGACTGAGGTAATCTACAACATTATTGGTGCTTCCCTTCTTGTATTTAATTTTAATATGTATTTGTTGTAGATATGTGGACCATTTCTGATGGTGATAGTTCTGCAACTTCCCTTGTTTCTGCATAAAATGAAGAGGTCAATGATCTATGTGGGTGATCGTCTCCTTTCCAAAAATGTAATGTTTCCACTACTAGAAATCCTGCATGATGGAATACATCTCCTTATTGTAGGTGGGATATTTTTGAATAGTTTTAAAGAGTGTCTCACTATCATAGGCCACCAGATGCCCTTGCTAGGTGAGAACTACACCAATAAATTATTCGAAGGCATATGTTTCTCTCAAATGGTTGTTTCAAATCTAGCAATGTGAGTATTGATGCAAAGCAAAGGCCATGTTTCAGCTCAATGAATGCCTTCTATTGTGAATCAAACCTATTTTTTTTTGCTTTCGCTCCACCCTTGTTAAGTTGACTCAAAGGCCAAGTGATATGAGAGAACCATAACATGAACCTATGATAGAACTTGGCCAGGCCCAAAAAGCTGCGAAGCTTTGTTAGAATTGTCAGTGCTGGCCAATCCTGAATGAATTGGATCTTAGTTGCATCCACATGCACACCTTGCTCATCAACTATGTAGCCTAGATATTAGACTTGGTTCATGTGAAATAAGCATTTTGTCTCAGTTGGCACATAGTTTGTCTGGCCGCGGGATTTGAAGGACTTGCCAAATATGATGCACGTGCTCTGCCCAACTCTTGCTGAAGGTGAGGATGTCATTAAGATATAAAAGCATGAACGAGTAGGTGAAAGGCTGTAATATTTCATCCATTAGCCTCATAAAAGTTGCAGGGGCATTTGTCAACCTAAAGGGCATGACCAACCACTCAAAAAGGCCCTCCTTGGATTTGAAGGTTATCTTCCATACATCTATGGGTTCTATTGGAACTTGGTGATAACCAGAGTTTAAATCAATATTTCTAAAGTACTTTTCCCCCTTGATCCATGATATTCCCCTTACTTTGAGAGCAAATTGGAAAATAAAACAAATTTCCTAGTCAAAGAGATGATATTTCTACATTTCTTAATAGAGATAAAATAAATGGCAATAGGTGGGGCTACATTTGGTATCCTATATATTTTTCTACACAAAGTAATACAAAACAGTGTGAGGTATGGAATCATGCACAACATGGCACTTTCACAATTATGGTTGGCCTATTAAAAAATCACAAAATTCAAGGATAGCAACATCACACAATACCTTGTCCATGAAGGGATTGATGCTATAGGGAAGGCGAAACTACTGGCTGACGCAGAGATCTTGCCCATCGTGGAGCCACCTGATGGTGTATGGTTGTAGCTGTGGTGTGGTTGGAAGGCCCAACGCCTTAATGACCTCTATTGAGATGAGTTTATTTTGTCTCCCACTATTGAAAATGAATTGCAGTGGAGAACTCTTCACCCATATCTATGAGGGAAAGAGAATATCCCCCTCCTCTAGATCTTCGGGCTCAATATTTTGGACCTTGGTGGTAGAAACAATGGCACTAGGTTCTACATCAATAATTTTCTTCCTCTTGTCAGGTTCTGTCTCATAGTTGGAACATGCATCTAACTCTAAAGCTTTTATCTTGACCACTAGTGACTGCTTGGTGTAACACTCATTTGTGTTGTGAGTTAGGCTCTTGTGGAACTCACACCACTAACTTGTGTCCTTCTTCATCTTCGTGGTGCTATTATTTTCTTGTGTCTTTGATGGATTGTCATGGGTCATTTCACCTTGCCTCTGTCCTTTGTTCTACAGTTTGGAGGCGCCTTTTCCCTGCTTCAGATTCATAAATCCAAAGTCTCGTTTCTTCTGTTTAAATTTCTGCTTGATCTTGAAAATGTATCAGTATGTTGTGTCAAGTAAGGAAATGTCCGGGAAATCCATTTATGCTTGGATGAATTTGTGTAGACAACCAAGGTATTTGAGTACCAAATTCTACTCAAAATCCTTGATACCCAACTTCATGCGTAGGGTATGGAAAATATTTATGAACTCCGGTACGTTTTGGTCCCTCCAATTGTAGTGTGGTCCATTTTATGTACTTATCTTCATGGATCCTGATAGGGTAATATTGCTTCTTGATGGCATCTTGGAAATAGTTCCAAGAGGGTGTGATTGAAAGTAGTAAGGGTTCATCCTTGTCCCTATGATCATAGTAAGTTTCCCACTATTCCTTGACATGGGGGGTCACTTTGAGGAGTGAAAAAGTAATATTTTCCCTATTCGAAAAATTATGGACCGGAAAATATCCTTCCAGTAGAGTTAACCATATATCTAGGGCATATGCGTTCATCTGTACTTCAAATATAGGAATATCAAAGTTAAGTTGTACCTTAAAGGGGGTGACACCTCCAAAGTGACTAATGGATGAATATGCTTCACCCACTAATACCCGTCGAAGGATTTGGGAAAAATTATCCACCATCTAGTTCCTTTGTCACTCGAGGGCCTCTTTGAGAAACAATTTGAAAGGATCTCCTACTTCCTTTTCTTTCTTGTATTTTTCCATGGGAGGATGTCGAGGTTAGTGAGGCCAATCTTGCAAGCTTTCAACCAATTCAAGTCCCAACTCCTTATACCCCGACTTTGTTGGGGACATGCACAAAAAATTAGAGAAAGAGAAAATTGCTCTGATACCACTGATTAAGATTTATGAAGTAAAGAAATGTAATATATATTTAAACAAAAACATAGAGATACAAAAAAACATAACTTCCATTAATAAATAGCAATTGTTGAAAATTGTTTACATGATAAAAATAAACAAATTAGCTTAAGCAATGGTAGCTTATCTCTGAGAAGAGATGTGATGGCTATGTGCCTTCTAAACTGAGTTACAATGAGGCTCTCAGGCTTTTTACCATGAAGAAACAATGGGAAACCCTAAACATCCAAAAACCTAACCCTAGGGGATGAAGTGCCAAAATGTTGTGGGCCTCGCTAGGATTAGTTGAAACATCAACTTCACTGGGTTGTAACTTTCGCATACGATCTCCATTTAGCACACACGATATCCCACTAGAAATTTCTATTTGAGGAAAAAAACTTGTGACTGCAAAGTATCTAAAACATTACGTTTTCCCATTTCCCCAAAAAACACCATTTAGGGCCTCAAAATGGCTCTGAAAGTTCACGACTTGAAAAATTCCAAAAATAGAAAACCATCGAAATAGGAAACTGTGTTGGAAATTAAGAAACTGAAAGGAAACAATGTTAGGGGTCCAAGTGGATAAATGAGTGGCCACCAATATCCACCTGGATCAAAATATTATTGAAATAATTTGAGTTTTTGATGTTGTTATGATATCCTAATGATCAAATAAACATTATTGTTTCATAGAGTTCATCGATATCTTTGTAATGGTATATCTTTCTCTAAAACAATCCTCCTAGATGAGATGTTATGTCCATTTGAAATTCATCTCTAGTTGAACACCCAAACTATATGGAAAAAACCCAAAATTTCAATGCATTAAAGAGTGTGCACCTTTTGAGCACATCCACAGTTCATTGACCTAGTGAATGACCAATATCCATGCATATTTTCAAGCTTTGATGCATCTAATTAACAAATGAAGAAATTGGAAGGTAGATGACATGACAACTTGCACAATAGTGAACCTGCCACCATGACCTCCCTTGGATCGACATGTGGTAAGCCCAAATTTCCTAACACATGGAAAGAGATCATAGGCTATTTGTACATGAAGGTGACATGTTGGTCGTTAATGTCAGCATGCTAATGTGGCATCACCAAAAGGTGCCATGTGGCATGATATCATACGAATGTCCAAGTTCTCCCAAGGACTCGATCATAGGGTTTGGTCACATGGGACCAAGGCATTGAGTTTAAAATGGAAAATTAATTGTGATAAAGAGAGTGTGGTGACATGGTGTGACCAAGGGCTATTGAAGAACCCCCACGTTCCGCAGGATTCCTGGAAGCTTCTGTAGTTCAAGCACCAACTACACTGGAAGAGGAAGACCAGACCATTTCTCTAGGGGATTCCCCTTTACCCGAACCGAACCCAATTAGTAGTAGGCTCAGTCGGCTCCGTGACTATGTGAAGGCGTTGGGAGCACCTTCTCCCTATTCCGTAGCAGAGATCGGGCCGGAGAGGTTCGAGGTGCTCAAGTGGCTCGGATGCAACCTTACCCGCACCTTTGGGGACGAACAACTCCTCTTATTAGGCCGGGTAAAAGGCGAAATCCCCAGTTATGTTTCTGAAGTGTTGGCTGTTGAGAATCCATCTGACAGTTCCACGATCTCTGCTAGTAGAAGGGTGGTTAGGAGGGACTAAAAGGGTTTAGAGCGAAGTGAGCCGCATTAAGGTTCTTTTAGAACCGTTCACAATCTCGGTGTAGCATAAGCGAAGCCGTAACATAGTAGTAAGTCAAGCTAAAAGGTAAGTAGTGTCTGTAAGCCACCACCACAAGCACCACGAAGACTGGGCCTGTTTGTCTGTCTGCCTGTCTGTTGTAGGGTTCTCCACCCACCCACTCCACTAACTCAGTCACTGGGTTGCATGAAGGTAAGCGGGTCTAAGGCTCTGGTACGATTCTCAATTTTATTCTCTCGGGCTCATGAACCCACCCACCCAACAAATCTGGTGTGTGTAACACTGCTAAGAAGGGTCTAGCTAAACTCTCTCTCGTTCACCCTACCAGTCATATGGAAGAAGCTATGGTAAATGATACTATATTGAGGTCACCAGACCAAGTTGTATGGAATAATTGTATGACAATGCATGGGAAGGGTGTGGCCCTTCGTTACATAGCTTGAAGTTTAATGGATGTCAGAAGGAACATCGTATGGGAAGGGCATGACCCACCATTAAACATCTTTAAGTTTAATGGGCATCGGCCCAAGACAAATCCATAGGCCCTTGGGTTGGCCCTCCACCATCTCAGGACCACAGACCATAAACCACTATAAATGTGCACCTAATGACTCATTCATATAACAAGTGATGGATTTATACATTGGTAGATCCAATATTGGTGGATCAGTTTGTTTGAAGTTTTATGTGGTTTCAATGAACAGTGAAAAGGCTTGGTGTTTTTTTGTTTATCGTGATTTGAACTTGTAACATCATCATTAGTTATGGCCACATTATGGTGCTAGCCACAATGGATTTTATGTCATCATGTTGGCAGAAGTAATATGTGTTAGCACACATCATAAATCATGTAATAGGGTTTAGCCTGAGGGCCATACCATCACTCTAGTCTCAGAATGAAATGATTACAAAGTTGAAGGCTTGGGCTCACAAGCCACATACGAAGCTCAGTTGGTAACACACCTGTGTTGTATTGACCAAGACCCCGGTTCGAGTCCTAGTGGTAGTTAGGTCAACGCATTTTTTTTTACATATCATTGGGTTCGTTTGTAGAATGAATAAGTAGATCAATGATGACCATTCTATTACATCAACGTTTAGAATATGGATAGTTTGTAGAAGTGCACTCAGAATGTGAGATTTTGTAGAATGCTTAATTTAATATAATTTTGGTTTTTATGGGTTTTTGGCCTCAATATTAGTCCAAATTTGATCCTGGAAGAATCTGGGTGATCAAGGTTTAGAGATGGATGTAACCAAGGGTATGTAATGTCTTAGTGACACTTATTTATGGTCAGAATCTTATTTATGTGTTCCGAGGGATTTTCATAAGTTTTAGTAATATGGAAAATATCAATTTACAAGAAAGGGTATGAATGAGCAGATTGACGAATGACATGAAATAAAGTATGGGCAATAGCATGAAAACTAGTGAGAGTTTTTTATGTGATAGTTTGTGGTAGTGGTTGTAGTAATAGTGGTTGCAGGTTATGATAGTGAATGCAATGGCAATGGTTACAAGTTGTGGAAGTGATTATGGACTATGTAGTGAGAAATATTATAGTTTACATGTTGTGACATTACTTATTATTTGATGATATATGATGAAAGTGGATCCAATTTGAAAATTATATGAAATAGAGGTCCACAAGGAGCTGAAGAAGGGGGTTGGAGCCTCAATCAGGTTGTAGCCTATAGTGAGTAGTTGCATGCATCTTTTGAGGTTGTTTCCTCAATAAGCTTGTATCCTATTGCAAGTGGCAGCTTGCATATCTTGGGGGTAGTTGCCTCTAATAGCTCATAGCCTGCAAATATGTATAAATGAATTGAAGACAAATAAGAAGAAGATTTGTGGTTTTCTCTCATATGGATTTTGAGGTAAAAAGCTTGTGTCTCTTTCTGATGTGATAGTTTCTTGATGTGTTATTGATATTATGGTAGCTTGATGATGCATTGTTCTATTTGAAGATATGATTCTTATGGATATGATTCATTACTATATGATTGATTGATTATGAAAAGTTGTGAAATGGTAAAATTGATCTCGAACTGATTCACTGCCCCCTCTCAATGTGATCTTTGGGCCAACAACTAATTCACCCCCCCCCCCCCCCCCCCCCTCTCAATATTATTTTAGTTGAAACAAGTAGCAATTAGAAGAAATTGTTAAAAAACATAAATAAACTATTGCTTCATTCAAAAATAATGAAATAAATAAATAAAACAAGCAATAGACACAATATGAAATTGGAAGAAAATAATATTTTATTAATTATGGATCAATATACATTGATCTATTGAATGAGACACAAAGGAAGATGTAGAGCTATAGTAGCCCTCTTCAATCCTCCAATGGAAGTTCCTTCTTTCTCCTTCTGCAAGTTCTACCTCCCTTGAAAAAGTTTGCAAGTTTCTTCAATGGTGAAGGCTCACAAATTGTTAAGGTGCATGCAATAAAGCTGGTAAGTTTGAGTGAATTTCCAACTAGATTTTGGCAACATAACCATGCAATTATTCTCTCACTGAAATGGCTCCCCAAGACTAGTATTTATAATATTTTATTTGGTCTTCATGAGCTTGTCTCATTAATTGAATGTGGATTCCTTTATGTGCTTCTCATGCTTGAAGGTAGCATTATGATTCCTTTAGGGGTTCTAGGTAGTCTTACACAAGTGTGTTGGACCTTAGAGGTGGGTTGTTAAACCTTATACTTTGCATTTGCTAGGACCTTCATGGTTTGTCATGTTGTACTTTAAGGAAATGTCATTTTCTTCATATCTACGCAACCGTCAAAGGAATAGTCACATAATTCACACAAATATTGAATGGTGACTATGTGTGAATAGAAAAATACCAAACTATAAAGTTAAATCAACAACTTGTGAGTTTTTTATTCATTCCATAAGGGGACCTTTGTCTTGCTAAATTAATCATGTTCTCTAGTGATTACTTATGTAGGCATTGTTGAAAATTCGGTAGTTCATAAGGTATTTCTAAGTGGAGAAAACCCACCAAAAGTAAGTTGGTTGTGAAATATACCCTCTTCTAGTCGATGATACCTTGACGGAAAATACACTCATTTTGGAGAAAGTCATGGTGAAATCACGATGCTTGCACTCTTAATTATTACCACCTAGTCTAATAGGTCTTATATTTTCAGTTAACCCTTGTCAACTAAGTCAAGTAGAGTAAGGAGAGGAGGAAAACGTTAACAAGTATGTCAGAGGTATATATAAATGTCCTTCTCTAAAGGAACAACCTCTTCTTCTCTCAATAAGTTGAGATCTCTCTTCTTCCCCATGAAATAAATAAGTGCCTATGCACAGTTCATTGAACAAATAAAAATGAAAAATGAAATAAAGGGAAGAGGAAGAGAAAGGATTCTTGCACAGAGAGGTGAAGCAAGTAACACCACTAAGGTATTGTTCAGGCTCCCTGGCAACAGAGCGATGCTTGTGTTCCTGAAGTGACTCTTTCAGGGTACTTTCTAGGCCTGCTAGTAGCGGAGCAACACCAGAGATGAAACTAAAACTCTAACAATATATTTTACTTGTGCATCTATATACTCCTCATCCCTAATCAAAACAACTCAGTTTGACTTGGCTTAGTATGTGTGCTGCCAACAAAGAGAATGGTAGGTGTTAGTGTCAGTCTTTGCAGCCTTCCACCAGTGATCAAATATGCTCTTATAAAGTGGTCTTGGGGTGTCAAAGTCAAATTTTTTTCATTTCAGTGAGTCTTCAAGTAAAATTTGGTCACTAGGTATTAGTTCTAGGATTGTTTTCACTCCTTCCAAAGTTTTCCAAGTATTGGTCCATGTCACCATTCAGCTGAGTGTACCATCATTCAAATAATTGTCATCATTATTTCAGGTTCCAATGGGTCATTTTACACGTTGTTTGTGCTTCAGCTGTGCTTAGGTAAGGCTCATTTCCCTCTCCTATGGTTTTGAAGGTAATTTTTCTTGGATGGTCAAATCATCAACAAAACTTGTATCCTGATGTTCATACACCTTCCCCTATATTTAATATACCTTATTAAACACTTCCCATCACTTATATCCCTCAAATTCATCATTTTCCCACAAACCCTAGCATATTGCTACAATTTGACACTTTTCTAGGCTAGGCCTGTGTTTTGCCATTTTGGACCCCTTCCCCTCACTCAATCCTTGAAATTCCACTTTCCCATACTTCCTAACATCCCTCCCTACTTCCCAAAATTTTCTCAAGAATTTATAAGCCCCTCATCCCCTTCATTTCCCTTCATTTCTACAAATCCCCTGTTCCACACATCGAGATAGGTTTTATTCAAATGATGTTTCTGAGCAAGAAAAGATGAATTTGAAAAACATGAGAGAGGTTTTTATCCATCATATAACCATGAAGAAAACCCTCCTTCAATTTTTACATAGGTCTCATGGTTTGGGAGAAATGTCCAAACAATCATTTTCCACAGGAGAGTTGCTGCACTTCTGGAGTGACCTTGGGAAAATCAAGCTTTCTCCTAGATGGAGTGTCCAAATGACTTTCTTGATGAGTCAAATGATAACTAGACAAACATATATTTCCAATGAGCTATCATTCACTCAATTTGGAGTTGAGGAAGACCTCCAAAAGTTGACTGCAACAACACTCTGCATTTTGGCAGCCTCATTCTGTACATTTTGACCAGTCTTGGGAGATTGAGCTTTCGACAAGAAAAATGAGCTCCAAATTGAAAAATTCAAGATGTTCTAGAAAGTAGACAGGAATATATTTCCAACGATCTATCATGGGCTCAATTTAGACATTGGTAAGGTAGTCAAAAGTCAGCTTGAAGTGGCACTGCGTGTAGAGGTCGGAGCGCTGCGCGTAGGGCTGAAGCACTGTGCATAGGGACGGAGCGTTGCACGTAGAGGCCAGAGTGCTACGCGTAGGGATGGAGTGCTTCTCGTAGGCCAGTTTTCCTAGTGAAAAAATCAACAGTGTTGTGCATAGGGAAAGGTGCTACACACCTGTAGGTGTCGCTGCACATAGAGCTAGCAAGGGCCAAAATGACCTCCTGCCACCCAAAAACACCAAATTTGTCTTCTTTACCCCTAAAACAAGTAAGTGTTTCCCCTGAACTTCATCCTTGGCTTTCAATTAATGCATTTGAGGATAATTTTCTATGCTAAATGTGAAACCCTAGAATCTCCTCTATTTATGCCTTAAAACCCTAACCCTTACTATTCCTCCCATCACTTATCCCTAAAACCCTAAAACCCCTCCTACATAACACTCCATATCACTCCATATCCCTTTTTCCTTCATCCCCAAAGCAATACCCTAAAACCCTAGCCCCTCTCCCTCATTTTCATGGTTCATACCCTCCCACTCATTTTCATGTTTACCTAGTCCACCAAATACCCCACAAGATCACTTCCCCTTCCCTTATTCCTAATCACCCTTACTCACCCCCTCCATCCCTTTTCTAGGAGTACACAGCCTCAAAGCTTGGCAAACATGGACAGAGGAGATAGAGATTATGAGGAGGAGAGAGATTTTGATTTGATGGAGCATGATGAGCCAGAACAACATCATATTCATCACGGCATAGAGACAACTGATTTGGAGGCTCAAATGAAGCAACAAAAGAAAACATCATCATACAGGAGAAAGAGGCATCCAAGCATTAATGGACAACTTGGTGAGAACCAATTATGTCATCACATATCTGAAACAAGAGAATAAGAAGCTGAGTGATAGGTAGGTCCTCATGGAGCTGGAACTTCTCAAGACAAAGAGACAAAGTGACAAGGGCAAATCAGCAATGCAAGAGGAAGAAGCATCGGTCACCTTGACTTCAATTGAGAAGGAAATTGAGGGTGATAGAGAGATTTGGCTTGAAAGAGTAAATTTTCACTTAGAGAAGTTGTTGCAAAAGGCCAATAGGGACAACCAGATCATCAGGCACATGGCCTACCACTACAGGACCTGGAACAAAATTTGCAACATAAGGGTCAAACAGATGAAAGCAAGGCTAAGACAGGCTCTAAAAGGAAAAAAAGAGGAGGATAGGCTTAGGTTTCTTGCTGAAGCTTCCTTGGCTCATCAGGATACTTGATGATGGTGCTGCTCACCAATTTTGGTCAAGTTTGGAGGAGTTTTTGTTTTTTGCAAATTTTGAAAATTCTAAACACAAAAAATCTGGCTCAATGCGCAACGCCACTGGCGCTGCGCTTTTCCTAGGGGCACCCAATGGAAAAATGGCTTGCATTTTTAGATTCAGAGTGATTATTACATGCACCCTATGGATTTTCTAAGTTTTTGGGGCAAAACTGGTCCACCAAAAAGTCAAAAAACACCCTAAAAATGACCTTTTTGCCACTTTTTGGACACACAGAAGCAGTCTTGGGAGAATCAACTTTTGAGAGGTCAAATGAGCTTCAAATGAAGAAATTATAGGTGTTTTGGAAAGTATACTTGAAGATATTTCTAATGAGCTATCATGAGCTCAATTTGGATGCCAGGAAGGCCTCCAAAAGGGACCTGAAAGTGGCATTGCGCATTGGACCAGTGGCACTGCGCGTAGGACAAATTTTGCACAGGATGGCCATTTTTTTGTGTTTTGACTGTGTTCATGGATTTTCTCTCATGGAGGATGTTTTAATAATATAAATGATGCCTTGGCTTTTAAATATGATGGATAATTAGTAGTAGAGGATAGATTCATTGGATTAAAAGTAAATTTGAGCACAAATGAATCAGTTTTCTCACTTTTAGAGGAAAGTTGTTAGGATGCCTAAATTCCAGTTTCTTGTTCAATGTTGGTTAGATTAGCTCCTCATCTTAGGGATTCGACCCCTGAGGATGGGAGGAGGTTGAAACAATGCCTATATCTTCTTATTCTTTCTTACTGTAAAGGATTGGACTCAGCTGGATGCTTAGGCTTTGAAAGAACATCATTTTGTATCAGTTTAGCAGGAGATTAATAAAAAATTGCAGCTATTTCTTTGGGATCCATGTGGTATGGTGTTTAGTTCAGTTTTCTCTCTTGTGATCATATATTTAAATGTTTTGTGTACTTCATTAATCATTTCATTGCTTCTAAGTGGATGTTTTCAAGTTGATAGGCAAAATCCATAACATTAATGCTCTACTTTGCGAAAATATTCATAGTTTATGTTTTCTATAGTTTAGGAAGGATCCATGATGATCACATGCTCTTCTTATCTTCTCATCAGTCTTGAATCAACTCACCCATAAAACCATAGAGTTCTAAGCTTCATACCTACCTTGCCCCATCGAACACCTTGCAATTGTGACCTAGTTTCCTTGCCCAAACTATCTGGCTCCTCCTGATCCAGCAAAACCCCTTTAAATCAAATCAAACATTGTGCTACTATACCTAGCCTAATATTATTTTCTTGATCCAATCATATTGGTTGAGATCCTTATGGAGAGAGCCCTCTCCTGGCCTAGTAGGGCTAGCTACTTGGCTAAGCGTGGTTTGTGGTTACCCTGGCATTTCCTTCCTTCAGCCTGAGGTTCAATCCAGGTGATAACATAGTGGCAACCATACTGGGGAACGTAGTTTTATGTTCCTCAGCAAAATGTATCAAGTTTAGATCTGATTGTTGATGGTGGACAACGATCAGACACAGGAAGGTTGAAATCATTCACCTAGTGACTCTAAATCAGTTTCGAGATCAAATCCAAGGACTCCACTGGAGGATGAACCCGACCAGCAGAAACATGAAGGGAAAATATGGAAAGATTAGGTATTCAAGTTGGAATTTCATCCAAGACATTATGTTCTTTGTTATAAATCATTTCTTCTCCTTTCCTGAGAATGTCAAGAAGGCTTTACACAGTATACTGTGTTTGAGAAAATATCCTAGATCTGCATGTGATTCCTTCCCTTTGAAGATTGTGAATACAAAGTATTTGCATGCCTTTGATCTTGATCAAGACCCTTCTTCCGAATCTTATGATGACCATCTTCAAACTGATGAGCCTCAAGAGATAAATAATAATTCTATAGCTTCTGTATATATTCCTATACCTTGTAAAATTCCAGATAGATACAAGCCTCTAATTTTACCTCCTATATCCCATGATTTCCCTAAAAATAATTACCTATATCTACCAAGATTTGATGGTGAATGTGACAACATGACTGCTGAGATACATGTACTGAATTATGAGTCTTTTCTTGACCGTTTTGAAGTTGATGAAGAGGATGTTAGTATTAGGCTTTTTGCTCTTTCTTTGCAAGGTAAAGTCAAGAGTTGGTTCAAAAACCTGCCTGATGCGAGCATCTCAGATTTCCAGCGGTTCGTCAAAGTTTTCCTCGACAAGTGGGTGGTTAGACAGAGCCCTTTCTTGATTCTAGAAGAGTATAACCAGCTAAAAAGAATGCCAGGGGAGACAGTACAACAGTTTTCTGTCAGGTTTAACCTAGTCTATTTTTCGATGCCTACTAATATAAGGTCTCCTCCTGGATCCTCTCTCTTGCACTACCCAAATGCCTTTGATCCAAAAATGGAGTTTCAGCTGAGAGAAAGGAACCTTGCAACACTTGAAGAGATGCAAAACAGTGCAGTAGATGTAGAGGCTAATCTTCTGATCAGAAGGGAAAATTTTAAGGAAGAAGAGATGAAGAACATAGATCCAGAGGAATCAACATCTTTAGAGGTAAAGCTCAACATTTTGGTAAGTTCAATGGAAGAGATGATGAAAAAGATAACCACAAGGAATGAGTATGATGTTCAAGACCATGGCTCACTAATTGAAGAAGAACAAGTGGCTAATCCAAAACAATTTATTTCTTATCCTAGTTTTCATAGATCTGATAATGATTGTTTTATAGATCATCTTGGAGAAGAGAGATCTATTGATCTGACATGTATGCTTGATGATGTGTTTTATACTGATGTTTTCCCTAAGTTTGATCAGTATGATGATGATTATGTTCTCAAAACATAAGCTAGTCTTGCAGACAAATTAGCAGCTAGTTTGTGGAAGGAGGAAGTTCACTTTCAGCAGCTCGAATACAGTGATCAGCCGATGCATATCAACTATGGAAGCGAGGAGGAAAGTGCAGAAAATTTTGAAGTAAGTGAAGGATATTTTCCTTTTTGTTTTACTTTGTTTTAGTTCATCAGAGACAACTTTCGTGCAATCAGAAATCAACCATCGATAAGTTTTGATCTTAACCATCTAGAGGGCAATGAAATCCTTGTTCAAGACTTCTCATATCTAGATTTGCAGCCCCTGAATGCCATTGAATGTCAAGTTGCAGATGAAGACTTGGAAGCTAGAACATATGATCAAATGATGCAAGATGATTCTGTACCATTATGTTTTGAATCATTTCAGTTTTTGAAGGGAAATTTGCATAATATATCTTCAATAAAGGATGAGCAGCCTATAGAAAATCATGCAATCTCATTGGAACCAATAGAAAATGGGTTGCAACAGTATTTTCAAGTTTTTCATGATCCAATAGCTGATGTGTTGGATGATATCTACAGTCAAAGTCCTTCTCCATTAGCTAACTATGAGCTTGAAAAAAGTATTGATACAAACTTGATGCGACAGCTGGCTTCTTTGTCATTTTCAGCAGGAGTCTCGTCACAAAACTTAGATGAAAGTTTGCATTCATGGTATGAGGAGAAGCAAAGTAATCCATTGGATGAGCTAAGTCCCAGTGCACATGAATTTCAAGATCCTTATGCAGTATTTTTGGAGTCAGATAGAGAATCCACATTATTAAATCTGAGAAAATTTGGATCTGTTTACAAGTTTTCTTGGGAGTTGCGTTTCAGTGGTTTTCTCTTGTTGCTCATAAGCAAGCACTTGCAGAGAATTCAAACAGCAGCTAGAATGCTTACTTGGTTGCATTGGTTGTTTCATTTCACTTGATCAGGTGAGCAATGGATCACTTAGAGTAGGGTGTGATTAATAAGCTCATAAAAGTGAGCATGGTTCAGTCAATTTCAGAGTCAATTTGTGTCGTCAAGTTGTCAATTTTCAGTCATGCATTTCAATTTGTGTTTCTGACTATATTGGCCCACATGGTTAGGCACTTGGTCTACGGTGTTCTTGACACCTCCAAGGAGCTGCCATCCCCAATAAGGCCAATGTTAGTGTCAGTCTTTGCAACCTTCCACCAGTGATCAAATATGCTCTTATAAAGTGGTCTTGGGGTGTCAAAGTCAATTTTTTGTCATTTCAGTGAATCTTCAAGTAACATTTGGTCACTAGGTATTAGGTCTAGGATTGCTTTCACTCCTTCCAGATTTTTCCAAGTATTGGTCCATGTCACCATTCGGCTAAATTTACTATCAGTCAAAGAATTGTCATCATTACTTCAGGTTCCAATGGGTCATTTTACACCTTGTTTGTGCTTTAGTTGTGCTTAGGTAAGGCTCATTTCCCTCTCCTACGGTTTTGAAGGTAAGTTTTCTTGGATGGTCAAATCATCAACAAAACTTGTATCCTGATGCTCATACACCTTCCCCTATCTTTAATATACCTTCTTAAACACTTCCCATCACTTATATCCCTCAAATTCATCATTTTCCGACAAACCCTAGCATATTGCTACAATTTGACACTTTTCTAGACTAGGCCTGTGTTTTTCCCTTTTGGACCCCTTCCCCTCACTCAATCCTTGAAATTAAACTTTCCCCTACTTCCTAACATCCCTCCCTACTTCCCAAAATTTTCTTAAGAATTTAGAAGCCCCTCGTCCCCTTCATTTCCCTTCATTTCTACAAATCCCCTATTCCACACATCGGGATAGGTTTTATTCAAATGATTTTTCTAAGGAAGAAAATATGAATTTGAAAACCACGAGCGAGGTTTTTTTCCATCATAGAACGAAGAAGAAAAACCTCCTTCATTTTTTACACAAGTCTCATGGTTTGGGAGAAATATCCAGACAATCATTTGCCACAAGAGAGTTGTTGCACTTCTAGAGTGACCTTCGGAAAATCAAGATTTATCCTAGATGGAGTGTCCAAATGAATTTCTTGATGAGTCAAATGATAACTATACAAACATAGATTTCCAACTAGCTATCATGCACTCAATTTGGAGTTGAGAAAGACCTCCAAAAGGTGACTGCAATAGCACTCTGCATTTTGGCAACCTCATTCTACACATTTTGACCAGTCTTGGGAGATTGAGCTTTTGACAGGGAAAATGAGCTCCAAATTGAAAAATTCAAGATGTTATGGAAAGTAGATAGGAAGAGATTTCCAACGCGCTATCATGGGCTCAATTTGGACATCGGGAAGGTGATCAAAAGTCGGCATGAAATGGCACTGCGTGTAGAGGCTGGAGCGCTGCACGTAGGGATGGAGCACTGCACGTAGGCCAGTTTTACCAGTGCAAAAATCAACAGCGCTATGTGTAGGGAAAGGTGCTATGGACTTGTAGGTTTCACTATGTGTAGGGCCAGCAAGGGCCAAAATGACATCTTGCCACCCAAAAACACCAAATTTGTCTTCTTTACCCCTCAAACAAGTAAGTGTTGCCCCTGAACTTCATCCTTGGCTTTCAATTAATGCATTTGAGGATAATTTTCTATGTTAAATGTGAAACCCTATAATCTCCTTTATTTATGCCTTAAAACCCTAACCCTTACTATTCCTCCCATCACTTATCCCTAAAACTCTAAAACCCCTCCTACATAACACTCCATATCACTCCATATCCCTTTTTCCTTCATCCCCTAAGAAATACCCTAAAACCCTAGCCCCTCTCCCTCATTTTCATGGTTCATACCCTCCCACTCATTTTCATGTTTACCTAGTCCACCAAATACCCCACAAGATCACTTCCCCTTCCCTTATTCCTAATCACCCTTACTCACCCCCTCCATCCCTTTTCTAGGAGTACACAGCCTCAAAGCTTGGCAAACATGGACAGAGAAGATAGAGATTATGAGGAGGAGAGAGATTTTGATTTTATGGAGCATGATGAGCCAGAAAAACATCATATTCATCATGGCATAAAGACAATTGATTTGGAGGCTCAGGATGAAGCAACAAAAGAAAACATCATCATACAGGAGAAAGAGGCTCAAATCCAAGCATTGATGGACAACTTGGTGAGAGCCAAGTATGTCATCACATATCTGAAACAAGAGAACAAGCAGCTGAGTGATAAGCAAGTCCTCATGGAGCTAGAACTTCTCAAGGAAAAGAGACAAAGTGACAAGGGAAAATCAGCAATGCAAGAGGAAGAAGCACCAGTCACCTTGACTTCAATTGAGAAGGAAATTGAGGGTGATAGAGAGATTTGGCTTGAAAGAGTCAATTTTCACTTACAGAAGCTATTTAAAAAGGCCAATAGGGACAACCATATCATTAGGCCCGTGGCCTACCACTACAGGACCTAGAACAAAATTTGCAACATGCGGGTCAAACAGATGAAAGCAAGGCTAAGACGGGCTCTAAAAGGAAAAAAAGAGGAGGATACGCTTAGCTTGCTTGCTGAAGCTTCCTTGGCTCATTAGGATTCTTGATGATGGTGCTTCTCACCAATTTTGGTCAATTTTGGAGGAGTTTTTGTTTTTTGTAAATTTTGAAAATTCTAAACACAGAAAATCTGGCTCAACGCGCAGCACGACTAGCGCTGCGCTTTTCCTAAGGGAACCCAATGGACAAATGTCTTGCATTTTTGGATTCATAACGATGATTACATGTACCCTATGGATTTTCTAAGTTTTTGGGGCAGAACCAGTCCACCAAAAAGTCAAAAAACACCCTAAAACTGACCTTTCTGCCACTTTTTGGACACACAAAAGCAGTCTTGGGAGAATCAACTTTTTAGGGATCAAATGAGCTTCAAATGACGAAATTCCAGGTTTTTTGAAAATTATACTTGAAGATCTTTCCAATGAGCTATCATGAGCTCAATTTGGATGTCGATACGACCTCCAAAAGGGACCTTAAAGTGGCACTGCACCTTGAACCAATGACATTGCACATAGGACAAATTTTGCACAGGATAGCCATTTTTCTGGTGACTGTGTTCATGGATTTTCTCTCATGGAGGATGTTTTACTGATGTAAATGATGACTTGGCTTGTAAATATGATGGATAATTAGTAGTACAGGGTAGATTCATTAGAATAAAAGTCAATTTGAGCACAAATGAATCAGGTTTCTCACTTTAAGAGGCAAGTTGTTAGGATGCCTAAATTCCAGTTTCTTGTTTAGTGTTGGTTAGATTAGCTCCTCATCTTAGGGATTCGACCCCTGAGGATGGGAGGAGGTTGAAACAATGCCTATATCTTCTTCTTATTTCTTATTGTAAATGGTTGGACTCAGTTGGATGCTTACGCTTTGAAAGAACATCATTTTATATCAATTTAGCAGGAGATTAATCAAAAATTGCAGCTATTTCTTTGGGATCCATGTGGTATGGTGTTTAGTTTAGTTTCCTCTCTTGTGATCATATGTTTAAATGTTTTTTGTACTTCATTAATCATTTCATTGCTTCTAAGTGGATGTTTTCAAGTTGATAGGTAGAATCCATAACATTAATGCTCTGCTTTGGGAAAATATTCACAGTTTATGTTTTCTACAGTTTAGGAAGGATCCATGATGATCACATGCTCTTCCTAGCTTCTCACCAGTCTTGAATCACCTCACCCATCAAACCCTAGAGTGCTAAGCTTCATACCTACCTTGCCCCATCGAACACCCTGCAATTCTGACCTAATTTCCTTGCCCAAACTGTCTGGCTCCTCCTGATCTAGCAAAACCCCTTCAAATCAAATCAAACCTTGTGCTACTATACCTAGCCTAATATTATTTTCCTGATCCAGTCATCTTGGTTGAGATCCTTATGGAGAGAGCCCTCTCCTAGCCTAGTAGGGCTAGCTACTTGGCTAAGCATGGTTTGTGGTTACCCTAGCATTGCCTTCCTTCAGCCTGAGGTTCAATCTAGGTGATAATAGTAGGGACTCCATCATTAATTCAAGATAAGTGAAGAAGATATGATAATCAAAGAATTGAACAATACTGCCGAAAGAGTTATACTCTCTTTGCATGATACAAGGTCCATTCAGAGAGCTGGAGTTCTACCAGTGTGTCACCAATGTTTTAGCGGCTACAACCACCCTCCAAAATTTTGCATATGCTTCAATTTTGGAGCCTTCCTTCTTAACCACAACAGTTCATCTCGCATTGATCCAAGTATTCGTGCTTCAACTGAGACTCATCTTTTCATTTTGGCTTGTGTTTAATTACATAGTTGATTTTCTAATTCACAAGTTGATCTCCTAACTTGCTCGCACAATAGTTCTAGGCTTTCCCCCATAAACTAGGCAATTCTTGAGGGAAACTAGCCTTGATGTTGGGAATTGCGTAGTCCTGACTGTTAGTGAGCCTTGAGCTTAGAAAATGCACATTCCTGAGTAGGCAGCCCAAAAATTGTGCAAACCTCACTGAGCTCAAAAACTACACAGTGCACTGAGCCAAAAAGTTGCCCAATTCCCCAAAACTACATTATCTTTCATGGCAGTGTGCATGGAAAGTTTCCCTGGGAAAAGTAAAGAAGAAAAAAAAAACATATAGGGATCTATTTTTAGTATCCCGAAGGAGGCCATTGCGTTATTTTTAGAAACTTCGCCCACTTTTTCCTTGATTTTAGGCATGCGCGTCATAAACCCTAATTTTCCCAAATCTATTTAATCAACGCTGCTAGATATTATTTTCACATTCAATCTTGGAGCTCTAGCATTCTCGAGGAGATCAAGGAACCTTCGGTGTGAACGTCATCACTTTTCCATGTGAGTTTTGCTTTCATCGTCTTTTACTGCTTTTTTTGTCACATATTTTTGTTTTTCTTGTGTGAGTGTTGTTTCACTTGTTTCTCTTCATGGTTGCTAGAATTTTGATTTGTTTTAACTTGTAGAAGTGTTGTTTCAAGTGATGGATTTCTTTTCCCAAGTGTCACATTAGTTTTCTTGTTTTTGCATCAATGGTCGCCGTTGCGGCGACTCTCCTTACTTACTTTGTTTGCTTTCATTTTGATCAATTGTTGCACTTGATTCACATGCATATACCTAAAATTAGTCATATTTTCACTCATCTTCACACTATCTCTCAGATCTGTTTGTTTTTCACACTTCCCTTGGGTAGATCTAGCTTTCCCCTTAGCCAGATTTCACTTGCACAACTAGCACTGCGCAATCTGGAAGCTCAAGCCACAAGCTTGGCATATGGAATTTTGCAGTGCATGGTCTCAATTGGCTCCAACTATGCACTACGTAGTTCTAGGAGCAAACCTCTTAGCTTGTCCACTAAGACTACGCAGTGCACAGTCTCTTCAAGGCCTCTTCCTAGGATGAACTATACATTGCACAGTTTCAACCAATAGGCTTCCACGTTGGCTACTAGGACTCCACAATGCATAGCTCTCACAAGAATCTAGTCCCCCCTGTAAGAAAAATTTGTTCAATCCTTCCCATCTAGTGCCTAGTTTGCTGCTTGAACTTGCCTTGTAAGTTATTTTGCTTTAAACTGACATTTTCTTGCCATGAGTGTCCTTTCTATCCCATGGGTATAGAAGTTGTTGAGCACCTCTCCAGAAGTCACTATTACCATGGCATCTAAGAGATTTGCATCAAATAAAACCATCGAGAACAGTACTAGGGAAGCAGTTGAGAAGACATCAGTTTATTTACCGGTGTATGCAGATACTTAGTTGTTTATAGAGAAGGGAAAAACATTGACATGGAAACAGATCAAAGACACTTTTTAAAAGGAATTTGAGGCTGATTTAGAGGAACAAAAGTTTTATCTCAGCATCTGACAGTTAGGGATATTTAAGGTTTCATGAAGGTATCCTGCCTTCCCATGTGTGGACATCATAAGCTGGATTGTCTCATATACAGATGAACAAACTATGACATTGAGAAGTGCCAGTGGTCAAAATCTTGCCACCTTCAGGGAAGAAGAATTTCAGCAGATGTATCACCTACCCAAGCTAGTAAAGGGCATGGACTCACTCTTCTATGCCACCCACAAATACATGAACATAAAAGACATTTTCAAACACTAGGTGAAAGGGCCATCAAAGTTTTGAAAAACACCCACCCATGTGAACAAGACAAAGTCCCTCGAGATGGCTTACTAACTTTTGATTATATTTTCTTGCAGAATCCATGGTCAAGAGAGCACAGAAACATTTCCTAAAGGGTTGGAAGTCTTATTGGATCAATTG
This sequence comes from Pinus tabuliformis, assembly GCA_031772625.1. NCBI lineage: Eukaryota > Viridiplantae > Streptophyta > Pinopsida > Pinales > Pinaceae > Pinus > Pinus tabuliformis. The sequence continues at coordinate 1,107,393,247 of CM062820.1, read as the reverse complement.
GTGAATGATGGGAGGTCATTCAACTCGTTGGATCAGTTGGTGAATGATGGGAGGTCATTCAACTCGTCGGATCAGATGGTGAATGATGGGAGTTCATTCAACTCATTGGATCTGTTGGCTCAATGATTGAAGTCCCCTGTAGCACATGCTCAAAATCTGCCAAACGATGACTGAGAAAGGTTCTATATGTCTGCATACTTACTGGATGCAATATGTGCACAACAACAGTTCCCTTGCATGAACTGGACATTGACGCCACGAGAGACTACTGTAAACATCTATTGCAAGTTACTTTCAGACTGCAATTATCGAGGAGAAATGGAATGACTAACTAACCACTTTATCATCCCGCTGTACAATCTTATCTTTGAATAAGATCCACCTTGCATGTCCTAAGAAGAAATGGAGGTGATAGTAGACATTGCAGATTGGTATGCCTCACCAGGTGGCACCTTCATCAGAGTGTTTGGCATAGTGAAGCCTCCACATGTCTTAGCTAGGTATGCCATTGAAAAATTGATCATGCAAGAAGTATCATACCATCTCACTACAAGGTTTTCAGCAGAACTGCAAAGGAAGAAGAAGGCACCATGGCCCACTCTTCCCTTATAGATCAAATTATACAAGATAAAGAACTTGAAAGTCACAGATTCTGAGGCTAAGGAAATAGTGAGATTTGAATTCGACACTAAGGAATTTAATCTGTATGATCCCCCATAGTATTTGCAAAGACCATTGTATAAGAGTTTACTTTCCGTGGATCATCGGGGCATTTCATTGGCCATAGGAGGATCCCTGGAGGTACTGGAACAATGCCTCCAGACTCAATGAGTCGGTCAATATAGCAAGGACTTCAAAGGTTGTCCCACAAACAGTAGCATCTCTAGAAGCAATAGCAGAAGGCTACAATCCCGTGTAGGACAAGGGAAAGAGGAAGATTGTTGATAATCCATAGGGAGAGAAAATATTAAAAATGAAAGTAGATCCTCTTATTGCAAACATATCTTTGGTGGTAAAATAAAAGAGGAAGCAAAAGATGCATAGAGAAGAGAAAAGAAAGAGAGAAAAGCAGAGGTTGCAAGAAGCAAAACTAAAGCTATAGGAGACAAATAAGAAGATAAAGGAAGAACATGAGTTGAGGAGGAGATAAAAAGAAGAGAAGAAGAAATAGGAAGAAGGACAAAGTGAAGGCGTAATGACAGAACAAACATCGTCGATACAGGTTGAAGAACTAAAACAATTAGCAACCGAGGAGGAGGATGAGCAGATGCAGGATAGGGATCTTTCTCAACAGATTATGCAATTGATTGAAGTGACAGACATGGAGTTGGAATAGGAACCACAACATGAATATGTTGACTTGATTCCAAGAGCAACACAGGTAATCCCTCAGTCTCCACTACCTCCAGCAGTAGAGCCAACCCCGAGTGAGCAAGGAGATGTTGTTCTCCTTAATGATGATCTAGTCATGGATCCTTGGAGGTATTGCAACAATGCCTATAGAATTAATGATTCAGTCAGTATAGCAAGGACTTCAAAGGCTGCTCCACAGACAACAACATCTCCAGAAGCAATAGCAGTAGAAGATTTCAATCCCGTGTAGGACAAGGGAAAGAGGAAGATTGTTGATAGTCCATAGGGAGAGAAAATATTCAAAATGAAAGTAGATCCTCTTATTGCAAAGGTAGCTTTGGCGGAAAAATAAAAGAGGAAGCAAAAGATGCATAGAGAAGAGCAAAGAAAGAGAGAAAAGCAAAGGTTGCAGGAAGCAAAACTAAAGTTGTAGGAGACAAATAAGAAGATAAAGGAAGAATATGAGTTGAGGAGGAGATAACAAGAAGAGAAGAAGAAATAGGAAGAAGGACTAAGTGAAGGCGTAATGACAAAACAAACATCGTCGATACAGGTTGAAGAACTGGAACAACTAGCAACTGAGGAGGAGGATGAATAGATGCAGGATCAGGATCTTGCTCAACAAATTGTGCAATTGATTGAAGTGACAGACATGGAGTTGGAATAGGAACCACAACATGAATATGTTGACCTGATGCTAAGAGCACCACAGGTAATCCCTCAGTCTCCACCACCTCCAGCAGTAGAGCCAACCCCGAGTGAGCAAGGAGATGTTGTTCTCCTTGATGATGATTCAATCATGGATGTGTACAATCTATCTTTCGATGAGTTCCAGAAGAGGATTGTTCAAGCGCGAAGGAAGAACTTTCCTGATGATCGCGCTTCACTTACATTCATCAAAGAAAGGGTGATAGTATCGGAGACTAAGAAGCATCCAATTTCCATTGCCAAAGTCAGCTTGGCCTATGTAGGAGCAACAAGATCAAATGTTCATTATTTGACAGTTGAGAATGAGCAACTGGCATAGAAATTGCAGGCTACCAAGAAAGAGGTAGAAAAACTTTGAGAAGCATCATAGAATGTAGTTTCCTCTTTGGGGGAGATGAGAGCAACGATACTTGTTGATGTATCAACACTTGGAGAAACCACATGGAAGCTCTATGACAAGTTCGTCACTATGCATAAAGCAGTTGTCCATTTTCATCGCCTACAATAGTAGAGCAAAGATTTTATTAAAACTGTAAAAAAAAATACATGCTACCATCGACTATGTACAAGAGTGTACAATGCGGTACAAAGTTGCCCCACTTGACTTAGTGAAGAAAATGAAGCCACAAACAGAGCTGGAGAAATCGAAGGTTTGAATTTTGATCCAGAACAACAGGCAACTCGCCTCATTCATTGGCAACACACATGACTCATATGAGCAGTTATACAGTAGTTTGGATGTCTTGGTGAGAACACACCAGATCCCATCAATCGGTTCCATCACCAAAGCTAAACCCAAGAATGAAGTCTGGCAAGAGGTCGAAGAGTACTTGGAGCAGCTAATATAGGATGCCACCAGGGAAGACTTGGAGCTTAGCACACACAACATGCAAAAGTTCATCTATCGTATGTCAAATTCAAAACAATGCTACTCATGCTTAAGAATGAGTTGGACACAAGTTCCAAGAAAGTGTACCTAGATGCTATGGAGGCTAGATTTTTCTTCCAAGAAAACATCATTAAGCTGTTTGGGGACACCATCACATAGTACCAATCTTGGCACCAATATGTGATTGAGAAGCAACAAGTGGAGGTTGTTGAGCTGGACGTACCCCAAACTAAATAATCATAGTGTTGTGTCTTGTTAGTCTATCCCTACCCTATTTTGTCTTATATGGGTACAACTGGAAAATGTAATATTATTTGTAATTATGTTTTAAGTGAAATTCCAAGCGTCAATATTGGAATATGAAAAGTCATCATGAAATGTAATTTGTCATTTTGTAAAGAAGTTGAATAGTCATGAGGGTAGTCCAAAGTTTACAAAGGGTAGTTGAAGAGTCACCCCCTCTTGTTATAAATAGAACCTCATAACTCATTTATCAGGCTTTTGGGAGCCAACATTTTGGCTAGGCTTAGGCTTAGAAAGAGCTTGGGAGTATCGTGAAGAGCCTTGGCTTCTCCATAGCATTGAGCGAGTATACTTCTTTGGAGGAGCAGGTGTTCTTGACTGTAATGTTCCACTATTGAGGCTAGTGGTAGTCAATGGTGTATGTATGGATGGAACTTTCACTTATAATAATATAACTAAAGCCAACGTGCTTTCATGCATATGTTGTTAATATAGTAGAACTATTCCTATTGTATTAGCAATCTATGTTATTTAACTTACGTATATGATTATGAACTATTTTGTTTGCATTTGTACAAATCTTCTTGAATGCATGTTGTTGGATTAACTCATCACTTTAACTTGTGGACTATTCCACATCTTAGCTTGTGATTTCATTTCGCTCGTGTGTTCCTTTCAAGCTTCGTACTATTACAGGCTTCCAAGAGGCACACTTCCTTTTCCCTTCGTGTGTTGGAACCTTCATCCATCGCACTTGAATCTCTGTAGGGTCACACACTTTCTCTTACCCAAAGTTATCATACCTTCATCTGCGCATCCCTGCAGTCAAGGCATTACATTACCACCCACTATTGGGACTCCTACTCCAAACGGTGTGAGGTATAGTTGGGACTTCATATCAGGGAGATCCCATGAATGTTTGCGGGTCCAACAACATCAACAACATGGAGGAGTGTTCTTTGTTGAGTACACCAATGGTTACAGGTTGTAAGCTTAGAAAGATTGATGAATCACTAGAAGTGGACAAGAATTTATACAGGTCTATTATTTGTAGCCTCTTATAGTTAATACCCCCCAAACCAACTATCATGTAGGTAGTAGGTATTGTTGGAAGATTTCAAGAAAACCCCAGACAAATTCATATTTTAACATCTAAAAGGATTCTCATATATCTCAAAGCCATGATGGAATTTGGACTTTGGTACATAAGAGGTAAATATTTTTCACTTACTATTTATACTGATGTTGATTAGGTAGGTGATGTAGATGCTCGAAAGAGAACTAGTGATGATGCTTCGTTCTTAGAGAATGTCTAGTTTCATGGTTGAGCAAGAAACAAAGTTCAATCTCTCTCTCTACTGCAAAAGCATAATATATAGTAGAAACTTCTTATTGCACTGAACTCTTATGGATGAAGCAGACTTTGCAAGATGTACAAGTGTTCTATGTTCAACCTATTCTTATAATCTATGACAATACAAATTCCATTAGCATGTCAAAGAATCTTTTTTTTCATTCCAAGACAAATCATATTCCCATCAAGTACCGTTTCTTAAGAGAGCAAGTTGCAAATCAGATTGTCAATCTAGAGTATGTACCTACAAAAGAGCAGGCAGCTAATATATTCACCAAACCTCTCCCAAGAGATCAATTTGAATATTTAAGGCAGAGATTGGGAGTAGTTACTCTTTCCTCCCTCCATTAGATATTCCTTAAGGAGGAAGAAATGCATCTAGCAAGCACACTCAACATATCATATGAAGCTTCTAGGTCCACAAGATCCACATGACATGGGGAGATTGTTGACAGGGGGAGCATGTTGGTGTCTTTTCCATTGATGGCATAAGGGGAGATGTATTGGTGATCAAAAAGATGGGGAGAAGCTAAGAGAATTACACAAAAAGGAAAGGAGAATTCCACCAGTAGAAGTAAACCAGATCAACATCACACAAAGGAGAAGTGCATCATAGAAGGAGTAACATCCAAAGGAGGAGAAGATAAAGGAGTAGGAGAAATAATAAACACACTTTGATTTTGTTTCTTAACGGTGTTGTTTTTTTTTATCATGGTGATGCCATTAATGCCAAAGGGGGAGAATGTTAGAAATTTGTTTCCATTGATGGAAAAGGTGATCAGGATGAAGACAAATCAAATATTACTGCAAGAAGCATGAATATCAACTCAAATAATGTTAAAAGAAAATATGGAGAAGGTGCAGAGACTTTGGGCCCATTCTTGTTCAAAAACTCACTTCAAATACTTTTGGAACCCACTTAGATGGAAAGAGCTCTAAAAAATATTTACAGTAGTAAATGCAAGCTCGAAAAATGCCACTTGGATCATAAGTTATTCCCAGTCAAAGTTAGGTACCCCAAAGTCAATTTGCAGAGCTAATAGTGTTGGAGGATCAAATTGGAGCAAGAAACATTTGTCACTTTTTCCAAATCCGGCGGAGCTTTTTAGTGGAGCGACTAACCAATGTTCCAAGAAAACATGGCTTACAACATAGCGACATATTGTGTTTTTAGGTGGAGACCCCATACACGTAATCTCGGTGGATGTTCCCTGGATGGTTTCAAAGTTGTGCAAAAAGGGAGTGCCTGGGATGACATAATCCCAAGAAGACATCAATGACGACAAAGGCTCTCATCGGTGGAAGTTTTGTAGTAGGTGGTCCCTAGAGCCACATCACCCATGGGAACCATCCCTGGAAGTGTTAAGGCATGCACAAAGGAGAGGTAGTCGGGATGATGTAGGGTCGAGGAACATGGTGATAAGAGAAGTCAATACAAGAGTATATAGATAAGACATTTTTAAATTTTAACAAAGAAATTCACTGCAACCCCTTTCTCTCTCCTCACTAGTAGATGAATGGAAACATTTTACTAGTTTGAGATAATGTCAACACAAGGGACACATGCCATTCATTTTCAACATTTTCATGGGCCAAATGTAAGTGACATGTGTCACCACTCATATGGCATCACTTGGCATTGGTGACATAAGCCTGACATCACCCTAGAAGGATTTCCCCAAAAGGTTTATAATGCATGCTTGCAAAGTTCTTCCAGGATGACTAGGTGCCGAGGATATGTGACATATAGATCACCCTATTGGCTTGTTGGGGCCTGACCCAGGTTTGGAGTTAATTAGCCAAACAAATCCCTACACTACTAGCCCTTTCGGCAACAGCCCACAGAGCGAGGACTAAAGTCTCACCCGAAGCAGTATGGGGGGATGTTGGAACCAAGTTTCCGCACCCTTGAGATGTCTGAGGGGACGATTTAGTCCCACTGTGCCTACCTTCGCGCATGTTACTTCGTGCACTGTTCTGACCCGCGATACCTTCGATCTACTATAATTGTCCTTTGTGCATCCTTAACCAGGGGCTGAGGTGATTTCACGCAACTATGGCAGTGATCTACGCTATTTCCAAGTTACACCGCGTATCTTAATTATCCTCCTATAGATGTTAGTCAACTTCACGTAACCAAATACTTTAACTCACATTCACTTAATCTACACAGTTATATATGTTCACGCACCATATAAACAACAGAAATGCAATTTATACCCAATATATTCGATACAAAAAACAAGAAATAAATACATAGAATTAAGGTAAAACTTCTCTTTATTAATGCTTCAACAGTTATATACTCTACTTGCCCTGCGCACTCAGCTGCAGGGGTCCATGCCCGGGATGCAGGTTACTAGGCCTCTGCGCACTCAGTTGTAGAGCCTTCTCCTACTCTACGACCCAAAGACTCGACCTTACCCTTAGATCTTCCACTATGCTTCTATTCCATGGTCATTCTATTTCTCTTCCCTTTACAACTTAGAGCCTCACTCTATTTATACAATCCCATGGTCCGCAGACCATGGGTAGATCTTTAAAGCTGACATTACATTACAAAATTGAGGGCGGAAAACACTATGACTCATTTACAACTTTGCGCTCTGCGCCCACAAAATTCGAAGTCTTTACATCGTATTTACAATTTTAGCCAAAATCTGGGCTTTAAGCCCCAAAAATTTCCTTGGGGGATCTCGCGCCTAATAGGCCCCCAACACAAACATCGTGACTCACCCTCAAGTCACTCTGTTGGTGCAGAGATCTTCATGCGGAGACCTCCCAACTATGACTAGACTGCTGCAAGATCGTCAACGCACTGAGCAGCTGCCTGCTGCACTTCTTGGATGCGCTATTCAGAGAATATTGTAGTTGAACTGCTGCCCTGCACCTATTCCTACGTTCCCTGCATCTGCATGAGCTTGGCTTCAATCAAGGCTGTAATGATGAATGCCTCATCGATCCATGGTTGTACACACACCTTCAAGACAGCTTCCTTATGTCGCGCAATGTCTACCTACTCCTTGAGTGCTTTTTCCTGCTGCATTCGCACGAGCCTCTATGTAAGGGCCATCGTCTATGCAGTCCCTTTTATTTCATTGTACTATTGTTGCAGCTCGCACACCTTTGTTTCTAAGCACTGTATGTTCGGGTCCTCCTGCAGAGTGGTGAGGACCTCGAACAAATCTTCAAACAGTTTGGTGCAGTCCTTCATTACACTATTAATCTCTGTTATTCCTGCTGTAATGGCACTGTCGCACTATTCCTTCACCTCAGCTAGAGTTGAAGGCTACACCTTCAATTGTAGCTTAGCTATCTGAGGGTTCAGCTCCAGTTGAACCTTAGCCATTTCTTCTTTCGCCTCGCGCACCCCTACTACTAGTCTCTGGATGCGCACCTCTGTTGGCTCCTCTGTTGGGATGGCCAACTCAGGGACCATCTAGTAGGCTTCCTCAACCACCTGCACTAGCTATCTGTTCTGTGTCACAACCTCGTCACACTGTAGGCTCAATTTTTCAATATTAATCCATTGCTCGCTCATCATTTGGAGTGTGCGGCCCTCCTTGGCCCGCAATTTTGTAGTCGCTCCATCCTACAGAACATAGAGCGTCTCCTGAGGGAGCACAGCCATGTTTAGCCCAACTCCCTTCAGTGCACTGACCATAGGCCTATCAGCCTTGTTTTCTGTAACTAGTGCACCCTCTGGCAGCACTATAGTGTTGTTCATGTGGGCGTGCAGCATTTCCTTAGCCATGGTCATGCCTACTATGAGGCTAGTTGACAGAGTACCAGCTTGAGGAGTGCGCAGTTTCAACTCCTGCATTTGTGTCCGGAGGGCCCCCAACACCATCTGGTTTTCCTCCGCGAACTGCTGGAGGGCCTCCGCGATGATGTCCTGCACCATCTCCCCTATGTCATGGAGTCCCCCTCAGTGAGGGTGATTGGGTCGAAAGAATTCTTGGAGGCTTTTGACTTATTCCGCGGCCCCACCTGCTCTCTCGGGAACTGTCACTTCAGTTGTGTGGACGTTGTCTGTGGTTCCGCACCACCTTCCTCTTTTTTTGTCTCTTGTTCAGGCGAAGGTGACTTCTGGGCCTCACGCTCCTTCTCTACTGCCTTTTTCTGTTCTTCTGCTGCCTTCGCAGTGTCCTACGCCTCCTGGGCCTTTGCTGCTGCTGCTTCATTCCTTCTCTTCTCTGCCAACTGCGACATTCGCAGTTTTGCCTCCTCCTTTTTCCTTTGTGCAAGAGACTTCTCTGATTCCACTACGGAACTAGCTGGAGCGCGCCACTTCGGTGGCCACGACTCAAGCACGGTGAATATGACATCGTTCATGTCTAGGTAAGGTAGCTCATTCCATTTCTTTGTGGGGTCCTTGCGCACCCTAATATACACATGATGGAAGTCTGCCTTGAACTCCGCGAAGCTTTGTAGACTGTTATAGATAGTGGGCGATAACCGCGGCTTGCGGTTAATCCCCATTTTGATGTTCATCTCCATGAACACCCAGAATATTTTGTTGTCTCTGATCCTCTGTGCATCTTTAGTTGCCCACAGCGAAGCGTACTTCGCTGCCTCCAGAAGATCCTGTGCAATTGTGGGGAACTGGCTGTCCTCAAGCAATTCCCAAGCCACCAGCACTATGGATAGCAGAAGCCATGCATAGTGGAAAGTCTTCCCCTGTTCCTATGCCTCACAACAGTTTTCCAAGAACTCCCTGCACAAGTAATCCACCCAGTTAAACTGGACCCCCTCTGCGCATTTCACGGCAAGTGCAACCACTGGCGCGGGGACCTCATCCGTGCTGCACTTCCGCATAACTTTCCCAGCTAGTATCTATGTCGTGACTCTGACTGCAACGTTATTGATACTGGAGATCCCGTACCCTCTCTTTTTCTTCTCCAACTTGAACTTTTTCTTCATAGCCTCCACAATGGCCAAAGCATCACTGTTACCCTCAGATATGTTTGTTGGATCCTCCCCTTTGCAAGGGAGTCGGGTAATTCTATGAATTAGATGATCCATGATGGGGATGGGCTCCCCCAGCCACAAACACTCATCATGCACTAGGAAAAGGAGCTGCCAGTTGTTGATTGGTTCACAATGCGGTAGTGGTTCCCACCGGGACACCTCATCCCAGTCCATGGACCCTGCAAGTTTTCAAGCGAGTGAAAAGGAGGATTCTCCAAGCTGAAAGAGCTCTAGGAAATGGTGGTAGTGTGCACAATGAAGTACAAGACCGTACAATACCAATAGTAAATGTGCAGGGTGGGCCCACTTAACATGTCACCCGAAAGGCGTCACCCTGGAAGAAAACTAAAAGGTGTAATTCAAGGATTCCTGGGATGAGTCCGTGATAGGACATCGTGGCCTATACAGTTGGAGTCAATGATGAATGAGAATAGAGGATGGAGGAAATAAATTCGAGGGCCAAGCTAAAGTGCCAAGACAAGGTTTTGTTGTAGCATTGTGACCAAAGGTGAGGATGTGTTTGCTATATAAAATAAGTCATTGGGGCTTAAAGTGAAATGGGGCCCACACAGATATATATATCTATATATATATATATATATATATATATATATATATATATATATATAGATGAAAACGGTGTGGTGTTAAATTTCTTTGGGCACATGAATGAATGAGTCAAAAACTTGGTGCTTTATTAAATGATTTGGGCCTACGTTTAAGCGCTTTGGCCTATGTTTAAAGGCTTATGCATTAGAATGGGTTGAAAACTAATTTTGGCATTTATACCAAATAAAACACAATGCTAAAAATAAGCATGAACAAGTTGGAAGAAATTTTAGTGGTAGCGGACATATTTGGTAGTTACATGGAAGTTTTGCTAAACTTGGTAGTGCGCCAAATTTAGGAAGTCCCAGTTAAATCCTGTAAAAATTCCAGAATAGTAAAATTGAGAAATTAAGCTCAGTTTTTCTTGTAGAAACAGGTAAGGAGAGTTTGAAGACTTGGAGAGAATATTCAGATGACTTGAAAGAAGCAAGAGAAAGTAAATAATAAAGATTCATGCAATCGTTAAAGTGAAATATAACTAAAGTTAAAAGAACTAAAAATATCTATCCAAAATCTATAAAAACATAATCGAATTTGTAAGATTGTAATAATGAATGGATGTTGGTGAGATTCATGGATTGAAGTTGTTGGTGATTTAGTGTTTTTTAGTGATCAGAGATTGGTGAAGATGTTTTATGGTGGTTTTGGTTAGTGTTTGAAGTGAGAAGTTAATTTGTTTTGTAAAAGGGAATGGATTCATGGTTTCAGTATGAACATTGTATGAAAGATGAATCATTGAGGTCAAGAAAGTTGTAGCTTTCAAGGCAGGGGTTGTAGCTCCTTCCAGTAGTTACTCGTAAAAGTTAGGGGTTGTATCTCCTTTTAGTTGTAGCTAATAAATTAGGGAGTGGTAGCTTCTTGTTGGTTGTAGCCAGAGAACTTTGTAACAAGTAGTAGCTTGCCCTGTGAAGTAAATTGAAGAACAATTTAAAGAATTTGTGTGTTCTCATTGTGGTACTTATGTTATTTACTTCCATGCTCATATGAATTAATTGTTGGAAAGTTTATTTGTGTCCTAGTCTCATTGCAAGAGAAAGAAAGTTTTGAAATTCCTACAATATTGATTCATCCCCCCTCTTAGTATTGTCTTGGTTTCTAACAAAACCTTACCCCTAGTTGACTACTGGGCGATGTTAAATACCAGGCCACTAAGAGGAGTAGGGGTTTCATTCGATGTTATCGGATTTTGTTCCTTAGTTGAGTAGAGCAACTAGGAGTGTGAAGTTAGAGAGAAAATAAAGGGGGTTAAGATTTTGTAGTAGCTATATAAGGTATAAGTCTTAGTTAACTTCGTAGAGAGTACCTCTTACTTTTTACTTGCACATTTTCCAAACAAGAGAAAAGAGAACAAAACAACCTTACCTTCAATCTCGGTTTTCTCCCGTAAGGATTTCATAGGGAAAATATTTGTGTCTATTGTGGATGGTGTGTATATTACTTTTTGTTTTCTATTTATCTCATTTTAGTGAATTTAATTAATTAATTATAAAATTAGTTAACTAAATAATTTGGAATTTGATGAAAATTTAACAATAAATACTTCAGTAATTTTATAAGATCTATTGTAATAAACTATTATAGTGGAATATCCAAAAAAAATTATAGATCAATTCTCTTGAAGTTGAATTTGTCACATTTGACACTAAATTTCCAAAAAATAGCAAATAACAATTTCCAAAGAACATGACCATACTTACTATCTAAAGCTTTATTGATGGTGAAATTTAGATAATAAAGGATATGGTTAGGCATAAGAAAACCAATAAGATCATTTGATAAATTCCAATAAGAGCATTTGATAGATTCTAAAGGGTTTTGAGGAAACTAGAAAAATGGGACTCAATCGACTATTTAGGAACACTTTTTTTGGCAATTTCAAAGAAATTTTAGTTGGAGGAAATATGACCCAAGACAACAAATTTACAAAACAATTCATGTTCAATATCTCATATTTTCAATAATCCATAAAAATTGTCCTAGTGACAATTCCACTTTTGTGATATTTGTGAGCCAATGTTTTGCACCCAAATTATGTCAAAAATAATTAAGTGCAAAACGTGAAAACGTGATATTTATAGATTAATATAGAAAATGGTTGGACTATCGAATCATTAGTTGAAGGTTGCTAAGTGTTCACAATCAAAATACTACCAATTTCTAATATAAATGTTTTCCATTTCTTGCTAAGTTTGCTACTATTGAAGGTAGAAGAAGGTCTCTCGCCTTTCTTTCACCAACAAGAAGTGTACAAAGTGAGAAACAACAATAAATTTCTAGGAGTTGTAGCTTTTAACTTCAAACTTAATATTGAGCATGAGTATAGTTGTTGGAAATCTATCTCAAAGGACAATAAAATAGAATTCATGTTTTCAAAATGTGCTTTTAATTTCTCTGAAATATCACAAAACGAAGTTGTTGACCTTTGTTAGACAAGGTAATTGTCAATGTGGATGACCCCCAAAGTATCTTAAATTTAATTGAACAACATGGAATTCCAAATCATGGTTGTTCTAATCCATTGCCTGTTTTCTAATCACACAATATATTATTAGCCATGATATTCTCACCCAAGTAGAAATTCTTAGTTCATACACATAAGCTATACTTATTTCAAAAGCATATTATTATACTCTATAAACAAAAGAGAATTTAGGATGAGAGAAGATTCCTTCTACCTTCTTGGCCACATTCATCATTTGCTACTACAATTAATGTTTGGCTTGTTGCAACTTCCTTTGATGTTGAAGCCACCTTTGCATTCTTCCATTTCTGAGAAATGCTACTCCAATTTTTTGAGAAGTTCCAACCAACCCCAACTTGGCCATGATAGCCAACAAATTCCAATTGCAAAGAAGTAGATAACATTGTCAATGTTGTTAAAGAATGCAGACCTAACCTCATTTCTAGAAATAAAGGCACACCAACAATATTGTAGGTCCAAGGGGAAGGTGACTATCATGCCCAAGTTTTAACTTGAATTATAATGTAACAAATAATGTATTGATCATATGAGGTGGTCTGTGCCAAGAGTCAAACCATGTGGACTGAGTTGTAATGACCATGTGTTGCATCACAAATTTTCCTTGTGTAAAGCTCAAGGCCAAGACTTGACTAGTGAATGGGTAGGCAACCAAATGGGAGTTAGGGTTAAGATGTAATTATTTAATTTTCCATGATATACTTTTGTATATGTAAAAAAATATTAAAAAAACATAATAATATTTTAATGAAAAAGATTGCTTGAGAAAGCAACACATAAACTATGATATCACAAGAAGGAAAGAGGAAATACGGTTGTTGGGTGATTTGACATTGATATTATCCTTTGGACTATTATCATTTCATGCTCATGTTTTTTAACTAGTTGTCCAATCAATATTTAACTTGTGGGTATTGATCAATTACAAGTGTCACATCCCTAGAAAGGTAATAGGTCTCATGTTATAAAGGTCTTTCATTGCATTTTCCAAGCATTCTAACATTATTTTTATTCATCCATTGAAGTGTTATTTATCCTAGGTCATTCCTATAAAGCATCTAGTAGTTAGGCTATTTCTTTAAACACTAATGAGCATTAGAAGGACAGAATATCTTAGAGAGATTGTTGAGCATAGAAAGGGAAGGTCTTTCTTATGATGTGTAGGGAAATGTATGAGAGTGCCAAGGTTGTTAGATGGTTGGATGAGGATATATGAAGCCTTGGAATGAGAAAATGGACTTTGACATGAGAGGAATGACTTAGATTGGGTGAGATTAGAGCCCTATAGGAGTTTCCTTCACCCTAGTGGTATTATGGTTTGACTTGGGGGTGGAATGCGTAGTCAATTCCTATGGCTAGGTGGAGAATCACTCTTCAAAAACCAATTGGTGGACATGGTTTTAATTACATATAAGTATTTGTAATTATCTCCTTGTATAATGTTTTATATTCACTAATGTCTAAGATTAAATATGTAATAAATGAATTTAGAATTTGTAGTATTTAATTCAGTTGTTGTTCATATTTAGATACCAATTCTATAATATATTGAGATTAAAAGTAAAAATTTGCATCGTGGATGGTTAATAAAGATAAACTTGGTTGGTAATGTTTGATGGTTTGGGTAGGAATCTAGGAGAACACATTATTGTATCAAACGTCATTTGGTCAAAGAGATATATTGTTCAAAGGTCTGTCTTCAAGATCCATCACATAAATCTTTTAGATTGTTGACGTGTTTCAAACCAGTGAATGTGATTCATCTAATCGTCTTGAAGATGAACCAAATTCGTTGGTTCGAAATGCATCAACAATCTAAAAGATTTATGTGATGGATCCGGAATATAGATCTCTAAATAACTCTACTCACAAAAACCTCCATTTAGATAGATATATTATTGTGGTTTACAAGTTGAACATGTTTCAAGCCCAATAACAACATAAAATTATCATGATAACTATGCCAAGATAAAGACATTCATTTATTTCAAGAAAAAAAACAAATACATTTCATAAATATCATGCATACTAGATTATAAAATACCTTTTAACTTCTCTCACTACACTAATTAAAAATAATAATAAAATTATAAAATTTAAGATATATATTCATTGTGATTGAATAAGACTTTAACAACACAACTTAACATTTCCTTTAATAATTTAAAATTTCCAACCACTTTAAAACTATACATATCATCGAACAACTTGAAAATTAAATAAAATAGAGATATTTCTTCAAATAAATGTTAAAAACAAATTAATAATTTAAAGGTTGGTTCCTCTTTTCATTTCTAATCTATTTTCAACCACTTTAAAACTATACATATCATGGAACAACTTGAAAATTAAATAAAATAGAGATATTTCCTCAAATAAAGGTTAAAATAAATTAATAATTTAAAGGTTGGTTCCTCTTTTCATTTCTAATCTCCTGGTGCTTAAGAGATCGGAGGTGTATATAAATTTTGACCACGCTGAATGAGCGACGACATATCAGAGCATGTGGGTCTATTTCGTAAGATTATTTTTACAGAGAAATCTTCGTGAAGGTATTAAACATATTATGAAATATTTTTGGAGAAGGATAGATAACCAGGCTGAGACTTTGACGTACCCTGGCTTTATAGGATGTCAAATATGGGATTTCAAATAAGGTTGGAATTTCAAAACAGATTTATCAATTCGATTCGATGTTTTAAGTAAATTATAAAATATTTTTAAAGAAAGATAAATAATTAGATAAAGATTTTGACGTTTTCTGGTTCTATATCAGATCCAGTGAAATTAGAATTTCAAAACAAATTTATCAATTTCAAAACAAATTTATCAATCAAATTTGACGGTTTTCACATTTCCTCTACTTCTCTTCACAATTGAGGTTTTGCAAAAAAAAATTAACGAGCTAATCACCCTGTGTCAGATTCCATTCCTGAGACCTAGTTTCTTGTCCATGGTTGTATAACTACTACACAGTCAACTTTATGACATCGACAGAACACCACATTTATCTACTATATTGACTTGTCTTAAAAGTGAGTTGTCAGATACAATACTTTATATTCATGGTTCCACCAAAAATACGACAACATTTATCCTACAGATTCCATTCTTCATAGAACTTACTTACCACTCGTATCTAAGAAAGACAATTCTGTATAATAAATAAGCGTTGCCATCCACAGAACGGTCATCCCATTGCCATGGCCCATTCATTAGAACTAATGGAAGATTATTATCTCCACGTGATATAATATTCCTTGATAACAAAGGATGACCAACCGGAGACAGTAGCTTATTCCATAGCTAATATCGCGACTTATGCGCAGATTATCATGGTCATGCCAGGCTGGAATTTGACAGAACCCTGTACCTGCTCTCACGCCAGATTTTCCTCCAGGTTCGGTATGCCTTTGGAATCTGGATGTGTTGTAATTTGAAGAAAACGTCGTTGTCTCATCAGTGGGGGTTCATAAAGATAAATGCTTAGACAAAAAGCAAATAATGTAAAAGGGAGAATCGATGCTGGCATCTGTGTGCTTTGACAAAAAGCAAATAATGAAAAAGGAGGAGAATCGATGCTGGCATCTGTGTGCTTTGACAAAAGCGAATAATAATATTATTCACCTCCAATGGCAGTAATGTGATAATTTATATTCGCAATGAGAGAATCAATGCTAGAAAGGCGAGGTTTTAGAAGCAATTCTACCAATTAATTATAGTTTAATTTTGAATTCCAACCTATCTATTTATAGACCAATTCCAACAAAACTAGTCTAACAGGCTTTTTTTAATTTTAGGATATGTTGATTTCATCTGACATTTTTCTTAACTTGTTGCTTGAGTAAGCTACTTAAAATTACAATTTTCTTAATTTATAATTAGATTTAAATTTTAAATTTTTTTAATTTTGGTAAGATTATATTTTCATCACTTTCAATATATCACCTTAATAGGGGTGAGGAATTGAACCAGTGACTTCATATAAGGAGTGCCTTAACTGAACACCCGATCATGCTTTTAAAATATTGCATTTCTACTTAACTCTATGTAATACATGATGTTTTCCAGTCCTTTCAAGAAATATATATTTATCATATTTTCAGTCACTCCATTTAATAATTAATGTTAAAATAGGTTTAAAAGGTAACTTGAGAAATCATTGCCATTGATATCTATATAATATAATATAAAAAGTAGTTTCAAGTAATTATTAACGTAAATCTATTTTAAATCTGAATTTATTAATCATTTATATGTTGATTTTGTCAAAATTTGTTTGACATGATTCTTGGTGGCATCTAACTTCTAGTTGATTAAATTATATAATTAAATTTAGAATATAAATTTATCATCTTTAAAAGCTTTTTAGAATATTAAATTGTGTAACTTAATAATTTATAATTAGATTTTAAATAAAATTAAAGAAAAAAAGAAAATTTGTTCTAAAATCCTCACACTCTTAGAATGTTGCATTTCTACTTAGCTCTATGTAATGTGTTATGTTTTCCCAATCCTCTCACCAAATATTTATTTGTGAGTTTTTCAGTTATACATTCATTATTATTTTTGAAATTGGTTTAAATGGTATATTGAGAAATCATGGACAGTGATTTATATAATATAAGAATTAAGTAATAATAGGCTTCATTTAATTATTAACATAAATCTATTATAAATATGAATCTATTAAGTATTCAGAGGGATCAAATTTAGTGTGAATTTGCTCATCATTTGTTTCCCTCGTATTAAACAATAAAAAATTATACCTTAATACATTTAATTCCTTCATATTAAATAATAATAAAATTATACTTTAACAAGTTTGATAATTCTAAATGATTGATATATTTGGGTTTAAAATAGGCAGTAGTTTTGTGTTTTTAGATGTTGTATAGGTAATTTTTTTTAATTACTTTTTTTTGTTCATATAGAGTTTTTAGATGTTGTATAGGTAATTTTTTTTAATTACTTTTTTTTGTTCATATAGATATGTACATTAGTAGTTATTTATTTTTTGTTGTCACATAATGTTTTGTCACAACATCTTCCCCATACTAGGTTGCATAACACCTCGTGATGCAATCAATTATCAATGAACTCCAGTTTTTTTGGTTCACTGTCAATTAATAGAAACTAAGTTTTTTTTTCATTTTTTTTAGGCCACCAGAAGTAACTCTCAAACTTTATAATTTTTCATTGGAGTGTATTGATAAATATAACAATGGAAATGACCTTTGATTTCATCTTCCAAGGTGAGTGTGACTCTTACTATCCACCTACTAGGAGTGACTTTTCATAATTTAGCTATCTGCATTTTATCTACAAATTATTTACAAACGCACAACCCTAAAGGATTATGTGTCCAACATTGTCCCCCCTTTAAGCCAAAGGGGTGTTAGTGAGCCCAGTATCAGTTTGAAATTTTCAAACTTTTCGCTTCCAAGTGCTTTGGTGAATATGCTTGCAATTTGCTCATTTGTGGGACAATACCTTAGATGAATAGTATTGGCCAATGGAAATGACCTTTGATTTCATCTTCCAAGGTGAGTGTGACTCATCCTATCCACCTACTAGGAGTGACTTTTCATAATTTAGCTATCTACGTTTTATCTACAAATTATTTACAAGCACACAACCTTGAAGGATTATGTGTCCAACATTGTCCTCCCTTTAAGCCAAAGGGGTGTTAGTGAGCCCAGTATCATTTTGAAATTTTCAAACTTTTCTCTTCCAAGTGCTTTGGTGAATATGCTTGCAATTTGCTCATTTGTGGGACAATATCTTAGATGAATAGTATTGGCCTCTACATGATATCAAATCAAATGATACTTTGTGTTGATGTGTTTGGCTCGATCATAGAATTTTGGATTCTTTACCAACTTGATTGTAAAATTATTGTCAATAAGAAGAGGAATAAAATTCATTTGTTTCACCTATACACCTTCAAGAACTTCCATGAGCCACACAATCTCCTTTTTTGCTTTTGCAGTTGCCAAATACTTTGTCTTTGCTTTGAAATCTACTAGAACTGATTATTTGTGTAACCTCCAGGAGACAACTCCTGATCCAAGAGCCATAAGATAACCTGAAGTAAATAGTCCATTTTATTTGTCTTCATCAAAGTCTAAATCAAAATATCCAATCAAACTAAAATTATCCACTTATGAATATTAGAGTCCCAAATCATGAGTTCCTCTAAAGTAATTCAAAATCACTTTATAGTAGAACAATGTCCTACACAAGGATTTTGCATAAATCTAGAAATAATTCCAAAAACAAATGAAATATATGGTCCAACAATAGTGAGATAGATAAGGCTTCCCACAAGTGTTGGAAATAATACTCAGAGGGGCAGGTGACTCAGTATTTACAATTCAATAATTTTTCATTTCACAATTAGATTTATATAGGCTACTTCAGTGAAGTGAACTTGCGTGTGCACGCAACTGTGATTAAGAAAACCAGTGTATACCTAGAGAACTTATGATTTAGTTGATTCATCATGTATTGATATTTAATCAGTGCATCAATACTTTATTATACAGTAACTATGTGCAGTAATAACATAATAAACCATCACACATAAGCAACACACATGAACACCAAGATTTAAGGTGGAAACCCAATGCGGGAGAAAAACCACCTGTTGTTGTCGTCTCTGTCTTCTTTTTAATATAAAGAAAATATGTTTACAATATTGTACTAGTGCAGACTCATACCAGTATGCAGGAACCCGCCTGCAGAACGCTACAACCTTCTCTCGATCTCTAGCTTCTACTGGAAGGGAGCTACAACCCCCTATCTCTTGTACTAGCCGATATGTTTACTAGTACGTAGGCACTAGCCTACAGAAGGCTATGACCTTCTCTCTTCCTCCAGGGACCACGTTTCATAAATTTTCAGACTGGATGCTCCTGGTACACAACAACACAATATGAAGGCCTCGTTTCATCAAATTTTCACACTGGACCCATCAAAAACTTTGAAGCTCAAACTCTATAATAATAACTGCATCAACCAATAATCAGTCAATCTGAACAGTCAAATCACTATCACCAGAACATTGTGTTGAAACTAGAAAATTGCATCATCATTCAGAACCAACTACAACCTTAAAAATCATACATCAGAATGCATACGCTACTTTAATGAACCCAACTTGCGTGTATACGCTACTTCCTTTAACCAAACCTGCATATACCTCCAAAACTACTGAATCATAAAAACTTTTGAATCAAATTTGTACCAACCAGTAATATTATGAACATCTACTGTCAAATTATAGAGCTCTAGACAGTCAGCAGTAAATATCACCCTTCTCACTCAATCAATCAATCAATCAATCTGACTCAATTTCCTTATGCATTCAGTTCTACTTTCAGATCTAAGAATACATCATTGACAGACAGTAATAAACCAACAACTATAATTAGATAGATCAATCATTTCTGAATAACAGGATTTTCTTTTGCATACGCTACTTGGAAGCTTCTAACCAGCGTGTATATGTGCCTTCACCAAGGTGAACCAGCATATAAATATGTAAATACAAACTTACAACTTCGCTGCTATTCCAGACTTTAGACATACCCAGATCATGACATTTAAAGAATAAAACATGTGTAAACAATCAGATCTAGCCCAACCAATATCAGATCATTCAATGATAAGTCATTTCAGGTCTCATGATCCTGATCCAACATTGAATTCAAGGTGCACAAAATATTTCAGATTATATCTTAATCATAGCCCCTACAACATAAAATATACTTCAGATAGAAGTATTCCTGAAAAACCCTTTCACTTGCACACTTGGCCCTTTGATCTTCTCCTCCTTATATATTTTTTTGCCTTTCTCAATACCTCGGACCAAAACAACACTTAGAACCTGTGGTATTCTTGGATGGGATCAAATAGTCGTTACTCTGCTCAATATTGTGGGCTAATACCATGGTATTGACCCTTGGTATTCTTTAATCTTGTATTTCCTTGATTTTCCAACCCATACACGCTTTTCCTCTTGTGAAAGTGTGTGCATATGTATACACTCTTTTTGTTCTATGAACCTGCGTGTATACGTTGCTTTGACAAGGTGAACCTGCGTATATAGCTTAAACTACCTTACAACATCCTTTTCCTTCAACTTCTTGATTCTGATCAGTAGACCTTTGTTCCAACTTCCTATTCTTTTGTACCAATGCCTTGTTACCTCTGAATTGACCTATTACAATGTGAGTTTCCCTTTATCAAATCTGAACTAACCTGTGAGTGAGTTGCCATCAAGGACAACACTTGTATCATAATTCCAACAATCTCCCCCTTTGGACTTGATGGCAACCATATTGATGTTGATTACTTCAAGCTGTTGAACCTTTTAGAGATATCAAGAAACGCCAAAATACTCTCCCCCTTTAACATCAAGGGTAAAGGGCGAACCAAGATATTCTCCCCCTTTGAGATACATTATGTTGTCCATGTTTCCACTGAGTACATGCATAGTCTGCAAAGATATTGTTTCAAAAGAATAACATGACTCTATAACTCAAACATGTAAGTATGAACTTCCTATCACCAATGACTCATACATACATCAATCACCCAACCAAGTGGGGATACACCAAATTTGACTCATCCACCCAACCAAGTGGGGATATACCAATTGTTTATACATGATTGAAATATAGCAATTATTACATCATCATTCCCATGCATAGTGGGGATAAAAATTACATCATATGTCAATAGGACTCATTCAAAAATAGACTATGACAGAAGGTGACATATTACACCCTAGATCTTTACGTAACCTATGCAACAATGAATATCTAAAACCATAGCTGAAATCATCAACCATAATGCCAACAATGCAGAATGTTTGTGAAGGATAATACTCCCCCTGAACCCGTGCTACTATTTTTCTATCAGAAAAACATATACGCTCATGCAGCCACAGAAACTCGCGTATATACGCGACTATCCTTCATGAAAACCGCATATAGGAATCTTCCTCTAAAAACTGGATTTAACAGCATGATGATGCAGAAACTACTCCCAGCTTTTGTCTAAGATATTCAAATGTTTCTTTGGGAAGTGGTTTGGTAAATATATCAGCAACCTATTCTTTGGAGGGAACATACTCCAATTTAGCCTTTTGTTCAAACACTTGTTCTCGTAGAAAATGGTACATAATGGGTATGTGCTTGGTCTTGGAGTGCATGACTGTATTTTTCGAAATACTGATGGCACTTGTATTATCACATAGAATGGAGATTGGTGGAGAACATGTTATTTGAATGTCTTGCAATATTTACATCATCCAAAGTAGTTGTGTGCAGCAAGATGCAACAACCACATATTCCGCTTCAGCTGTAGATAAAGCAATCGAACTTTGTTTCTTGATGAACCAAGATACTAACCGTGATCCCATATAGAATGCACCTCCACTAGTTCTTTTTCGATCATCAAAATTTCATGCCCAGTCTGCATCTGTATATGCATGAAGAGTAATATTTGTATATTTAGGGTACCATAGACCAAAGTCTTGAGTTCCTTGAAGATATTTGAATATTCTTTTTACAACCTAAAGATGTGATTCCTTTGGATTTGCTTGGAACCTTCCAACAATTCCTATTGCATGCATGATATCAGGTCTGGTACCTGTTAGATAAAGCATACTTCAAATCATAGATCTGTATGTTGGTTGATTCATTGTAGGCGATTCATCGTTAGAATTAAGACTGCATCCTATTACCATTGGAGTACATACTGGTTTAGAATCTTCCATTCCGTACTTCGTCAGAATCTACTTGAGATATTTAGTTTGTGAAAGAAAAATACCATCTTTTGTTTGTTGTACTTGTAGGCCAAGAAAATAAGTAAGTTCACCAAGTAAGGACATTTCGAATTCTTGCTGCATAACCAAAGAAAAATTCTGACTCATACATTCTTCATTGCTACCAAAGATGATATCATCAGCATAAACAACAATAATTAATAGTTTATCATTCTCAATCTTTGTGTATAAGTTGTTGTCTACAAATACTTTTATGAAACCTTGTTGTTGTAGATATTTTTCAAGACGATAATACTAGGCCCTTGGAGCTTGTTTCAAACCATATAGAGCCTTTTTGAGCTTGCATACAAGATTTTGCATCATTTCCTAGAATGAATCCTTCTGGTTGTTCAATATAAAATTCTTCTGAATATAAATATCCATTAAGAAAATCTGATTTTACATCCATTTGATATACTTTGAATTTTCGAAAACTTGAAAGAGCAAAAAAAATTCTTATGGCTTAAAGTCTGGCAACAGGTGCAAAATTTTCTTCAAATTCTACGCCTTCTTGTTGAGCATACCCTTTACAAACAAGTCTTGCTTTGTTTCTAATAATCTCTCCATTTTCATTCAACTTATTCTTGTCTATTTTGTCCCTATAACATTTTTATCATGAGGTCTAGGAACTAATTCCCAAGTATGATTCTTTTCAATTTGGTCAAGTTCTTCATCCATGGCCTTAACCCAACATTCATCTTTGCTAGCTTCATTAACATTTTATGGTTCTATGGAGAATAGTAATGCTATATAACTGGAAGTTCCTCTAAGAGTTCTTCTTGTTTGTACTCCAGACCCTTTTTCTCCTAGAATTTGAGATTCTGGATGATTCTTTTGAAAACACCTTGTTATAGACATTTTTGTGCCTTACAGCTCTAAGCATGAAATGTCCATAAACCAAAGGCTCCTAAGTCCCTAAAAGTGTTGTTCTAACTCCTAAAGGAACAAGGTCAACAAAATACAGCTTCTCCCAGAAGTTCTCCACCAGAAACTACTCAGAATCAGTCAAATCAGGATCATTTCAGCTGCTCCACTAGCTAGCTACGTTGCAAAGCACCCAAATACACTAGCTAGGTGCGTTGCAATGCACCTAAATTCACTACCAGGGTGCATTGAGCGGTAAATGACAAATGGCAGAGTCATTCCACGAGGTGGACAGACAATGGAAGCTTCCAGAATATTCTCCAATGACACTTGCCTCACTGAATTCAACCAAGGATGAGTAAGAGGCTCTCAGTCTCCAAGTGGAAGCAAGAACTGACAGAGAGAAGCCACTAATCAATTCATGAGCTGACTCATCTTCTTTGCATACATCTATATATGGATCCCTCATCCCAGAGATCCAGGGGCTGGAATATTGTATATTGCAGAGAATTGTTGTTGGTTTTGAGATAGATATCAGAGTATTGGGTGATTTATGCTTTGTTGGAGGTGAAGAGGGGCTTCTTTGCTAGGAGGTTGATGTTGGATCAGGAATCATCGGTTGTAACTCCTCCTATATTTTCTTGTTTTATCAATAAAACTATTTGAGTTTCTCCTACATGCTTGTGTATCATTGATGCTTGTTACATTTGTATGTTTAGCTTAAATATGATCCTAAGCTATTTATGAATATAAATCCATGTCTTTGTGTAGTTTTCTTCTTCTGTGATCTTACAAGAACTTGGTGAAGCTGGGCAAGTAAGGAAGCAGGTAGCTGGAAGCTGTCAAAGAAGAGAGAGATTGGATCAAAGGACTAGCGCAAGACACAGGTTGGTTCATCCTATTTCTCTTTGTTTATAGTTCATAAAGAAGAATACAAAAGTAGTTTTCTCTATTTGTTTCTAAGGTAACTGTCACACCTTAGTGGGATAGAGTCGTTCTGAATAGACACTAATCCCGATAAAAAAATGGCGACTCCGCTGGAGACGATCGTCTAGTTAGTTTGTTTGTGTTTCTCTGGTTGTTTGTTTCATAAACTTAGAAGCAGCGAATCGAACTGCATTTGCCATTAACAAATGCAAAGTAGACATATGTTGCTTCAATCCATTCACTGGATCTGTTTATGATTTGAACAGTTGATTCACAAATGATCTGATTGCCCTTTGTGATAGCTCTTAGACCTTCTTTAAATCTACCCTCTGATTGTGCATTACTGATTGCTTTTACTCGGCCAAAAACCATAGATTAAACTGCAAACCGTGACCCAGAACCTGGATAGAACTCTCGTTTCTGCCCCAGCGCAGGCTCTGTGAAGAGGTTCTGCATTTCAACGCACCTCCCGAGAGGGCTACCTGCGCTGAAATGCAGTTTCTCTGTGCAACAGGTGCGCTGATCAGCCTAGCCCTGTGCAGCTGAGGTTCTTTGCTTCATGTTTTCCAGTTTTGTCTCTGATTTTTGCAGCCTGTGATCAGTGTATGTGTCTGTTTAAAAACCCCTTTTCTTTGCTGTAATTCCACCTCAGTTGTATAAAAGAAACTGTAGATGTTTTTGTGTGTTTGTTACGTCATTTACAGTTTTCCATTGCAAAAGTATAATAATCGTACTGTCGTCCTTTGATTTAGATCTGTCGCAAGTGTCGATTTTGATCATAGGAGAAAGTTTATTTGTTGTAGATAGTCGATTATGCTTTTACTTTTGCCTTTGGCTTGAATTTGTCACTTTCTAGTGTCGAAACGAGTATTTACTTCAAAATCATAAAGTGTCGTAATCATCTCTACCTTTTGATTTCGAAAAGAAGCTTGTTTGTGTTTGTCACTTGAAAGCAAATTCAGATTTGTACAACAACTTTCTTTTTAGGCATCAATATTAAGAAAGTGAGAAACAAAACACATGCATGTGCATTTGCATATTGGCAGTCTGTTTGGTTTGATTTAGGGAAAGTGCATTTACAGTGTGCTCTTTGCTCTTTGCGAAAAGATTGTGTCTTTCTTTTCCCTTAGTAGCTAGGATTTTCATTGCTGAAAAGAGATAAAAGCTTGTTTATCATCTTTAGATTGCATTTTAGGAATTACATATACATCTCGTGGTGATCCAAAAAGGCAAACTTCATAAGAAAGATCAACCTAAAATAAATTCAATGAACTTAACAACGCTTTGTAACTTAACGCACAACATTTAGAGGTCTAGGCTAGAGACGTATTCTGGCGTCGTAAAGCCTGGTAACTGTTGTCCTCACTGATGGTTGGGTGATTCCTCCACTTTGAGACGATAAGTGCCAGTACGGACTTGTGCTCCCACGTACTGTCGAGTATATATTGGGAGACCCCTATAGGCTTAAAACCTTTATCCATAGGAAGCCGTGTCGGCCGCCCTACTGATCGCAATGCACCGAACACAGCATTCGGGAAGATTGACTGCCGTACCATAAAAAGTATTCTGCAGTTTTGCGATTGGTTTGGTACTCCCTCTACCTAGACCTCCAAAGTAGTCCCTTTCATTCCTTTTTAGACTCCTTAACAGAAAAGGTCCATCTGAGCACTTGTCACTTCAGGCTCATTAAAAATCGAAGGAGACTAGAGTCATCTTTTGTTTTTTCTCGACTCTTTAAAACTGAAAAAACAAGTTGTGTCAAAAGCGTATAAAATTCATTTAATTCGGAAACATACCTTCCCTTTATTTTAGTTGATCAAGTAATCCGCAATCGTGGAAGAAAGTCAATTGAAACCCCGTCGTTCGCGGAGGCTTACGAGTCAACCGTCTTTGTCTCCGGAAGTGAAACCAGTACGGACAAAGCGAACTCGTTTAACCGGTTCCAAGTCTCCTATCAAAGTTAGAACAAGTTTTCCAACGACATCAGAGACTCCGGTTACTCCAAACATTTCTGGAATCCCTGCCTCAACAGAAGAAGTTCAACAGCCGCAGAAGGACAGTGGTACTGATCCTAGTTTGAGAATAAACACTTGTGTTACTGAACCAGTTCCATCTATAACCGGTTCAGAGAGTCTTACTCTTCAAACATCTGTCACTGCCTCTTCGGCACCAGAAATATTTTACGGACCTGACGGTATTCCCCTTCCACCTGGTCTAATTGCGATAAAAGAAATTATAGAAGATCCTCAAACAAGTACTCCAACGCACTTTGGAGTCGGAATCACTCTATATCCTTCGACATCAGAAGTTAGTCTACCACCAGCGGAAGTTCCTGTAGAATCGCTAGGTAATATTTTGGATAGACTACAAATGTCTGAACAACCGTCAACATCTAGGACTGTGTCTTCTGACACAGCGACGGCAGAACTCCCTGTTGTCACTCCGACAATGTTCGCCGGCATACCGTCTGTCCTGACTAGCTCACAACCGCTAAAAGGAGCCCACCCAGGGGCTATTTCGACAGTCTGGTCCGTTCCTGTTTGTTCATCTGGAATTATATCCGGAAACTCTTACGTTGACTCTCAACAAATTGATCCATTTGGAGGTCAATTTGGGCAGTTCGGTCCCCAAGGGCAAACAATTCCCTTGAGTTCTGGATTACCACCGTATGGGGAGCAGTATGCCCTGTCATTATCCCCTCCAGGAGGATATCCATACGGGAGTTCACAACAGCATTCAGGTTATACTGGAATTACTTCAAGTGGTTGGGTACCTATACTACCTCAACAACCAAGAGTTATGTATTCAATGCAACAATGCGTACCTATGTCGAACATACCGACTACGCCAGCTATTGTGACGGTGTCGCAAGTTCAAGCGCTGCCTGTTGTATGCCAACCTAAAGTTTCTCAGGTTGTAATGCAACAACCCCTTGACCCTGCAACTCAACCACAATCACCGACTAGTAGGTCGACACAGGTCCAGACGGGTACAATTACCCCTCACCTTGGTCAAACGGTTAGTATCGGGCAACTGCACATGGCTTCACAACCGTGGCTGGTGCAATACCAACAACCACAATTCCAACAAGTATACCGAGGTGCTAAGCAGCAGATCTTTGCGAACAGTGGACAGCCGTACATTCAAAATGGTCAAAATCAACCATTTTATAATGGTCAAGTCCACCAACCTTACCAAACATACCAACATCAAATGCATTATGTCGATATGCAAAGACCAACTGCTCAGGCGATTCCATCGTATCCTGGGTATGCTTCACCTAATCTGAATCAACAGTTACCATTCGTGGCAACTTTAGAGTTACCTGATTTAAACCGGTTAACAAACGATCCAATTGCTTACGCCCCTTGGTGGCCAACGATTCCACATAAACTTCCATCAGATATTCCTAAATTTAATGGAAATCCGGGTGAAGATCCATCGAATCACGTGATGACCTTTCATCTATGGTGTTCATCAAACACCCTAAATGATGATTCGATAAGACTTCGCCTCTTTCAGAGGACGTTAACGGGCCCAGCGGCAAAATGGTACATTGAATTGCCTAGAGCTTCGTTCGACAACTTCAGTACCTTAGCCACGACCTTTTTAACCCATTTTCAATTACCAATAAGGTATGAAACGGGAACAGAACTGCTTACCAACTTCAAACAGACGACGGCCACTCATATATCTGATCATATACATGAGTGGCGACGTCGTCGTAGGATGGTAAAAACGTACGTTCCCGATCAGCTATTAGCTGAATGGTTTATCAAGTCATTACTGCCTTCCATCACGGAAGATGTGGCAAAGGGGGGAGTCGTAACGGAAGAGCAAGTAATCACTCGTGCACAATATCTGGACTTGATTTACACTCAGTTCGGCATGCTCTACGACAAAATACCTGACGCCCCTAGACCGGAATTCTCAATTCCTCCTCCTCCTAAATCGAACAATGACTCTCATTCCGGCGATGGCGTGATTGGCACAACGGACACGAAATCAACAAAGGCTACATCCAAGAAGGCCCGTAAGATTTCAAGTCAAAATTCAAAAGACGAACTTCTTGCTTTGGAAGTAAATACCGTATCGACAGATAAGGGCAAAGAAACCAAACAACCAGGAAGCAAGAAGAAAGGCAAAGGGAAGAAGAAGAAACATGATGAGTCATCTCCTGAAAAACCTTCTGCAAACCCTTCTGGGCAAAGGAAACCCCCTGCAGGGTGTCATATATGCGATGAGGATCATTGGACAAAAGAATGTCCATACAAAGCTAAGCTTAAGAGATTCTTTAAAAGTTCGAAAACCTCAGCAGTGTTAACTGATCCGTTTCCAAACCCAGGAACGAATCTGGTTGAAAGTGGAAATGCTTCCCCATCTCAAGTGCTAATGTTGTCGATTTCAAAATAGCAGAATGATGCTTTGATTTCGACAAGGAACAAAGATTACGGGAATCCGCAGCTGTCGAACAACAAGGATAAAGATCAACCAAGTAGTTCGACAACAACTTCAACAGAAGTTGTACCACCCACCATCCCTGAATTGATGATAAAACCGTCGAAGGGAGTAGTACACAAGTCGACATTTAATCCCCGCGCTAGAGCGGCGCAACATTATAACATAGTGGAAGATTTGACCCAATCGCCATCCGCTATGTCGACTCTTGAGGTACTACAAAATTGCCCATCCCAAAGGTAGGCTTTATTATCTGCCATTGGTGGGATTGATCCAAAGGATTCCAATCTTGTATCCTTCGACCACAAAGGGTACGATCCTCAGTTACCAGCTCAATTAGCTTTCCTTGTTCAAGTGAAAGCCCTCAACAAAACTGTTCACCGAACGATTATTGATGAGGGAGCATCTACATGTATTATGTCGATGAGTTGCTGGAAAACTTTAGGATCTCCAACCTTGTCGCGATCTGCGACAACATTAAAAGCATTCAATGGAAGGACATATACCCCATACGGTATCCTAAATAACTTGAAAGTTGAACTAGGAGGGAAAACAGTAGAAATAGATGTTGAAGTCATCGGTGGGAATCTTGATTACAACATCCTACTGGGACGACCATGGATATATTCCATGGCAGCTGTTGTGTCGACCTATTTTAGAAATATTTCATTTCCCTTTCAAGGAGGGATTACAATCGTCGACCAGAAAAACTTCCTCCCCAATGGTTCTCAGGTTACAGGAAGCATTCCCATGATCCACGGAAGCCCCCATTCGCTTCAGAATATCAGAGTAGGCCTACTAAAAGATCCTATACTAATGGGAACTTTCTCACTTCCACCTCCAATTAATCTGGCGGAAGTAGCATCAATAGGAACCTGCAACATGATATCTTCTACAAAGATCTCAGAAAACGATATCAACATGGATCATGCAATGGTTATGCCCCCGAGCGTAATGGAAATATTATAGCAATCAATGTCTCTAGCATGGGAGGCAAACCCAAATCAACGCTCATCAAGCGTTTGGATGGATAGGTCTAGAGAATATGGTACTCCTTCAGATCCTTGGTCGCAAGTGCATAGCACCGACGAAGGAGGACAGCGCTCTGAGATTTGCATGTGAGGAGAAGACTGGCGACCCTGGTTCCTGTCATGATCGGATTCGAACCCTCCTAATGGGGTTTGCAGGCCGGTCCACGGCCCTGTAAACCCCCACTTGCATCCTGTACCCCCTGCTTACACGTTATTGGCCCGCGTTTTTTTACCTTGGGTCCCCCGCGGCTCGTG
Source organism: Pinus tabuliformis (assembly GCA_031772625.1). Classification (NCBI taxonomy): domain Eukaryota; kingdom Viridiplantae; phylum Streptophyta; class Pinopsida; order Pinales; family Pinaceae; genus Pinus; species Pinus tabuliformis. The sequence continues at coordinate 1,107,363,271 of CM062820.1, read as the reverse complement.
GTTTCCCTTTTTTCCCTCCTTTACCCGGCTCTCGACGCACTGGCTCTTTTTTCACCAGGGTTCCTAACACTCTTGAAGGGTTTTTACTGTGCAGTCGCTTTCCCTCGGTTCGAAGCTCCCGATCCGCCATTCGCCGACAGCTTGAAGACAGCAACAGACGCCCGTGACCAGCTGTGTGACCTCCAACAGTTTATCTCCAACGGACACTCCGCTGTCGGTGCTGCCGACCTGCGGTTACCTGGGTTCGAGGCTGTCCCTCTCAGGCGGTTACCAGTTTTCCGAGGAAGGAGCTGCAGCTGTCACCATGGATTCGGAGGAAGTTGATTATTCGGAGTCCCCGCTGGCGGAAAGCTCCATCTGGCATACCACGTTTGCCTCATCTGAGGGTTTACACAGTGAGCCATTATCAGCAAGTCTGGAGCATCTGTCGCCCTCCATTGACCCCTCACTCCCCTCCTCGTTTTACCCTGGTGAACCCTCCTCCTGGAACTCCTTTGCGGTCCCTTCGCCTGCTTCTCTAGGGTTTCTGGCGGATTGCCTTCAGACCTCCCCGGTTACTGCTTCCCCTCAAGGCCCGGTTAACCCCCCCCATCCCCCGCCCCCGGTCACCTCCCTGGAGATCCCATCCCTCTCTTCGGCAAACCCTCCCACATCTCCCACGGTCCCGGTCTCGGGTCCCTCCGCCCCCTCCGGGAGTTATCAAGCTGTCCCTCCCCTCCCTGAAGCTTTCCCCTCGCACGGAACCATCCCCCCTCCCCCCCTTTCCCTCCCTCCCCCCGTAGGCACACGGGTCTCCGAAAATCAGGGCCGTATGTCCTCCAGACCTGCAAAGAAGCAGCGCTGCTACAAGTCTACTGCGGAGGACGTTTTCCTTCGCCTGGAAGAAGATATTCAGTGGGGCGAAGTAATGGATCTAGCGGACTGTGTCCTAGTGGGAAGGATAAGAGGCAGACACGCTTCGGCTGCTAAGTTAAAACAGTGGGCGACCGAGATTTGGGGGCCATATCTCGCGGATCTGCCATCGGTCCAGACCTTTGTTCGAGGCTGGTTCGCCCTCCGCTTCGCTAGAGCGGACCACACGAGCTGGGTTTTATCCTCATTCTGGCACTTTGAGAAAGCCCCGGTTCTATTAAAGCGGTGGACACCTCTTTTCGACCCGGAGACGGAGCTATTAGGTATTGGACCAGTTTGGGTCAGGCTCCCGGGACTTCCTCCGCAGTACTGGTCGGAAGACATCTTCAAAAGAATTGGGAATGCCCTCGGTACCTTCATGGAATCAGACAAGTCATACATTGCATCAGGCTCATTGGCATTCGCAAGGATTCTTGTTCACATGGATACCAGGGGGGGGGTGCCTGAGCACATTACCATACAATGGAAAGCTACTTCAAGGCGGCAGAAGCTGGACTACGAAGGCATTCCCTACAGATGCAGAAGATGTCATCAGGTTGGACATCTATTCAGGGATTGCCCCCTCCACCAGAAGGCTCAGCAGAATGCTCCAGGTCAAGAAATGCCCTCCTCCGAGGGAATGCCGAACCCTCCGGCAGCAGCGGCACCAAGAGCGGACAACTTCATCAACTCGGATACGGTGGAAGCGCCCCAAGCCCCTCGCCGCAGGAAGCAGACTTCAAAAGTGCCCAGGCCTCCATCCCCCCCGCTGACTCGATCAAAGGCTGCAAAGGGAGCGGTCTTCTCCTCGGGGAGCGCAACTCACGGGCGGATTACCTATCCAAACAAGCAGCGCAGAGGCAAGAAGAGACCTGGTTAATTCAAGAAGACCAGGATGGTACCTACTTTCAGCACTATCATAGACCCTTTGTCGACCAGGCACAAAGGGAAGATCTCATATGAAAGGGGTTCCAACATGCACTTTTATTTACTGTTCCTTGTATATATGCCTTCATATATTTCTGTCTAGTTTCAAGACTGATATGGACTTTTGGTGACAAACTATCTATTATTTTTTGGTAACTATTTTGGGCAGCAACTACAGCTGCAAGAGAATGATTTTGAAAATGAACTCTATGGCTGGTATATTTTTGGTTTATACCTCTCCAAACTCCCTGCGTGGACAACAGTTTGATGAGAGATGAAAATACATCACAGAATATCTGTTTTTTTTCTTTCTTGTGGCTTGGCGACAAGCCTATTTCTGGTCTATTACAGAGAGGCAACTTGGCCTCGATATGCATATGCACTGCATCTACAAAATGTAATCTCTATGATTAATAGAAATTACGACTTTTTTCTACGGGAAAAAAAAGCACCGACGAAGGAATTCTCCAAGCGATGGTAATTGAAGGAGCACCATGGAATGATTCCCACCATCATTCTCTTCTTCCAGATTATGAAGAAGATACTCAAAATGACCTTTACCATCCTTCAGTAGTTGATTTTCTATCAAATACTGTAAATACGGTGGATTCCGAGCGAAACTTGTCCAACATTGAAGAGACTATAGCCATAAATATCTCGACCAAAACAGATGTTGTAGAGAATATTTATGTCGGCAAATGTTGTTCTCCTTCAGAGCTGGAAATATATAACGCTCTTTTTCGCGAATTTAGAGATGTCTTTGCTTGGTCATACAGCGAAATGCCAGGCATCGACTCGAGTATCGTTGAACATGAAATTAAAATGTATCCAGATGTCAAACCAGTACGACAACGGCTAAGGCAGGTACACCCCAAGAAAGCAGTTGCCATTAAGGCAGAAGTTGAAAAACTTCTCCATGCTGGTTTCATCTACCCGGTTCCGCTAACCGATTGGGTATCGAATATTGTCCCTGTTATGAAAAAACAAGGGACAATTAGAGTGTGCATCGATTATAGGGATGTAAATCAAGCTTGTCCAAAAGACAACTACCCTACACCCTTCATTGACCAGATAATTGATGAATGTGCCGGATGCGAAATCTTTTCATTCATGGATGGATTCTCCGGGTATAATCAAATAAATATCCGCCCACAGGACCAGTCAAAGACTGCATTCATTTGTCCGTGGGGCACATTCGCGTATCGAAAATTACCCTTTGGTTTAAAGAACGCAGGGGCGACGTTTCAGAGGGCAATGAATTATGCCTTCCATGACATCAAAAACATCGTTCAACCTTACCTCGACGACCTTTTGGCTCATTCGCGAAAGCGGACTGATCATCTGCAGCATTTAAGAGGAATTTTTCTACGTTGCCGACACTACAAGATACGACTCAATCTGCACAAATGTGTATTTTGCGTCAGTTCTGGTCGTTTACTTGGCTTTGTAGTTTCCAAGGAAGGGATTCATCTTGACCCGTGTAAGGTCCAGGCAATCATAAATTTTCCTCCACCTTCGAATTTGCTTCAGATTCAGAAACTCCAAGGGAAAGCAAACTTTCTGAGGAGGTTCATTCCAAATTACGCTGAACTTGCTAAAGGTTATACTCGTCTCTTGAAAAAGGAGATACCCTTTATCTGGGACCAGGTAGCACAAGCTTCCTTTGACGCTTTAAAAGATTCCCTAATGAAAGCATCATTAATGTATGCGCCTCATTATCAAAGAGATTTTAACCTGTATCTGGCTACAGCAGATACGACCATCGCAATGGTTTTAGTTCAAGAAGTCGATGGAATTGAACATCCTATTTATTATTTAAGTAAGAACATAAATGATACATAAAGCAAATATTCTTATGTTGAAAAGCTAGCGCTTGCAGCTGTTCAAGCGATACAAAGATTTCAACACTATGTCCTCTTTCGGAAGACTACCATTCTGTCAGATTGCAACCCCATGACTTATATATTGTCGCGACAGTTGCTGGGGGGAAAATATTCAAAATGGATAGCAATCCTTCAAGAGTTTGATCTGGAATTTGTAAAATCCAAGTCAAAGAAAGCTCTAGTTTTCGCAGAATTATTATGCGATCTCCCATCGTCGTCCAATGATGAAACATCCGAAGAAACAATCGTGGATGAAAGTTTGTTTCTGATATCTACAAGCAATGAGTGGTATGGGGATATAATCATTTATCTCCAAACCCAAAAATTCAGGCCAAACACCTCCCACTCTGAACAAAAACGTATTCGATACCAAGCAAAAGACTACATGATCGTCGGTGATACGCTTTACCATCGTGGTATTGATACGGTTCTGAGAAGGTGCCTCACCCATGAGGAGGCCGAAAAAGTCTTGAATGAGAGTCATTCAGGCGCATGTGGGGGGCATCAATCCGGATATGCTACAGCACAAAAAATCTTACGAGCAGGATACTTCTGGCCAACAATGTTCAAAGATTGCATAACCGCAGTCAGAAGTTGCCATGCTTGTTAAATTTTCGATAGCAAAACCAGAAGACCACCCGCACCTCTACAGCCAATAGTTGTTGTTGGCGTATCACCAAATGGGGCATCGATTTCAAGACATGTAACCCCACCTCGACTTGGGGGCATGGGTATATCATAGTCGCAGTTGACTATTTTACCAAATGGGCCGAGGCGATGCCTACATTAGATAATACTGGTGAAACAGCTGCCCTTTTCTTTTTCAATCATGTAGTCGCCAGATTCGGCGTACCACAGGCTATAGTCACAGATCATGGATCGCATTTTCGCAATCACATGATGGTTGAATTAGCTGCCAAACTAGGGCTGTCTCACGACAGCTCTACTCCATATTATCCGCAGGCCAACGGACAAGTTGAAGCGATCAACAAGGTCCTGAAGCGCATGCTGCAAAGGATGATCGGAGTTCACAAAAGAAGATGGCACCTAATCCTGTACTCAGCTTTGTGGGCTTACCTAACATCAGTAAGGAATGCAACCGGATTCACACCCTTCCAACTGGTATATGGCCTGGAAGCAGTCTTACCAGTCCAGTATGAAATCTCGTCTCTCAAACTCGCAATTGATCTCCTCCTCGGAACTTCAGAAGAAGAAGCTCGTTTCTTGGAATTAATCCAATTGGATGAAACCCGTCGTGACGCCGCGTTGGCTAACGAAGCCCATAAGAAACAAGTCAAGGTGCAGTTCGACAAAAATGTCAAACCTCGTGTCTTCTCAGAAGGTGACTTGGTATTGCTTTACGACCAAGAATCCGATAAATTGGGAGTAGGTAAATTTAAATCTTTATGGATGGGCCCTTACATTGTTAAGCGGGTGTTAGCAAAGGGAGCCTATGAGTTGATGGATTACGACGGAATTCCACTGGCGCAACCTCGTAATGGGTTGTACCTCAAGCGTTACTACGCATAGTAGTAACCAGTATGCTTTTGTTATATTTTTGTTTTCGCTAGAGTGTTTGTTTTGGTCGAGTAATCCACCCTTTTACATTTATTGCAAATGTCAAACCCATTGGAGCCATGTGATGGATATGCCGACGGAGCGAGTCGTAGTTCGCGGAACCTGTCCTCCACAGCCTGGGCCATTTTTGATCCAAGCGGTGAGTTAGTAAGTCTCAGAGGTGTATGTATTGGTCGATCAACGAACAATATCGCTGAATATAGCACGTTGATAGAACTTCTCTCTGATGCCATCACTCATGGTATACGCCGAATAATCGTCAGGCTAGACTCACAGCCCCTAATACTACAACTCAATGGTATATATTCCGTCCGAAACCCAGCTATTTATCGCATGTTCCTAAGGGTTAAGATTTTGGAAAGACAATTTGATCTTATTCAATACCAACATATTTCCAGAAACTTAAACACATTAACCGACTCATTAGCAAACTATGTGTTAGATAGACATTTGCAACATTTATAAAAAGAAACACATCATCAATGTTTTACGTGTGGAGCATATAACTCAACCAGAATAAAACTCCGAAAATCAAAAATATATATAGTTGTTTATGGTTTACATATAATGTTCTATAACCAAGACAAAATCGGTCACGTGACCCAAAAACTCAAAATGCTAGGGGGCACCCTAGTCTAATGATGCTCGTGATAGCAAGTCACAGCCTGTGCGATCATGCGTAGGAGACGAGTCCATCGTCTAGGCACACAAGTAGTATGCCGCTGTAACCGCAAAGGTAGCTCGTCAGTCCTCACATCTGGTATACCAAGAGTGAGGCCCTCAACCTGCTCCTGTAAAGTTGTGAGAGTCTCGGCCACATCGAGGTCGCGAAGAATAGCTCTTCCGACGGCCTCTCCTGCTGGGACAACAGATGGTACTCTCAGGCGAACTACTGGATGAACAGTACAAACATCTGCATGTACACATGAGTTTGATTAGAGTCTTGATAGAACAAAGCACAAGGACATTATAAACAAAAACAGTAAACAGCAATATGGTCAGAGATTTTACCAATAGCACCCCACTGCTCGCCATCCGGCAGTACTAAATCTGGATCATCCCGGAAGTCCATGCCAGCATATGGATACTCGACATAAACCATCTCCTGACGATCAAACCACCTGAAGAAGGTATCAGAGAATGAAATCTGAGATTGGCCAGCATGCCTAGACATATGGTCAACCCATCTCTGCATACATGGTTCAGTAGGAGAAGGTAAGTCAAGTGCAATGTACTGCGGCTGCATCAGTGGTATCTTCTCCAAGGCAAAGGCGGTCAAAATAGAACCGTACCCAAAGTTCTTCAACCTCCTGTTCTTTATCTTGGTCAACTGTTCCTTCATCACAAGAAGTACTGCGTCGCACCAGTTGAACACCTTCGGTTGGAGGCATTCCAAGGCATGCTGCATATAGGATCTGTTGGCCACATGAAGAGACGCACTACCGGCCATCCTACCAAAAGTAAACAGGATAGTCCTAAGAGACCTGTCAGTGACATCACGGATGATGATCTTGCCGTCTTTACTCGGCTGAGATCCTTCTCTGCAATACCGGCAGACATAATCTCTCACAGAATCGCCTCCTCGGGCCGAACCTGACAAAGAGATGGGGGCACCCCGCCTCGACAAGCCAGTCAATAAATAGACGTCTACTGCAGTCAAGGGGATAGATTTGCCCCTAATCTGGAAAGCCTGATTGGTAGGATCCCAAGCATCGAGCAAATACTGTAGTAAGTTAATCTGCTGTCTCATGCTAGAGATGCGGAAGAACTTCAGCAAGCCACAATTCCGCAGCGCGTTCACTGTAACTGGATCATGTAGGGCAATCATGTCCTCTTCTTCATGTTCTCGTTCTCGCCATGTAAGGGTCATCTTGCTCCAAGATCTCTGAAAAACAAACAAGAGAGGAGTTAGATCCTGATTTTGAAGAGAAACAGGAAAAAATTCCATAAAAAATTGTGCAACAAATTCCCTTTCTGCGCCCAACGCACCTGCAGCAGTGTTCCAGGTGCATTGAATGTCAAACTGCCTTCATACAGGTCAACATTCAACGCAGGTTTCGATACCCTGGGGGTGCGTTGATGGCAGAACGAATCCCTCAAACCCCAGGGGCTCAGAAAAGCAGGGAATAAGGCACAAAATGCAAAAAGGAAACCATGAAATGAAAGAGCTCAGGTTTAGCTCCTACCTGGTCCAGATGGCGCCGAGAATCGTCCACAGAATCTCCCAAAATCAACTGATGAAAATCGAGGGGGAAAGCACCTCCAAAGCTCCAACAAACCAAGTTCAAACGAAATGGTAAAATGAGAGGTAAAAAACACTTTTTATTTACTTTTACGTAGTTCAAAGTAAAATATTAGCGTTTTAATCTCGTTTTCAAGCAAATATTGTTCATTTCTAACTAGTTTGATGAAGCAGTTGAAAATACAGTACGATCTTTAGAAGGACAAAGCTATCTATGGTAAAAATCAAAACAAGACCATCTGATCGAGCAGTTTTAGCATATAGTTCAAGCTTGTTAAAAAATAAACATAAGACATGAGCAAATGTTTCCACCCGCGTTTAAGCTCATTAAAAAATGAACTATCCCCCCCGGTAAATAACCACCGTGAATGAAACATTTCAGCCATTAAAGCCTTGGTCGTGTTTGCACCATCACTTCCACTTTTCCATTGGCCGATCATTCACCTCCATTTGATTGTTTACCCATTTTGAGGAACAGCTGCGAAGAGTGATTTCACTAGCCATCCTTGTGACACTACCGTGATTGGAAAATTCCAAACCTTACCTGGAATCAGTTGCTACCCATTTTATCACTCGTTCCTCAAAAGACGAGTCTTCTTTAAGCTCTTTTCAACTGACTCGTAAAATATGAAAAGATTGCCGAGTTTTGGCCTTCCAGCTCGTTAAAGCGACCGGAAGTGCTATCCCTCCTCTAGATTTTAATCTTTTTGGACCTGAGGGATTATTGCACAAAAAGATCGAGCGCTTGTTTTGTTCGGCTCGTTAAAACGATCGAAAATTCATCCCTTCTGTATTGTTTTATACTTTTTTGGACCTAAGGGATGAGATGACGAAAAAGGAATTTCGGAGTTACCTTTACGTACCTTTTTAGACTCTCTAAAAATGAAAAGGACCGAGTTATCTTTGTCGTTAGACTCGTTAAAAAGATTAATAGCGACAAACTTGTCTTTAGACGAGAACGAGTTTCACTATCGCTAGGCTCGTTAAAACATAGCGATGGGTTTGCCCGAAGGGCAAATTATAGAACAAGCATATGTTATCCTCCTCAAGCTTGACAAAAATAAAGAGGTACTGGTCAGCAATGACTGGGGAAAAATTGGGAAGAAAACTCAAAGAAACTTTATTGGTAGCAAGTTGCTCTTGAACATGACACTTCCACTCCGTGCCTGAGTCGGGTTGGGTTGTTTCATTCACCGGTCACATCGCCATGGTCTCGCCATACCATCCACATTTGGGGTAAATGCTACCAATCCATCACATAAGTGTCGCCGACATGTTCAAGAGAAGTCATCCAGAGAAGTCACCTGTGTCCCATCCACTACCATACATTATACTTCATTCTTTCATGACCGCCATCCTAAACCATATATCATCAGATCATTTTCACCTCCATCAAAATCATTTGCTCCGTTCCGTGTCATTGATGTGGGATTCATTAAGGCCCTCCTTTGATGGATCGCTTCTTGTCGACATCAGCTCATTATCCAAGAAGTTGATCTAGGAACACCCCATTCAGTACTTTGAAGCTTGCATGCCTCAATGGCAAGTTTCTCACTTCCGGCAACAGGTATACATCAATGACCTTCGACCAAAAGATTTTGCGTGGTGTTCGACGCCAAGTCCTTTATTCACACCACGTGAATTGTACTGCAGTACCTTGAGGGTCATTATCATTATCGGTGATTCCTCTCGCGCTTGTTAACAGTTTACATCATTGACTGGTAATCAAGCGATGTCTTTCCATGTTCGACTTCAAAACATTTCTCACATGGATCAACTTGTACTTCGAGTGAAGATCAGACGAGATTGAAGACCCCAGATCTAGTTTCATCCATCCGGGCTGCGATATATATTCAGGAAAATAAAGACATTGAAATGTACAGCATTGCAGCACAGATAATCATCCTACCAAAAGGATGATGGCTCTATCAGAATCATCAGTCTACCATCAGACGATTGTCTGTCCTATGTACATGAAAATGAATTTATAAAGCTGAGCATGGGAATGCCCGCCTCAGCTAGATCATGAAAACAGTATGAAGATAATGTATTGTATTGTATCTTATTACAGGTCTCCTCCCAGCATTGAAAGAACTTCGGATCCTCCTAATAAAGCATTTCACCCGATAAACGGCCTCATACTTTAGGGGGCAACTGTTATAGACATTTTTGTGCCTTACAGCTCTAAGCATGAAATGTCCATAAACCAAAGGCTCCTAAGTCCCTAAAAGTGTTGTTCTAACTCCTAAAGGAACAAGGTCAACAAAATACAGCTTCTCCCAGAAGTTCTCCACCAGAAACTACTCAGAATCAGTCAAATCAGGATCATTTCAGCTGCTCCACTAGCTAGCTGCGTTGCAAAGCACCCAAATACACTAGCTAGGTGCGTTGCAATGTACCTAAATGCACTACCAGGGTGCGTTGAGCAGGAAATGACAAATGGCAGAGTCATTCCACGAGGTGGACAGACAATGGAAGCTTCCATAATCTTCTCCAATGACACTTGCCTCACTGAATTCGACCAAGGATGAGTAAGAGGCTCTCAGTCTCCAAGTGGAAGCAAGAACTGACAGAGAGAAGCCACTAATCAATTCATGAGCTGACTCATCCTCTTTGCATACATCTATATATGGATCCCTCATCCCAGAGATCCAGGGGCTGGAATATTGTATATTGCAGAGAATTGTTGTTGGTTTTGAGATAGATATCAGAGTATTGGGTGATTTATGCTTTGTTGGAGGTGAAGAGGGGCTTCTTTGCTAGGAGGTTGATGCTGGATCAGGAATCATCGGTTGTAACTCCTCCTGGATTTTCTTGTTTTATCAATAAAACTATTTGAGTTTCTCCTACATGCTTGTGTATCATTGATGCTTGTTACATTTGTATGTTTAGCTTAAATCTGATCCTAAGCTATTTATGAATATAAATCCATGTCTTTGTGTAGTTTTCTTCTTCTGTGATCTTACAGGAACTTGGTGAAGCTGGGCAAGTAAGGAAGCAGGTAGCTGGAAGCTGTCAAAGAAGAGAGAGATTGGATCAAAGGACTAGCGCAAGACACAGGTTGGTTCATCCTATTTCTCTTTGTTTATAGTTCATAAAGAAGAATACAAAAGTAGTTTTCTCTGTTTGTTTCTAAGGTAACTGTCACACCTTAGTGGGATAGAGTCGTTCTGAATAGACACTAATCCCGATAACACACCTGGATGGAGTCTTTTCCCTATCAGTTGTATCTTCTTCTGATGCTTCATTGGTTTCTTCCTCTATATCATTTTGATTCGATATGGGAAAGCATTCACCATCTTCCTCATTGTCATCTTCCTTAGTTGATTTCATCTATTCCAGATTTTTGCATGCTTCATAAATTACTACATCAATGCTTTCAACAATTTTCCGAAGTCTCTTATTATAAAATTTGTATCCTTTACTTCTAGATGAATAACCAAGGAGAATTCCTTCATCTGCTCTGGATTCAATCTTGCCAAGTTTTTCATCAGTCTTTTTGATGAAACATTTGCTTCCAAACACTCTAAAGTGTTTTGCAGTAGGAGGCTTACCATACCAAAGTTCATATGGAGTTTGATCACTATTTACCTGAACATTAGCTTTGGTGAGAATATTCATGGAAGTAAATGCAACTTCACCCCAAAAAGTGGCAGGAATTCCATATTCATCAAGCATAGATCGAGCCATTTGTTGAACTATTATGTTCATTCTTTCCACTACGCCATTTTGTTGAGAATTTATGGCAATAGAGAACTACCTTTTTATTCCATGCTGTTCACAAAAATCAAAAAATTCATTTGATATGAATTATCCCCCTCGATCAGATATGAGACACTTGATTTTTCGATCTGATTCATTTTCGACTAAAGCTTTAAAGGCTTTAAAATTTTCAAATGCTTCATATTTATGCTTTAGTAAAACAATCCAACACATTCTAGAAAAATCATCAATGAATAAAATGAAGTATTCTTCTCCGCCGGGTGAATTTTTCCTTATTGGCCCTGTTAGCCCTGAGGTGCAGCGCTGCTATTTTGAAGGCTAAAGGAGGGAAAGGGTCTGCTCTGCTGTCGTGGAGAAGTCCTCATATGGTCCATCACTTCACTTTTCTCACTCATCCACTCTCATCTATGTTCATTCATGTCCTAACCCAACCCTCACATCATAACAAAACCCACTTTCACCTTGACCCTACATAAATTAACCCATTTTTCCCTGAAAATCTTACCTTTCCACCCATATGCGCCCTTCAAAAATTTCTCGAACACATCCCGTACCTCCATGTTCCCCCGCTGTCGATCTTCCCACTAATTGGACGGTCCACGCTTCACCCGGTCGACTCTACATGTTCAATCAACCACCACCGTTAGATCATTCCCGCCAGATCTAACAGCTATCGCGCATATCGCTCGGGCAACAAGCGAGAAGGATACCCGCCCGATAAAGGTGGTTTCCTCTCTCTCCTCTACTGCTACATGGCACCCAATGAATGGAATCAGGTAGGCTCTGACCTTTACCGCTTACCGCCCAGTGACCGCCCAATTGAAACCGTTCACGCTTGGGTAAAACCGCTCCCGAGTATTATCTCTCGAGCACCTCCTCCACTCGATAGTCGTCCGATCTACCCATCCAAGATCTGACGGCTCGGACTTATTCCGCTCCCGCCACAACTCAAGCCTTCGGCAATCGATCCCCTCCGTCCATTCCTCCTGATCTAATGGCCCTCGTTCACGATCATCACAGTTCGTCCTTTGTCGCCCGACCAACGTCCTGACCATCGATCCATCCCATCCAACAGCCCATATGCCTCCATACCCCGCTTCCCATTAGTCACCCTATGAGGAAAGTTGTTGGCTCTATCAGTGTTTATGACAGTCAGACAGTTGAACTAAAATAACAGAAAACAGGGCCGAAAGGGGAAAAAACAACAACATGATGCAGTCGAACCAACAGGATTGATCATGGAGCATCACTGGCATGAGCATGCCACCTGAAAATGCTGTGAAATTACCAGAATTTGGTTATTGTGTCTGTTAGGAAAAGAGACCTATGAGCTCATGTTTTCCTAGTTATGGCATCAAGTAGTTAGAAGACAAAGGGGATAGATCAAGACACCTCGAACCTCAGAGGGTTCGAGAGCATTGTAAAAGCCTATAAATGGCTGAAAGCTAGAAGAAACAAGGGTTCAACTTTTGGATACTGTGGAGACTCTGCTCCTCTAAGCTTCTCATCTCCATTCCAACAATATAAGCTTCTTTTTCTATTACATGTTTGTTAGGTCCCTATAATACTAGTGATTACCCCATTACTATTGTAGTTATATCCCTTATTAATATTGTTATGCCCCTATTGTCCCCATATTGTTATTACTGTGCCACATAGAATCCCTCTATTGTTATTCTTGTGCCTTTATATTATTATTGTTGGGTCAGTTGGGTTATATTGTGACTCCTTAGACTCCTATATATAGAAAGGAGGTTTTGTCATTTGAATCATAAAAGAATCATTCATTTGTGTAATGTAAAGGAGGTTTGCCCCCTCAAAGAGGCTGAATTATAAGGCGTTGATCTATCTTTTCTATCTTTTTGTGAGCTGGTTTCATAACATTTGGTATCAGAGCTTTGGATTCTAGGGTTTTGCTGCTCCAAATAGGTCATCATGGCATTTTCGCTATAACCTTTTTTCTGCGATGTTTCAGAAGCGAAAAAAAAAACCCATTTGAGAAGAAATCACACTAAACCTTGGGTCAAAATTTTAGAGTTTTTCGCGCTATATTTGCGGAGATATGATCTGAGGAATTTGGTCTTTTTGCAGACTCCTGAATTACATTCCAAACAGGTGACCTGGGGAAAATCGTCATAACTTCCTCTCTGAGCATCGGATTGAAATTTAGTAAAAAGGTATAGAAAGATGACGGACTGTAGTTTCTTATATATATTTTTCAGAGCCAAAGGTCAAAACAGGGACATGTGGCATGTCGTACAAGTTTTCTCTACTGAACTAGTCTATAATCAGGTCACTGTGGGAGATTTGGCATAACTCTTCATTGGAGAATCCAATTTGGATCAGATTAGTGGCATTGGAATGAGGACACAGAGGGCTACTGCAGTCGCAATTTCAGAACTGGATGATCTAAAAGTATAGAGACACATCAGAGGCAATATCGAGCTCCTACAAAGTGAAATAAGGTGCGTAGATTTTTTTAAATTTTTGCTTAAGCTTGGTTTGAAAAATTATTTTGAAGGAATTAAAAGGGCATAGTAGAGCATTGTTATCGGTAACTAATGCCCCAAGGAAAGAAAATGTAAACACCTAGTAAGAAACCTGAAAGCTCTAGCATGACTCATGAAGAAGAGGAAAAAATGCTACATGATATATCAAAATTACAAGACCAAGTGCAACAAATGTCACTCTCACAAAAGCTAACAGAAGCTAAGATAAATGGCATGGAATCTAAGATAAAGGGCGTGGAAGCTAAGATGAATGGCGTGGAAACTAATATGGATGATTTGAAGATAGATTTGAAGACAGATTTGACAAATTTTATACAAGAAATACTTACAAATGGTGAAAGGGTAGTAAAGGAAACTCATGATGTGAACAAAAGAAATGTTAATCATGATTTCATAGACTCTAATGTTGGATCAAAGACCCACCATAATCCAAAAATCGATATGAGGAAGTTTGATGGCAAGGATCCCGCAACATGGATATTATAGATGGAGCAATTTTTCGATCTCAATAATGTGCAAAACACACAAAAGGTACGTATTGCAACTTTATATTTGGAACCAAATCAGTTTGTATGGTATCAATGGCTTTGCTCTCGTAAAAAAATTATCACTTGGGCAATTTTTACGGAAGAATTGATAGCAAATTATGAGGATACAAAAAGCAACACTTTTTTTAGCCAATTGATAAGTCTCAAACAAAAGGGTTCAATAATGGAGCACATTGAAGAGTTCCAAAAATTGATCATAAGGGTAAAAAATATTCGAGAGGAGCATAGGATTGATGTGTTCATAGGGACTTTAAAGGATAATATCCAACATGATGTTCACCTTTGGGAACCTGATTCATTAGAGAAGGCATTCAGTTTAGCAAGAAAAATGGAAAGTAAAATTATGGCAACCACGAAGCATACCACTCACAACTATAAAGATGGAAGTGTTGTTGCCCTTAGTCTTCCACAACCTATAAGGTTGACACCACAACAATTGGAAGAAAAAAGAGCAAAAGGGCTTTGCTACAGTTGCGATAACAAATACACTAAATGTCATAAGTGTGCTGAGAAGAAATTATTCTACATAGATTGTGAAGAGGAAGAAGAAAAGGAGCAAGAAAGGTCAAAAGAAGAGGATATACTCCAGGAACAAAGCCTAGATAAAGAAGAAATGTATCCGACCATATCTTGTAATGCATTGGCAGGAATTACCACTCCTCAAACCATCAAGATATAACGACAAATCAAGAAGAAAAAGGTAATAGTGTTGATTGATTCAGGAAGTACCCACAATTTTATTCATTGTAAGGTAGCAAAAGAATTGAATTGCTTCCTATATCTAGCACTAGAGTGTCAAGTGATGGTTGCACATAGAGGAACAATAAATTGCTCTGGAAAGTGCCATAATATCAAGCTATCCATGAGAGAATATGTATTGACTAGCCCAATGCTTTCCATTCCAATGGGAGGTGTTGATGTTGTACTAGGAGTCCAATGGCTACAATCCTTGGGTACAATAGCTTTTAATTTTCAAGAACCTTTCATGAAATTTTCTGCGAAAGGAAAGGAAGTTGAACTAAGGGGTATTGCAGGGAAACCGGGAAAGATAATCAGCTCTAACAGTATGAAAAAGATTCTAAAAAAGGAGCAAAGAGGTGTAATTGCACAATTATGTTCGCTAGATGTTTCCACATTGAAATCATCTATTTCTCCAGATCTCCAAAAAGTCTTGGACAATCATTCCAAGGTATTTGAGACTCCCAAAGGTCTCCCACCTATTCGTGATCATGATCATGCTATTCATCTGATTCCAGGAAGTGTTCCTCCAAACATCAGGCCGTAAAGATATCCCTATGCCCAAAAGAGTGAAATTGAACGTATGGTTGCAGAAATGCTAGAGGCTAGTATAATTCAACCTAGTCAAAGTTCTTTCTCTACTCCAGTAGTATTGGTGCACAAGAAGGATGGATCATGGTGCATGCGTCCGGATTATAGGTAGCTCAACAAGCTCACTATTAAAGATAAGTTTCCCATTCCTATCATTGATGAATTACTGGATGAATTTCATGGATCAATTTACTTCACCAAGTTGGATCTTCGTTCAGGATATCATCAAATCAGAATGAAGACTGAAGACATTCCGAAAACAGCATTTAGAACTCATGAGGGTCATTATGAATTTTTGTTCATGCCTTTTGGCCTTACCAATGCACCTTCTACATTTCAAGGTTTGATGAATTCCATTTTCAAACCCTTCCTTATAAAAATTGTGTTAGTATTTTTTGATGATATACTAATCTACAGCAAGTCTTGGAAGGATCATGTTGAACATGTTGATAGGGTGCTACAACTATTGGAGGAGAAACAATTATATGCAAAAAGATCCAAATGTTTCTTTGGAGTACAAGAGGTGGAATATCTGGGTCATATTGTATCTCATGAAGGAGTTAAGGTAGACCCTAGCAAAATTAAAGCCATTAAGGAATGGAAAATCCCCACATCCATAAAGCATCTGTGAGGATTTCTCAAGTTGACAGGGTATTATCGCAAGTTTGTTAAAAATTATGGGAGAATAGCAGCACCTCTAACAACATTATTGAAGAAAGATGCATTTTCATGGACTCCAAAAGCAACAAAGGCCTTCGAACATCTTAAAGAGGTAACGTGCCAAGCACCAGTCTTAGCTACATTGAACTTCACAAAAACCTTTATTGTGGAATGTGATGCTTCAGGAAATGGAATTGGTGCTATTTTAATGCAATATGAAAGACCCATTGCTTTTGAAAGTCTTCCAATCAAGGGAAAGTTTTTACACAAAGCCATTTATGAGAAGGAAATGTTGGCAATACTACATGCACTTAAGAAATGGCGACCCTACCTAATGGGAAGACACTTCAAGGTAAAAATGGATCATGATAGTCTTAAATACTTTTTAGAACAAAGATTATCCTCTGAAGAGCAACAAAAGTGGGTCACAAAGATGTTGGGTTATGACTTTGAAATCATCTACAAGAAAAGGAAGCAAAATGTGGTGGCAGATGCACTCTCAAGAAAGGATGAGGATGTGGAAGCATTGTTGTGCACCATTTCTATTATCCAACCAGATTGGATAAACGAAGCAAGGGAGGAATGGAAGAATGAGGAAGAAGTGTGGGCACTTATTCAAAAGTTACAACAAGATTCCAGTACATCTGATACATTTAGCTAGAAAAATGATTCGTTATGGTACAGAGATCGCTTATAACTCTGTAAGAATTCCCAACTCAAACAAAAGATTCTTATGGAATTGCACACTTCTCCCTTAGGAGGGCACTCAAGATTTTTAAGAACTTACCACAGGGTTGAGAAGGAATTTTTTTGGGATGGCCTTAAATCGGATATTCAAAAGTTTGTGGCGGAATGTTTGGTTTGCCAACAAAATAAATTTGAAACAATTAAGACCCCAGGTCTATTACAACCTTTATCCATTCCAAGCCAAATTTGGGAGGAGGTTTCAATGGATTTTATCACAGGTTTACCCAAGTCTGAGGGAAAGAGTGTCATCATGGTGGTAGTTGACAGACTTACCAAGTATGCACACTTTTGTGCACTATCACATCCATTTAAAGCCAGTACAATTTCTACTGCATTTATGGAAACAATTCAAAAGCTACATGGAAACCTAAAGATTATTGTAAGTGACAGAGATCCCATTTTCACTGGAAATTTTTGGACAGAATTATTTTCTTGTCTCGATACTCAATTAGCTCATAGCTCATCTTATCATCCTCAATCTGATGGGAAAAATGAGATAGTAAACAAATGTTTGGAAGGATATCTTCGTTGCTTTGTATCTGATAAACAGACACAATGGGTCAAATGGTTGCCTCTGGTTGAATGGTGGTATAACACTTCCTTCCATACAGCAACAAAAATGACCCCATTTATGTCATTTTATGGATATCAGCCACCATCCATCATATCATATTTAAGAGAAAATTCTAAGGTTCAAGCAGTGGAACATCACATCGAGCATCAACAACAAGTCCTCCAACTCTTAAAGGATAACCTCGTGTTGGCGTAGAATAGAATGAAACAATAGGCAGATCAACATCGCAGCGAAAGAAGTTTTGATGTAGGTGATTGGGTATTCCTATGGCTACAACCATATAAAAAAATGTCCCTCAAGCAAGCTAAGAAGGATAATAAATTATCACCAAAGTATTGCGGTCCGTACAAGGTGTTGCAAAAGATTGGTACTATGGCATAAAAATTGGAGCTTCCTGCAGCTTCTCGAGTGCACCCAGTTTTCCATGTTTCATGTTTAAAGAAGGTTATAGGCGACAAGCTCCCAGTTCAAACAATATTGCCAGAACTTTATGAGGAAAGAAAAATTATATTGGAACCAGAAGCAATCACAGAAACAAGAACTCGACAGCTACGAAATCGATCAATTTCGGAGTATCTCATCAAGTGGAAGAAGTTATCCACTAAAGATTCCACATGGGAGGATGAGAATTTTATACAAAAGCATCCAGAACTACTCAAGCATTGAGGACAACACTTTTTTGAAGGAGAGGGGCATGTTAGGTCCCTATAATAATAGTGATTACCCCATTACTATTGTAGTTATATCCCTTATTAATATTGTTATGCCCCTATTGTCCCCATATTGTTATTACTGTGCCACATAGAATCCCTCTATTGTTATTTTTGTGACTTTATATTATTATTTTTAGGTCAGCTAGGTTATATTGTGACTCCTTAGACTCCTATATATAGAAAGGAGGTTTTTTCATTTGAATCATCAAAGAATCATTCATTTTTGTAATGTAAAGGAGGTTGCCCCCTCGAAGAGGCTGAATTCTAAGGCGTTGATCTATCTTTTCTATCTTTTTGTGAGTTGGTTTCATAACAATGTTCAATTCCCATTTTCCCCTTTGTTCTAAGCTTGCACTTGAATAGGTCATTCATGTTTTCTTCTTTGTCTAATGCCAGATAACTATCATCTTATCTTTGCGTTGATAAATTAGATTTGCAAGCTTCATTTACTTCCTGTAGCTATCCATTCATATTTGTTTATGTATGCATCTACCGGTACAGTCAGTATCCTCCATCTATCCATTGAATCTATAAACTATTGACCATTAGTGGTCTAAAGCCTTGTGAATGTGTGGGTGTTCATGCATTTCTTGAGTGAAAACAGAGTTGAAACAGTCATCTAACTTGATCCAAACCTTAATCCATTCCAATAGTTTCAAGAACGATCTTGAAGATTTATATGTTACCAGGCATCTCCGAGCTACAACCTAGGAGAGCTTCCTGGAGTGATAACATGCCCACACAAATCAGTATGGATGAGTTCAAGAGGCTTACTTTCTGATCCTTCTTTCTCATTGAAATGAACTCTGGTTTTCTTACCGAATTGACATGGTTTTCAAATGGTATTTTCTGGGATGCTGATATCTAGAAGATCACGAACCGCCTTAAGCCTGCGTGCTTTTCTTATTTGAGAAAAGCTTAGATGCCCCAATCTTCTGTGCCATAACCAGTTTTCATCTGTTTTTCTTAGATAGCATTGCTTTTGTCCTCCTTTTAGTATATATAGATTTCTTGGAGTTCTTGTACCTTTGATTACGGTCTTTCCTGTATCAATCTCACAAACCACACATCCGTTTGATCGAAACACAACTTCATTTCCTTGATCACACATTTGACTGGCACTCAACAAGTTATGTTTTAAACCATCAACATACATGATATTTCCATCTTTAACCTTTTCTTTCAAATAAGTCGAACCTTTTACCTTTAATGACAGCTGATGTGTCATTTCCAAAGGAGACATTCTTTTCCTTTTCTAAAGCATTATATGAATGAATTTTATCTTTATCACCTGCCATTTGTTTAGAGCATCCATTGCCAGTGAACCACTGATTTTCATGTCCTTCTGCAAATAGAGTTATGTTACATCTTTCTGATTGATATTCCTTCTTTCTCCATACCATGGGATTTGATGATGTTTGCTCCTTTTGAATTGTTGGCTGAAATTTGCTCCTGCATTCAGATACTTCATGACCAAAGTTATTGCAAAACGAACATTCAATTTCATCTTCAAGAGGAGAAAATTTATTATAAGAACTTTTCTTGATTCCTGTTACGCTTCATTGATTTTGTGCTTCTCTAGTCATGATATTTTTTTAAGCAACACATTGAGAAGCCTTATGCCCAAAGTTATGGCATCAAAAACCTTCTCCATTAAAGAAGTTTCTGTGATCGTAGAATCTGTTGGTATTGTTTACCTTTTGGTTGATGCTTCTATTGATGTTCATCCTTGGAGTAAATTGAGCGTGATTTACCTAATGGGTACTTTTAGGCTTTTGTTGACAAATAACATATTGTTCACTGGTCTTTGTCGCATCAAGATAGCTTCTGGTGGTGGCTGACAGCTTTTGTGATTTGGATGATTCTTCAGTATATCCAAGACTGGTATTTATAAGAGGAGAATGCTAAACCTTGATGATTTCATTTAAAGTTTATGATCCTTTAGCAAATCTAAGATTAAGAGATTTTGTCTTCTCGAGTTCTTTTCTTAGACCCACAATTTCACATTCTAGTTTTTCATTGTGCTTTTCTCTTTCAGTGAGTTGATGTATCAAAGTGTCTATGATCATATTCTTTTCTTCCAAACAGATTTTGAGTATAGTGATTTCTTCAAGAAAGTCTTCCTCTTTTGAGGCATCCAAAAAATCATCATTGTCATAAGCCATGAGTAGTTTATAATCTTGTTCAGTTTCATCTTCATCACTATTAGATAATCCATCATTATCTGTTATAGACATATTTGGGCACTGTAACCCCAAACTCATATTTCCATAAACTAAGGGATATTTAGTCCCTAAAAGTATTGTTTCACACCCTAAAGGATCATGGTCAACTGATTACATCATTTCCTAGAAGTTCCACCTGAAAAACTACTCATAACTGGCCAAAAATGGACCATAATGATTGCTCCATGGTCAAGGTGCCATGCATATTGGCTGCAACACTAGCCAGGTGTGATGCATACTGAAATGGCCTTCTGTGGGGTGCGATGAGCAAGAATAGACAAATGGCAGAGACATTTTGCTAAGTGGATGATCATGGAATCTTCCAGAAACTACTCCTGTGACACTTGCCTCTCTGAATTCACCTAGGGATGAGTAAGAGATCAATGAAATCTCCAAGTGGAACCAAGAACTATCAGTGGAATGACATTAATCAAAAACCTAGAGCTGACTCACACCCTTGCAAGACATTTATAAATGGATCCCTCATCTGAGAGATCTAGACGCTGAAATTTTGTAATTTGTAAGGAAGTGTTGTTGGTTTATCTGTGATAAGATACATTGCATTGTTGGGTGATTTGCTTGTTCATAAGGTGAAGAGGGCTTCTACGTTGGGAGGATGATGCTGGACCAGACAGCTAGGTTGTAATCCTCTCTTTCACTACTATTAATAAAGTTCTTTGAGTTTTCCTCCATATAATCGTGTGTTTATGAATCTTATTATTTATGGATGCAATTGTATGGTCAATGTGTTTCTGATTCCACATTGTTTATGATGTTTTAGATGGAGATGCTTTGATGGTTTGCTGTTACTTTGACTCTACAGGTACTCTTTGAAGCGGGACAAGTAGGAGAGGAGTGGAAAATTCTATCAAGGAAAGGAGAAATCAAGCTAGGATCAAAGCGGAAGATCCAGGTTGGTCCTCTTTTCTTCCCTATAATCTATCACACTTAAAGGAACTCTTGAAAAGATTTCATTGTTTATTTCTAAGATAGCTACCCATCTTAGTGGGACTAGTAGTTTGAATCGAAACTAGTTTTCCCTGAAACAAAATGGCAACTCTGCTGGGGATTGAATAGTTTGTTTTGTTTGTTTATTGTTTGCTTTATAAACTACAGCTGGAGCCTGAAGTTAGCCAGCTAGCCTTCGAAATGCCTTTGCTATACAATTTCGAAGTAGATGAATGTTGCTTCAGTCAATCTCTGGGTTGGTTTATGAACTGAATATCTGACTTACAAATAATTCTAAGTGCCCTTGTGGTAGCTCAGAACATCATAAGATCTTACCCCTATGCTTTTTTTTTACTGTCCATCATTACTCAGCCTAAATCACTGAACTTAACTGCAAATTTTGAGCAAAAACCAAGCTCAGTTTCGCTCCCTAGTCCATCGCACTATCTGTAACTGTGTAGCCTGGATGCATTGCACCTCCCATGTGTTGCAAGTGAGATGCATCCCTGTTTCCCTATGTTGCAAGTGTGATGATTGAGTGATATTGTTTTTCTCTCCAATAGTTGGTTTTGTCTCCTTGTTTTCAGCTTTATTCAGTAGTTTTGCTGTTCATGATCAGTATCTTCTTGCTGGAACCTTTTTCCTTCACATATTTCAGCCTCCATCAGTTAGGAATTATAAATGTTTTTGTGTATTTGTGAATCATTTACAGTCTTCCCTTGTCGAAAGTAGTTTAATCAAACTGTCGTTTTTGATACAAGTGTCGTAATTGTCATTTTGAATCAAAAGAAGAGTTTCGTAAAGTCTTCCTCTTCTAGATAGTTGATTGTAATTTTGTGATTGTACTTGATTTTAGTTATTATTATTTGAAGTGTCGAAAAATAGTTTTCAATTCGAAATCGAAATGTTATGAAACCAACTCACAAAAATATAGAAAAGATAGTTGAATGCCTTAGAATTCAGCCTCTTTGAGGGGGAAACCTCCTTTACATTACAGAAATGAACAATTCTTGGATGATACAAATGACAAGACCTCCTTTCTATATATAGGAGTCTAAGGGGTCACAATATAACCAAGCTGACTTAACAATAATAATATAAAGGCACAAAAATAACAATAAAGGGATTCTATGGGGCACAGTAATAACAATATGGGGACAATAGGGGCACAACAACATTAACAAGGGATACAACTACAATAGTAATTGGGGCATCACTAGTATTATAGGGACCTAACATGCCCCTATCCTTCAAAAAAGTGTTGTACTCAACGCTTGAGTAGTTCTGGATGCTTCTGTATAAAATTCTCATCCTCCCATGTGGAATCTTTAGCGGATAAGTCCTTCCACTTGATGAGATACTCTAAAATGGATCGATTTCGTAGCTATCGAGTCCTTGTTTCTATGACTACTTCAGGTTCCAATATAGTTTTTCCTTCCTCGTCAAGTTCTAGAAATATTGTTTGAACTGGGAGCTTGTCACCTAGAACCTTCTTTAAACATGAAACATGGAAAACTGGGTGCACTCGAGAAGCTGCAGGAATCTCCAATTTGTATGCCATAGTACCAATCTTTTGCAACACCTTGTACGGACCATAATACTTTGGTGACAATTTATTATCCTTCTTAGCTTGCTTGAGGGACATTTGTTTATATGGTTGTAGCCATAGGAATACCCAGTCACCTACATCAAAACTTCTTTCACTACGATGTTGATTTTCCTGTTGTTTCATTCTATTTTGCGCCAACACGAGGTTATCCTTTAAGAGTTGGAGAACTTGTTGTTGATGCTCGATGTGATGTTCCACTGCTTGAACCTTATAAGTTTCTCTTAAATATGATGTGAAGGATGGTGGCTGATATCCATAAGTGCCATATATGGGGTCATTTTTTTTGCAGTATGGAAGGAAGTGTTATACCACCATTCAGCCAGAGGCAACCATTTGACCCATTGTGTCTGTTTATCAGATACAAAGCAATGAAGATATCTTTCCAAACATTTGTTTACTATCTCAGTTTTCCCATCAAATTGAGGATGATAAGATGAGCTATGAGCTAACTGAGTTCCGAGACAAGAAAATAATTCAGTCCAAAAATTTCCAGTAAAAATGGGATCTCTGTCACTTACAATAATCTTTGGGTTTCCATGTAGCTTTTGAATTGTTTCCATAAATTCCATAGAAACTATACTGGGGATGTGATAATGCACAAAAGTGTGCATACTTGGTAAGTCTGTCAACTACCACCATGATGACACTCTTTCCCTCAGACTTGGGTAAACCTGTGATAAAATCCATTGAAACCTCCTCCCAACGTTGGCTTGGAATGGATAAATGTTGTAATAGACCTGGTGTCTTAATTGTTTCAGCTTTATTTTGTTGTCATACCAAACATTCCACCACAAACTTTTGAATATCCAATTTAAGGCCATCCCAAAAAAATTCCTTCTTAACCCTATGGTATGTTTTTAAAAATCCTGAGTGCCCTCCTAAGGGAGAAGCGTGCAATTCTAGAAGAATCTTTTGTTTTAGATGGGAATTCTTACAGAGGTATAATCGATCTTTGTACCATAACGAATCATTTTCCCAGCTAAATGTATCAGATGTACTGGAATCTTTTTGTAACTTTCGAATAAGTTCCCACACTTCTTCGTCATTCTTCAATTCCTCCCTTGCTTCGTTTATCCAATCTAGTTGGATAATAGAAATGGCGCACAACAATGCTTCCTTATCCTCATCCTTTCTTAAGAGTGCATTTGCCATAACATTTTGCTTCCCTTTTTTGTATATGATCTCAAAGTCATAACCCAACATCTTTGTGACCCATTTTTGTTGTTCTTCAGAGGATAATCTTTGTTCTAAAAAGTATTTAAGGCTATCATGATCCGTTTTAACCTTGCAGTGTCTTCCCATTAGGTAGGGTCGCCATTTCTTAAGTGCATGTAGTATTTCCAACATTTCCTTCTCATAAATAGCTTTTTGTAAATACTTTCCCTTGATTGGATGACTTTCGAAAGCAATGGGTCTTTCATCTTGCATTAAAATAGCACCAATTCCATTTCCGGAAGCATCACATTCCATAATAAAACTTTTTGTGAAGTCTGGTGTAGCTAAGACCGGTGGTTGGCACGTTGCCTCTTTAGGTTGTTCGAAGGCCTTTGTTGCTTCTAGAGTCTATGAAAATGCATATTTCTTCAACAATGTTGTTAGAGGTGCTGCTAGTTTCCCATAATTCTTGACAAACTTGCGATAATACCCTGTCAACCCGAGAAATCCTCACAAATTCTTTATGGATGTGGGGATTTCCCATTCCTTAATGGCTTTAATTTTGCTAGGGTCTACCTTAACTCCTTCATGAGATACAATATGACCCAGATATTCCACCTCTTGTACTCCAAAGAAACATTTGGATCTTTTTGCATATAATTGTTTCTCCTCCAATAGTTGTAGCACTATGCCAACGTGTTCAACATGATCCTTCCAAGACTTGCTGTAGATTAGTATATTATCAAAAAATACTAACACAAATTTTCTAAGGAAGGGTTTGAAAATGGAATTCATCAAACCTTGAAATGTAGAAGGTGCATTGGTAAGGCCAAAAGGCATGACCAAAAACTCATACTGACCCTCATGAGTTCTAAATGTTGTTTTCGAAATGTCTTGAGTCTTCATTCTGATTTGATGATATCCTGAATGAAGATCTAACTTAGTGAAGTAAATTGATCCATGCAATTCATCTAATAGTTCATCAATGACAGGAATGGGAAACTTATCTTTAATAGTGAGCTTGTTGAGCTCCCTATAATCTGGACACATGCGCCATGATCCATCCTTCTTGTGCACCAATACTACTGGAGAGAGAAAGAACTTTGGTTAGGTTGAATTATACCAGCCTCAAGCATTTCTGCAACCATACGTTCAATTTCACTCTTTTGGGCATAGGGATATATGTACGACCTGATGTTTGGAGGAACACTTCCTGGAATCAAATGAATAGCATGATCATGATCACGAATAGGTGGGAGACCTTTGGGAGTCTCAAATACCTTGGAATGATTGTCCAAGACTTTTTGGAGATCTGGAGAAATAGATGATTTCGATGTGGAAACATCTAGCAAACATAATTGTGCAATTACACCTTGTTGTTCCTTTTTTAGAAGCTTTTTCATACCGTTAGAGCTTATTATCTTTCCCGGTTTCCCTGCAATACCCCTTAATTCAACTTCCTTTCCTTTGGCATAAAATTTCATTAAAAGTTCTTGAAATTTAAAAGCTATTGTACCCAAGGATTGTAGCCATTGGACTCCTAGTACAACATCAGCACCTCCCATTGGAATGGAAAGCATTGGGCTATTCAATACATATTCTCCCATGGATAGATTGATATTATGGCACTTTCCAAAGCAATTTATCATTCCTCCATTTGCAACCATCACTTGACACTCTGGTGCTGGATATAGGAAGCCATTCAATTCTTTTGCTATCTTACAATGAATAAAATTATGGGTGCTCCCTGAATCAATCAACACTATTACCTTTTTCTTCTTGATATGTCCTTCTATCTTAATGTTTTGAGGAGTGGTAATTCCATCCAATGCATTACAAGATATGGTCAAATTCATTTCCTATTTATCGAGGCTTTGTTCCTGGAGTATATCCTGTTCTTTTGACCTTTCTTGTTCCTTTTCTCTTCCTTTTCACAATCTATGTAGAATAATTTCTTCTCAGCACACTTATGACCTTTATATCACAAATTTAACAAAGCCCTTTTGCTCTTTTTTCTTCCAATTGCTATGGTGTCAACCTTATAGGTTGTGGAAGGCTAGGGGCAACAACACTTCCATCGTCATAGTTGTGAGTGATAGGCTTCTTGGTTGCCATAATTTTTCTTTCCATTTTTCATACTAATGTGAATGCCTTCTCTAATGAATCAGGTTTCCAAAGGCAAACATCATGTTGGATATTATCCTTTAAAGTCCCTATGAACACATCAATCCTATGCTCCTGTGGAATATTTTTTACCCTTATGTTCAATTTTTGGAACTCTTCAATGTGCTCCATCATTGAACCCTTTTGTTTGAGACTTATCAATTGGCTAAAAAAAGTTTTGCTTTTTGTATCCTCATAATGTGCTATCATTTCTTCCGTAAAAATTGCCCAACTGATAATTTGTTTATGAGAGCAAAGCAATTGATACCATACAAACTAATTTGGTTCCAAATATAAAGTTGCAATATGTACCTTTTGTGTGTTTTGCACATTATTGAGATCAAAAAATTGCTCCATCTGTAGTATCCATGTTGCGGGATCCTTTCCATCAAACTTCCTCATATCGATTTTTAGAATATGGTGGGTCTTCAATCCAACATTAGAGTCTATGAAATCATGATTAACATTTCTTTTGTTCTCATCATGAGTTTCCTTTACTACCCTTTCACCATTAGTGACCATTTCTTGTAGCAACTTATTCAATTTTATCTTCAATTCTTCCATCTTATCATCCATGCCATCTATTTTAGCGTCCATGCCATTCATCTTAGCTTCCATGCCATCCATCTTAGCTTCTATGCCTTTCTTTAAACAATCCATCTTAGCTTCTACACCTTTCTTTAAGCCATCCATCTTAGCTTCCACATCTTTCTTTAAACCATCCATCTTAAATTCTGTTACTTTTTGTGCAAGTGACATTTGTTGCACTTGGTCTCGTAATTTTGATATATCATGTTGCATTTCTTCCTCTTCTTCATGAGTCATGCTAAAACTTTCAGGTTGCTTACTAGGTGTTTGCATTTTCTTTCCTCAAGGCATCAGTTACCGATAATAATGCTTTACTATGCCCTTTGAATTCCTTCAAACTAATTTTTCAACCAATCTTATGCAAAAATTTAAAAAAAAAACTACACACCTTTTTTCACTTTGTAGAAGCTCGATATTGAATCTGATATATCTATGTAATTGCTGATCATCCAGTTCTGAAATTGTGACCTGCAGTAGCCATCTGTGTCCTCTTTCCAATGCCACTAGTCAGATCGAATTTAGATTCTCCAAGTCAAAGTTATGCACAATCTCCCAAGATGACCTGATTATAGACCTTTCCAGAAGAGCGAACTTGTATGAAGTGCCATGTTTCACTGTTTTTCCTTAGTATCTGAAAAGTATACACAGGAAACTACAGCCTGTCCTCTTTCTGTAACTTCTTATGAAATTTCAATCTAATGCTTGAAAGAAAAGTTATGACGATTTTCCCAAGGTCATTTGTTTGGAATGTAATTCACGAGTCTACAAAAAGGCCAACTTCCTCAGATAATATCTCCGCAAATATACTGCAAAAATCTCTAAAATTCAGATCCGAGGTTCCACACAATTTCGTCTCAAATGGGTTTTTTGTTTCGCTTCTGAAACATCGCAGAAAAAAATAAATAAATAAAAAATAAATAAATAAATAAAAATTACAACGAAAATGCCACGATGACCTATTTCGAGTAGCGAAACCTAGAATCCAAAGCTCTGATCCCAACTGTTATGAAACCAGCTCACAAAAAGATAGAAAAGATAGTTGAACGCCTTAGAATTCAGCCTCTTCATGGGGGCAACCTCCTTTACATTACACAAATGAACAATTATTGGATGATACAAATGACAAGACCTCCTTTCTATAATAGGAGTCTAAGGGGTCACAATATAACCACGCTGACCTAACAATAATAATATAAAGGCACAAAAATAACAATAGAGGGATTCCATGGGGCACAATAATAACAATATGGGGACAATAGGGGCACAACAATATTAATAAGGGATACAACTGCAATAGTAATGGGGGCATCACTAGTATTATAAGGACCTAACATGAAAAGTGTCGTCTTAGTCTTCCTTTCGTTTTGAAAAGAAATTGTTAGAAATTTCACTTTGAAAGAAAATAGTTCAACTCTATACTTAGCTTTCCTTTTTGGAATTCACACATTAAGGAAGCGGAAAACAAATACGTACATGTGCATTTGCATTTTGACTGCATGCGAAATTTGATTTAGGAAAGTGCATTTAGTGTGTGCTCAATGCTCTCTGCTGAAAGAAAAATCATAATCTTCTTTCCTTTGTAGCTAGGATTTTCATTGCTAAAATAACATAAACGACTGTTTATCATTTTAGATTGCATATTTAGGAATTTCACATCTACATCACGCGGTGAACCTTGAAAGAAAAACTTCTAAGCAAGATAAACTCTAAAATAAATCTCAGTGAACATAAAAACGCTTTGGAACCTAAAGCAACACAACTAGAAGTATAGGCTAGAGACATGTTCCGACATCGTAAAACCTGGTAACTATCATTTTCATCGAAGGTTGGGTGATTCCTCCTCTTTGATACAACAAGTGCCAGTATGGACTTGTGCTCCCCATATCGTCGAGTATATATTGGAAAACCACAATAGGCTAATATCCTTTATCCTTAGGAAGCCATGTCTAGCACCCTATCGATCGCAATGCACTGAACACAACATTCGGGAAGATTGACTATCGTACATAAGTCCTTGGTAATTTCTCTATCATTTATCACCAAGGTGTATTTTGCAGTTTTGCAATTGGTTCGGTAAACCCTCTGTCTAGATTTCCAGAGTAGTCACTTTCGTTCCTTTTCGACTCCTTAAAAGAAAAGGTCCATCTGAGCACATGTCACTTTAGGCTCAATAAAAATCAAAGGCGACTAGAGTCACCTTTAGCTTTTTCTCGACTCTTAAAAATTGAAAAATCAAGTTGCGTCAAAGTGTCTTAAAATTTATTTAAATCGAAATAACATCCCTATTCCTTCATTGGTCTAAGGTTGAGATAATGGAGTCCACCAATCAATGGATCTCTCTTGGAGGGAATCCTAGTCCTTTCTCCTCTTGGGGAGACATTTGTTCTCCATATATGGCTACACTGTCCTTTCCAAGAATCACAATCGGCCTACTAGTATGGCTTTTCTCGACCTCTGTCGTTCAAAACACCATAATTCCTCAACAATCTAATCAGCAACCAGATGATACTGAAATTACCCCTTCACCTTCTACTTCATTTGTTTCTCCTTCCCCTTCTTCCTCTTCGCTTGGTGAAACTAGTGACACTAAAAACCAAGTAGCTGAGAAGAAAAAGAAAGGGAAGGAGAAGAAGAAGAAGCCAGCTAAACAAGGGAACAACCATGCATCATCTGGCAAAAATTTGCACACTAAACTTTCCAAACCAAAAAATCCATGTGCAATTTGCAAGGGGAGCCATTACCATCGAGATTGCCCTTGCATCCCACAGATCTTGAGAGAATGGTCTCCCCATTTGCACCATTCGATGTCATCAACCTCTAACAGTCAGGTTGACAACACACCATCAACTAGTGAAAACGAAGTCAATAGACAAAAAGGAAAAGTTAGATTTCCATGTAGGTTATGTGAAGGTGATGACACTCTTCAGCGTTGTCCTTTTCTAGACAAATCCAAAAGCATTTTGGATAACCGTCCTGCTTCACCGCAGTGACTTCCATCTGGATACAGGAAACTCCTGCCAAGTCCTTCGCTAGTTGAAAACCCGATTGACATAACTCAATTGTCGACCAAATCGCCTATCATTGAAAGTGAACCTTCTGAGTCCACACCGAACCAAATTCAACTGGTCAAGACGGCAGACGACCCAGTCTTGCCTTCAAGAGGCCCACCTTCGGATGATACAGTTTCCAAAGATAATGAGAATGACACCGTTCAAATTCTTTTTTTCAATACAAAGTCTAATGAACTTGGGGGAAATCCACCCATTTCTTTACAATAGGAAGAGACCCCCCTAGTTCATGAGATTTATCTGGACATTTATCCGGTACCTCCTCCGAGCAGTCTAGTCGTTTTCTTTGATTGGAATCAACTAGCAAAACCCCGCTTTCCATCTAATGTACCATTCTGAATCATAGTACAAGTTTACAAAATGATCGTATCTGGCACTATCATAGATGAAGGGGCTTTGGTGAGTATCCTTTCCTCAACTACTTGGAAAGAACTTGGTTCACCATCGCTTTTGCCTGAAAAACAAAATTTTTCAGGCTTCAACAAAGGAACCAGTCGACCATTAGGGATCCTTCCAAAGTTACTGATAACTTTGAGAAAGAAAATTGTTCATTTGAACATGATGGTAGTCCAAGGTCCACTAGATTATAGTCTACTCCTTGGACATGACTATATATATAGCATGGAAGTTATCGTTTCCACATTCTTTCGAGTGATGTGTTTTCCACATGAAGGCAGACTGGTGCAACTTGTCGACCAACTTTCATTTCCTGGTTCAAACACAACTATGAATCAACCATCATCCCTAAATGGTCTCTTCGCGTCAAAAATGTCTCTTCATCCTTCATTCCATCCGCCTAATTACGGCGGGTAGTTTGGTGAATGTTCTGAAGTTTAGGGGGCATGCACCCTAGTCTACTTTGGTAGGCGAACCTAGACGAAAAGAGAGATTTTCTTGAAAGGTTATAATGCTTGGACTGAAAAACATTCTCGTGTAGGTTATGTGATCAGTCTGATACACTTATTTCCTTTGTACAATTTTGATTGGAATCTCACACCATTCACCTTCATACGTATGTGATTGGAAGCTCACACTAGTCACCTTCGCCTATTTTAATGGACAAAGCAAAGGAAGAGTTTTTTTCTGCCAAAAAAAACAATCCTGCCTAACCGCAAGGACTTCCATTTGGTAACCTGGAAACTCTCCTTTTATTGAAACACCTGGGGGCATGCAAACCTTTATATGTAAGCGAAAAAGGACCTTTGATTTTCTTTAGTTTGTAGGTTCTCAACCCTTTAACCTCGTAGCTCAGTTGTTTATAGCCTGCATAAAAAGGCAATGAGCACACGTTATAGTAGTGTTCAAGCTCATTAAAAAATAAATCTACCAAGAGATATTATCAAAATACTGGTAAGAGCAATGTTCCTGCAAGGTTCAAGCTTGTTAAAAAAATCAACCTGCACTGAGCATAGTTTCTCCTGATTCAAGCTCATTAAAAAATGAAACCACCTTTGGTAAATAACCTTTTTTATCACCATGCTATCAGCCCTTTTGAACCTTGGTTGTGTTCCTACCTTCACCTCCATTCATTTGGCCGACCATACACTTCCACTTGATTGTTTACCCTTTTGAGGAACATCTGTGACGAGTGATTCTAATTGCCACCCTCTTCACACTGCCATGTTTTGAGAACTTTCAAACTTACCTGGAACCAGTTGCTA
Source organism: Pinus tabuliformis (assembly GCA_031772625.1). NCBI lineage: Eukaryota > Viridiplantae > Streptophyta > Pinopsida > Pinales > Pinaceae > Pinus > Pinus tabuliformis. Next base: position 1,107,331,529 of record CM062820.1, on the reverse strand, counting down.
CCTGAAAATACCACTCGTTCCTCAAAAAACGAGTCCCTTTTAAACTCTTTTTAGACTCGTTAAATATAAAAAGATTGTCGAGCCATTGGCCTTTCTGGCTCGTTAAAGTAAAGGGAATGTCATCCCTCTCATATATTTTAATCCTTTTGGACCTGAGGGATTATTAAACAAAAATATCGAGCACTTGTCTTTGTCGGCTCGTTAAAGCTATCGAAAATTCATCCCTTTCGTATTATTTTATACTTTTTCGGACTTAAGGGATTATGCCACGAAAAAGACTGTTGGAGTTTCATTTTCATTCCTTTTCAAAATATCTAAACATGAAAAGGACCGAGTTATCTTTATCGTTAAACTCATTAAAACAATAGCGAAAAACTTGTCCACCCAGACAAGAATGAGTCTCACTGACGCTAGGCTCGCTAAACATAGAGCGACAGGTTTTCCCGAATGGAAAATTATAGACCAAGCATATGTTTGTTGGAAATAATACTGATAGGGGGGTTGAATCAGTATTATCAAATAAATAAATTTTTCATTTTCATACACAGATTCATATACGCTACTTTAGTTAAGGGAACCCGCTTATACACACAACTGTGTCTAATGCAACTAGCATATATCAAGTAAGCTTATGATTTAGTTAATCCATTAAATGTTGATCTTTAGTTAGTGCATCAGAACTTCATTAACCATATGAATAGTAAATAGGTGTAGTAAAACAGAATAGATCATCACACACAAGAAGCACACATGAACACCATGATGTAAGGTGGAAACCCAATGTGGGTGAAAATCACCTATTGTAATTCCTCTCTATCTTCCTTTAATAAGAAACTTCTTTTTACAATATTTCTGTACTGGAGCAGTCTTATTCCAGTACGCAGGCTTCTACCTGCAGAAGGCTACAACCTTCTCTCATTCTCCAGCTTCTCCTAGAAGGGAGCTACAAACCCCTTGGATCTTGTACTAGCTGATGTACTAGTACGTAGGTGCTAACCTACAGAAGGCTACAACCATCTCTTTCTTCCTCCAAGTACCATGTTTCATAAATTTTCAGACTGGATACTCATGGAACACAACATCATAATCTGAAGGCCACGTTTCATCCAATTTTCATACTAGACCCATCAATTTCATTGAAGCACAAAATTAATCACCACTTGTATCATCAATCTCTGAATCACCCAATACTAAATCACTAAAACCCTGTCAACAAAATGCAGTCACCAGTACACAGAGCAGAACACAGAACTCTACAACAATATTCAGAACCAACTGTATCATTAGAAATCATGCATCAGAGTGCATACGCTACTTGGAAGAGCCGAACCAGCGTGTATACGCAACTTCACCAAAGCGAACCAGCATATATGTCATCAATTACTTACTTATAACTTCGCTGCACTTCCTGACTTCAGACATACCCAGATCATTACATATACAAGTATAATATGTATGTTAGCAACCAGATCTAGTCCATCAGATCACATAAAGATAAGTCATTATGATCCTGATCCATTATAGATCTCATCCATCAACACTGAAGCTAAACATAATCAACCAATCTGAATATGCAGAATACTGACACCAGTAAATAGTCACCAGAACTCAGACTTTGCATCAACAACCAAAACCACCTGTAACTTCAAACATCATAGTTCATATTGTATACGCTACTTAGATGTATCTAACCTGCGTATATACGCGCTTTTATCAAAGTCAACCAACATATACATCTGTAAATATTCATTCATGATTTGCATCTATTCCAAACTTGAGTTATACCCAGATCATAGTATTTACATAACATTACATGCGTCAGTATACAGATCTAGAATAAGCATGATCAAACCATATAGAGATGATTCATTCCAAGCCATTAGATCCTGATCTATCCTTATATCTTGTTCTCCATCAACCACTAAGATTCCTCCTTGGCTCAGATCAAGCAAAGCATCATGAACCCATAACCTGCATATTGGATCTCATACCTCATCAGATATTCAAGACTTTCTGAATGTCTTTGCCTAATGATCTTCTCCTCCTTTTATAGTCTTAGGCCTTACTCAATACCATGGTCCAAAACCACTTAGAACCAATACCTTGGACGAAATACCTGGGGTCAACATGTCGGACAAGATACCTTGGACCAATACCATGGTCCAAATACCACGAACAAAAACCAAATGTACGCTCCTTTCCTTGCATGAAATTTCGTGTATACGTATACGCACCTTTTGATCTGCGATCCCGCGTGTATATGCGACTTGGTTAAGAGGAACCTGCATATATCTCTTTTTCCTTTATTCTGAGAGCCTGAACTGTGATTTGTCATTTGATTAAGTTTCCATCAAGGACAACACCTGTACCATAATGCCAACAATATCCCCCTTTAGACTTAATGGCAAAGCTAACTTGCCATACTGAGAACTGTCAACTGAACTGATTCCTTTGAGCTGCCCTGCATCCCATGTATTTTGTCACCTCTGATCTCTCTTATGTAGATTCATCTAGTTATATATTAGTGAGTTGTTATGCTACAAGTGGTTTTCCATCAAGTACAACACATGCATCATAATGCTAACAATCTCCCCCTTTGGACTTGATGGCAACAACCACACCAAGTCACTCTCCCCCTTTGACATCAAGGGCAAAGGGCAGACCAAGATATTCTCTTCCTTGATATCCATTCCACTGTCCATACTCCCCCTGAGTACCTGATGAAATATCTAATTGAGCTCCCCCTTTGTATATGCCAAGATGTACCAATCCGTCCATGCTCACTTTGAGTACATGCTGATGATGGACTCACTAAGCTAGTCCGAAACGTTGGTTTCAAAACTGTTCACGGGTTTTTCCTCAAAACAAAAAAAATCTATCAACCTGTATGGACTCCCTCTTTAACATAATCTTTGTTCTGCTGAAGTGTGATGTTCATGCTCCCCCTGACTGTAAGCAAGGTCTGCAAAAAGATGTTCTACAAGAATAACATGACTCTATGCATCATAAATGACCTTCCTATCACCAAAGACTCATACATACATCCAACTCCCAACCAAGTAGGGATATATGAATATTGACTCATCCACCCAACCAAGTGGGGATACACCAAAGGCTTATACATGATAAAACAAGAACATTACATCATCCATCCCAGGCATAGTGGGGAAACCGAAATAGGTCGTTACATGACCTTGATAATAAAAGAAATACATGGCATAGAGACTAAATATCTAAGACAAGACTATGATAGTCATCAGCAACTAACATCAGTAGCATCTGTCAATCATCATTCAGACCGACAACCTGTATTTTTCCATTAGTGTAGATAACATCAACCTGTGACAAGGTATGTCTGCATCAATTCATCCTCTTGATCTTGAGCATTGTCATAACCTTCCATGAATCAATTCTACATATATCATACAAAATCATTCACATTATATCATATGTGAAAAACATCATAGCCATCACATCATCATCAAGATCTGCATGATCTTTTATACCATCCATGTATCATTACTCAGAAACATCCCTCATCTGCATCAATAAACATATGTAAGTATAAACCTATCAACATATAGGTAAGAACTCATCATCATCATGTATTCAACAATGCAACTTTGAGTAATCATCCATGCATCCAACATACTGTATATAGCACTATGTATCTTGGGCTCAAGATCTTTTGTCAATACTTCTTGATATCATCAACAGCAACAATCCTCATCTATGTGAGTACCAAGAACTATAGGAATCCTGCATCATAATTGTATTATATGTCAACAGCAGCATATGAGTGACTCATCATCAAGTAATGAAGTTGTGTTTTCAATATTTGTACTTATCCTCATCCTTATGAAGATCACCATGGAAGCACCATATGCATCATCAGAGAATCAACCACAAATCTGATCTGAATACCAACTATGTAACCCCCAGAATCATATGAGATTTTTTCATGGACAACTCATAACCATATCATAGCAAGATGTATTATTTAGCCATATAAGCATAATCACCAAAGACTACTAACCATAATGCCAACAATGCATTATTCAAAGCATAAACTCCCCCTGAACCTGTGCCATATGTTTATTGTTAGATCTGATCATGCATATATCAACAAGAAGTATCAAGGCATCATCATCATCAAGTTAGGATCAAAAAAACTTCCAAACATCTTATGAGTATCAAGACATTTCCACACATCATCAGCAGATTGTAACCATATCAAATAGAGCAAATAATGGACTGAATCATATCAGACCCTTTTTCCTGAGCCTGTCCCACTGCGTTTCCTCAATCTACCATATACGCGACTGTGTAGTGTCTAACTCATGTATATACGTGACTTCTCTTCATGTAACTTGTATATGAGATTTAGAACACTGATGTTTTACACTTTCAGCTCCTTCTGAGTCTGTTATATCTGTGCATTGTGTTGTGCCACATCTTTCTGACTATACTTCCTTCTTCTTCCATATCTTCAAGTGTGATGATGTTTTCTCATTTTGGTATGATGCCCATAATTTCTTCCGACATTCCTTTGCTATATGTCCAAGCTTGTTACATGCATAACATCTTACATGTTTCATATTCCTTCTGTAGCAATCAACAACTTTGTGACTAAACATATTGCAAGAAAAACAATATCCCTTAAAGTATCTGGAACGTGATGATCTTTCTGTGTGATGGGCTTGAACCATTCTACTTCTACATCTAGCGGCAACATGTCCAAAATTATGACATACATAACATTCAACATTATTCATCGGAGGAAATAACTAACTATCACTTCCATAGTTAAGAGTAAAAGATTTCATTTGAAGAATTTCTTTCCTTGGTTGTTGATTGGATTGACCTCTCTTCTCCTTGTTAATCATTTCAAATTTTTCATTAGAGTTCCTTGTCTTACTTTGTGAACTAGATTCACCTTCAACAGATTCATGAAAACCAAGACCAGTTTTGATAGCAAGAGACCTTTGACTACTAAGAATATCATCCAAGATCTTAGTGCTATCTTGAAATCGTAAGAGCTTATCCTTTTCTTCTAATTTATCTTTTAGAATATTTACCTCAACCTGATGTTGCTCATCCTTTTCAAGATACTGCTTCTTCATGATTCCTTCAGCTTTTCTTCCTTCTTCCAACTGATGTCTTAATTCAAGAACTTTGTTTTCTTGTTTTTCAAGAGCTTGGAGAAGTTCTTTATTCTGCTTATTTGATTCTTCAAGATATTCTTTTAGCAAGAGGATCTTAGCTTCAAGACTTTCATAGTAACTGGATATATCTCTGAGTTTCTTGATTGTTGTGCTCCCTTCATTTACTTCCTTTCTTAATGATGTCACTTCATCCTGCAACTTTTGACATTGATCTTCCTTTTCCTTGAATAACCTTCTTACCTTGTTTCCTTCCTCCAATTGAGCTTTTATTTTGGTAACTTCTTCTTTGGAGACACATTCCCTTTTGTGCAATAGATCTTGTTGATCTCTAATTTTGTCTGTAAGTCTTTTAAATTCTGCCTCTATTTGATATCTTTCTTGCTCACCCATAAGAGAAAATTCAGTTGTTTCGCTATCACTTTCATCTTCTTCAAATGGATAGAGAAATGTATCACCAGAGGATAACAAATTCATACCTGATGGTTCTTTTGCTTGTTCATCTTCATTCTGAGGTGATTATGAATCTGAAGTGTTGCTTCCACATATTCCCCAATCGATTCTCCCACTATCATATTTCTTCTTAGATGTCTTCTTCTTCTTAGGCGCTTTCTTCTTTAGCTTCTTTCCCATTGTTCTACGGATCTCCTTCAAGCGATCAAGCTTCTACCAAAGGACCTGCTCTGATACCAATTGTTGGAAATAATACTGAGAGGGGGGGTGAGTCAGTATTATCAAATCAATAAATTTTTCATTTTCATACTCAAATTCATATACGCTACTTCAGTTAAGGGAACCCAAGTGTACACGCAACTGTGTCTAATGCAACTAGCGTATATCCAGTAAGCTTATGATTCAGTTAATCCATTAAATGTTGATCTTTAGTTAGTGCATCAGAACTTCATTAACCATATGAACAGTAAACAGGTGCAGTAAAACAGAACAGATCATCACACACAAGAAGCACACATGAACACCATGATGTAAGGTGGAAACCCAATGTGGGTGAAAACCACCTGTTGCAATTCGTCTCTATCTTCCTTTAATAAGAAACTTCTTTTTACAATATTTCTGTACTAGAGAAGTCTTATTCTAGTACGCAGGCTTCTACCTGTAGAAGGCTAAAACCTTCTCTCATTCTCCAACTTCTCCTCGAATGGAGCTACAACCCCCTTGGCTCTTGTACTAGCTGATGTACTAGTACGTAGGTGCTGACCTATAGAAGGCTACAACCTTCTATTTCTTCCTCTAGGAACCACGTTTCATAAATTTTCAAACTGAATACTCATGGAACACAAAATCATAATCTGAAGGCCATGTTTCACCCAATTTTCATACTGGACCCGTCAATATCATTGAAGCACAAAATCAATCACCACTTGCATCATCAATCTCTGAATCACCCAATACTGAATCACTAAAACCCTGTCAACAAAATGCAGTCACCAGTACACAGAGCAGAACACAGAACTCTACAACAATATTCAGAACCAACTGTATCATCAGAAATCATGCATCAGAGTGCATACGCTACTTGGAAGAGTCTAACGAGTGTGTATACACAACTTCACCAAAGCAAACCAACGTATATGTCATCAATTGCTTACTTATAACTTCGCTGCACATCCTGACTTCTAACATACCCATATCATTCTATATACAAGTATAATATGTATGTTAGCAACCAAATCTAGTCCATCAGATCACATAAAGATAATTCATTATGATCCTGATCCATTACAGATCTCATCCATCAACATTGAAGCTAAACATAATCAACCAATCTGAATATGCAGAATACTGACACTAGTAAATAGTCACCAAAACTCAGACTTTGCATCAACAACCAGAACCACCTATAACTTCAAACATCATAGTTCATATTGTATACGCTACTTAGATGTATCTAACCTGCATATATACGTGCTTTTATCAAAGTCAACTAGTGTATACATCTGTAAATATTCATTCATGATTTGCAGCTATTCCAAACTTGAGTTATACCCAGATCATGGTATTTACAGAACATTACATGCGTTAGTATACAGAATGATCAAAGCATATAGAGATGATTCTTTCCAAGCCATTAGATCCCAATCTATCCTTAGATCTTATTCTCCATCAACTGTTGAGATTCCTCCTTGGCTCAGATCAAGCAAAGCATCATGAACCCATAACCTCCATATTAGATCTCATACTTCATCAGATTTTCAAGACTTTCTAAGTGTCTTTGCCTAATGATCTTCTCCTCCTTTTATAGTCTTAGGCCATACTCAATACCATGGTGTTGTTGGGAAAAGTATCTATTCAGAACGCCCCTATCCCACTCTAAGGTGTGACAGTGCCTTAGCAACAAACAAGGAAAACTACTTGAGTATTCTTCTTTATGAAATGTAAACGAAGAGGAAGGATAAACTAACCTGTGTCTTGCACTAGTTTGTTGATCCAATCGCTCCTTTATTCAATAGCTCCCAGCTCCCTGCTCCCTTACCGGCTCAGCTTCACCAAATTCCTGCAAGATCACAGAAGAGAGAAACTACACGAAGATATAGATTTACATTCATAAAAAGCTTAGGATCAGATTAAGCTAAACATGCAAATATAACAAAACATCATTGATACACAACATTTAGGAGAAACTCAAATAATTTTATTGATATGATAAGAAAGTCCAAGAGGAGATACAACCAAGTGAGTCCCGATCCAACATCTACCTCCTAGCAAAGGAATCCCTTCCTCACCTCCAACAAAGCATAAATCACCCAATGTACTAATCTCAATCTCAAACCAACAGCGATTCTCTGCAAAGTGCAAAATTCTAGCCTTTGGATCTCTAGGATGAGGGATCCATATATAGATGTAAGCAGAGAGGATGAGTCAGCTTATGTTTTGACTTGTGGCTTCTCTCTGTCAGTTCTTGCTTCCACTTGGAGACTGAGAGCCTCTTACTCATCACTGGTCGAATTCAGTGAGGCAAGTGTCATTGGAGAAGATTCTGGAAGCTTCCACTGTCTCTCCACCTCGTTGAATGACTCTGCCACTTGTCATTTCCCGCTCAACGCACCTAGGTAGTGCATTCAAGTGCATTGCAACGCACCTAGCTAGTGTATTTGGGTGCTTTGCAACGCAGGTAGCTAGTGGAGCTTCTGAATTGATCCTGATTTGACTAGTTCTGAGTAGTTTTTGGTGGAGAACTTCTGGGAGAAGCTGTCATTGGTTGACCTTGTTCCTTTAGGGGCAGGAACAACACTTTTAGGGACTTTGGATCCCTTGGTTTATGGAAATTTCATGCTCAGAGCTGTAAGGCACAAAAATGTCTATAACAGTTGCCCCCTAAAGTATGAGGCCGTTTATCGGGTGAAATGCTTTATTAGGAGGATCCAATGTTCTTTCAATGCTGGGAGGAGACCTGTAATAAGATACAATACAATACATTATTTTTCATACTGTTTTCATGATCTAGCTGAGGTAGGCATTCCCATGCTCAGCTTTATAAATTCATTTTTATGTACATAGGACAGACAATCGTCTGATGGTAGACTGATGATTCTGATGAAATCATCATCCTTTTGGTAGGATGATTATATGTTCTGCAATGTTGTACATGTCAATGTCTTTATTTTTCCTGAATATATATCGCAGCCCAGATGGATGAAACTAGATCTGGGGTCTTCAATCTCGTCCGATCTTCACTCTAAGTACAAGTCGATCCATGTGAGAAATGTTTTGAAGTCGAACATGGAAAGACATCGCTTGATTACCAGTCAATGATGTAAACTGTTAACAAGCGCGAGAGGAATCACCGATAATGATAATGGCCCTCAAGGTACTGTAGTACAATTCACGTGGTGTGAATAAAGGACTTGGCGTCGAACACCACGCAAAATCTTTCTGTCGAAGTTCATTGATGTATACATGTCGCCGGAAGTGAGAAACTTGCCATTGAGGCATGCAAGCTTCAAAGTATTGAAGGGGTGTTCCTAGATCAACTTCTTGGATAATGAGCTGATGTCGACAAGAAGCGATCCGTCAAAGGAGGGTCTTGATGTATCCCACATCAGTGACACGGAATGGAGCAAATGATTTTGATGGAGGTGAAAACAATCTGATGACATATGGTTCAGGGTGGCGGTCATGAAAGAATGAAGTATAATGTATGGTAGTGGATGGGACACGGTTGACTTCTCTGGATGACTTCTCTTGAACATATCGGCGACACTTATATGATGGATTGATAGCATTTACCCCAAAGGTGGATGGTATTGCAAGACCATGGTGATGTGACTGGTGAATGAAACAACCCAACCCGACTCAGGCACGGAGTGGAAGTGTCATTTTCAAGAGCGACTTGCTACCAATAAAGGTTCTTTGAGTTTCTTCCCAATTTTTCCCCAGTCATTGCTGACCAGTACCTCTTTATTTTTGTCAAGCTTGAGGAGGATAACATATGCTTGTTCTATAATTTGTCCTTCGGGCAAACCCATCGCTATGTTTTAACAAGCCTAGCGATAGTGAAACTCGTTCTCGTCTAAAGACAAGTTTGTCGCTATTAATGTTTTTAACGAGTCTAACGACAAAGATAACTCGGTCCTTTTCATTTTTAGAGAGTCTGAAAAGGTACGTAAAGTTAACTCCGAAATTCCTTTTTCGTCATCCAATCCCTTAAGTCCGAAAAAGTATAAAACAATACAGAAGGGATGAATTTTCGATAGTTTTAACGAGCCGAACAAAACAAGCGCTCGATCTTTTTGTGTAATAATCCCTCAGGTCCAAAAAGATTAAAATCTAGAGGAGGGATAGCACTTCCGGTCGCTTTAACGAGCTGGAAGGCCGAAACTCGGCAATCTTTTCATATTTTACGAGTCAGATGAAAAGAGCTTAAAGAAGACTCATCTTTTGAGGAACGAGTGATAAAACGGGTAGCAGCTGATTCCAGGTAAGGGTTGGAATTTTCCAATCACGGCAGTGTCACAAGGATGGCTAGTGAAATCACTCTTCGCAGCTGTTCCTCAAAATGGGTAAACAATCAAATGGAGGTGAATGATCGGCCAATGGAAAAATGGAGGTGACGGTGCAAAAACGACCAAGGCTTTAGTGGCTGATAATGTTACATTCACGGTGGTTATTTACCGGAGGATAGTTCATTTTTTAACGAGCTTAAACGCGGATTGAAACACTTGCTCGGTCTTATGTTTATGTTTTAACGAGCATGAACTATGTGCTAAAACTGCTCGATCTTATGTTTATTTTTTAACGAGCATGAACTATGTGCTAAAACTGCTCGATTATCCAGTCATATGATAAGAATGTCTCATATAAAACGGCAACATTTAGATTTTTGCCCCACTTCCTTTCTTTATGCAAGTTAGGAAACGACTAATCCAAAAAACAGATAAATAATCGCTCTTTGCTTGCACTCCAAAAGGTTTGCATGCCCCCAGGTATAAAACGGAGTTTCAAGGTTACCTCTACTTCACTTCCGCCAAAACAATTGTTTTACCGAGAGAGGCCTACCTCTTTCAAGTCACCCAAAGATTGTTCTATTAATCTTTCAAACAAAACACTTCTTCGGCGATGTCTACTAAGATAAACAAAGGTGAGTGACAACGAGCGCAAAACACATGACTTTGACAAGAGAATATTATTCTAGAATAACCCCTATCTCAATCACGGACGGGGTACAGACTAGTCATATTCTCCCGCGGAAACCTACCCTATACCCGAAGTTTTCCTGCCGAAGCAAACCAGGATGCATGCCCCCTGGGTTCCAATCATATCCTTCCGAATCACTCGCGCTCATCGGGAGGACGGACCATGGGTTGAGACATTTCTTGCGCAAAGAGACCATTTAGGGATGGTATATGACTATTTGCGATGCGTGATCCGGGAAATGAAAGCTGATCCACGAGCTTGACCACTCTTCCTTCATGCGGAAAACACATCACTCTAAAGAGTGAGGAGATGATGGCTCCCATGCAATAAATATAGTCTCATCCAAGGAGTAGGTTATAATCCAAGGGTCCTTGAATGACCATCACGTTCATTTGAACGGTCTTCCCTTTCAATGTTATGGGCACATTGGGGAGGATACCTAAAGGTCGACTGGTTCCTTTATCGAAGCCTGTCAGATTTCTCATCTCAGGCAAAAGCGATGGCGAACCAAGCACTTTCCAAGCAGTAGAGGAAAGGATACTCACAGATGTCCCCTCATCAATGATGGTGCCAGCCATGACCATTCTGTATATTTGAACGATAATTCGGAATGGTATGCTTACTGGCAAACGGGGTCTGCCTAGTTGGTTCCAGTCGAAGGATACAACTAGGTTGCTTGGTGGCAGGACCGAGTAGACGGCCGGGTACGGCTCTGACGAACTTCCTTCCTGCAATAAAGGAATGGGTAGGTTGCCCTTGTGTTCGTCGGAGTCTGTGTTGATGAAGAGAATTTGGACGATGTCATCCTTATTCTCCTCAGTGACTGTATAATTCAAAGATAAAACCTTTGAAGGCAAGACCGGGTCAACTGCCGCCTTGACCTTTTGACTTGCGTCGGGTATGGATTCAGCTAGTTCATCTTCAATGACCGGCGCTTCAGCTGACCACTTGGGTGGGCCAGCTGGGTTCTCAACTGGTGACGGACTCGGCAAGAGTTTTTTTTAACCAGGAGGAAGTCGTAACGGTGAAACCGAACGATCATCCAAAACTCTTTTAGCCTCGTCTAAGAAGGGACAACGGTGGAGGGCATGGTCGCCTTCGCACAGTCTACAGAGAAATCTAGCTTTCCCTTTTGTCTTGGGGCTTCACTTTCACTAGTTGACGGTGTACTTTCAACATGATCTCCAGAGGTTGATGACATCGGATTGTGCAAACTAGGAGACCAGTCCCTTAGTATCCGGGGGATGCAAGGACAATCTCTTTGAAAGTGGTCTCCTCTACAAATGACACATGGCGATTTAGGCCTGGTCGGTGCTGTGTGTGGATTTTCATTAGACGATACTTGCTTTCCCTTATTTGCCTTTGGCTCCTTCTTCTTTTTCTCTTTCTTCTTCTTTTCCTTTTTCTCCTTAGGAACTTGGTTTTTAGCTTTACCAGTCCCGTCACGCGAAGAGGAAGGAAGAGAGGAAGAATTAGAGGAAGTAGAAGGTTGGTGGGAAATCCTGGACTCGTCTAACTTCTGATTCGACTGTTCAGGAATAGTGGTGTTCTGAACAACATTGGTTGAGAAGAGTCAGACCGGCAAGCCAATTGTCAGTCCTGGAAGCGACAATGTGTCCATATGGGGCGCACCAACATCTCCCCAAGAGGAGAAGGGACTAGGATTTCCACCAAGAGGAATTCCTTGGTTGGTAGGCTCCATTTTCTCAACTTGAAGATCAATGCAGGAAAAAGGGTGTGAATATTCCGTTTAAAATAAATTTTAACGACGCTTGGACACAACTTGTTTTTTCAATTTTAAAGAGTCGAGAAAAAACAAAAGATGACTCTAGTCTCTTTCGAGTTTTAATGAGCCTGAAGTGACAAGTGCTCATATGGACCTTTTCCGTTAAGGAGTCTGAAAAGGAATGAAAGGGACTGCTCTGGAGTTCTAGGTAGAGGGTGTGCCAAACCAATCGCAAAGCCACAGAATACTTTTTAGGGTATGGGCGGTCAATCTTCCCGAATGCTGTGTTCAGTGCATTGCGATCAGTAGGGCGGCCGACATGGCTTCCTATGGATAAAGGTTTTGAGCCTATAGGGGTCTCCCAATATATACTCGACGGTACGTGGGAGCACAATCCGTACTGGCACTTATCGTCTCTCAGGAGGAATCACCCAATCATCAGTGAGGCCAACAGTTACCAGGTTTTATGACGCCGGAACACGTCTCTAGCCTAGACCTCTATGTTGTGCGTTAAGTTACAAAGCGTTGTTAAGTTCATTCAATTTATTTTAGGTTGATCTTTCTTAGAAGTTTTCCTTTTTGGATCACCACGAGATGTAGATACAATTCCTAAATGCAGTCTAAAGATGATAAGCAAGCTTTTATCTCTTTTCAACAATGAAAATCCTAGCTACAAGGGGAAAAGAAAGACACAATCTTTTCTCAAAGAGCATAGAGCACACTGTAAATGCACTTTTCCTAAATCAATCCATACAAACTGTCAAAATGCAAATGCACTTGTGCATGTATTTGTTTTCACTTTCTTAATATTGATGCCTAAAAAGAAAGTTGTTGTACAAATTTGAATTCGATTTCAAGTGAAAAACACAAACAAGCTTCTTTTTCGAAATCAACAAAGTAGAGACGATTACGACACTTTATGATTTTGAAATAAACACTTGTTTCGACACTAGAAATTCATAAATTCAAACCAAAAGACAAAAGTAAAAGCGTAATCAACTGTCAACAGCAAACAAACTCACTCCTAAGATCAAAACGACACTTACGACAGGTCTAGATCTAAGGGCGACAGTATGACTAGTTTACTTTTGTAATGGGAAACTGCAAATGATGTAACAAATACACAAAAAAAAATACAGTTTCTTTTATACAACTGAGGCGGAATTAAGGCAAAGAAAAGGGGTTTTCAGATAGGTACACTCACTGATAACAGGCTGCAAAAATCAGAGATAAAACTGAACAAAAAGAAGCAAAGAACCACAGCTGCACAGGGCAAAGGCTGATCAGCGCACCTGTTGCACAGAGAAACTGAATTGCAGCGTAGGTAGCCCTCTCGGGACCTATGTTGAAATGCAGAGTCTCTTCACAGAGCCTGCGCTGAAGCAGAAACGAGAATTGTCTCCGGGTTCTGGGTCACGGTTTGCAGTTTGATCTAAGGTTTTTGGCCGGATAAAAGCTATCAACAAGGTACAATTAGAGGGATGATTTAAAGGAGGACTAAGAGCTATCACAAAGGGCAATTAGAGCATTTGTGGATCAGCTGTTCAGATCATAAACAAGCCCAGTGAATGGACTAGAGTAGCAGATCTCTACTTTGCATTTGTAAATGGCAAATGCAGTTCGATTCGCCACTCCTAAGTTTATGAGAAGAACAACAATAGAAATACAAATAAATTAACTAGATACGTTCCCCAGTGGAGTCGCCATTTTGTTGTTGGGAAAAGTATCTATTCAGAATGCCCCTATCCCACTCTAAGGTGTGACAGTGCCTTAGCAACAAACAAGGAAAACTACTTGAGTATTCTTCTTTATGAAATGTAAACGAAGAGGAAGGATAAACTAACCTGTGTCTTGCGCTAGTTTGTTGATCCAATCGCTCCTTTCTTCAATAGCTCCCAGCTCCCTGCTCCCTTACCGGCCCAGCTTCACCAAATTCTTGCAAGATCACAGAAGAGAGAAACTACACGAAGATATAGATTTACATTCATAAAAAGCTTAGGATCAGATTAAGCTAAACATGCAAATATAACAAAACATCATTGATACACAGCATGTAGGAGAAACTCAAATAATTTTATTGATATGATAAGAAAGTCCAAGAGGAGATACAACCAAGTGAGTCCCGATCCAACATCTACCTCCCAGCAAAGGAATCCCTTCCTCACCTCCAACAAAGCATAAATCACCCAATGTACTAATCTCAATCTCAAACCAACAACGATTCTCTGCAAAGTACAAAATTTCAGCCTCTGGATCTCTGGGATGAGGGATCCATATATAGATGTAAGCAGAGAGGATGAGTCAGCTTATGTTTTGACTTGTGGCTTCTCTCTGTCAGTTCTTACTTCCACTTGGAGACTGAGAGCCTCTTACTCATCACTGGTCGAATTTAGTGAGGCAAGTGTCATTGGAGAAGATTCTGGAAGCTTCCACTGTCTCTCCACCTCGTTGAATGACTCTGCCACTTGTCATTTCCCACTCAACGCACCTAGGTAGTGCATTCAAGTGCGTTGCAATGCACCTAGCCAGTGTATTTTGGTGCTTTGCAACGCGGGTAGCTAGTGGAGCTTCTGAATTGATCCTGATTTTACTAGTTCTAAGTAGTTTTTGGTGGAGAACTTCTGGGAGAAGCTGTCACTGGTTGACCTTGTTCCTTTAGGGGTAGGAACAACACTTTTAGGGACTTTGGATCCCTTGGTTTATGGACATTTCATGTTCAGAGCTGTAAGGCACAAAAATTTCTATAACACATGGTCCAAAACCACTTAGAACCAATACCTTGGACCAAATACCCGGGATCAACACGTCAGACAAGATACCTTGGACCAATACCATGGATCACAATACCATGGTCCAAATACCATGGAAAAAAACCAAATGTACGTGCCTTTCCTTGCATGAAAGTGTGTGTATACATATACACACCTTTTGATCTGCGACCCCGCGTATATACGCAACTTGGTTAAGAGGAACCTGCGTATATCTCTTTTTCCTTTATTCTGAGAGCCTAAACTATGATCTGTCATCTAAGTAAGTTGCCATCAAGGACAACACCTATACCATAATGCCAAAAATCTCCCCCTTTGGACTTGATGGCAAAGCTAACTTGCCATACTGAGAACTGTCATCTGAACTGATTCCTTTGAGCTGCCCTGCATCCCATGTATTCTGTCACCTCTGATCTCTCTTTTATAGATTCATCTAGTTATATATTAGTGAGTTTTTCTGCTACAAGTGGGTTGCCATCAAGTACAACACATGCATCATAATGCCATCAATGTTATCCTCCTCAAGCTTGAAAAAAATAAAGAGGTACTGGTCAGTAATGACTGGGGAAAAAAAGGAAGAAAACTTGAAGAACTTTATTGGTAGCAGGTCGCTCTTGAACATGACACTTTCACTCCATCACCATGATTTAGTTGGGTTGGGTTTTTCCGTTCGCCATCACCATTGGTCCTCTGTGCTATCCATGGGGTTAACGCTACTAGTCCATATCAGTTTCACCGACATGTTCAAGAGAAGTCATTCAGAGAATTCGCCATCCAGCAAACGCCTCATCCACTGTAATACTTCCACCCTTCATTTTTCATGACCGCCATTCCTGAACCATATATCATCAAATCGTTTTCACCTACACAAAAATCATTTGCTCCGTTTCACTTCGTAGATGTGGGATACATCAAGGCCCTCCTACGACAGGTCACTTCTTGTTGACATCAACTCATTATCCAAGAAGTTGACTTAGAAACAACCCTTTTAGTACTTTGAAGCTTTCATGCCTCAATGGCAAGTTTCTCACTTCCGGAGACAGGTTTATATCAATGACCTTCGATCGAAAGATTTTGCGTGGTGTTCGACATCGGCTCATATATTCACACCACGTGAATTGTACTGTAATACCTTGAGGGTCATCATCATTATCGATGACTCCTCTCGTGTCTATTAACAACTTACATTATTGGCTGGTAATCAGGCTATGTCTTTCCATGTTCGACTTCAGAACATCTTTTCACATGGATCGACTTGTACATCGGGCGAAGATTGAATGAATTTTGAAGACCCCGAATCTAGTTTCATCCATCCGGGCTGCAATATATTCAGGAAAATAAAGACATCAATTGTACATAGAAGTTGCACAGATAGTCATATAAGCCAGGGAAGATGATTCTTCATGCGAAGAATCACTAGTCTGCAATAGCAGACGATTGTCTGTCCTATGTACATGAAAATGAATTTATAAAGCTGAGCATGGGAATGCCCACCTCAGCTAGATCATGAAAATAATATGATGATGATGTGCTGTATTGTATATTATACAGGTCACCTTCCAGTACAAATACCTCGGATTCTCATGATAAAGAATTTCACCCGACATCAGAAGATTTACGACCTCATGCTTTAGGGGGCAGCTATTATAGAAATATTTGGGCGCTGCAACCCCAAACTCATATTTCCATAAAATAAGGGCTCTTTAGTCCCTAAAAGTATTGTTTCACACCCTAAAGGATCATGGTCAACTGATTACATCATTTCCCAGAAGTTCCACCTGAAAAAATACTCAGAACTGGCCAAAACTAGACCATAATGATTGCTCCATGGTCAAGGTGCGATGCATAGTGGCTGCAACACTAGCCAGGTGCAATGCATATTGAAATGGCCTTCTATGGGGTGCTATGAGCAAGAATAGACAAATGGCAGAGACATTTTTCTAAGTGGATGATCATGGAATCTTCCAGAAACTTCTCCTATGACAATTGCCTCTCTGAATTCGCCCAGGGATGAGTAAGAGATCAATGAAATCTCCAAGTGGAACCAAGAACTATCAGTGGAATGACACTAATCAAAAACCTAGAGCTAACTCACACCCTTGCAAGACATTTATAAATGGATCCCTCATCTGAGAGATCTGAAGGCTGGAATTTTGTATTTTGTAAGGAAGTGTTGTTGTTTTATCTGTGATAAGAGACATTGCATTGTTGGGTGATTTGCTTGTTCATGAGGTGAAGAGGGCTTCTACACCGGGAGGATGATGCTGGATCATACAGCTGGGTTGTAATCCTCTCTTTCACTACTATTAATAAAGTTCTTTGAGTTTTCCTCCATATAATTGTGTGTTTATGAATTTTATTGTTTATGAATGCAATTGTATAGTCAATGGGTTTCTGATTCCGCGTTGTTTATGATGTTTTATATGGAGATGCTTTGATGGATTGATGTTACTTTGAATCTACAGGTACTCTTTGAAGTGGGACAAGTAGGAGAGGAGTGGAAAATTCTATCAAGGAAAGGAGAAATCAAGCTAGGATCAAAGCGGAAGATCCAGGTTGGTCCTCTTTTCTTCTCTCTAATCTAACACACTTAAAGAAACTCTTGAAAAGCTTTCATTGTTTGTTTCTAAGATAGCTACCCATCTTAGTGGGACTAGCAATTCAAATCGACACTAGTTTTCCCTAAAACACTATCTTCATGAGTATAGTAACTTCTTCTATTACCAACTTTTTTCCTATTGCCTTTTGTAGACTCCTTTCCTTTTTCATGATTATCTTTATGAGGACATTTCGCAGCATAATGGCCAACTCTACCACAAGCAAAGCATTTGAATGGTAGCTTACCTTTGAATCTTTCGGAACCCCGTTGAAGCTTCTTAACAAAGTTTACTTCATCTTCTTCTTCTGAAATATATCTTGATTCATTGAGATATTCCTTTTCTTTTCCCTTTTCTGAAGCTTTGAAAGCGGCTTGCCTAATATCTGATGGACCTCCTTTCCTCATTTCAAAGGCAGTTAAAATTTCATGAAGTTGAAAAACAGTAATAGATTGAAGACCTTGCTTTTCTTCTATGGAAGATACTTTTGACTCAAATTTAGAAGGCAAAGATCTCAATATTTTCTCTACTAAAGTAGCCTCCTTTATTTCTTCACCCAAATTCTTCATACAATTTACAGTCTCATCTACTCATAAAAAGTAACTAGAAATGATTTCATCACTATGCATTTTGAGAGATTCGTACTGTATTCTGAGAGTTTGGAGCTTAGCACGTTCTACCTGGGAGTCTTCTTTGTAGCTATGAATGATTTTTTCCCATATCTCTTTGGTTGTCTTGAGCTTCATGACTTTGAGGAATTCTGATTCTGATAGACTTCCCAATAAAGTATTGACTGCTTTGGCATTGGTTTCATATAACTTCTTACCTATTGTATCTGTAGGTATTGATGTTGGAAATTGGTATCCTCCTTCCATAATTTCCCAAACATCAGCTCCAAGCAACTGAAGATAGGTTCTGGTTCTTATTGATCCGAATTGGATCCTAAAGAACTCTCTAAGTTTTCATAACTCTTTAAAATCCATGTCAAAGTTTCAAAGACTTACAAAGGTCAATCTTATCAAAAATATCCTCGAACAGTTGTAATTGTGAGCAGCGCCGAGCAACGAGGACCCTCGGTCAAGCGCGCAGACCGTTGGCCCATGGTAACGTGCGCTACCATGAAACAGTAAAATGGGAAGCCTTTTTGAGAAATGAGGAAGGTTTCTGATATGCGATTAGCGACAAGTCTCCAAGTCGCTAATCACATATCGTCGGGCAAACCCCTCAAAGAATAAAAAGCCCCGAGCGACCTGGACCCGAAAAGTCAAAAACCATATGGAATTCGCTAATTCCGTCAGAGGCGGGTCCCACACAAAAAGCGACAGGATATCGGAAGGGCTTCGAGTGGTAAGTAGTTTCAACCGAGCCCCACCTGATGCCACACATTGGGTGCCACGTGTTCGGTAGAAGAGAGAGAAAATTGCTCACATCGGACGGGTAAACATCATGCAACTTACCCGCCCGATATGGACGGAGACCGTAGGATCTGGAGGCTCCAGATCGATGATAGATATGCGATCCGATGGATGACTGGATTCAATAGGGTAAATAGGCCTAATTGTATAAAGTTTGAATTATGGCATGAATGGTGAGTTGGCAGAGGAATCATGTTTGTGGGCAATTTGGGAGTTAAATGGAAATAACAATTGTTCAAACATTTCCAAGAGAACTGACACTCAATTCATTATGAAACAGGTGGCCACCTCCCTGTGAAGCGTTACATAGTGATGATGATGCGAAACAAAGGAATTCAAATGGACATAGGCAGGAGAACAAGAGCACCGGGAAGCGGAAACGAACAGTCAAAAAGCAGATTGGCTTTAAAGCCATGAACAGACAGAAACAAAGCAAGCAGTAAGAAGGAGATTTAGTCAAGGCAGAAAGCCAAGAGCAGAGAACAAAGCCGAGCTGATCTGAAGGAATCATCAAGCTAGACAGAGCTAGAGAGAGTCAGAGAGTCTGTGTACTCCAGGGAAGGCTTGAGAGGTTCAAGCAAACTCCTCGGTAAATGTTTGTCATGTATTGAGTCTCAGATTGGGCTCATACTACTGTGACCAATAGAGGTCGAGTTTCAGTAAGGAGAGTCTGTGTATTCTAGAGACTTGGGGGATCCAAGTCCAATCCTACTGATTTATATCTATTTTGAGTGAGACTCAAATTGAGCTCACTGTTGTAAAACTATGCTTTGAAAACATAATAGAGAGGCCGCCACTGAAGGCTGGACCAGGAGACATAGCCCAGGAGCATTGGGTGAACTCCTTATTAAACTTGTTGTGTTTACATGTTTGCCTGTTATGTTTTCCCTAACTGCTTCAGTGTCTATGTATTTCGTAATCTTATCAATCCGTTGCATAAAGTAACCTAGGCACATCCATTCACATGAGTCTATAATACCTTTAATTCTTTGTCCTAGATAAATTCCAGATCAAGTGGTATCAGAGCATTAGGTTACTAAGGTTAGACAAGCTTGTGCTGGATTTTATTGTTGAATGCTAAATAGATCAAAGCTTAAACTAGGAGAAGGAGAGTTGGTTGAAACTAAACCTGAAAGTGGAAGAGTCTATCCCAAGAGGAAAATGTCATAAGAAAGTCCCTTGGAATCAAACCCTCAGTTCATGGATAGTTTCATGACCATGAGAGCCATGGTATAGGAAATGTATAGAGA
Organism: Pinus tabuliformis; assembly: GCA_031772625.1. Classification (NCBI taxonomy): domain Eukaryota; kingdom Viridiplantae; phylum Streptophyta; class Pinopsida; order Pinales; family Pinaceae; genus Pinus; species Pinus tabuliformis. Next base: position 1,107,310,959 of record CM062820.1, on the reverse strand, counting down.
AATTAAGAAATGTAGAGAGGAAGATTCATCAAAATCCAAACAAGATAAAGGAGTAGAAGAATCTCTCCTCCATGACCACTCTAAAGGCAAAGGGAAAGAATAAAAACTTCCCACACCTCCTAGTAGCCCTGAAAACAAAAAGAAGACATCTTTGATTAAATTAGATGTTAAATTTGATTTACTAATATATGATGGAGAGTTGAATGCAAAGAAGCTGAATAATTGGATTAGCCAGATTGATGTTTATTGCAGAGTGTAGAGCATTGATTCAGACAGTAGTAAGATTCAGCTGGCCAACCTACGCCTTGGAGGCACTGCCTTGGTATGGTGGGAAGGCAGGACACAAGCTGACATGAAGAAACATGGTAAAATTCTTTCTGTCTAGAGTGAATTTGTTTCTGCAATTAAAAAAAAATTCTATCCACGAGCCTATATGCAGCAAGCCATGATGAGCTAGCAAACTCTTCGACAATTAAAAGGGAAAAGTGTACAAAGTTACACCGAAGAATTTAGGAAAAGAGCTTTGATTCTAGGAATTTCTTTAGACTCACCTAAAACTTTGCTGAAGTATATAGGTGGTCTACACAACTACTTAAGGCACACTATTCTCATGTTTAATCCCACTAGAATAGATGAGGTATATGTTCAAGCTACACATCTAGAGGCTAGAGGCAAGAATGTGAACCCAGAAGTTGGGGGATCATAGAAGCCCACTGCAAGCAATAATAAGGAGAAGAGAAAACAAAAATGGAAAGAGAGGAAGACAAATATTGTACAAAAGACAAAATCTTCATGCACTCAGTGTAAGAAAGATGGGCATGATGATGAACCCTATTGGATTCTACATCTAGAGCTAAAACCCAAGAAGTATGATGGCAACAAGAAGAAGACTATTGCAGCTATTCAAAAAGATTTGGGGTCAGATTCAGGAGATGAAACAACAATTGCAGCCACAGGTATAAAAGGTAAAAATTCTGAAGCATCTACTAGTAATTCTACACAATCTACTGATAATGAAGAAAATGAGAGGAAAAGACATGAGCTTTTTCATATTCGAGTTGTTTCCAAGCATCAAAAGATTGATGCTTTGTTTGATAGTGGCTCACAAGTAAATTTAATTTCTGAAGCAATTGTAAAGAAGTTGGGATTACTAAGCACACCTCACAAAAATCCATATCCATTAGGTTGGTTATGTGATAAAGCACAACTACAAGTGACTAGACAATGTAAACTTAAGTTTTCTTTTGGGTCAGCATTTGTAGATGAGGTTGAGTTAGATATTGTTCCCTTGGATATATGTGGAATTGTTTTAGGAATTCCTTACTTGTATGATAGGAAAGCTATTTTCTATAGAGCTGAAAACAAGTATCAACTCGTTAAAGATGGAATCGAATATATTGTAAGAGCTCATAAACTCAAAAATAATTATACTCTCATAAACTCGGGACAGATTAAAAGAAATGTAAATTCATGCAAACAAATTTTACTGATGGTTGTAAAGGAAAAGAAACCTGATAAAACCAATGTATTTGAAGGTTGTAATGCTAAACAACAAGTTGATTTAGAAAAAGTTGTTTCAGAATATGATATACTATTTCAAGAACCTAAAGGTTTGCCACCCAAAAAGGAAATAGTACATGATATTAATTTGCAGCAAGATATTCCATTGCCTAACATCAGAATGTACAGGTTGCCCACTTTAGAGAATGCAGAAATCAAGAAGCAGGTACAGGAGCTACTAAAGAAATGGTTCATAAGACCTAGCGCATTGCGTTATGGGTCTCCAATTGTCTTGGTGAGAAAGAAAGGTGGCTCATGGAGAATGTGCATTGATTACCAAGCCCTGAATAAGATAACGATCAAAAATCATTATCCCCTTCCTTGCATAGATGATCTACTAGATCAGTTGAAAGAAGCTGTTTATTTTTCCAAGTTGGACTTGCATAGTGACTATCATCAGGTCAGAGTTGTAGACCAAGATGCATGGAAGATTGCTTTCAAAACAAAGTAGGGATTGTATGAATGGTTGGTTATGCCTTTTGGCCTAACTAATTCTCCTACTACTTTCATGAGAATAATGAATGATGTACTCAGACCTTTTATTGATGATTTTGTCATTGTATATTTAGATGACATTCTTATATTTAGTAAAACATGGGAAGAACATTTAAAGGATGTCAAGCAGACTCTAGATGTTTTGAAAAAAGAGAATCCTTATGTTAAGCTCTCAAAATGTGAATTTGGCAAAACATCTTTGAATTATTTGGGTCATATTGTAGGGGGTGGTGAATTGAAGATAGATCCCTCTAAGGTTGTAGTCATTGTAAACTGGCCTAAACCCAAATCTGCTATAGAAGTTAGAAGCTTCTTAGGAGCAGCATAGTATTGGAGAAATTTTATCTCTAACTTTTCCTTGATTGCAGCTCCCTTACATGCTTTAACAGGATTGAACAAGGTGTTTCTGTGGAGAGGCAAACAACAGAAGCCTTAGACACCTTAAAAGAAAAGATTAGTACAGTACCAGTACTAGCACTACCCGATCTTCAAAGACCATTTGAGATTGAAACGGATGCCAGTGACTATGCCATGGGAGTAGTGTTGATGCATCACAGTAAACCCATATGTTATCATTCTGAGACATTTAATTCTGCAATAGTTAATTATCCCACATATGATAAATAATTGTATGCATTAGTACAGAGTGTGAAAAAATGGAAACACTACCTAATGGGAAAAGAAACATTTATACATACCAATCATCAACCACTTCAATATTTGCACTCACAAACTAAGTTGCAGCAATCAAGACACTATAGGTGGATGGGTTTTCTACAACGGTTTCATCTTGTCATCAGATATAAAAAGGGCATACACAATAAAGTTGCAGATATGTTGTCCAGACCAATCCTAAATGCATCCACTATACTTAAGCATAATTCAGTATTGCATGAAAGCTACATTGAATAGTATGCTCAAGATATATATTTTAAAGATGCATATGCAACTTTAAGTCATGGAAAACAAGTAGAAGAATTGGATTATCATGTTAAGGACCAACTCTTGTATCATTTGGGAAATTTATGCATTCCTCAAACAGAAAGAGTAAAGATAATTCGAGAAGAACACACTTCTCTAATATCAGGTCACTTTGTTGTAAGTAAAACAGTTGCACAGCTGCAAAGATTTTGTTATTGGCCAAAAATGAATGAGACCGTTTCTAGATATGTAAGAGGGTGTACCATGTGTGCTAAAAGCAAGCCCAGCAACAGAAAACTAGGCTTGTACACTCCATTACCAGTTCCTTCTCATCCTTGGGAAAGTGTTTCCATGGAATTTGTTGGGGGACTGCCTAAATATAGAAAAGGACATGACTATTTATATATTGTTGTGGATAGGTTCAACAAAATGTGTATTTTAATACCTTGTAACAAACTGCAAAGTTGTTCTTTTAGCATGTATGGGTTCATTTTGGATTACCCACTTCCATTATATCTTATCAAGATACCCAATTTATTGGGAAATTTTGGTCGGGTTTGTGGGAATTGATGGACACCAGACTAAAGAAGAGCACAGCTTTTCATCTGCAAACTGATGGCCAAATAGAAGTGGTCAACAGGACAGTGAACCAGTTGCTCAGAGGCTATTGCAGCAAATATCCCAAGATTTGGGATGAACATTTATGTTATGTGCAGCATGTTTACAACCGAGCTAAACATTCTTCTACACAGAGATCTCCTTTTGAGACCTATTTTGGTTTCACACCAAGGTCTCCCTTGGATTTTGTCTTTGATAAAGACATAGCGGTTGATGGACATAGTGATGTGGACAAGGCAACCAAGTTCATCGAGCAAATCCAAGAGATTCACCAGGAAGAACAGGAACAGCTGGAAAAGAGCCAAGCCAAGTACAAGGTAAGGCATGATAAGCATCGGACTGAGCATAGTTTCCAAGTTGGTGATCAAGTATGGCTATATATCAGCAAAGACAGAATGCAAGGTGAAGGTAAGAAGCTGAAGCCAATAAGGTATGGACCTTTCAAGATACTTGAGAAAATTGGTGAGAATTATTTTCACCTTGATCTACCAGCTTACATGCACATCTACTCAGTTGTTAATGTAGACTGCTTGAGACTATTTGAACCTTCATTGATTGAAGATCCCAAAGAGCAAAGTCAATTGCCTTTTATTGATGATCTGTTACCTCAATATCTCAATGAGTTGCAGGAAGATACAGTTCTGGACAGGAAGGTGAGAACTATGCACTGGGGGATGTTGAGTACTTGAGGATTGGACTCAAAGGTTCAAATCCAAGCAGTGTGAAATGGATAGAAATTGGGCAAGTGAGGAATCTATACCCTCACTTGATTGATGCTTAAAAACCAACTTTTGGTGGTCCAAAATATTTTCAGTGGGAAGGTCGTGATCCGAATTGGATCCTAAAGAACTCTCTAATTTTTCATAACTCTGTAAAATTCATGTTAAAGTTTCAAAGACTTACAAAGGTCGAGCTTATCAGAAATATCCTCGAACAATTGTAATTGTAAGCAGCACCGAGCAACGAGGACCCTCGGTCAAGCGCACAGACTGTTGGCCCATGGTAACGCACGCTACCACAAAATAGCAAAACGGGAAGCCTTTTTTAGAAACAGGGAAGGTTTTTGATATGCGATTAGTGACAAGTCGCTAATCATCGCTAATTGCATATCGTCGAGCAAACCCCTTAGAGAAGAAAAAGCCTTGAGCGATCTGGACCCGAAAAGTCAAAAACTGTATGGAATTCACCAATTCCGTCAGAGGCGGGTCCCACAAGAAAACCAGTAGGATATTGAAAGGGCTTCGAGCGGTAAGCAATTTCAATTGAACCCCACCCAATGCCACACACTGGGTGCCATGCATCCGGCGGAAGAGAGAGAAAACCGCTCACATCGGACGGGTAAACGTCATGCAACTTACCTGCCCGATATGGACGGAGACCGTAGGATCTGGAGGCTCCAGATCAATGGCAGATATGCAATCTGACAGATGACCGGATTCAATGGGGTAAACAAGTCGAGTTGTATAAAGTTTGAAGTCCGGCATGAATGATGAGTTGGCAGAGGAACCATGTTCGTGGGCAATCTGGGAGTTAAATGGAAATAATGATCGTTCAAACATTTCCAAGAGAACTGACACTCAGCTTTTTATGAAACAGGTGGCCACCTCCCTGTGAAGCGTTGAACAGTGATGATGATGCAGAATAGAGGAATTCAAAAGGATAGAGGTAGGAGAACCAGAGCGCCGAGAAGCGGAAATGAAGAGTCAGAAAGCAGATTGGCTATAAAGCCACAAACAGACAGAAACAAAGCAAGCAGTAAGAAGGAGAGTTAGTCAAGGCAAAAAGCCAAGAGCAGAGAACAAAGCCAAGCTGACCTACAGGCAGCATTGAGCCAGACAGAGCCAGAGAGAGTCAGAGAGTCTGTGTACTCCATGGAAGGCTTAAGAGGTTCAAGAAAACTCCTTGGTAAATGTATGTCATGTATTAAGTCTCAGATTGGGCTCATACTACTGCGACCAATAGAGGTCGAGTTTCAGTAAGGAGAGTTTGTGTACTCCAGAGACTTGGGGAGACTTGGGGGATCTAAGTCCAGTCCTACTGATTTATATCTGTTGAGTGAGACTCAAATTGAGCTCACTGTTGTAAAACTCGGCTTTGAAAACATAATAGAGAGGCCACCACTGAAGGTTGGACCAGGAGACGTAGCCCATGAGAATTGGGTGAACTCCTTATTAAACTTGTTGTGTTTACATGTTTTCCTGTTATGTTTTCCCTAACTACTTCGGTGTCTATGTATTTTGCAATCTTATCGATCCATTGCATAAAGTAACATACGTACATCCATACACATGAGTCTGTAATACCTTTAATTGTTTGTCCTGGATAAATTCCAGATCACTTATCTTCCAATATAATAAGTTATTTCCATTGAATATTGGTGGTCTGATAGATCACATGCCTTTGTGATTGTTCATCTTGATAGATCTCCCTTCAAGCGATCAAGCTTCTTCTGAAGGAATTGATTTGATGCCAATTGTTGGAAATAATATTGAGAGGGGAGCAGGGGGGGTGAATCAGTATATACAATTCAATAAATTTTCATTTCACAATCATATTTATATACGCTACTTTAGTGAAGTGAACTTGCGTGTGCACGCAACTGTGATTAAGGAAACCAATGTATACCTAGAGAACTTATGATTTAGTTAATTCATCATTTGTTGATCTTTAATCAGTGCATCAGTACTTTATTATACAGTAACTATGTGCAATAATAACATAATAAACCATCACACATAAGCAAAACACATGAACACCAAGATTTAAGGTGGATACCTAATGCGGGAGAAAAACCACCTGTTGATGTCGTCTCTATCTTCTTTTTAATATAAACAAAATCTATCTACAATCTTGTACTAGTGCAGACTCATACCAGTACACAGGAACCCACCTGCAGAAGGCTACAACCTTCTCTCATTCTTCGACTTCTACTGGAAGGGATCTACAACCCCCTAGTTCTTGTACTAGCCGATATGTTTACTAGTAAGTAGGCACCGACCTACAGAAGGCTACGACCTTCTCTCTTCCTCTATGGACCACGTTTCATAAATTTTTAGACTGGATGCTCCTAGTACACAACAACACAATATGAAGGCCTCGTTTCATCAAATTTTCACACTGGATCCATCAAAAACTTTGAATCTCAAGCTCTATAATAATAACTACATCAACCAATAATCAGTCAATCTCAATAGTCAAATCAATGTCACCAGAACATTGTTCTTAACCCAGAAAACTGCATCATCATTCAGAACCAGCTACAACCTTAAAAATCATACATCAGAATGCATATGCTACTTTAATGAACCCAACCTGCGTGTATACACTACTTCCTTTAATAAAACCTGCGTATACCTCCAAAACTACTGAATCATAAAAACTTATGAATCAAAATTGTACCAACCAGTAATATTCTGAACATCTACTATCAAATTACACAAATCTAGATAGTCAGCAGCAAATATCACCCTTCTCATTTAATCAATCAATCAATCAGACTCAATTTCCTTATGCATTCAGTTCTAATTTTAGACCTAAGAAGACATCATTGACAGACAGCAGTAAACCAGCAACACTGATAAGATAGATCTGTCATTTCTGAATAACATTTTTTTCTTTTTCATACGCTACTTGGAAGCTTCTAACCAACATGTATACGCACCTTCACCAAAGCAAACCAGTGTATAGATCTGTAAATACAAACTTACAAATTCGTTGCTACTCCAAACTTCAGACATACCCAGATCATGACATTTAAATAATAAAACATGTGTAGGCAATCAAATCTAGCCCAACCAATATCAGATCATTCAATGATAAGTAATTGCAGGTCTCATGATCCTAATCTAACATTGAATTCAAGGTGCACAAAATATTTCAGATTTTATCTTAATCATACCCACTACAACATAAAATATACTTCAGGTAGAAGTATTCTTGAAAAACCCTTTCACTTGCACACTTGTCCCTTTGATCTTCTCCTCCTTATATAGTTTTTGGCCTTTCTCAATACCTTGGACCAAAAAAACACTTAGAACCTGTGGTATTCTTGGACGAGATCAAATAGTTGTTACTCTGCTCAATATTGTGGGCTAATACCATGGTATTGACTCTTGGTATTCTTTAATCTTGTATTTCCTTGATTTTCCAACCCATACACATTTTTCCTCTTATGAAAGTGTGTGCATACGTATACGCTCTTTTTGTTTTGTGATCTCACATGTATACACTACTTTGACAAGGTAGACCTACGTATATAGCTTAAACTACCTTACAAAATCCTTTTCCTTCAACTTCTTGATTCTGATCAGTATACCTTTGTTCCAACTTCTTGTTCTTCTTTACTAATGCCCTGTTACCTCTTAATTAACCTGTTACAATCTGAGTTGCTCTTTATCAAATCTGAACTGACCTATGAGTGAGTTTCCATCAAGGACAACACTTGTATCATAATTCCAAAAAGAAGTTGTATATACTTAGTTTCATCCTGAAATATATTCCCTTATTTTGATGTGACCTTCAAGTTTTTTTTCCATCAAAGTAGATAAAGGGTTGTATTCAACCATGCCAAGTCTATTCAACAATTTTCCAATGCAATTCCTTTGGGAGAAGAATCTATACTTTGGATAATATGTCACTTCAACACCCAAGTAGTAGTGAAGGTGTCCCAAATATATCATCTCAAAGATCTTTTTCAACTCTTTCTTTATCGATGTAATGTAGTTTTCATTGTTCCCTATTATTAATAGATCATATACATAAACCACAAGATATACAATAGTTTTGTTAACTTTCTTAACAAACGGAGTTGTATCATCAAATCAAATTGTTTGATATTTGATTTCAGAAAATGCTCAGTTAACTTTTCATATCAGGTCTATGGTGCTTTTTATAGGCCACATAAACATTTCATAAGTTTACATAAATTATGTTATGTTCCCTTTAAAACAAAGCCTTATGGTTGAGCCATGAACTTATCATTCATTATGATCTCCCAAGGCAAAGAGAGTCAAAATGGTGGCCCATTTTAATATCGGAAAAAAGTCTCTTCATAATCAACACCTTTTTTTGTAAACCATTTTTCCATGAGCCTTTCTTTGTTATTTTTAAGTGATCCATCTAATTTGTATTGTTCTTGTAAAACCACTTGCAACCAATTGGTTTGGTTTCCATTGTTTGGAATCAAAGAATACTGAGAGGGGAGGTGAATCAATATTCTACAATTTTTGAACTTATTTACTCAATTACTTAATCAAATACAATCATAATAATAAAACACCATTCACATAACATTTGTACACATAGATTTTTATGTGGAAACCCTTCCAAGAGAAAAAACTCAAAGTGTGTTTTTATTATGATGTAAATATAAATCCCCTACTCTGATAACATCAAATTTTTTGAGCACCCACTCACAGGAGACACCAAAACCATCAAATATACAATCCCCTAGTTGCTTTAGGCACCAACCTCTTGTCTATACAATAACCCACCTATAGTAGCCAGTCAGATCTATATTTCATACATTTTCAAACCAGGATCTTAGGCAATTTTATGTAATTTTGAATTTGTTAGTATAGATTAAGCTCCTGCTCCTTGTTCTTTCACATCCTTTTTCCAATCTAAAATTTGTGCTCTCCCTACCGCATGCACACACTGATCCAGGGGATCAAAAATATGCTAAAAAATGAAAGTGCTCAAAATCTCTCAAAACTAGAATTGTAGAGCTCGTCATTCTGAATCTAATGAAGCTTTAATAGCCTCAATCAGACAGTCATTGATGTCAGCACCACATCTACCTATGGACTGCCATGTGGAATCCCTACCTGCACAATCAACCTTGTAATTTGACTTTTTTTTGTTTTCTCAAAACTTCAAAATGTGATAACTTTCTCATATAATGTCAGATTGAAGCTCCAGTGGTTTCGACCCTGTGACCTCCATTATATAAATCGCTCGCCCAACCAATCAGGCTACAATGCTGCTCGTTAATCCATAGTTGACATTTTATATTTATTTTTAACGAAAATGGTGGTTCGGGGAAGGACGGTCCGGCAAGCACGCCCGATCGTCCCAACCCAAGGTTTTTGGCATACATAAAATCGTTGACATAGTTGCAGGGCGTATGGCACACCACCCACACCCAAGGCCTAAGGCCATGTGACAACATACTGTTGGAAATAATACTGAGAGGGGGGGTGAATCAGTATTATCAAATTCTTTTCAATATATCTTCCTTATTTATACTTTGAATTATTCTTCAGATATTGATCGTTACTTTGTATGTCAGTACCATAAAATAATGAGCATGAACAAGAAAAACAGATAGTCACACCAAGGAACACCAGATATAAGTTGGAAACCCAATGTGGGTGAAAACCACCTGCTACAATATGTCTCTATCTTCTTTCAATTAGAAACTCTTTTTACAATGATTTTGTACAGGTGCAGTCCTTTACCAATACGCAGGTTGCAACCTGCAGAGAGCTACAACTCTCTCTCATTTTCCAGTCTCTCCTGGAAGGGAGCTACAACCCCCTACTTCTTTAACTTCTTTAAGGACCACGTTTCATTAATTTTCAGACTAGATCAAATAAACATCAAGTACATGTGAATCAACCAATCTCCTTATACAATCAATCCAATGAGCCACCCAAACTTCTCAGAATGCTGTAAACAGAAAACCAATACCAGCAACCTAAACCCAGAACACAGCAGCAAATAGAAAACAGGCAGCCAACAAATATTTCAAAACAGGTTCGCAACTTCACCAATATAAACCTGCGGATACCCGCACTTCTCCTTCATCTGCGCTGCGTATACCCACACTTCACCTTCTTCTATACTGCGTATCCCGCACTGTGCCTTCAGTTGTGCTGCGTATACCCGCACTGTGCCTTCTTCTGTACTGTGTACCCCGCACTGCGCCTTCAGCAGCGCTGCGTATATCTGCACTGTGCCGTCTTCTTTACTGCGTACCCTCGCACTCACACTGTAGATCGCCTACGAACCTCTGATTAGGGCCAAATTAACAGTCCTCCAATGTACCACAGACAGTCAGATCCACAGATCTGATCATGCGCCCGAGAGATCACGATTTAGCAATAGATTCACCTCTAAATTTTACCTTGATTTAGATCTAGCTTTTAAAACTGATAACCCAAAATTTAGATCTTAAGATATTCAAATTTCAAAAGATATCTTAGCCAAGTGATCTCCTTCCCTATTTATAGTCAAGCCCTTATTCACACCATGGGACAGAACCATCAATAACCAATACAAGGGATCCAAACCAGGGTTCAATAAATTAGATCCTATACCATGGGCCAAAACCATAGGATCATGAACGACGAGCTAAATACTACGGGCCAAACATAAGAAAACCCCACATGAGCGCGCTTCTCTGTCTTGAAGTGAGTGAACTGAGGGACCGCACCTTCTGAACGGATAAACTGCGGGTATGACCGCACTCCATGAATGATGAACCTATGGGTCCGCACCTTTTGTACCATTCTCCTGCGAACCTTGTAATTTTCATCATTTTGAGAGCCTGAACAGAGCTTTGCCACTTGAGTGAGTTGCCATCAAGTACAACACTTGTATCATAGAGCCATACCAGAATCATAATGCCAACAATCTCCCCCTTTGGACTTGATGGAAACCTCAAGATTCTCAACGTCATTCTCCCCCTTTGACATCAAGGGCAAAGGGTTATGCTCCCCCTAAGAACATGCTCCCCTTAACTATAAACTAGATCTGCAAAGGAAAGAAATTTCTTCAAGAAGAACCATAATCCACCAAACACCATGACCATGAAAGAGATAGAGACATATTGCAGCAATATTCAAATCAGCATCCATGACCTCCTTCTGTACTTCCTCCATAATGCCAACAATGCATTATATGCTCCCCCTGAACCTGTGCCATTCCATCTTCGACCAATCCGCAATCCATATGAACCTTGCGTATAACCAACATTCTCTTGAAACAGAAGAGATTCAACAACAAGATGATGCATCAACAACCCCCAGCTTTTGCCTGAGATATTCAAAGGTCTCCCTGGGCAATGGTTTGGTGAGTATATCAGCAACTTGTTCCTTAGAAGGAACATACTCCAATTTGACCTTTTGTTCAAGCACTTGTTCCCGGAGAAAGTGATACTTGATTGGTATGTGCTTGGTCTTTGAATGCATGACTGGGTTCTTTGAAATGTTGATTGCACTTGTATTATCACATAAGATGGAGATAGGTGGTGTACAAGTGATTTGAAAATCCTACAAGGTCTGCATCATCCAGAGGAGTTGAGTGCAGCAAGATGCAGCAGCCACATATTCCGCTTCAATTGTAGACAAAGCAATCGAACTCTATTTCTTGCTGAACCAAGATACTAATCTGGAACCCATAAACAATGCACCGCCACTGTGCTCTTCCTGTCATCCACGCTTCCGGCCCAATCTGCATCTGTATAAGCATGAAGTGTGAGATCTGTATCTCTAGGATACCATAAGCCATGGTTTTGAGTCCCTTGAAAGTATTTGAAAATTCTCTTCACTGCCTGAAATCTCTTCACTGCCTGGATTTTCCTGAAATCTTCCAACCATTCCCACTGCATGCATGATGTCTGGTCGGGTACCTATCAAATAAAGTAGACTCCCAATCATAGATCTGTAGGTTGGTTGATGCACTGCTGCTGATTCATCATTTTCACTGAGGCTACATCCTGTGACCATGGGTGTACATACTGGTTTTGCATCTTCCATGCCACATTTCTTCAAAATCTGCTTGAGATACTTGGTTTGAGACAAGAAGATCCCACCTTCATTTTGTTGGATTTGCAATCCAAGAAAATATGTCAGTTCTCCAAACAAAGACATTTCAAATTCTTTCTGCATCACCAAGGCAAAGCTTTGACTCATAGCTTCTTCATTGCTGCCAAAGATAATATCATCTACATACACAACAAGTATTAGCAATTTGTCATTTTCAATTTTTATATAAAGATTGCTATCTGCTGATCCTTTTGAAAAACCTTGTTGATGAAGATATTTATCCAAACGATAGTACCAAGCCCTTGGAGCTTGTTTGAGACCATAGAGGGCCTTTTTCGGTCTGCATACAAGATTTGGATCATTTCCAAGAATGAACCCATCTGGCTGCTCAATGTATACTTCTTCTTCTAAGTCTCCATTCAGAAAGGCTGATTTCACGTCCATTTGAAATACTTTGAACTTTTGAAAGCTTGAGAGAGCAAGGAACATTTGGATGGCCTCAAGTCTTGCAACAGGAGCAAAAGTTTCTTCAAAATCTATTCCTTCTTGCTGGGCATACCCTTTACAAACAAGTCTGGCCTTGTTTCTAATTACTTCCCCATTTTCATTCAACTTATTCTTGAAGATCCATTTTGTCCCTATAACATTCTTATTCTTTGGTCTAGGAACCAACTCCCAAGTGTTATTCTTTTCGATCTGCTCAAGTTCTTCATCCATTGCTTTGACCCAACATTCATCTTTGCATGCCTCTCTTACATTTTGTGGTTCAGTGGAGGAGAGTAATGCCAAATAGCTTGAAGCTTCTGCAATTGTTCTTCTTGTTTTTACACCTACTTCTTCATGCCCCAAAATCTGAGATTCTGGATGATTCTTCTGAACGTACCTAGATGGAGTCTTCTCTATCCTTATCTGTTCCTCTGATGCTTCTTGAGTTTCTTCTTCTTCGTCATTCTGTCTTTGAGGGTAGTATTCATCCTCTTCGATATTTTCATGATTTTCTTGCCTAGGAATGTATCCTTTTTCATCAACCACTACATCAATGCTGTCAACAATTCTTCCAAGTCTTTTATTGTAGCACTTAAATATGCTTTGCTGTGTGGAGAATAACCAAGAAGAATGCCTTCATCTGCTCTAGGTTCAAGTTTGCCAAGTTGCTCATCAGTATTCTTAATATAGCATTTGCTCCCAAAAATTTTGAAATGCTTTACCGAAGGAGTCTCACCATACCAGAGCTCATGAGGAGTTTGAGTGTTTTTTACTCGGACATTTGTTTTGTTGAGAATAACAACCGCGGCATATGCATCTTCACCCCAGAAAGTTGCGGGAGTTCTAGACTCATCAAGCATAGCACGAGCCATTTGTTGGATTGTTCTGTTCATCCTTTCCACCACTCCATTTTGCTGAGGAGTTCTAGCTATAGAGAATTCTCTTCTTATCCCATGTTCTTCACAGAAATCGAAAAATTCATTTGAGGTAAACTCCCCACCTCTGTCGGACCTGAGGCACTTAATTTTGTAACCTGATTCATTTTCAACCAAGGCTTTGAAGGCTTTTAATTTTTCGAATGCTTCGTCTTTGTGCTTCAAAAGTCCTAACCAAACAAACCTGGAGAAATCGTCAATGAATAATATCAAGTATTCTTCTCCTCGAGGTGACCTTGTCCTAAAAGGACCACATACATCTGTATGAACTAGTTCAAGAGGCCTGCTGGCTGATCCTTCCTTCTCGGGGAAGTTGGTTCTGGTTTGCTTACCAAACTGACATGATTTGCATATGGTGTTGTCTGGAATTTTGATATCTGGAAGACCACGAACTGCCTGATATTTGCATGCCTTCCTTATTTGTGAAAAGCTTAGATGCCCCAACCTCCGGTGACATAACCAATGTTCATCATCCTTGCTCAAATAGCATTGTTGTTGTCCTTCTTCAAATATGTATAGATTATTTGGAGTTCTTCTGCCTTTGATCACTGTTTTCCCTGTGTCAAGATCACGAACACTACACCCATTTGATCGAAATATTACTTCGGTTCCTTGATCGCACATCTGACTGACACTTAGTAGATTATGCTTCAAGCCATCAACATACAAAACATTTCCAACTTTGACCTTTTCTTTCAACTGAGCAGTGCCTTTTCCTTTTATAGCTGCAGGAGTATCATTTCCAAAAGAAACTTTCTTTCCCTTTTCTAAAGCAGAATATGACTCAAGTTTTTCTTTATCACCTGTCATATGCTTTGAACATCCACTCTCGATGTACCATAGATTTTCCTGTCCTTCTGCATAAAAGGCTATCCCACATCTTTCTGTTTGTGGTTCCTTTATTCTCCATGTTCTGGTGCTTGAGGCTTGTTCCTTTGTCTGCTGAAACCTGCTCCTGCATTCAGAATCTTCATGACCGAAGTTATTGCAAATAGAACATTCAATTTCATTTTCAAGAGCCCAAAAGTTGTTATAGGTCCTTTTTGTAATCCCATTCATACTTCTTTGTTTTTGAGCTTCTCTAGTCATGATTGTTTTTATGCAACACATTGAGCTGCTTTGTGACCAAAGTTATGGCAAGAGAAACATTGTCCATTGAAAAAACTTCTGCGGTTATCAAATCTACCGGCCAAATGATTGTAATTTCTATTGTCATCCATTCTTGAAGCAAATTGAGAAGATTTTACCTGTGGCTGGTTGTAGCTTTTGTTCACCCTTATGATGGATTGCCCCTGGTTTACCTGATAGTCTTTGTTTTTTCTTGATGTAATTCATCCCTGCTTTACCTGGTGATCTCCATTGTGCTTTTGCTCATTCCTTCTTGCAGCATCAAGATAACTCTTTGAGGTGGATGCTTGAGATGTTTCTCCATTATACCCCAGACCTGTCTTGTTTAGAGGAGAACGTTGTACATTGATGATCTCATCTAGAGTTTCAGATCCTTTGACAAAATTAAAATTAATAGCCTTTGTTTTCTCAATTTCTTTTCTAAGGCCAACAATTTCACATTCTAACTTTTCAAGAAATTTTTCTTTTTCATCAATTTGAAATTGTAGAGTATCAATAATCACATTCTTTTCTTCTATACATGTCTTGAGTCTAGAAATCTCTTCATAAAAGCTATCCACATCTATAGCATCCATGTAATCATCATCTTCAAAGGCCATTAAAAGTTTATAGTCATTACCTCGTTCATCTTCATCACTATTTGATAGACCATCACTGTCTTCATGAGTGTAGTAGCTTTTCTTGTTTGCATTCTGTTTCTTGTTCCATCTAACAGGTTCCTTTCCCTTGTCGATCTTATCCTTATGAAGACATTTGGTAGCATAGTGACCTACTCTTCCACAAGCAAAGCATTTGAAGGGCAACTTACCTCTGAACCGTCCAGCACCCCGTTGAAGATTTCTAACAAAATTTGATTCTTCTTCTTCTTCTGACCCATGTCCTGATTCATAGTACTATCCTTTGCCTGAAGCCTTGAAGGTAGCTTCTCTCCTGTCAGATGGACCTCCTTTCCTCATTTCATACACAGTTAGAATTCCATGCAGTTGTGACATTTTAAGATGTTGTAGATTCTCCTTTTCTTCTATAGCAGAAACTTTAGATTCAAATATAGGTGACAAAGATCTTAGAACTTTTTCAACCACAATAGCCTCTTTTATTTCTTCACCCAAATTTTTCATACAATTAACAATATCATCCACACGAAGAAAATAGTTAGCCACACTTTCATCATTATACATCTTGAGATTTTCATACTGAATCCTGAGGGTTTGAAGTTTTGCATGTTTTACCTGATCATCTCCTTCATAGCTCAAAACAATCTTGTCCCATATTTCTTTTGCGGATTTATACTGCATAACTTTCACAAATTCTGATTGAGCTAGACATCCTAGAAGAGTATTGACCGCCTTTGCATTTGTTTCATATTTCTTCTTCTCAGCTGGATCTGTAGGAGTAGCTGATGGAAAAGTATACCCTGTTTCTATGATTTCCCAGACTTCTGTACCCAAAGATTGAAGATAGGCAGTAACTCTTACCTTCCAATATACGAATTTTGTCCCATTAAAAATCGGTGGCCTGATTGATGCTTCCCTTTCGTAGTTGCTCATGATGATAGATCTTCCTTCAAGCGATCAAGCTCCTTCAAAAGGACCTGCTCTGATACCAATTATTGGAAATAATACTGAGAGGGGGGGTGAATCAGTATTATCAAATTCTTTTCAATATATCTTCCTTATTTATAATTTGAATTATTCTTCAGATATTGATCGTTACTTTGTATGTCAGTACCATAAAATAATGAGCATGAACAAGAAAAACAGATAGTCACACCAAGGAACACCAGATATAAGGTGGAAACCCAATGTGGGTGAAAACCACCTGCTGCAATATGTCTCTATCTTCTTTCAATTAAAAACTCCTTTTACAATGATTTTGTACTGGTGCAGTCCTTTACCAGTACGCAGGCTGCAACCTGTAGAGAGCTACAACTCTCTCTCATTTTCCAATCTCTCTTGGAAGGGAGCTACAACCCCCTACTTATTTAACTTCTTTAAGGACCACGTTTCATTAATTTTCAGACTGGATCAAATAAACATCAAGTACATGTGAATCAACCAATCTCCTTATACAATCAATCCAATGAGCCACCCAAACTTCTCAGAATGCTATAAACAGAAAACCAATACCAGCAACCTAAACCCAGAACACAGCAGCAAATAGAAAACAGGCAGCCAACAAATATTTCAAAACAGGTTCGCAACTTCACCAATATAAGCCTGTGGATACCCGCACTTCTCCTTCATCTGCGCTACGTATACCCGCACTTCACCTTCTTCTGTATTGTGTATCCCACACTGTGCCTTCAGCTGCGCTGCGTATACCCGCACTGTGCCTTCATCTATATTGTGTACCCCGCACTACGCCTTCAGCAGCGCTGCGTATATCCGCACTATGCCATCTTCTGTACTGCATACCCCCGCACTCACGCTGTAGATCGCCTGCGAACCTCTAATTAGGGCCAAATTAACAGTCCTCTAATGTACCACAGACAGTCAGATCCACAGATCGGATCATGCACCCGAGAGATCACGATTTAGCAATAGATTCGCCTTTAAATTTTACCTTGATTTAGATCTAGCTTTTAAAACTGATAACCCAAAATTCAGATCTTAAGATATTCAAATTTCAAAAGATATCTCAGCCAAGTGATCTCCTTCCCTATTTATAGTCAAGCCCTTATTCACACCATGGGACAAAACCATCAATAACCAATACAAGGGATCCAAACCGGGGTTCAATAAATTAGATCCTATACCACGGGTCAAAACCATAGGATCATGAATGACGAGCTAAATACCACGGGCCAAACATAAGAAAACCCCACGTGAGCGCGCTCCTCTATCTTGAAGTGAGTGAACTGAGGGATCGCACCTTCTGAACGGATAAACTGCGGGTATGATCGCACTCCATGAACGACAAACCTGCAGATCCGCACCTTTTGTACCATTCTCCTGCGAACCTTGTAATTTTCATCATTTTGAGAGCCTGAACAGAGCTTTGCCACTTGAGTGAGTTGCCATCAAGTACAACACCTGTATCATAGAGCCATACCAGAATCATAATACCAACACATACAACCGCAGTAGAAGGGTGTAGGGCGCATGGCCTATGGCCCATGACCCACTGCCCTATGTGGTCATATGACCGATGGAGCAAGGTTTCCAAAGGACCAATGAACATTAAATTTTTTTTTTTTTAATTCAAATGGTCACACCAAAAACTTTACAACAAAACATGCCACTAATTGCAGATTGAACCTAGACCTACGAGGAGTTAACCAAAGCACCCAACCAATCAGGTTGGGTTGATTTTGTTGAAACTTTTGTAGAGAGGACCTAATTTTGTAGAGCCTTTTACAGTGAAAATGAGGAAGGACATATTTTTCTCAATTTTTAATCTTTTTGAGCTCAAGAAGAGCCTAGATGAGGTTTTTTAAGTATTCTAAGCAACATGAGAGTATTATATTTTCAGTTTGAATCTTGTAAACTAATTAAGGGATCATTTGAGAATTTTAATAAAGAGGTCGCCATTGGAATCTGGACCTAAAGACATAACCTGAGATGGGTGAACTTAGTTATAAATTTGCTCTTGTTTTGTGTTGCATTTTTTTCTCTAATTTCCGTAAAATTTCTGCAAATTAACTTAAGTTTGTGTACTTTTGCAACCACGAACCATTACCTAAAAGACATAAACTAGCTTGCAAACTATTTATTGAAACCTTAATTTTTCTTTTTGGATCACACACACAACTACAACTTCTTTGAACAACAATCTTTTGTATCACTCTTGTCTACTACAACTTTTTGTATATACTCTACAACTTACAAGTCTGCATTTAACTCTCTTAGCACTCTCCTCAAGAAAATTGAATAGATATTTTGGCTCATACACCATGACATATTTCACTCTCTGTTATACATAGTTGTACATGAGAGAAAACACACTCACATTGTTGTGCCTTCTATTTATATGCACAACACCTTTTCTTTTCCTTACCAAATTTGGCACTCAAATGCCAAAATTCTACTTCAGCCTAAAACTTCCAATTGCAAGACCATCCATTCTTTCATCACTCACTTTCATTTTTACAATATCTACCCCTTCAATACCTTGGGCATTGATCCATGGTTCTACTCACTGAATTTTCCGTTCTTGACTAGATAAACATTCAACATACTTGTCTAATTCAATCTTTAATCGTCATTGATATTCTAGACTTTGACTAAATTTGACACTGAAACACCAAATGTCACTTCCCCTCTAGATTTTGCTCCCAAACACATGTGACCAAGACCTTAATACCATGTCCTTAACCCTCCAAGTTCATGCATTTGTTATGGCATGTTAACATCACTATGCCATGTGGCACCTTGTGAGTGACCCACATGTCACCTGAAAACAACCCACTTGGCCACTTGAAAATGCCAAATATGTGTGCCACATGTCATCTATCCTACAATGCCACATAATTAAACTAGTCACATCATGGTCACCTATGCACTACTTCAACATCCATGTCACCAAGCACATCATCACTCATGTATGGCGAGAAATCCAATATCTAGGTTGATTTTCATGCACTCCCTGTGTAAACTTTTCTAAGGCTCGGATGCCCAGATTCAACCTTTCAAAAAGAAACCACAAAACTAGAACAATGACTTATATTTTTGATTAACTCATTTGGATCTGGTTCATTTTCAAAATTTCCTTTTCTTCCCACCCTCATATCTCCCATATTTCCAAATATCTAGATGTCCTGAATGAGTCTAGTATCTGGCTCTTTTAGCCACATACTAACCTACTTTCTTTTTAGATATTTTGGATGCCCCCACGCCAACTCCACATGTACATGTCCTAATCACTCACAACTTCCAACTCAGATAGTCATTGATTGGACTAGCCTCCGCTCGATCAGCGATGTATATTTATTACGAGGCCTCCTACCTATACTAAGGTTAATAGAGGGTGGGGGTTCACAATTTGTCACTTCTATGACTAACCCCATAGCACCTTAATGAAGGTGCACCATGATCCATATCTCCACTTCTTTGATCCAATGGTATGTATCAATTGTGCACCCCCCCCCCCCCTCCCCCCCCGCACCTCACTCTCATGCTTGACGGATAATGGAGGGGGGGGTTTGCAATTTGGCATTTAATGCTCGCGGAATCAATGCCAAAGACTAGAAATCTTACCTTTATCATTTTTCCTATTCACACTAGGGTCCATCTAACCCAATTATGTCATCACCTATTAATATTACCTTTCAACCACTTCACTCTTCCACCTCAGCTATGCCCCATGACACTGCCACCTTAATGCTACCACTTCAATTGTTACCGTATGTTGTTAGGTCCAAGTGGAACCATTCACCTTGAAACCCTGCCAAAACTTCAAATAAGGATATCCCTTAGGAGTTATACCAAGTTTCATATACCATTGGAGAGGTCTTTGAGAGGAGTATTCAACACGCTTTGCAAAAGCATTAGAGAAATTCAGCTATAGAAAAATTCCTGTCAAATATATGTCATTTAGATCATACATCTAGAAACACACAAGAACACTTTAGTAGCAACATCAAGAAACTCCCCTTAAGCTTGTAGGCCCTTGACGTTAATGAAAACTAATCTTGTAATTTTCTCAACAATCTCCCTCTTTGGCATTGGTGGAAACACTACCAAAAATTGTTGAGTCATTGATGGAAATACCATCACTTAGCCACACTCCCCTTGATGCCTATTTGGTTGTTATAGAAAACCACTTATAGCTATTGGGTTCTACTAGCCCTCGAAATATCACTCTCCACTACTGCTAGAAAAAAATTGCTGACAATTCACATCCATTGCAGATTATGCTCCTTGTGCTGCAAAACATATTGCAAATGCTATTATTGTTGTTGTAATTCTTAGAAGCTCACACATCCCCTTTGGCTCCAATTGTTTAGGCACTTCTCCAAGAACTTCTTCCCCTTGTTTTTGAGTAAATAATAAGCACTTTTCATTGATTCCAATTTTTGGGCATTGACTCCAATTTAGTCCAATGTTTGGGAACTTCTCCCCCTTTAACATCAATAGTAAAGGGTGCAAATGAATAAAAATAACCCTCTAAGATCATCCCTCTCCAAAAATGGGCTACTACTAAAAGTAAATTCTCCAACTGAACAATTTTGAGAGTTGAAGTAGAAAACTTCAGTGCATCACCTCAACTAGCTTAGATTGGTTAAGAATGAACACAAATGCATTCCTACACTTCACATTATTTGAATAGGTCCTTCTTGCATCCAAATATATTGGAGGAGTTGATGGAATTGTTTATCCAAATTCTACAGAGGGCCACACATCAAAACCAAAATACATGAGATAAGCTTCCATTCTAACTTTCTAGAACACATAATCGGTTCATCAAAGACTAGTCCTTTATTTGTGAAAGCATCATGGTTGGCCATGATTCCCTACAAATCTAGCTTGCAATGGTTAAATTGTTCCTAAAGGAACATGCACTGATACCAACTGTTGGGAATCAATGAAATTGAGAGGGGGGATGAACCAATGTTCTGCATTTTTCA
Source organism: Pinus tabuliformis (assembly GCA_031772625.1). Classification (NCBI taxonomy): domain Eukaryota; kingdom Viridiplantae; phylum Streptophyta; class Pinopsida; order Pinales; family Pinaceae; genus Pinus; species Pinus tabuliformis. Next base: position 1,107,289,483 of record CM062820.1, on the reverse strand, counting down.
AACTTAATTTCTCCACTACTATTCAAATGCATCATAACAAAAAAGCACCATTCACATAAAAAAATTGTACACATGCATTTTAATGTGAAAAACCTTATGAGAGAAAAAACACAAAGCTTGTTTTTATCATGATGTAATCTAAAGCCCCAAATCTTGATTACATCAAATTTTGTGAGAACCCGCTCATAGGAGATCTCCACCCCTAAAACATACAAGCCCCTACTTGCTCGAGCATCAACCTTTGATAATTATAGGC